>CM053586.1:330062474-330106894 GCA_028646515.1 Pseudochirops corinnae
ATTAATTATATTATATTATATTGCACTTCTTATGGAGCTTTCACATAAACACTTCAGCAAAAGCCATGTGGTTATAGTAGTAGTAGAGTAGTAATAGTAGTAGTAGCAGTAGTAGTAGTAGTAGTTGTTGTTGTTGTTGGTCCTACGTTGTCAAAGAGCCAATGACATCACAAGGGTGATGTCAATCCTGGAGGAGCAGATGAGGATGGATTGAAGGAAGCACACGTGGGTCAGATCCCATGTCACAGATCACCCATCCTTCAAAGTATTATTTTTGGGTCATGGCAAGTAGGATGGTTCAGGAAAATATTCACAATAGTGATAGCTGAGATTTATATAGCACAGTAAGTCTAGAAAAGCACTTTATATAAAATATCTCCCTTGACCCTCTAACCCTCTAACATTTCCATGTTAGAACTGAAGGAATGAAGACAAAGGGGTGGCATGGCAGATAGAGTAGTTAATTTGGAATCAAGGAAACCTGAGTTCCAATATGGCCTCAGACACTTAGTAATGGTGTGACCTTGTGCAGGGCTGTCTGCCTCAGTTTTCTCATCTGTAAATAAGGATAGTAATGTACTTCCTTCTCAGAGTTGTGAAAAACATATGAGATGATTCGTGCAAAGCATTCTGTCAACCTTAAAGAACTATACTATACAAATACTGTTGCAATTATTACGGATATTATTAAATCATAGCTCAGAGAGATAAAGCGATTTGCCCAGTGCCATCTAGTTGGTAAAAACCAGAGGCAGAATTCTCCAACCTAGGTGTCTGCAGACTCGATGTGTTGGTCACTCTGCTGCCCAGAAGAAAAGATGCCATACAAATGAAAAAAAACAAGCAAAATAAAAAACCCAACTCTAACATCAAGTCAGCTGCCCACTTCTTAAAGTGTTTAAGTTCAGAAGATTTCATTTCAGGACATATTGAAGCGTTTGTCCTCACTCTAACTTGGGATTCACATATTTTCCCTGTGTTGTGCGTGTGGTCATTTGGCATCTCTCTCAGCTTTCTATGAACGTTCCTCTGGAACACAGTCTCTCCTTGTTTGTCAGTAGTTTATTTAGCATAGAAAGCTCTTAAAATCCACCTATTTAAAACTTTGTGGTGCTGTGGGCTATTATTCAGTGTTAGGGATGGGCAAATAGGAGGCATTTTGGGTCAGTCAACCCCCCTCTCAATCTTTTCCAAACCTTTTAGGCTTGGCAAAACCTGACACGTGTTTTGCCAAACTCCTTTCCCTGTAATTTGTAAACTCCTGTGTATTTTCAGGGAAATATAATCCACATGTTCCTGATTGATTTATACTTAACTCTTCTAAATGTTGTTTTGCTAGCTTGATTTGAAGTCCAAAGAGTCTTCACAACTTGTTTATGTCTGCCTAGGCCTTTTTTCTTCAAGTTAGCAAGCTCTGTTTTGCTGAAAGGAAACTAACTTGAACCCCAGCAGGTTAGAAATTGAACTAAAATTCGGCTCTCAGGAAGCTGCCGTGATGTTTGACTGCACACTGGATTCCATACCTCACCAGTCAGTGATGGGGTTGAAAGCATCCCTGTGGGGACAGAGTCTATGGTAAGCTAGATAAGGAGACAGGGTTCTAGCATTCAGCAGTTCTCTAGTCTGGATGAGAATTCTGTGGCAGTCTTCAGCAGTAGCCTCTCTTTTCCTGACCATTAGACTAAATTTCTTGATGGCAGGGACCATCTTTTTGCTCGTCTTTGTACCTGTGCGGTTTTGCACAGTGCCTGCCGCAAAGTAAGAAATTTCCAAGTGTTGGGGGTGGCTAGGTGGTGCAGTGAGTAGAGCACTGGCCCTGGAGTCAGGAGGACCTGAGTTCAAATTCGGCCTCAGACACTTAACACTTATTAGCTGTGTGACCTTGGGCAAATCACTTAACCCCAAATTGCCCTAAAAAAAAAAAGGCAAAAAAAAAAAAAAGAAATTTCCACATGCTTGTCTATGGACTGAAAATGTTGACATTTTGCCCATCTGCCAAACACCCTACATACTAATTTCCTTCAATGAGATCTTAATAACTTATGCTTGATTGGAAAAAAAAAGATGCCAGGGTAGGCCAAAGTTACCCAGATTTTCTGCTTTGCCTGGAGTATGGATGTTATTCACTCATTAATTCATTCAATCAGCATTTCCTAGGCACCTACTGTATGCTAAGCACTGGGATATAAAGAAAGGTAAGAGGCCATCCATGTTCTTAAGAAGTTAATAGCCTAATGGGGGAGACAATATGCCAACAACCATTTTCCACAAGAAATTTACAGGCTAAACTGGGAATAGTCAAAGAGGGAAGTCCCTTGCACTAAGGAGGACGGGGACAGGCTTCTTGTAAGAGGTGGGATATTAGCTGGCATCAGGGCAGCTAGAGAAGGAGGTGAAGAGGAAGAAGAGAATGAATTTCTTATGTGAGGAACAGTGAGGAGGCCAGTATGACTGAGTCATAGAGCACATGGAGATGAGTAAAGAGTAGATTGGAAAAGTCGGGAAGAAGTCAGGTTGTGAGGGGCTTTTTTATTTGTTCCTGGAGATAATAGAGAACCCCTCGAGTTTGTTCAGCAGTGGGAGTGGCAAAGTCAGACCTGCACTTTAGAAACCTCAGTTTGACAGCTGAGCAGAGGATGGACCTGCCTGGGGAGAGGCTGGAGGCAGGGAGACTCATCACCAGGTGATTGCAATAATCCAGGTTGTTTGAGATGATGAGGACCTGCACCAGGGTGGTGGCAATATCAGAGGAGAGGATGGGTGGGGAATATGAGAGACAGCATCAACAGGACTTGGCAACTCTGGTAATGGAGAATGAGGGAAGGAAGCATTTATTAAGAACCTGCTGTGTGCTAAGGGTTTTATGAATATCTCATTTGAGACTTGCAACCACCCTATGAAGTAGGTCCTGTTTTTATCTCCATTTTGGAGTTGAGGAAACTGAGGTTAAGCAGCTTGCCAAGGGACATATGGCAGGTTAAGCCCCATTTGACTTTGGGTCTTCCTGATTCCAGGTCATGTCTGCCACCTAGCTTCCTGGAGAACAAGGAGCTAAGATGACTCCTAGGTTGTGAGCTTGGCTGATGAGGACGATGGTGGCATTCTCTACATTAACAGGAAAGTCAGGAAAGGGGGAAGGTTTGGAGGGAAAGATAACAAGGTTAGTTTTTGACATGCTGAGTTTAAGATGCCTTTGGGACATCCACTTTGTGATGTCCAATAGACGGTGCGATGGATAAAAACAAAATAGACCCTACCTCAAAGATCTTGCATTCTCCTGGGGAAACAACACATACACATACAGGTAGATACAAAATCTCTTCAGAATAACTTCAGCGGAGGGAGAGCCCTCAGAGATACTTAATCTGAGCCTGGAAGAAAGCTGAAGTGTGCAAGAGTGGTCTTGAGGAAGGCAACGATTGTCAGCCTGAGGGACAACTTCTGAGGAGGTGTGGGGGTACCAGGCAAGGTGTTATGTTCAGGGAAATGCAAATGATTCCATTTGACTGGAAAGTAAATTGAATAGAGGAGGGCAACGGGAGGGTAAGTCATAGGAAATGAGTTGAGGAAAAAGTAGACTGTGTCTTCACATTGTGAAGGTCTTTAAAGGATTAAAATAGGAGTTTGTCTTTTATTCTAGTGGCAATAAGCGGCTTCTTGAGCAAGATAGTGGAATGGTTGGACCTGGGCTTTCAGGCTTGTCTTATTTATGGAGCAAGAAGAGGAAGGGACCAGGAAGCAGAAAGACCAAGAAATTGTATTATTATAGAAACCAAGAGAAAAGAGGATGGCAGGAATGAAGCAAGGTCAAAAAAATCTGATTGACCCGTCTGCATTATATAAAGAGGTCAGTCAGTCAAATCATTAATCGAACTTATAGGCAATATCTTAAATAGTTCCTTTGTGGTTTTCCTGTTGATATTATATGAAATTTCTTCTCCTTTTCCTTCTCCTCCTTCTCCTCCTCCTCCTCCTCCTCCTCCTTCTTCTTCTTCTTCTTCTTCTTCTTCTTCTTCTTCTTCTTCTTCTTCTTCTTCTTCTTCTTCTTCTTCTTCTTCTTCTTCTTCTTCTTCTCCTCCTCCTCCTTCTTCTTCTTCTTCTTCTTCTTCTTCATCTTCTTCTTCTTCTTCTTCCTTTTCTTTTTTTTCTTCCCACATATTGAGTGACTCAGGACCACAGTCTTCACAGTTTGTCTTCCATTCTTGGTTACCATGATTATATTCTTCCTTTATGAGAGAACCTTCATCATTTTACCTCTCTCTGTCATTCTTAATGGAGAGAACTTTGCTTGACTCTAACTATATCCCTTCATTCCTCACTTTCTCTCATCTGGAATTTGGGTTTATTTCCCTTCCTGCCTAACTACTTCGAATATACCAAGTCAATAAACAGATTCTCTGTGGTTACATATGGCAAACAGCTGAAATTTACAGCTGAGGGTAAAATTTCCTCATTTGGAAAAAAAAAATCATTTCATGGATTTAGAAAGTGGTTATTCTGATCTCTTGGGTAAATAAAAAGTGTTTTATAACCTTCTACAAATACTGATGCCTTGATTAAATTTTTATTGTGAATTATTAATTAAACTGAGGAAATGCAGAGGACTGAATGAACCCCAGATGAAATAGGCTCCCGATTGAGACACAAACCCAAGGTGAGGACGACTGAAGGGAGGCTTAATGATAACCAACACACAGAAAACAATCAGAGCATTTTTCTCTGTTGGATGCTTCAGGCTAGCCATGAAAACAAACCTATGTGTCTGGGCCAAGCTTAATATAAATCAAGCAGTGGGCCAATGAGACAATGCACATCTCTGCCCCTCCTTTCGGGGATCTTTCTGTCTGGTTCCCGTGGGAAGCTGGCCTTTCAGAGGAAGAAGCTTTGGTCTTTGGGCCCTAGGAGATGTTTGCCTTCTCTATGGTTAGGGACTTGGAGAGGACAAATGAAAGGTAGAATCAGAAGGAATGTGTTGACCTACCTCATAGGGCAAACGTGTCTGGGGACTTTTAGGAAAACCTGTATTTATCCAGGAGAAAAGAGGGATCAAGGTAGAAGTCCTTAAATCATTTCCTCTCATGTACCCTTTGACAGTCAGGTAAAGAAGCCTATGAATCCCTTCTAAGATGAATGTTTTTAAATAAAAATTACAAAGGAAACCAATTATATTAAAAATGATTATCAAAATATGATTTTAAAGATCAAGCCCATATAGTCCAGGTGAAGAACCTCTGGTCTAAGGGGAGGAGAGAGAGAGTGACAGTGTTGTTGATGCCCCTGAAAAAACTGTGTTTGGCGGCCTAGCCAAGAGTTGTTTTTTCATTAAATTCTTGTGTTTAACGATTATTTCTTGAATTTAATGATTATTTTACTTGTTGTTTTCCCCAGTAGAATATAAGATCCTTGAGGACAGGGGTTTTTTCCAATTAAAAATTAATTTAATTTCAATAGAGACGATTTTTAACAGAATCATAGAATACTACAATTAGATGAAACTGAAGGGATCATTTAGTCTAACCCATACTCTATACAAAAAAGTGTGTGTGTGTGTGTGTGTGTGTGTGTATGTATGTATGCGTGTTGGATCCTTCCCTCCTAGTGAAACTGTAGACTCCTCAGAATAGTGTTTTTAAATGAATGAGGTAAAATACATAGGATTCAAAAGGAAATCAATTCTATTTAAATAAGGATGTAATTTTTTTCCTATCCAAGTTCCTGGCCCCCTGAAATCTATCCACAGACCCCTTGGGGAGTCTGTGGACCCTAGGTTCAGAACCCTTGCTCTGAAACATTCTAACTCAAACATTTTAATTAGGCTAAATTCTTTAATCTTTCAAATCAAGCTGACAGTTTTTCTGTCTCTCTGAATTTGCAATTCTACAGTAAAATGTACTACAAGACAATTACAGTTATCAAAGGCTTAGGCCCAAGAGGTGGTCATCCAGCTTCTGCCAGAAGGCCTCCGATGAAGGGAGGCCAGCTACCTCCCCAAGCATTCCATTCCACTTTGGGGCAGGTCTCATTAGAAAAAAGTTTTTTCTTGAAATCAAACCTAATTTGCCTCTTTGTAACCTCCACCCGTGGCTCCTGGTTAGATCCTCTGAGGCCAAAGAACATACCTTTAAGAATTTTATTAATATTTTTGGCTTTGACATTATCTTTGTTTCAGTATATATCCTTCCCCCTCCTTTATTATCTCTGTACCCTCAGCCCCAAGCATAGCCAGAGGAGGCATTTAACAAGTATCTGTTGAGTGAATGAATTCAACATTCAACAAACATTGAAATATTTTTATTTTCTTTTTAAAATTAGATTTTATTTTTTCAATGAAATCCCTCCTACCTTCCCCCATAAAAAGAAAAACAAAATCTTTATAAGAAATACATATATAAATATATAATACATGTATCCATACACATACATGTATGTATATAAACTAAACAAACTCCCACACTGGCCACATCCAAAAAATATATGTTTTATCCTGTACCCTGAGTCCATCACTGATGTGTCAGGATGCGTGGAGCATGGTTCATCACTAGCCCTCTGTCATTGTGTTAATCAGATCCATAAAGGTTAAAGCACTCAATTTAATGCAATTCAGCAAGAGTTTATTAAAAAGCTATTGTGTGCTCAGCATTATGCCAGACACTGGGGATGCAAAGAGAACAATGAAAAACCTTTCCTGCCTTCAAGGAATTTATATTCTAGGAAAACAAATATGATATGCCCACAGACAAGTAAATGGAAGCTAATTAGAGGAGCGTGAGAACACAGATTTACTATACAAAAGCCATGATCTGTGTAGACCTCCCAGTGCCGAAGGGAACACAGTATCTACTTTCCCATAACTGCCCAGGTCTGGTGCCATCTTGGATCTGAGAGCTGGTTTTCCTCTCCATTTCTAGGCTCTCCAGCTCTCTCTTCCTCAGGATAATGAGAGTTTCTTGGGAACAGCACTGTGATAACCAATCTCATCCTCAATCTGAAGCCTAGAAATGCCAAAATATCCAGCATTTCCCGATGTAGGGTTGCATCCATAACAGTGACTACTGACTCCCAGGGGCCAAGTGTTCGTCTGAATCTGAATTAGTCATATTAAGAAGATTGTATTAAGATGTGCTCAAATTAAGTGTCTACTGTTTCAGGCCCACCTGTTCTTCTGACTTCAGGACTTTTCAGAAATAGTTCAGCGGCACAGTAGATAGGGCTCTGGACCTGGAGTCAGGAAGACCTGTGTTCAAATCCTACATCAGACACTTACCAACTGCGGGATCTTAGGGCAGTCTGTTTTGCCTCAGTTTCCTCAAAATGTGGATAATAATAGCACTTAACTCCCAGAACTGTTGTGACAATTAAATGAGATAATATTTGCAAAGAGCAACAGCACCTGGCACATAGTAGGTCCGTCAGTGATGTTTGTTCCCTTCCCTTTTTCCTAGTTGCTTCTGTGCACTGAGTGCTGTCTTACCTTCTCTTTTATCGTTTCACTGAACTCCTTCAAGACCCAACTCAAACACCACCTTTCCCAGGCCTGCTCTCCATTAGTACTTTCTCTTTGAGATTACCTTCATCTACCGTGTATGTATCTTGTGTATACATAGCTACTTAAGTGTTTTCTCTCTTCTTAGAATGTGAATTCTGCCAAGCTGACACAGTGGTTTTTGTCTTTCTTTGTATCCTCAAAGGGTAGCGTTGTACCTTGGTAAGGGAATTGTGGGTGAGGTGATACCGAACATGAGTAGTCCAAGGATCAAAAGTCAGGCAGCTTATTACTCACAAGCACAAAATCATTGGTGACTCCAGTCCCACGGGTACACAGTGAAGGGGGCTTGGGCAGACAGTAGGATATTATACTCCAGCCTAGAGTTCTGTTCTCCTGGTCCTTCTTTTTCTGATTGTTGTTGCTTGGCAGATTTACAGGGATTGAGGGAAGGAGATCTTAGAGGCAATCAATCACTGGGTGATTTGTGCTGGTCCCCCCCACCCCAACCACCCTTATCAACCACAAGGACACTGTGATTAGTCAAGTTTACTAACTCTATATTCATGGATTAGCTGAAGGTTGCTTATACTGAAGTTTGTTAATAGTCTTGTGCATTCCTAACCTTAGATGGAGCCCAGAGCAGATATTGGGAACATTAAAAACTTTCCAATATATGGGTGAGTCAATCAATGGTCAACCATGGAGTCACTGTTGTCAGCTAGGGCCCAGCAATAGGCCAGTCCTCAGAATCTGGCTCATAGTATTCAAAAATCAATGTTTGCTGACAGATAGACTGAGGAGTCTGATCCCGGGCCCTGGGGGAGGTAACTTTACACATGTTAACTGGCACATAGTGCCTGCCCCTATGGATTTTACTGTCTTAGCTGGAGATGCTGCACTTATACAAAAAAGCTAGAATGAAAAAATAGAGCATGATAAGTACATGTCAAATGTGTAAAGTGTCCTGTGAGGGCTGAAGAAGAAAAATTCCTGTCCAGGGAGGGATGCTACTATGGTTTGGCAGATGCCTTGTTATCTAGATTTTCCAAACCATATCTGAAATAGTAGTGGAATTTTAAAAAAAGATACATTTCACCCAAATAGGATTCAAACTTTGTGCCCTAGAGTACCAATTCCTTCTGTATTCTGCTGTGGACAGTCATTCCTAGATATTAGATGGGGATCAAAATAAAACCATTTGCTCTGGTTTCAGTTGACATGGACCCATCAAAAGTTAAAGGGATGAGTCTGATTCTGTGGCAGGGGGAAGGCACCATACATCATGGTGATCAGAAACCAACACCACTCTTTCTCTTCCCAGTTCACATAGGATGTAGGTAGGTTTTGTCCCCAACAAGGAGTGGCATTTCCAGAGGCAGACCCTTCTCTTCAGAAGGGCAGAAGAAAAAGAGAGTTTTGGTAGTAGAAGCTGCTGTTGCTTTGTTCATAGCTGCCAAATGATGCAGTGGACAGGGTGTCAGGCCTGGAATCATGAAAACTCATCTTTCCAAGTTCAAATTCAGCCTGAGACACTTCTTAGCTATGTGATTCTGGGTAAGTCACTTAACTCTGCTTGACTCAGTCTCCTCATCTGTAAAATGAGTTGGAGAAGGAAATGGCCAACCATTCCAGTGCCAAGAAAACCCCAAATGGGGTCATGAAGAGTCAGACATGACTGAACAACAACAAAATTGTTTTCTTTATGTCTATTGGCTTCCTGTAGTTCTTGGTGTCTATTCACTTCCTCACATGTGCCTTTACTGTGTGGCAAAGCTTGTATATGTGTTTGTTCTTTATTTCTATTAAATTTGGAGCTTGAGGAAAGTGGCAAATTGACAGCTCTGTTTGCTAGCATGACATCACACAAATAAGTCTGAAGATATCGCTTAATAAGAACCCTGTAAAGATAAGAGGAATGGTTGAAAGAATTGGGAGATGCTGTTTGCTCATTAATATCTGCCAGGAATCATTTGTTTAGAGGGAAGATGAAGTGCCCAGGAACCCTCAGAGAGAAAACTGGGTGAGGAATCAGGACAATTGGTTTCTTTTTGGGTATCGACACAGGTTTATTCTATAACCTTCATTGATTTCTTGATTCATTCATAAAACAAGCATTTATTAAACTCCTATGTAACAGGCACTGGAGCAGTTCCTGCCCTCATGGAGCTTACATTCTCTTGTGGAAAATCAACACATACACCAATAAGTCAACACAAAATCTATACAAAGTAAATGAATACAAAGAAATTGGGTGGAGCCTGACGAGGGTTTGGAGAGCAGAAGTAGCAATTGAGGGAACTCAGAACAGGCTTCTTTTATGAAGCAGAGCTTTCTAAAAGCCCAGACAGGGATAAGGATGAAACACATTCCAGATACGGAGCTCAGCCTCTGCAATGTCACAGATATGAGAGACGAGATGGCATGGCTGGTGTGAGAGAAAGCCAGTAGGCTAGTTGGTAGAGACTCTGGAGTTGGATCAAGAAACTATAATGAGCCTGAAAATAGATTAGGGTCTGACAGAGTGAAACTGAGTGTGGAGACAGGAATCTGGGTAAGAGGTGGGGTGGACAAAGAAGGGAGAAAACTGCCCATCAGATAGATGCCTTGATTTGAATTATCTAGCTTATCTTCATATTTATCTCTGCATTGGTTGTGCCCACCAGACTACTGCCTCAACTCATGGAACAAACATGTTTTAAGAATATGCTATATGCCAAACATTGTGCTAGACACACTGAAACAAGGAAAAGGGAAGAATTGAATTGCCCAGGGTCACATGGCTAGTATCTGAGGTAAGATTTGAACTCAGGACTTCCTGAATCCAGGACCAATACTATAGCTGCTACATGGTCTCAATATGTTTCTCCCCCTCATGTGGCAAACTCTGTAAGTTGAGGATGCTGGAAGAATATAGTTGGGGTCATGAAGGGGCTTAGAGAAAGGAAGTAAAGCTGAGGAAGGGGGGGTTTGGTGAAGGAGATAGCACCCTACTTTTGCTTCTATTCCATGAAGATCTATGAGGCAGTGTGTCACCATGGGCAGAGTGATGGATTAGGAGTCAGAAGATATTGGTTTGAATCTAGTCTCAGATATCTTACTAGCTATGTGACCCTGGAAATGTATCTTAACTTTTCTGTGTCTCAGTTTCCTCATTTGAAAAACTGGGGAGAGGGTTGACCTAGGTAACCTCTAAATTTTCTTCCGTAGCTCTAAACTAATGATCCTAAGCTCCTGGGAGTTCCTTTGTTTATAGAGCCTTCCAGGCTCTTTCCCTAAGTTCTCTTTTTGAGTAACTGTGACTTATGGACCAGTTTACTTGGCCAGGGTGGGTAGGACCAATTTCTGACCAAGACCCATAAAAATGAGACTGGGACCCACCAGTTCTAAAGCTCGTACACTGTGATTCTTCTCCCCACTACCTTTTTTTGGAGATGGCAGTTAATTATTGGGTGACATTGCCCAGAGGGAGTGAGATAAACCACAACTCGGGTGAAAGCCGTTACCACCGAGCTATTGCCAATGTGTCTGGGTCTCTAATCTAGCCTTGCCCAGATCAGAACTTACAGTCAGATAAACTACTGGATGCCCAATTTTAGTTTATCAAGTTCTAAATAACTATCGGAGGCAATTATCCCACCACGAGGCTGGTGGACAGGAGAGATAACAAAAGGCTTGTGGCTCTGAAGCTGTTTGTTGCTGCCCCTGAAAAATGCATCCTTTTTTTCCCCTGGCTTAAGCTTTAAGGAGATCTAATGGTCCAGCATGAAAGTGACCTGTGTGTGTGTGTGTGTGTGTGTGTGTGTGTGTATGTGTGTCTTTTTGCTGGCATCAGAAAATGAAATCCCTTGGGATATGGACAAATTATCCCAAGAAGTCCCTTTAACATTCCAGGGGTGTTTGTTAGCACAACAACCTGAAAATAAGGACCCTGATGAATATTAGAATTAAGAAGCTAGAACTTTAAAACAAGATGAAATCTTTGAGGTCCTAGTCCTACACACTCATTTAACATGTGAGGAAGAAGAAAACCAGAGACAGGCACGCTATTAATTGATGATCAACCTAGGAATAGAATTCAGCATTCTTGTCTCCCAGGCCAGTGTTCTTTCTATAATCACTATTGCCTCTTGCCTGGATTAAACTCTTAACTGGCCTCCCTGCCTCTGGTCTCTCCCCTCATGAATTTATTCTCTGTACATAGTTTGAAATTTAAATTTCTAATGCATAGATTTGAATATGTCACCCCCCCTGACTGCTTAAGCCACTGAAAATAGCGGCTCACCTATTTCTCTTCAGATAAGATACAAACTCTTCTGTTGTTTAAAACCCTTTCCAATCTGGCTCCAACTTCTGTTTTCTGGTCTGATTTCATGTCCCTCCCCTTACATGTCAAATAAACTGGCCTACTTATAGGCCGTGCCCTTTCCATTTCCTACCTCCACACCTTTGCATAGTCTTGTCATCCATGATTGGACCGCATTTCCTCTTGGAATCCTTATCCATCTTTCTGGCTCGTCTCGACTGCCCTCTCTTTAAAAAACCATTTCTGAATCATCTCATTTTCAGATGTCAGTAATACCTTCCTGAAATTATTTTGTATTTACTTATCTGTGTGCATGTTCTCTCTCTCTTCCCTTCCCTGACCCCTCATAAAAGCTCCTTAAGGCCAGAGATTTCTTCCCCTTCTTGTCTCTGTTCCCCCAGTGCCTAGCACTGGCCTGCCATATGGTAAGTCAGTTAGTCAGTCATTAAGCATTTATTATTGACTTGACTGATTGCTAAGTGTATAATGAACGCTTGTTAATGGGAATCCTCTGGAGATTTATAAGAAATGAAGAGTAGTCATACGTGCTGATTTTCTAGCAAAGAGAGAGACTAGCACAGTTTTCAAAGTGTGAACCAACTGTGAGGGTCCTCCAGAGGATCTGAGGCCTGGTGACTTGAGGGATTTTTGTTCATAAATTAGCATAATCTGCACATTATTGGGTGAATTAATAATTCACTTGAACTATTCAGGAAAAGAGGGGCAGTGTGGTATGGTAGATAGAAAGCCAGCCTGGATATCAGGGAAACCTGCCTCACCTCTGATATGTGGTAGCTGTGGGATTGTGGACAAATCTGACCTCTTGGTGCCTTAGATATCTCTCCAAGAGTGAGTGTGTGATGTTTGAGCATTGGTGAAGGGAGTTTCCCCACACGGTGGGATCCCAGGATGACAGGTATACAGTTGGAAGGTCTAGTGCTCTCATTTTAAAGGAGCCTGAGGTCCGCGGAGGTTGTGATTGGCCCAAGGTATCAGAGTTGGGATTTGAGGCCAAGTCCTCCAAGGCAACATGGGGTAGAGGTAAAAGTGTGGGTTGGGATTCAGATTCAGAAGACTCGACCTTACATCTTGCCTCTGCCACTTGCTCCCTGTGTGGCCCTGGGTAAGTCACTGAACTTCTCTGAACAGCTTTTCCCCATCTATAAAAGGAGAGGGTTGCACCTGATGGCCTCTGAGACTCCTTCCACCTCTGAATGTACAGTCCTATGATTATATGCCTCTCAAGCTCAAGTCTGAATCAAAAATAAAATAAAAAACAACAAATCCAAACTGTATTGTTGGTGTCTAATACAAAGTAGCCGCATCCCTTCTATGAATTCTAGTGGATTCCCTTGTGGAGGGGAAAGGAAGGGAACATTTGGTTCCTCACAATGACTAAGCTCCATTTTGCAGTTGAGGAAATGAAGGCAGACAGAGAATGAAGGTCCTGCCCAGGGTCACTCACACAGTTAGTTAATTATCGGAGGTCAAATTTGACCTCATTTCTTCCTAAGCCCCAAGTCCAATATTTTATGTATTGTGTCACCCAACTGCTGCGACCCTGGAGGAAGCATTGCCCCTGAGCGTGGGGTCCTTATACCGACAGAACCACTGGCTCACCAGGTCTTTCACAGGCCCTTTCTAGCCTATTCTGAAACCACTCTGGAAATAAATCATGGTATCTCTTTCTTAGCAACCTCTAAATGTGGCCGTGTTGGCATTTCCAACACTAGGTGGTGCAAGAGGCCCAGGTACCTCAAAGAGTCAACCTTGTTCAGGAGTTTGGAGGCTTTCAGCAGGCCCCGGATGCCAGTCAGCCTGGCTGCCTTGTGGGCTGGGTCAGGAGCCTCTGCTGCCAACGTGCGGCTTTCTTGGGAGGGTCCCTTGAGATGTTTGCTGGTGAGCCCCCTTCGACCATAAGATACTCAGATCTGCTGTGATGATGAAGCTCAGGCCATTTCTCTAATTTGGGGTGGGTTTGGAATGGATAATTCTGGTACTCAGCCTTTGTAATCTAAACCAATAAGAGTGAGGGTTTGCCCCTCCTCTGGGGTTCACTTCCCTTGGGTATTAAAAGTTCACCTGCTTCTGGTGACACAACATAGAGTTTCTCTGCCTCTCTCTCTCTCTCTCTCTTCTCTCTCTCTCCTCTCTCTCCTCTTTCTCTCTTTTCTCTCTCTCCCTCTCTCCTTGTTTTCTGTCTTTCTTTCTGTCCCATCTCTTTCTGCTTTTATCTCTCTCTGCCTTTCTCTCTGTCTCTGTCTCTGTTTTTCCTCTCTCTTTGACTCGTTCTGTCTTTATCTCTGTTGGTCTTTGTCTCTGTCTATATCTGTGTGTGTGTGTGTGTGTGTGTGTGTGTGTGTGTGTGTGTTTGTCTACCTTCCTCTCTGTCTCTCTATCTTTCTCTGTCTCATTCTGCCTTTATCTCTGTCTGTCTCTTTCTCCTTCCTCTCTTTCAGGACCATGTTAGTCTCATTATTTGTATTTTTTTTAAGTTTCACTTAAATGTGAAGGAATCAGGCTCACATGTGTCTTGAGGCTGGAGCTGGGGCCTTAAAAAGTTGACCTTTGTGGCCAAGTGGATGATGGCCCTCTGCCAGTCAAGTAGGAGGGACACGGTAGGCCTGCATCTTCCCTCAGTTGATGCCTAACCAAGCTGGATGGAGGATATTTAACCAGGTAAGTAAGTGCCACAAGTCTGTTTCTCCCCGGGCTGCTGCCAGCCCTTCCTGCCCCTCTGGTCAGTCCTAGCCCCAGCAGAAAGAGTGAGGCTGCCCTGTCCCCTCAAGGGAGTATGTCTGCTCTGCTGAAACACCACGCCAGGCCGCAGCCCGTGCCAAAGCTACATTTCACCGCAGCTCATTCAGTCAGTTGGAATATTGTGGTATGCATTAGCCATGTGAGGCTTTTGATGGGGGTTTCTGTTCAGCTCTGCTTTTCTGGCAGATGTTATTTCCCTTCCTCAGATCCCTGCTGGGCTTCCCAATTGCTTCTCGCATCATAATAAATCTCTCCGACTGTGGGCTTCAAAGTCTCCCTCTTCTCATCTAACTGTCTTCTTCACCTCCTATGCCTTAGACTGCCAGGTACCTGGAGAAAGTACCAGGCAAAGCCCCTGCTTGGCCCTTGCTCAGCTCTGGGTTCCCGTTTCCTTACCCTTTCTGTTGCTCTACCTTGCCTGAGATTAAACAGTGTCAAAAAGCAGAAAGAATTCAGCCTTGAGAGTCACAGGCCCCGAGTTCAAATCTTATCTCTGATATTTATTGTTTGTGTGACCGGCTGTCTCAGCCTCTGTTTACTCATCTGTAAAATGGGCTAGATGGCCTCTGAAGGCCCTTACCAGTCTAGCTTTTTCACTATGGTCTCCTTGCCCCTCCCTGCTGAAACTCTACCTTCCTTTCCTTAGAATTTGTAATTTAGGTATCTATTGACCGTCTGTTACATCCCTTATGCTCTTTGTCTCAGTGATGAGTCACGTAGATGTACTCCGAAGAGCCTCCCCCAAATTGGCACCATTTCACTCTGGGTCACAACGCCACAGCAACTGATCCGTTGGCTCAAATGGAAGGTGGAACTGAGAAGAGCTGGACCTTATTACTGAAGACTCTCCCTTTTCTTTGTCATCTCTCCACCTTCACTCCCACAGGTAATCTTCATGAAGGCCAGGACAGCTCATTTTACTCCAGTGACTCTGTAATCGCTTTAATCTCAGCTCTAGAGCTCAACGCCTTCATCTTCCAGATGGCAGAACTCAAGATGTAGGGAGGGTATGACTTGTGCTCCCACAAAGGTAGTGTGAGATTTGAACCCAGGTCCTCTGGCTGGGGAGACATTGCTCCTTCTATTCCATGCTGCTTTCCCTCCAGCAAAGCAGCTCTCACCCATGTCCCTCCACACATTCACCACAAGAGATCTGCCCAGGATTCTGGAGATGTTGGGGGACAGCCTTAAATTTTTCTTCCCACATTTTATGAATACCTGTCTTTTTTGATTGTCTTATGCTCGTGGTATCTGTGTGTGGCCAGGCCTTCTCCTTTTCTGCTCAATTTCCTCATTACTTAGTGTGACAGTCAGTGGATCATGTGTTTGGTGATAGATTGCCAGAATTATGTCAGAAGACCCAAATTCTAATCCTTTCCTCAGATACATACTATCTGCTTGGGCATGGAATTACATGATGATCAGAAGAATCACATCTTATGAGCAGCTAGGTGACACAGTCAATAGGGCTGGACCTGAAGTTAGGAAGATTCATCTTCCTGAGTTCAAATATGGTCTGAGAAACTAGCTATGTGACCCTGGGCAAGTCACTTAACCATGTTTGTCTCAATTTCCTCATCTGTAAAATGAGTTGGAGAAGGAAAGGGCAAACCACTCTAGCATCTCTGCCAAGAAAACCCCAAATGTGGTCACAAAGAGTCAGACACCACTGAAAAACCACTGAATGACAATAACGTAAGCCACATTACCTCTACCTTTTCCTTTTAATATTTAACTAAACCACCTGCACACAAATAAAAAAAACAATGCCCTCTTCGCAACATGGTACCAGGGAAAGAGCACTGGATTCATAGTCGGAGAACCTGAGTTCAAATCCTAGCTTGGTTATTCACTACCTTCAGTGGCCTTGGGTAAGCCATTAACATCTCCAAGCTTTGGTTTCCACATCTGTTAGAAGAGGAGGTTCCAGACCTTTCCAGGTCTAGATTGATGAGCCTATGTTATCCATGAGACGTTAAAGGAGCCAGCTGGAAGGAAGGCCTCCATCTTGTTGGGTAGATACTCTCTGGAGGAGTTACAGAAAGATAAGGCTAAAGAATCACACAGGATGAAAAGACATGGTGGACTTTGACCCTGTGGAGGTCAGGCCCATACCTGTGAGATGGATCCTTTCATTGAAGGACAGATTGAGATGCACCTAGGGTGATAAGACTTGGTTCCTCAGATAGAAGAATTTCCCTTCCCCCGATCAAATGCATGGGGTCCTCTGTTCTCTTAGGAAGAAGACAAAAAGTCATCAAGACACTTTCCCCTTTCCGTGCCTCTGGGGCAGGAGGTTTGCTAATTCATTTGAGATGATTGACTTGACTCTGGAACATTTCTGTCTCCTCAGCTTTAAGATTGGCATCTCCTGCTTCAGGGAGATAGTAGGAGAAAAAGAATTTTTTCTCCCTCTTTGTCTTTCCTAAGCACACTGCAAGGTTCAAAGAAGGCCTCACCTTATGCCTTTCCCTCCCTCTGATCACAGTCCACCACATCCCTCTGAGATTTTATTCCACATGTTTTGTATGTACCCGCTTGTTTATATGTTGTCTTTTCCATTAGAATGGGAGATCCTTGAGGTCTGAGAAAATGTTTTGTTTTCCTTAGTATCCCTTATTACCACAGTGCCTGGCATATGTTAGGCACTTAATAAATGCTTGTAGTTGGACTGACTGGCAATCAATCTTTGTCGAACTGAATCAATAAATTGAATTGAATTGCCTTTGATGAGAAGCTAGAGTTGTTTAAAAAACAAAACAAAACAAAACAACCTTCCTACAAAGAACCAGTTGATGTATTTCTCTTGGTAAACAACTTTGAAAGTCTAGTAACCAGGGTATGACATTCTTCCTTTTATCCCAACTAAGTCTTGCTGGCAAATAGATCAGGGAACTTTCCAAAAATGAGTCCAGTGTAAATCCCTCCTTTTATTCTGTACAAGCCTCCAATGGACTGGGTAGGCAGTGGCAGTCCTAAGCCTCCCAGTTCTTAATGACCTTAATACTTTGGCTTTGTAGATTGCTGGAGCAATCTCTATGTACTTTAATCTACGTTACCTAGTGTGAGCTTCACAATATTCCAGAGAGACAGAGACAGAGACAGAGAGAGACAGATACAGATACAGAGAGAGAGAGAGAGAGAGAAAAAGAGAGAGAGAGAGAGAGAGAGAGAGAGAGAGCAGTTATTATTATCTCCATTTTATCAGTGAGGTTACTCACAGACTCATCAGCTGTTAGAGCTGAAAGAAACCTCAAAGATGATCTAGTCTATCTCACTTCCCTTGATAGATAAGCAAACAGAAAGAGAGAAAAGTCAAATGACTTTCTTAAGGGCACCCATTGAGTCAATGTGTCAGATCCAGGTCTCCTAAACATTTGTCAAGTGCTCTTTCCCCCACACTAGAGTGTACTTTTGGGTCCTCCCAAGTCTTAAAACTCCTGTGGCGATGGAGCTCTGTATGTGATGGTGATCCCCAAGGATGGAGCTATGGTCTTTAAATATTTGCTGTGAAACTTCCCTTTAGCTCTCATGTTTTGGAATGGATCTCAGGGGCCATAATCTAACCTTGACCTGAGCTATAAATCATACATGACAGATAATCAGCCAATTTCTTCTTAGAGATGTCCATTAAGGTCCATCACGTTCCAGGACAACCACTTCCCTTTTGAAGGGCTCTAATTTTTAGAAAATGCTTTCCTTATATTTTTCTTATTTTCTTATATTTACATATAAATATATATTTATGTATTTTTATATTTTTTATGTTAGGTATGAATCTGCCTCTCTGCAAATTCCACTCATAGTAACCCTTTTTTGCATTCTTTGGGACCAAACAAAACAAGTCTAATCCTTTGTCTGCAAGATAACACTTCAAATGCTTAAACATTGTTTCCATGTCCTCTCTCCTTCCCCAAATCTTTTCTTCTCCTGTCCAAACATTCCCAGTTCCTTCAACCAATTTTTGTATGACAAGTTCTCCAGTCCTCTCACCAACATGGTTGCCCTCCTCTGAACAAATTTCCAGCTTGTCTGTGTGTGCTACAATGCGATATAGGGATGATGGCATTATCACAGAATTCTGGACAGTGTATCTCTCATTGTAGCCTAGGATAGCATCAGCCTTTTGGGCTGCCATGTTGCACAATGACTACTCATAATTGGCTTGCAGCTCAGTAAAATCTCAAGATCATTTTCCACAAGGATAGTTTATTAGCCATAACTCCCTTTTTCTGTACTTGAGAAACTGAATATTTCAACCTAACAATAGAACTTTACATTTAGTGTCATTACATTTTGGCACTAGTGATCTGTCCTGATGTTAAGATTAGGCCAAATGTTTTAATTGGTTGAGATCTTTTTGGATCTTGGTTCTGTCCTACAATGTCTTTGCCATTCCTCCCAGCTAAATGTTATCTGAAAAGTTGGCAAGCATCAATCACTGTTATAGTTTTAACCAAGACACTGGCAATTATTTAATAGCACAGGACCATTCCCTTAAGGGCCTTCCCTCCACCATATTGATACCCACCCATTGATATACTTTGAGTCTGATCATCCAATCAGATCTGTATCAGCTTAGCTGTACTACCTCCTGGTCCAAAAACTCTCCATCTTGTTGAAGATTATATGATGAAAGAATGTTAATTGCTTTGCTAAAATCTAAGTATGCTGTGTCTACAGCATTCTCTTCACCTGACAATCTACTCATCTAGTTACTCTGCTAAAGAAGGAAATTAAATTAATCTGGCATAATGGAGCCATACTGGCTTTTAGTAATCACTGCTTCCCTTTCTAAAAACACACAAACTTCTCTTTAACTGATGTGTTCTAGAATTCTCCCATGAATAGAAATCAAGCTCACTGGTCTAGCAATCAAAGAAGGGTTTGAGTCAGGAGTCAAATAGCCTTCCAGTTTGGGCAAAGATTTGAGCAAAGACTCTAATAGGATATTAAATGGCTTTGAGCTGGCTTTTCTTCCCTCCCTATTTGGAGGACTGTGGCTCTTTGGTCTACAGGGGGAAAACTGGGCTTCTTATTAATAAGAGCAAGGTTAGTGACATGTCTAGTCATCCCCTAGTGTGAGTGACTTGGTTTATTAATGCGCTGCTAAAGATGGTTTCTTTACTTGCAAGACAGCCTTAAACAGTTTTTCATTTAAAACTGGTTTAATTATTTTTAAAAGACGGCCCAATTAAAAGCTATATGCTTCCTCTATGTATGTCTTTATGCATATATCCATATATATGCATGTGCTTAGCAATTTAATTACATGGAATAAATAATTTACTTTGGAAAAACAGTACGGAAATTTCTATTGCTGCAGTCTAAAATTGGGTCATCTCCAATGAGGGTGGAGGGGGTAAAAATTGGTGGCCTCCTTCTGGCTCCTAGCAGTGGGTAGCTCTTATCACACCAATCACTGTGCTACTGTCAGCCCTCAAACTTGGGTAGAGGCTGCTGTGACCTCTTTATTCTTCTTATCCTCACTAGGGTGATTCCTGTTGTATGAAATGGAGTCCCCAACCCTCTTCAATGCAAGTATTACTTCCAACAGTCTTCTCCAATTCCTTCACTTACTAGGGAATTAATTGGAATATATTTTCTGTCTACTCAACTGCTTCCAAGTTGTTTCTTCCCAGTAGATAGTAAGCTTCATGGGGGCAGGAGCCCAGCACTTAGCACAGTGCCTGACCCCAAACAGATATTCAGTAAATGCTTACTGAATTGAAGAACACGGAATCAAATTGACTGGAAAGGTCTTGTCTTTGGGCCTTGGTTGTCAGAGATGGCTGCCCGAGCTTTTCTAATAAGCAAACGTTCTCCTTAAGCAAAATAGATCAAGTTTATCTGGATTTTATTTTATTTTACTTTAGTTTTTCTTTAAAGGGAAGAGGTGAAAAGTGGTTATTTCTGCACCAACTATTTCAAAAGCAAGTTACTATCTACCCCTCCGGGTGATTGGATGGTGCTTGTCACCATAGGGCCCACAGGACTACTTTGAACAGTTATTTGGTGGGTTTTTTCTTTCAAAATTACCCAATGTTCCTTTAAGGCCCATTTAGCTGCAGGTTTTGTTTATTCTCCCGGCAATCAGCGTTTAAAAGAAGACAAACAAGCATTTTTCCTGGTCTTTGAATCCCTGCCGATCCCTCCCTTCCTCCCCCAACTGAACACCTGAAGCCAAAGGGTCTAGCCGAGTCCCTCAGTAACCCAAATCCCCTTTCCGGGACCTGCCCTCCTCCTTCTACCGAGCTGGAATGAGAGAACTTAATAGGAGTAAATGTAATTTCAAGAATTGCAAATGATGTTAGAAATTTGCAATGCAATTAGCATCACTGGATTTGGTACTCCTCTGAAGGCGAGAAACTCCTCTGTGCACGGCAAGGGCCTCCACGTAGCCTCAGTCTGCCCAACCTGAGCTGGCAGCTGCTCGGGATCATATTTAAGTAAGGATCGTTTGGCCTGGTTTCTTTGCTCAGATGCTGCTGCTGCTGCTGCTGCTGGCAGCTCCTCATTGTTCCTTTTCTCTCAAATTCACTTGGGTAGTTTGGTTCCTGGGTTATTTCCTCAGCTTCTAGCAGAAGGTTACATCTATCCTCTTTGAGGCTCTTGGCAGCCCTACAGGACGTATGGTAGCACTTCAATAAATGGACATCCAGGGGTGTGTTGGTTAAACCAGCTTCTGCTTGGCTTTTAAGACCTCTTATGGCCACTAATGCCCACTCGATATACCCCCCTCCCGCCATCCTCCTACAATTTCCTAAAGCTTGAAGGCCCTCAGAATCCATGCAGTACAACTCCCTCCTTTATAGTGGAGGTTCTTAACCTGGGGCCCAGAGGCCCCTGAGGGGCTTCTGTGGATAGCTTTAAGTTGGTCTATAAATTTGGAAGGGAAAAAAATACATTTTTATTTTTGCTTGTCACTGAGGTTGAGCATTTCCTTCAATTATTATTATTTTTAAAAACACATTACCTGGAGAGAAGGTCTATCAGCTTCACCAGACTTCCAAATGGATCCATGATACAAAAAGCTCAAGAATTCCTACTTTATAGGTTAAGAAATTCAGAACCAGGGTAGTTAAGGGACTTGATGAAAGGTTGCATGGATAAAGACTGAACAGAGACTGGAACCTGAGTCCCCTCACTCCCAAGTCAGCACTTGGTCCATTCTATCGCATTTCCCACTTCCCACTCCCTTTCCTTCTCTTTGTTTTTCTTCTAATTAAACTTTAGATCAGCAAGTGGCAACCAGAGGTAACATGGATTTACTTATTTCTGCCTGATGGCACTCATCATCACAGAAACTAGGGACCTCTGTTCTAGACCAAAAGAATGAGAGACAGAGAGAGGGCTTGGCTTCTGAACAAACCCACAGCTCTGTTTTTCTTAGGGTTTTTTTTTTTTTTTTGGCCATCTGGAAAATTAACGCTGGCTAGGGATCGGAACCTTGTTAGCCGCTTAAGTGATTGCAAAATCCAGAAGCTGTGTCCTGAAGGGTCTGTAGAATTCAGTCTAGGCTTCCACTCTGGGGTTCTTCCCCCTGCTCAGTGTAGGCTTCCACTCTGGGGTTCTTCCCCCTGCTCCAAGTAAAGAGCAAAGAAATCAGAAGCTTGTGAAGGGGGGAAACGAGCAAGGGCTTCCAAGATTCCAGATGTGCTTGTGAGACAGCATGTTATGGGGCAAATTGATTTCACCCCTGGGAAACTGGAGATTTTTCCCCCAAAGTTCTTGTCTGCAAAGCAGGCTAATGCTATTCCACATTAGTGCATTAAAGTGTGGCCTTATTAATTCAAACATAAAGGCAACAAAATAAGCTGTTAAATTTAAAATATAATACATATATAATGAGGGAAATGTGTGAAAGCTTTATTCAGATGAAAATACAGAAGTGTTTGAACTACTGAGGGATCTTTTGTGTTGAGTTATGAGCATATGTAATAGATTTAATTATTAATTTCCCCATTGTTCTATGCACACAGACAGGGTTCAAGGCACAGTCATTCTCTGGCTTTCATAGATCTAATTTGTATAATTATTGCCTGAATAAAGAATTGCTCCAATTCCTAGCTTTCTTCCTTCGCTTCATCCTTCCCCCCTCCCAACCCCAATACTATTTCAATGCTGCATTCCAAAAGGGGACACCTGCCATTTCTTTAGTCAGCTGATCTTCTGGGCTGATGGAGTGAGCCACCGCTGATGACGTCCCCTTTCAAGCCTCTTTTGTCTAAGTGAATTATCGTGCCTCCTTTTAATTTTATTGAACAAATTACATTTGTCAAGGTCTATCTTTGTAAATAAATGATAACTTGAGACACATGGATGTGTATTTCTGCTGTTCAAGGGCTCTCTCGTTCCATTTCTGGGAGGCAGATGAACATGAAACAAAGGAAAAACTTTCCTCTAAAAGCAATTATCTTTCTGCATTCCCATCAGTATAATTATATTGCAGGGAATTTTAAGAAGCTGGGGAAGGAGAATTGAATGCTTAAAACTGTGTTGGCTGAATTGTTATGCAAAAGTTGAGCAGGCTGTATTGCATCATAGGAGGGTATAAGCTCACTGCTGGCTGAATGCCTCCAAGTCCAGTGGGGGAAGGGGGAAGGAGACCAGATGTAGGCGTGTGCCCACCCAACCATTTCTCTTGAATAATATTTAATGTCGGCTCTGAGACTCCAGGGCTGGAAGCAAGGTGGCTGTCGATAAAGAGACAAGAAATAGGGTGGCCATTTTCCATGAAAGGGTTTACTTTGAAAACCTCCTTTGGCCCCTGGCCAGTCCAGTAACCTAACCTGTTTATGGTCTGATCCAGTAGGGTTGACGGAGCATGGAGTAGCCTGTAAATGCACAGGAATGGAAGTGTCAGTGAGGATGACATAGGAAAAAGAGATTTGCTAGTCTAGAAATAGGAGAGCAATTTGGGCGACTGCCATGATACTGTGTCACTGCCACCATCCACACTGGTCATTTTATCCTTGGCCCCCATTAAAGAAAGCTTGGTAGGAGTCAGACTTGCTTCAGTGATTCTTTCATATCATTCATTTTCCTCTGATCTAGTGGGAAAATGCAATGGTTTAGAGTGAAAGGACCTGACTTCAAACCCTGCTTCTATCTTGTTTTATTTTTTGCCTGTATTTCCCCAGTACCCAAGAGCCAACATGGCATAGTGTAGAGGCCAGACAGACCTGGGTTTGAATTCCACCTCTGATACATTTTGGGCATGTGACCCTGGTCAAGTCACTTAAATTCCTAGTGTTCGTGTCAACTTGAACACTATAAATTGCAGAGGAAGTACTACTGACTGTCACTAGTGGACAGAGATGACTCACAAAGGCATTCCCCACCTCAGTGAAATCACAGATTTGTAAAATGAGAAGGTTGGACTAAAGACTTTCTAAGGCCACCTCTGGCTCAAAATCTATGATTTCTGCTGGACGATTTTTCGAATGTCCATCAGTCAGTTCACTAAGGGATAAGGAGAAGAATCAGTTAATGAACATTTCTTAAGCACCTACCATGTGCCAGGCACCGTGTGCTAAGCTCTCAGGATGCAAAAAAAAGCAAGACAGCCCCTACCCTCAAGGAGCTTACAGTCTAATGGGGGAGACAACATACAAACAAATATCTAAAAAGCAAGTTATATACAGGATAAATAGGAAATAGGTAACAGAGGGAAGTCACTGGGATTAAGATTGAGGATTGTGAAGGGTTCCTAAGGTCAGGTTGGCTAAATTTTGGCTAATAGGACTAAATGATGGGACCATAAAGGGGCCAAAAGTGTTGCTAAAGCATATCAGAAAAGGGAAATGATAAGAAATGAGAAGAGCATGATAATCATCACACCAAAACAAGAAAATGGGTGCATGAATAAAGGAAATAGAACATTCCCACTGATGTTGTGTCTCTGCTAATGGACTCCTTTCACTGGATGCCATTTTCAGGGAAATGGTGGATGGAAGAGTTATCATCCAGGACAGTCAAAAAATAAGACTATTGGGAAACTGCTGGCAGACTATATGGAACGAGAATGTCTTCCTCAAAGAAAATGGGCTAGATTTTAATGTGTACTTTTTCATCTCTAAATTTTGCAGCTGGGGTAATAAAGAGTTAACCTTGAAATCTTGAAATCAGGAAGACCTGAGTTTAAGTGTCTGATATCTATTGACTCTGTGGCTCTCAAAAAGTTACTCTCAGTATCTCAAGCAGCTCTCTGAGACCATAAATTGCAGAGTGTGATAGGCATTTCCTCACCAGGGAGTTCCTTAACCAATGAAATCAAAGGTCTGTTTCCCCCCCATCTTTGAGTCAGAATATGTTAAGTGTGAAAGTATTATTAGTATCAATATCTGTTTGTACATTATTAGCACAATTAATTAATACTGTATGGGCACTACTACTAAAGTGAATGGACTGGAAAAACCAAGCAGCACATGTGTACTCATAGGATGATCCATAAGGCTCTGTCTACAATGACAACAAGTATTTGTTTTTCCTTTTTAATATTTTATTTTTCTCTGATTATGTATAAAGATAATTTTAGCATTCATTGTTTGTATTTTAGGTTTTGAGTCCAAATAATATCCCTCCCTCTCTTCTCCTTCCCTAAGACAGTAAACAATCTGATATAGCATCTTATAAACAGTCATGTGAAACATTTCCATATTAGTCATTTGTGGAAAATAACTGGAACGAAACAAAAAAGGAAAGGAAGGAAGGATGGAGGAAAGGAAGGAAGGAAGGAAGGAAAGAAGGAAGAAAGGAAAAAGAAAAGTAGAAAATAGTATGCTTTGGTCTATTTTCAGACATCATCAGTTCTTTCTCTGGAGGTGGATAGCATTTTTCATCATGAGTCCTTTGGGATTGCTTGGATCATTGTATTGCTGAGAAGAGCTAAATCATTCACAGTTCTTCATTGTACAATGTTGCTGTTACTGGGTACAGTGTTCTTCTGGTTCTGCTCACTTTACTCTGCATCAGTTCACTCAAGTTTTTCCAGGTTTTTCTGAAATCATCGTGCTCATCATTTCTTATAGCACAATAGTATTTCATTACAATCATATACCACAGCTTTTTCAACCATTCTCTAACTGATGGACATCTCCTCAATTTCCAAGTCTTAGCCACTATAAAAAGAGTTGCTATAAATATTTTTGTATGAATAGGTTCCTTTCCTTTTTAAAAATTTCTTTGGGATAGAGACCTGGTAGTGGTACTGCTGGATAAAAGGGCACACATAGTTTTATAGCCTTTTGGGGATAGTTCCAAACTGCTCTTCAGAATGGTTGGATCAATTTACAACTCCACCAACAGTGCATTGGTGTTCTAGTTTTCCCACATCCTCTCCAAAATTTATAGTTTTCCTTTTCTGTCATATTAGCCAATCTGATAGGTGTGAGGTGGTACATAAGAGTGGTTTTAATATGCATTTCTTTAAGCAATAGAGATTTAGAGCATCTTTTTCATGTGACTGTACATAGCTTTGATTTCTTCTTCTGAAAATTACCTATTCATATCCTTTGACCATTTATCAATTTGTGGATGATTTGTATTCTTGTAAATTTGATTCAGTTCTCCATCTATTTGAGACATGAGGTTTTCAGCAGGGATATTTACTATAAATTTTTTTTTCATGGTTTTCTGTTTTCCTTCTAATTTTGGTTGCATTGGTTTTGTTCGTGTAAAACACTTTAATTTTATATAATCAAAATTATCCATTTTACATTTCATAATGTTCTCTATATCTAACAATAAAGATTTGCATAAGTATTCACTCCAAATCACACACTGTGATAAATGCTGGGGATTCAAAGATAAAAATGGTGGAAAATAGTCCTTAACCTTAGGAATTTATATTCTATAGAAAAATCTCTTCTCCTCTGGTCAGTTTTGATTAGAGTGAGTTCTGTGAATCAGCCTACAAAGATGAGACTATTTCTTTCTTTGAAATAGCCAGATGGCTAGATGGATGAAGTACAGAAAAACCTGAGTTCAAATTTGACTTCAGACACATACTAGCAGTGTGACATTGGGCAAGTCACTTAACCTCTGTTTGCTTCAGTTTCCTCAACTATAAAAATGAGGATTGCAACAACATTTACCTCTCAGATTATTGTCAGGATCAAATCAAGTCATATTTGTAAAGTCCTTGGCACAGTGTCTGGCACGTAGTGGCTGCTTTGTAAATGCTTTCCTCTGCCCTTCTTTCTGGACAGCACTAGCAAAATACCCATGATACCTAGGAAGGGGGGTAGTGTCATCCAGTCTTTTTAAAAATTTAATATAGATCAGTTTATTAGTCCATTAACAAGGCAACAGCCTTGAACAGTATGGGGAACTTGTTAGAAGTGAATAGAGACAGAGAATTTTTCATGGAAGGAAAAGAAGGAGACAAGCATTTCTTCATCATTTTCTATGTGGAAAGCACTGTGTGAAGGACTTTACTAATATGTCATTTGATCCTCACAACAACCCTGGGAGGTAAGTGCTTTTATATTCCCATTTTATAGTTGAGGAAACTGAGACAGACAGAGATTAAATGACTTACCCAGGGTCACATAGCTAGTAAGTGAAGCTGGATTTAAACAAAGGTCTTTCTGACTCCAGACCCAGTGCTCTATCTGCTGTGCCAACTGCCTGACAATAGCAAACTCTCATTGGCAGCATGGGACACCAATTGGCTGTATTTTAGGCAGGGTCTTGTTCAACAGGTTGAACATTTAAGAAGTAGGCAAGGGAGGACAAATCCTGGCTAACCAATCCATCAATCAACAAGCATTTATTAAACACCAACTGTGTACCAAGTACTGTAATGGGGCATCATGGGATGAGTAGAAATGCTGAAACCTTTGCCTACTCCATGCTTTTGCCTAGGCCTAGAGTCAGCCATTTTTAGATCAAAATCTGACCATTTCTCTTTCTATGAAAAGCACTGGAACCACCAAATAGGATTCAAATAGGATTTTCATCCCCTTTGGTGAATCTTATTCAGCGCTAGCTGAGGCTGCCTATTGCTTTCTCAGCCCTCCTATGGTCATAGTTCATATTGGTTTGGAGAGTCAGTCAGTCAGTCAGTCAATCACAGGAAAACCTGTGTTTTAATTCCTCCTTAGAAACTTACTAGCTGTGTGATCTTGGTCACTTGACTTGCCTTGGCTCAGTTTCCTCATCTGGCATCTTTTATTGTTTTGTAGTTTCAGTCAAGTCCAACTCGACCCCATGTGGGGTTTTCTTGGTAGAGATACTAAAGTGGTTTGCCATTTCTTTCTCCAACTTGTTTTTACAGATGAGGAAACTAAGGCAATAGGGTTAAGTGACTTGCCCAAGGTCATACAGCTAGTAAGTTGAGTAAGAAAGATGAGTCTTCCCTGACTTCAGGTCTAGCTCTCTACCCACTGGGCCATTAACTGCCCTCCTCATCCGTAAAATGGGGCTAATAACAGTAGCCTACCTCACAAGACTGTTGTGAAGATTAAATGAGATGACATATGGAAAGTCCTATGCAAACCTTACAGCACTTTTAGCGGCTGTTAATATTAACAATAAACCTTTATTAACAGTTTTTTTTTAATGTGCCAGGCACAGTTAAGCTCTCCAGGAGTTTGTATTCTAATGGGGCAGACAATGTGTAAATAGTCCCGTAGCTAGATGTTATACACAGTGTAAATGGAAGGTATTCTCAGTAGAACCGAGCCTATTTAAAATAATATAAACGTAGGCTCATAAGACCATAGACTTTGAACTGGACAGAATCTTGGCTTCATTTTATAGATGAGGAAACACAATTACATAGAAATCATGTGACCTGCCCAAGGTCCTGCAGTGGCAAAGGATATATATTAACCCAGGGTCTTTAATTCAAAACCTATCACTCAGGACTATATGGAGTTGCTCAGTAGGTGGTAGAGATGGGGTGGGATGAGGGAAATGAGTAAGAAGGTAAGCTTTGATGAATCAAATATATAAAGTACCCTTCCTCACTCCCATTCCCAACTGGTCGATAATCTTGTCTTTTCTCCCTCCATATCATCAAAGACCCAGAGTTTCATTTTCCATGTCTTTCCCCTTCTCCATACCCACAGGGCCACCACCCAAATTCCTGGCCCTTATCACCTCTTGCCTGGACTATGGCAGCAATTTCCCAATTGGGTTTCTTGCCTCCACCTTCTCCCCAATCTAATCCATTTTCCACAATGCCGTCATGCTGGTATTCCTAAAGCACATCTGATGGGTCAGTCTCTTGTGCAATTGGCACTCAGTGAACAGAATTGAATTGTATTTTATAGGATACGGCCCTTGTAGAGTTCACAGTTCAGCAGGGAGAAGTAGAAACTGGGATTGGAGTGGGACAGCTGGGGTTGAACTGCATGACCTTGGGCAAGTCACTTTACCACTACAGGCTGTCATTTCCTCCTCTAGAAAATGAGAAAATTGGACTAGAGGTCACTCAATCCCCCTGGGCTTTAGTTTCCTCTTTTAGAAAATGAGGGGCTTGGCTTAGAGGTCACTTAATCTCAGTTAATTTCTCTGGGCTTTACTTTCTTCTTCTGTAAAGCCAGGGGATTGAACTAGATAGGGGTGGGGAACCTGCAGCTTCAAGGCCACATGTGACCCTCTAGGTCCTCAAGAACCGCACTTGAGGACCTAGAGGGTCACATGTGGCCTTGAGGCTGCCAGTTCCCCGCCCAGGACTAGATGGTCCCTTCTGACTGGAAACCTATGATGCCATGATCTTTGAGGATTTAGCAGTCACTTAGCAAACACTTGAGCTGAATTGAATTGAATTCTGCATCCTTTCCCTTACCTCTTTCCTCTAACCTGTTGCTAATCAAAAATTCAGGCCCTCTAGTGAGCATCCCCTCAGCCTGGGTTAATGGGTCTCTGTCTTCTGGGCAAGTAATTATTACTTTCTATTCTTCTTCTTCTCTCTTTCCTTTTTCCTATTTCAAGTGACATATAAACCCATCTCGGAGGCTGGATACCACTGAGGAGGGGAAATGTACCAAGTATCAGATTTCTGCTGAGCCAACAGGAATGGTCTTTAAATACTGCTCAGATGACTAAACAGGCCGGGTCAGGAAGGTGCTTAATTGAGCCGTGACTCAGCAGCCCCCCGATCGCTGACTGGCCCCTTGCTGCTGAAGGGTAGGGACAGGGAGGCTTGTGACCAGTGGGTCTTCTCACGTAGATTGTAAGTCCTTCCCTGGAGCAAGCTGTCAGCTCCATGGTGGGCCTGAGCAGGAGCAGGGATGATCCAGTTAGAAGCAGCGTAGAGACTGAATAGCTTCAAGAGAGAGAACACACCATGTTCCTTTGATGAGAAACTGTCTTACTTTAAGACTAATTCAGGACGCAGAGAGGAGCAGCCAGCCAGAACTAAGGCCACTTTCTCCATGGGCAACCTTCCAGACATTATGATGGCTCCACAATGGTCTGGCTAGTACCAGTGATGCTGATGGGGTGTCGCCAAACCAGTTCCTGCCCAGAGGAGGCCCCTTACTCCCTATGTACCCTGTAAAGGCTGGATCTGGGCCAGGACTAGCGCTACTTCAGGGTTAGAAGAGAGGAATGATGCAGATGAGAGAGTTGGTCTGCAGGATGTCAGCTAGGTAGTCAATATTAGGCTGGCACAAGAAGACTGCTTTAGTCTTGGAGCTCTGTGCCCGCCTTGTTGTACTATAGCATGGGTCTGGGGCATGATGAATGAGGCATTGGATTTGGAGTTTAATTCCTAACTCAGACACTCTTCATGATCCTGGCAAATCATTTAAATCTTGTGTGCCTCCAATATGATGACCTGTAAGGTTTCCTCTAGGTATGAATCTCTTTCCAACAATCCTTACTCTTGGATTCTGGTCCCCAAGTAGCATGAACGCCTCGCTGGTGAATTGCAGACCTTTGTGAGACTCCTTTCGATAACTGTGGTTCTACCTATCCTTGTCCTTCTCCATAGTAACAGAACCTTTCGTAGAGTTAACAGCATCACTCCTAGAGTGCAAATGTTTCTCCAAATATGTTGTTGCTGGCTAAGTGTTTGTGAAGCCTCTTCTATTGATCTCCCGTTGATCTGGGGAATTTTGTATCTGCTGTGAATTCAAACAGAAGGCATTCCAACAACATCAGACCATTCTAGCACATGGCTTCTCACCCACATCATTCCCTTGTCCCCAAAGAACATAAAACCTTTCATGCTTCTGGCCAGGCACCACACTCTGGGTTGTTTTATAGTTTTATTGAAAAAAACATTTTTTTTGACAGAAATGGAAACAGATGATTTGGAGAGGCTTGGACCACCACCAGGGTTAGTCAGGGAGAAAACAGTGAGATTAATAACTGAACTTTGTGCTTCCTGTGTCTATCCTTTTGCCTCCTTTTCATGAACAACCCTGGCGGAACATAATCTGGATTTGATTTTGAGCCCTTTCTGCTAGAACTGACTGTGATACTGTTTTCTCAGGAAATTTCAGTGCTTCCTTATTGCTTCTAGGATAGGGGTCCTGAACTTTTTTGTGTCCTGCTGGGAAGATACAAAGTTTAGCTAAGATATGGTTCCTTCTCTTATGGACCTTATAGCTTAGTAGGGGAATAAGGGATCATTTATTTAAACAATATTATTCAAATGGATGTGCAAAGTTACTTAATTATTGTACAAGATCCAAGAATTTTGGGCAAATTTAATAGGTTTACAAAATTTCAGGGAGGTAGGAAGAGAGATGATAGCTGTTCCTGTCGAATTCAGGTCACTAGGTAGAGATGCACTATATCTTCTTAGTGAGTTGGAAGAATTGCAAATGAACATTTCACAGTCATTGTTAGCACTCTTCAAAATATTGTGGAGAACTAGAGAGACCTGGAGAAGGGCAAACATTCTAATTTCCTCCAAAAGGAAGAAGTAGAAAAACTAGAAGCTAGTAAGCTTGGCTCCAATTTCTAGAAAAATTTAAGAATCTGTTCCCAAAGGGATGGTTGATGATCATCTCACAAAGAAAGCATGATCTCAAAGAGTCAGTAGGACTTTCTCAAGAATAAGTCATGCCAAATAAAACTCATTTCCTTTTATGATACAGATATCGGATGGTTACGTTTGGAAAATTCTGCAGATCAAGTTTACTTACATTTTAGGGTAAGCATTTGATGAGATCTATCCCTACAGTCTTGTGGAAAAAAGGAGATGGAAAGTAGATAGGGAATAGTGCTGTTGAGCAGATTTAGGGTAGACCCATATGTTTAATAATTAATTGTTCAAAGACAACCGGGAAAGTCTCCAGCGAAGGGCACTACGGATCTGTGTTTGGCTTCGTTCTTGTTTTTCTCAAGGACTTGAATAAAACAATAGATGGTCTAATTAATAAAATTTGTAGGTAACACACCCCAAACTGTGACGAACAGGGAACCCCCTGAAGAACAGGGGCAGAATTGAAAAAGATATTGACAGACCAGAACATTAAGACAAATTAAATTAGATGACATTTAATAGGCAGTAAATGTAATTTTAGCACTTGGGTGCAAAAAATTAAGTTTTCTGAGATATTAGGGAGATAGTGCTAGCAGTCAGTCAATAAGCATTGATTGAAGGGGTTACCATATGCCCACTGTATTGAGCCCTGGGAATACAAATACAGATAGGAAGAAAGATAGTGCCTGCCCTCAAGGAGCACCCGCTTTAATGGGAGAAGGAGACACACAAAGGAAACTGAAAGGAGTGGGGGGATGGGTTAAGGTACGTGCAGAGAAAGTCTGTAATACAGCCTGAAGAGAAATGCTCTGAAAAACACTTCATGGTTTTAATGGACTACATGGGCAAAATGAGTCAACAATGTGATGTGGGGACCAAGAAAGCCAATAGAATTGGGGCTGCATTAATCAATCTATTAGCATGTATTAAGTGCATACCATGTACTAAGCACTGAGAAAGGTCTAGTGTTCAAGACTGAGGAAGTGACGATCATTCTGCCCAACCCTCCATGCTTAGACCTCATCTGCAGTATCCTGGTCAATTCTGCACACCACGGTTTAGGAAAGAAATAGTATTAAATGAGATAATATTGGCAAAGTGCTTAGCGTGGTATTTGGTACATTTTTTTATTCAGTTGTTTTCAGTCCTTAGAGTTGTTGAGTCATTTCAGTGTGTCTAACTCTTTGTGACCCCATTTGGGGGTTTTCTTGGCAAAGATACTGGAGTGTCTTGCTATTTCCTTCTACAACTCATTCTACAGATGAGGAAATTAAAGCATGAAGGATGAAATGACTTGCTGAGGGTCACACAGCTAGGAAGTGTCTGAGGTCAGATTTGGTCTCGGGATGATGAATCTTCTTGACTCCAGGACTGGTCTATCCATTGCACCACCTGACTTGGTATATAGTAGGTGCATAATAAATGTTTGTTGACTGACTATGATGACAAAACACAATGCATAATTATATCTGAGGAAATTAGCATCCACCATGACCATACTTTGATTTTAACCTTCATATAAGGGTGTGACTACAAAGAATTTTGAGATTAACAGATAGGGTTATGATAGCTAGACAATGGCAGATTTAGTAGAGAACCAAATGTAGCAAGGTCCTAAGCACTTTATAATATTGTACTAGTGACCCCCACCGTGGTGGGACATATCAATCTTCTGATTTCCTGGCCCTTCCTGTACATATACACTAGACTGTGGCTCTTAATCCCAGCTTACTGTCTGCTCCAAACCTTGTCATGACACTCTAGGCTACAAGGATTCCCTCATTTTGGGGGTGCTATAGCTCACCATACCCATGCCTTTGGTGTGATGGTACATGGGGCTAAATGTTTGCCCATTGTTGATGACTACATATTAAGAATACTTTTTTCCTCTATTGGGAACCTAGATTTGACAAAATGCCTGTTGGGAGGGGACTGGCATGGTGGGAAAACATTGGAGCAAAAAGTTGGATCTCAAAAGGTGAGACAGGTTCATTAGTCTCAGCTGGATCATCTGTGATATCAGGTTACCCCCCAAAAGTGGGGAGCCTGGAATTTCCTGGAAACAGGAACATGGGAGGAGCCCAAGATTGGTCCCTTCAACTGTGAAGGTCTGAAATAAAAAGTAATTCAGCATGAAGTCGGAGGTGTGGGTGAGACGGAGGCTGGGGGTGGGAGGAAGTGTTGAAGAGATCCAGACCTCATGACTATTGCCTCTGCACCATACAAAAGAGTGGAGGCCTAGATAAACAGGGTGATGAGTGGAAAAGCCAAAATTCATTTCAGGAAAAATCCCGGTAGTTATCATCAGCCAGTAAATTTGATTTAAGTAATAGATATCATCTATACAACTTTATAAACAACATTTCCTTTGAAACTCACGAGAGCTCTATGAAGATGGTTGACGACTGAGCGATGAAGCCCAGGTTCCTCCAGACCGTTACATCAATGTTCTTTCTACTTGATAATACTGTCTTCCAAGCCCAATAAAGGAATGGACCAAGAACTTGTTGTGATGTGTTAGATACAAAATCAGAAGATCTGGGGTCTAGACCCACTTACATTACTTATTAACCATGTGACCTTGGACGTGCCACTCATCTGAACTTCACTTCCCACATCAATGACTTGGTGATAATTATACTTGTTCTACTTGCCTCATAGCCTTGTCATGAAAATCTAATTTAACATGGATGGATCACTGGTGAATAGAGATTCACTGAAAATGATTGTTTACTGAGGGAGAGGAAGAGAGAATCTAGCAACCCCAAGTACCGAGATACTTGTTCCTTCCAAAGCAGCGAGAGCTGATGTCCAGCAACCCAAGGGCTCTCTTGATCATGCCTGCTGCATGTATTATTAAAATCCCTTTAATGATTAATTGTTGAATCTCCCCCACTCTTTTTTAAAATTAAATTATTTATTTTTAGTTTTCAACATTCCCTTCCATAGTTTTAAATTTTCTCCCCTTGTCTTCCTCCTCCTCCTTCCCCAAGATAGTTTGCATTCTGATATGGGCTCTACACACACATTCCTGTTAAACACATTTTCACATTAGTCATGTTGCATAGAAGAATTGTAATGAATGGGAAAAACCATGAGAAAGAAAAAAACTAAATAAAACAAAACAAAAAGGAAAATTGTCTGCTTCGTTTTGCATTCTGACTCCACAGTTCTTTCTCTGGATGTGTATGGCATTTTCCATCATGTGTCCTTTGGAAATGTTCTAGGTCCTTGCATTGCTGAGAACTAAGTCTATTAAAATCAGTCCTTGCACACTGTGGCTGTTCCTGTGTACAACAATCTCCTGGTGCTGCTTCTTCTCCACTCTTAAAGAAGGGCTGTGCCCTGATTTCAGAGAAGAACTATAAGGAAGGGAACAGCTGGGATTATGTTCCACAGGCCAAGCCCTTTGAGGGAGGCCTGGAGGAAGGGTGATAACATGAGAAAGCAACAGAGAGAACAAGCAAACCAAGCCCTGGGACTTGCTGGTGGAAAAGAAGATGGGGTGGGGTAGGATACAGCAGGTAGTTGCACTGCAACAGGAGTCCCTACTTCCTTGATAACAAAGAAAGGGAGGATTTAGAAAAAGAACTGTCTAGCATCATGGATGCAGAGAAGAATGTGTGGACAAGTCACGAGTCATCTTCATGATTGCCTTGGTCTCAATTGCCTCTGCATCATTGGGGCTACCAAGAACCCCTGAACTCTTTCTGTTTCTGGGATGCCCACATGGTACTTCCCCATCTTTAAAGACAATGGCAGGGAGAAAACGGGAACTGACTCCATGACTTTCTGGACATTCTCCAAAGTTTAAGGTGGTAAGAAATTCAGCTCCAAATCTGTGTGGGGCCATGATGGCGAGGAGAGGAGCAGGGTCAGGAAGCCAGGAGGACTGACTCACAGCAGCTTGAGTCCTGTTCAACTAGAGTGAACCCAGAGTTTGCAAAGGATGTTGAGGGGCAAGAACAGCAGTCGTGTTTGAGAATTAGATTACCTGTTAAAAAAAAAAAAGACCGCAGTTCTCAAGTATCTTATGATTCTAGACAAGATTTAGAGCTGGAATGGACCCTAGGAGTCGTTTATTCCGTCATCTTCATTTACCAGAAGGCAAGAATTTTTTTTAAATAAAAAAATTATATCAGAGGCAGGATTTGAACCTAGGTCTTCTGCTCTTTCCATTATACCATGCTTTCCTCTGTAAGTTTCTTAGCTTCTAAAGTGAGGGGAATTGGATTAGATGATCTCTCTCTCTCTCTCGCACTCTCTCTGGCCCCCCCCCCCCCCTTTGAGTCTCTGTTTCTCTCTTTCATTCCTTCCATGTCTAGTTCAGATGGTAGGCTAAAAATATCTTAAAGGTCTTGACTCAACCATTATATTTTCCTTATTCTTTAGACACGGTCTCCACCCTCTGGATTCCTTGCATGGATCACAACTCATTTCCCTAAGCTGGGCATCTTTGTAGAATTTATCTTGTGCCTCTTGGTCCCTCTCAGCCCCCTGCCCTGTCCTTGCTTAGTATCAGAATAGCATTATTACTGTTCTTAAATGTAATTGGAACAAATGAAAGCCAGAGCACGTGTCTATAGTGGCCAAAGGCTGTGGAATTTCCTGTTCAACTAGACCACTGGCCAACTTACATTTACATAAACATAACCTGATAACTTTTCTCTCCCCTAGCTCTTCACTTGGTGAATGAACAGTATTCATTGAGCAAGAAAAAAAAAAGTATATTAATCTTTTAGCTTTATGGTGGGATAAAAGATTAGCAATGGCCTCTGATCCCAAGGGGACTGCAGTCTAAATAGGGAAGACTAGACAAGGCAAGAGAAGCCTGGAGAGGAGAAGATTTAGAGAGAATATGACAACTTTTCAGGGTTTGGAAGGGTTGGGATGTGGAAGAGGGGGATTACTTTGTTGGGCTCCAGAAGGCAGACCTAGGAGTAGGAACTAGAAATAGTAGATAGAGTAGTAGACTTAAGGGTCAAGAAGATCTGGGTTCCAATCTTGCCTCAGACAATTACTGGCTGTGTGACTCACAGTCAATCACTCAGTCTCGGTTTCCCCATCTCTTAGATGGGAATAATAATTACACCAAGCTCTCAGGGTTGTTGTGGAGCTCAAATGAGATCATATATCTAAAGTGATATATAAATTTTATTTTTAAGAGAACAGGATGGAAGTTGCAGAGGGGATAGTGCAGTAGTCTGGAAAAAAAAACCTTTCTAAACTTAGAGATTTGTGCTTATTTTGTTAGGCAATGGGGGCGCATTATGCTTCATCATTGGGGGGGGGGGAATGACATACCAAAATAGTATATTAGGGAGACAAATATAGTGCCATGGTACAGGATTGCCTGAAAAAGAGAGAGTTGGTAAAAAGAAGACCACTGTAGATCTAACTCTAAGTGAAGGAGCTCCTTGTCAAATGAACAGGCTGGACAGTCAATGGTTAGAGATCTTTGTGGGGGCTTCTCTTAAGAGCGATGGCTTAGAATCTATGGCCACCTTTTCACCATGGATTTCCTGTGACTCGGGGTTCTTCCAAATACACAACACAACGGAGTGGTCAGAGTCATAGAATTGAAGTCAGGAGTTACAGGTCCTACTTCCCCCTCTGCCATTGGCTATCATCTATATGCTATGAGGTAAGCCACTCAAGCTTCTCTGGGACTCGGTTTACTCATTTGTAAAATAAAGACATTGGGGGTTTTTTAAAGTTTGAAACTGGGGGAGGTATAATATCCAGGGCAGTGATTCTCAACCTGTGGGTTGCGACCCCTTTGGGGGTTGAATGACCCTTTCACAGGGGTCACAGGGGTTGCCTAAGACCATCGGAAAACACATATCTCTGATGGTCTTAGGAACCGAGACACCGCTCCTCTATCTGTCTCCAGGCAGGTCAGCCCACATGCAGATATGCCCACATATGAGTATTAAAGGGCTGCGGCATTAGGAAGGTTGAGAATCACTGATCCAGGGTCTCTTCTAACACTAATATGTTACACCATTTATACTTCAAGTGAAGAAACTTGCCCAAGGTCACACAACTGTTTGTCGTTGTTTGAAGAGGACTAATGACATCAAGGTGATGTCTTGACTAGGCAAGGCTGTGTGCCTCAGCCTCACTCTCTCCTCTAGAGCCATCGGAGTCCAGTGACAAGGTATAGATCAGAATGACTGGAAATGACTCCCAGTCACACAACTAGAAAGCATCTGAGGCTGAATTTGAGCTTGAGTCTTCTTGACCCCAGGCTCTCTATCTACTGGGCCACCTTCTTGCCTCAACTAAAAGCTGAAGGCTACAGTATCAGTTGAAAATAGAAGTAAAGTAGAGTCTTTTGAAGGCTTTGGGAAGAAGGGGAAGCCAGTGCAGTATTTTGCTAGTTATTGCTGAGTTTTTCTCATTTCTGCAACAAGGAGTAACTCTCCTTTGCATGAGGAAGTGCTGTGTTCTTGTATTCTGTCTGTGTCCTGTAGCTGACTCACAAGAGAAGAAAATCCCAGTCACCAGATGCCACCAGGCAAGCATCTGGATTTAAGCCTCGATCATCTGAATTCCAGTCCAGCACTCCTTCTGCTGCACCGAAGACAAACAAAACGGACCTTGTTCCCCAAGATAACAACAGTTAAGAGAAGAGGGCTTCTCCTCCAGTCTCTGACCCAAACCTGAGTGATGTACCTGACATGGAGAATGCCAACTCTTCAGGATGCTCAGTCATAACTCGGGGAAAGGGACCATGTGACTTCAGCAGCTTAGAAGCAGCCAAATTAGAACCTGGTTAGCCAGGACAATTAGTACAAATAGGAAGCTACCAGATGCCTAGTTTTGGCTCCTTGTTTGTCCTTCATTCTCAAAGAGGACCATGACCTTAGGACAGCAAGGCCAAGAGTTGCAAGTGAATTGGATTTACCTGAGGCATGACTGTGCAAAGTCACCAGCCTCACTTTCTCCTCTAGGGCCATCTGAGTCCAATGGCAAGATAAAGATCAGGAGGACTGGAGAGGGCCCTGGATGCAGTTGGAGACCTGGGCCTTTTTAAGCTAAGGGTTTTATCAGATCTCAGTTTTACTGAGGCAATGCCTATTCAGTGATTAAGGCTAGGTAAGCAATGAGGCAGAGGATGATTTCTTTTCCTGAGTCAAAAAAAAAAAATCAACCTGGGAGGGGAAGACTGGTATCATACAGGACCTCAATTTAGAATTTCAATCATTTAATATTATATATTTTATTATCATAGAATATATTATTATATATTATAGTTTTGGTTCCTGGGTTCAAAACCTCTGCCGTTATGTGACTTTGGTCAAATCACTTAACATCTCTTTGTATCAATTTCTCTAAATGTAAAACAGGGGGATTGGACTAGTTGACCCAAAGGTCCCTCCCATTTCTAAACCCTGGCCTCCCCAGAAGCTGAGTGGTCTCTGGATATGGAATGTTTCAGCATTTCTCCCCATGTAATAAATTCTATTTGTCCGAAGGGAAGGAATGAGCACCTACTATCTACCAGTTATTGAGCTAAGAGCTTAGGCCTCACAACAACCTTGGGAGGTAGGTGCTACAATGACCCCCATTTTATAGTTGCAGAAATGGAGGCAGATAGAGGTTAAATGATTCACCCAAGGTCACACACCTAGTAAGTGTTTGAGGTGGGATTTGCACTCAGGTCTTCTTGACTCCAGGCCCAGTGTTCTATCCATCGTGCCACATAGTTGCAAAAAAAAAAAAATTGCTTGGAGAGTATATTTTACTTTTCATGCCCAGGGTACAAAGATTGCTAATTATGACTGAGTAGCACACAGCAGAAAGAAGGCTAAACTTGGCATCACAGGACTCGAGTTCAAATCCTGACTCTGTTATATCCTGCCTATGTGACCTTGGGCAAAAAACTTGATTTCTCTGGGCTTTACTTTTCTCACATAAAATGAGGGTGTTGTACTAAATGGTCTCTAGAGTCCTTTCCAAATCTAGAAAGATAATCCTAGAATTAGATGGTACAATGGATGGAATGCTGGATCTGGAGTCATGAAAACCTGAGTTCAAATCCACTCTCAGACACTTACTAGCAGCATGGCCTTGGGCAAATCACTTAACCTCTGACTCAGTTTCCTTATCTGGAAAATGATTAAGATTCTTATCAGCTCTAAATCTATGATACTATAGAATAAGGCATTTCAGAATGAAGAAGTCTTCTCTATAGTCCTAGAGAGTGTCTAGAGCATGACTTCCCCAGGGCCATACAGTCACTATATGTCAGAGGCAGGACTTCAATCCAGATCATCCTGACTCCTAGACCAGCTTTCTATCAAAAGATATCAAAACCACTCCAAACAGCACCATCCTGCTATATGTATGTATAAGTGCGTATAGTGTGAAACTTTGCCATTGAATTGCTTATGTAAGGGGTGAGAGGGTGCATTTCTGGTCCAGATTTGGACCACTAAAAATGCCAATGCAAATGCTTCTCTCCAATAGGAAACTGTAAATCAGGAATTCATCTCAGTCCAAGGCTTCGTGATAAGCATGAGCAATCACTCTGTCATCATGGTGTAGAGGCACTAACCAGATGGGTCAGTGTCAACTCCGCTGGGTTCTTGCCTTCTACTCTTGATAAAAGGGAATTTCACTGGATCAAGCGCCAGTAGTCTGAGTCAGGCCTCCTCTGGGGGCCTTTCCCTACTGGTGGACCCACCTGGACTGGAGCAAACCTTGTATCTCCTTGTTACCCCCACCCCCAACCCTTTTTTCATTGCTAAAAAAATAAATCAGTTCTAATAAAAACCCAACCATTTATGGTGTAGTCTTTATTGTCCGCTAATCCTGTCCAACCTCGTTAAACGGCCGTGTGTGGGTTATTTTCTGTAGCTGGAATTATCAAAGGCATTTTTCAGCAGGGGCACCAGGACAAACATTGGTTCCAATGCCAGCTCCTACAGTAACAGGGACATCTTAGAATCATACTTGACCAAATGACCCTGTTCATTGGCGATTAGTTCTTAATTTCGGCACCAGGGTCATCCTGAGAGGATTTGTACCATAAGTCACTGTTCACCACTCTCATGAAAAAGATGTGACTTATTAGAAAACTCACTGTACTCAGTGCAGTTAATGAGATGTGGAAAGCTTTGTAATTTGATTTGCTGGGCCATATGCTGTAAGGGGATACTGCTGATTTCATTCCTCCCTGTTTAATTTAAGCAGTATGCAATATCTTCTTCGTATGGCTACTTATATAATAAAAATTAACTTGGGGTATAAAAAAATACACCATTGTGGGGTTTATGACTTGGTGTGGTTCAGTCTCAAGTGTTTTTCATTTAAACATCTGTAAGTAATGTGTGGGTCTAATTTTAAATCCCAGCAAATATTTTCCATTTAACATTTGGTCGAACTGACAAGTTTGCCGAGGTGGCTTGCAGGGATTGTCAGTAACAGATACTCTCAGTATCCCCAAGGCTATATTGCCTTTTCTTTTTCTTAATTGAAGATAGCAGTAATTCAAAACTTGGTCTTTTTTGACCCTTTTTACATCTTGCAGGGTTGCAAAAAGCCAGCTCCTAGAGGCAGCCGTTTCAATCCCTTTAAGCCCCAGCTGGAGTGGAATCTCTTACCACTCTCAAAATAGTTACCTTGGTTGTTGCTTTTCCCTGCAACATCTGATTGCAAGGACGTCCACTGCAAGTTCAGGGAATCTTGATGTGGGAAAAGGGCCTTTACAGGCTCTGCTCTGAACAATGGGGTTCTCAACAGGAAATTTCAAGGGAGGGCTGGTAAGGAGATGTTGGGGGAGGGGAGATGGAGTAGTAAAGTGAGATTATGGAGGCATCACGAACCCCTGAGGGGGGAAGCTAAGGATCCAAGTTCAAGTTGTTTGCCTGTTCTTTACAATTTTATTTCCGTTCAACAAACATTTATCATACATGCCAAATGCATACATACATTCATACATATATCATACGTACATACATCCCATCTATGAGAACATAGATGAGAAAAAAAATTACATCTTTATTTTTACTAACCTCTAACTGAGATTGAACATTTTCTTCTATCATGAATTTTTAAAATACCCCACTATTATTCAGAGAAAGGGCTCACAGGTTGGCCAGGCTGCCAAGGGGGAACACAAAAAAAGGTTAGGAATCTCAGCTCTAGTGATACAAAGCCAAAATAATCCCTGCCCTCAGAGGAGTTTGGGGGGCCAGTAAATGCACAAAGAAGCATCTATGTGATATAAAGGCATTTTGAGGTGTGTATATACGATAGGAGTAGGGACCAAGTTGGGATTCTTGTAGAAGGGATACCTGAGCTGTGTTTTGAAGGGTGCTAGAAATTACATGGGGGCAGCTAGGTGGCACAGTGCATAGAGCACCGGTTTGGAGTCAAGAAGACCTGAGTTCAAATCTGACCTCAGACTCTTACTAGCTGTGTCTCCCTGGTAAGTCACTTGACCCTATTTGCTCCAATTTCCTCATCTTAAACTGAGCTGGAGAAGGAAATGACAAACCACTCTAGTATCTTTGCTAAGAAAATCCCAAACGGTGTCGGACATGACTGAAATGACTGAACAATGGGGATGCTAGACAACAGCAATGAGGACTGAGGGTATTATAGGCCAAGGGACTATCCTTGCAATTTGGGGACCATTAAGTGAGTTGGTTTGCTTGAAATGGAGTGTGTGAGTGGGAGTGATATACGATCATTCTGGAAAGAGAGGTTGATGGAGGCATCTTGTGCAGGGCTTTAAATACTGGACAGAGTATTTGGTCTTGTATCCTAGAAGCAATGAGGAAGCACCTCAGTTTTCTTGAATAGAGGAACAGCATGGTCAGGTTTCTGGTTTTTTTTTTTTTTTTTTTTTTTTACCTACCATTTAAAATCCCTCACAGAAGTCCAGCATAGGGAGAGGGGGGAAGAGAGCAGGATGACTTCTCAGCCTCCCAGAGTCTCTAGGGATCTGGTCAAGCAAGGGTCCAGCTCTGTGTCAGAAAGTGGGCTTGATCCCAAGACCTTGATCTTCTTTGATCAAAGTCAACCATGCTATGTCAAAATAATAACATCACTTCACAAAACACAAAGGAGATTGAATGTGCAGACTGGGTGTAGGGGCCATGAATGATAGCACCAAGCTTGCTACTCACTGAATGAGGGTGAGAACAACACATTTACATAACCTTGTTTTTATTGATCTTCATCCATTGGATTGAGTTCAAGAGTATCCTAGATTTTGAGCTGGAAGAAACTTTATTTCATTTAGTCTAGCCAACTCATTTTACAAATGGGGAAACTGAGGCCCACAGAGATGAATTGATGTATTTAACATTAGACACAGAGGTGGTCAGTGACAAAGTTGAAATCTAAACGCAGGTCTGACTCCAAATTCAGTCTTTCTCCCACTGCACTAGGAAAGCTTTGAGAATTTGGTCCGTTGATTTTTTTTTTGGAAGATTCAGGGACGTTATGTTTATTGTAAATTAAATGAATTAAATAAAAGACCTCTGGACCCCCATTTCTAAGCAATCTCTGAAACCAGTGGATAGCTTTGGGCAGCCCAGCAAAGAAACAGCTGAGAACAGAAACAAGTTAAATCCAATGACAGTGCCTGCCACTGGGGGTCAGAATAAGCACGCTTAGTACGGATGTGGACAGCGTTCCCTGAACTTTCACGGAAGGGGAAGGCAACTGTGAACAGAACTAACACATTCCAGGAAATCGAAGGCTGGCCTCGATCACAGATGGGAGATGCATCTTAGGGCGTCCTGGAGACACAGCCTCAGCCCCTTCTTCCCCCAGGTTCAAGCCACCAGCCAGTATTTGGGGAGCAAAGGCAAGCTCCTCCCCCCCCAATTTGCCAGGTTCCAGGGTCTAAGTTGCCTTTAAAAGTGAGCCAGACAGGTTGACAGATGCTGGGCCTCTGATAACAAAAGCATCTCAGCCCCACTGAAGATTCCACATAGAAAGGAAATGCTTCATTTGGATGCAGAATGAATACCAAAGAATGGAGCTGATGGCTTAGTCCCTTGAAATCTCAGAATGGAGGCTTGTTAGGTCTTAGCATCATGCTTGAGAGGGGAGAGTAGGGAAGAAGCCATCGAAAAAAGCCCCAAACAAGCTTCAATTTTCATTTAGTTGCTGTTATTTCCCTTAGATCAAGGTTGCTTTCTTGTTAACCCTGGACTACAGATGCAGAAAATGAGATTTTCCCCCCACAGAGGGATTAGCCACAAAGAAGAGTTTTGGAATGTGAAGTTCTTGAGAGAGGAGATCAATGGGTCTGAAATGTTTGGGGAAGAAAAATCTTCAGGGTTATAGAGCTAGGCTAAAGCTCTTTTGAAAAAGTTCCAAAATTATCCTCATTTAAAAGTGTTGTGGATAAAAAAGCAAGTCACTCTTTTCTTCCCAAGAAAGTCACTTTATTTTTTCATCTCTAGGATATTGTTAATGCTGAAGATCTCTGATGCTACGGCCATTTTAAAAATGAGGATTTAAAATCAAGGCTATGAATTTTTTCTCTCTCCAAAGGTCCTTATGTAGAAGTCCTCAAGTTCTATTCTCATTCATGGATTACATAGATGAAGAACTGAAAAGAGCTTGTCGGGTCCAACCCCTCATTTTACAAACGAGAAAGCAGAGCCCCAGAGGGACTGCTGTCCGTAGTCATACAACTAGTTAAGTGTTGGAACCAGGATTCAAATGAGCTCTTATTGGTAAAGTGCCTAACACAGTGTCTGGCACACAAGAGGCATTTAACAAATGCTCGTTTCCTCCCTCCTTCCCTTTTTCCCTCTTTTCCTTCCTTCCTTCCTTCCTTCCTTCCTTCCTTCCTTCCTTCCTTCCTTCCTTCCTTCCTTCCTTCCTTCTTTCCTTCCTTCCTTCCTTCCTTCCTTCCTTCCTCCCTCCCTCCCTCCCTTCCTTCCTTC
>CM053586.1:330107394-330123691 GCA_028646515.1 Pseudochirops corinnae
GTTTTGGGACTCAGTCTTCTGGTATTTAAATGAATGCACTATCTATATTTCTTATGTAGAGAGCCTGTTCCATTTTGTGATTAATAACTATATCAGCATATTTATAGTTACTGTAGGCAGTGTGAATACTGCATTGCTGATACAATGTGAGTGGTAGGCAATGTCTGTCAATATAAGCATATACATGACACAAATGAGATAATTAAAAGGGAATAAGCAGGGAAAGGTACTTGGAGAAGGGCACTAAATTAGCTTGGCTAGGAGATTTATAATTAATTTCTGCACAAAACCTTGAGCTTAGAGATTGGATAAATGGGGAGCAAAGAGTAAGGAGAAGGCTAGGAACTAGGGATGAAAAATTGAGTCAGGTCAATAAGCATTTATTAAGTGCTTCCTGTATGCCAGGCACTGTGCAAAGAACTGGGGACTCTAATACAAGCAGAAAGACAGTGTCTACCCTCAGGAAGCTTGCATTCTAATGGGACCCAATGCAGAATTGGAAACTAGAAATTGGAGGGTGGGGAGGGCAAAGATGAAGGTGCGCAGTGTGGGAGCCGTGTAAAGAAAGTCTGGGAGAACCAGACATACAGCCTGGAGAGGAATGAAGACCTGGTTGGCCTAGGCTTCCTCCTTAAAATGGAACCAGCCAATCACAGGGAAAGGCATCAGGGGCTGAGGTATTACAGAGAAATTCTACGAGAGCCAGGAGGATATTCTAGAGAAGAATAAAGAAATGGGCGGCCTTGGCAAACTTAAAATGGAAGACTGGCAGGAACATCTCCACCAGAGGGAAAGGCTACAGAGCAGAAAGATGGCCCAATGGCAGTGCTCAAAGCCCCCAGTTGGGAGATGCTGCTGCAGGTGAACCTTGGACTACAAAGCACGTATCTGTGGCCTGACATAAAGAAAGCTGTTCTGTTATGCAAAGATGGTTCATTCCCCTACCACCAGAGCAGCAAAGATTGGGGGCTAAATCCTGTCTGTAGAAGGAATGTTAGCATTTCTACAGCCGTCTCCGAAATTACTTCGTCTAAACATCCCTTATAACAACAGTGAACAGTCTGCACTTTGGAATGGGTAGCAAGCCAAGCGCCCTTATTACTCATCTAGCATTTTATTGGGAAGTGTAATATGGAAAGGCAGCCATTGGGGGCGAGGGTGGGGTCTCCTGCCTGCTCCACTCTGTCGCTGTATTTACAGTCATGTCTTTGCATCAGTGTTCGATACTTAGCTAAATTGTGTATATTATATTTAAGGCCAGTTTTGTCTTGTTTAAAGGGGCCCAAATTGGGATTAAGTATTCAGGCTGTCATCTCCTCAGTGGGCAGCTGGATATTGGATTTGTATTAAGTAGAAGAGTAACTGAAATACTGTAACTTTAGCATTATTTTTTCTCGTATACAGTAATGACTTTTGTATTAATTTAGAAATGGGAAAGACATTGTGTTTGCAGCCTTGTTGGAGGGTATGTTTCATAGGACAGTTATAAGCAAGGGCAGTGAGTGGGCAAGCTTCCTATAGAACCAGTTAGGGAATCGTGAAACAGAACAAAACACATTCAAGCTGTGTGGGTCCACAGACATTGTATAATTCAACTCCTGTCTCTTCCTTGCTACTCAGTCTTTGTTTCAGAGAAGACCTGCAAAGGCAAAGTGATTTGCTGAAGGATCCCCAGTGAACAAGTGACATAAGCAATAATGAACTTTTATTCAGGACCTACTATGTGCCAGCCATGAGGTTAGGTGCTGAAGACACAAAGAAAAAAAAAGACATAATCTTTGCCCTGAAGGATCTTCTCTTTTAGGTGGTGTCTTTGACCCAGTGGCACTGGCCTCCTGGCTGCTCCATGCACATGACACTCTATCTCTGAGCTCCAGGCATTTTTTCTGTCTTTCCCCCATGCAGGAATGCTCTCCCTCCTCAGCTCTGCCTACTGTCCTCCTCAGCTTCCTTTAATTCCCAACTAAGATCCCACCTTTTACAGGAAGACTTTCCCAAGCCTTCTTGATCCCAGTGCCTTCCTCGGTTAATTATCTCCTATCTATCTTGTATACAGCTTTTTTATTTATAAATTTGTTTGCGTTTTGTCTCTCCCGCTAGATTGTAAGCTCCTTGAAGGCAGACAGGGAGACTTTTGCCTCCTTTTGTATCCCTGGTACTTAGCACGGTGCTTGGTACATAGTAGGCACTTAATGAATATTTCCTGATTGATTGACTAGAGAGATGGACTTGGAGTCTGAATCCTGTCTCAGATTTTTCTTTTTCTTTTTTGGAGGGGGAAGGCAGGGCAATTGGAATTAAGTGACTTGCCCAAGGTCACATGGCTAGTAAGGTTATGTGTCTGAGGTCACATTTGAACTCAGGTCCTCCTGATTCCAGGGCCGGTGCTCTATTCACTGCACCACCTAGCCGCCCTTATCTCGGATTCTTAATTAGCTATGTGATCCTGATCAAGTTCCTTCACCTCTCTGAGGCTTAGTTTTCTCATATGGAAAATGGGAATAAAAAAGTACCCACCTCATAGAGTTGTTATAAAGATCAAATTAGATTTTATTTGCATATGCATATACATATATACAGACATAATAATGGCTAATATTTATATACCACCTACTATGTGCCAGGCACCTTATTAATTACTATCTCATTTTATCCTTTTATCCTTGCTGTTGCTATTATCCCCATTTTACAGATAGGGAAACTGAGGCAAGCAGAAGTTAGGTGACTTGCTCAGGGTCACACAGTGAATAAGTGTCTGAGGCTGGGTTTGAACTTTATTATTATATAATTATATTTATTATTGTTGCAAGTAGGGTGTGTTTGGCATGCTGTCGTCATACCTGGGGATACCTGGTCTACACTCTCTGCACACTCATGACTCTAACCAGGATTATAAAGGGGTCTGTCTTCAGACTCCTGCCCTGGTGCTCTTCTGGGCACACCAGACTGTTCCTCAATGTCATGATTTTCTGTATTATTTGTCTCAAGTTCCCAGGGCTTCTTTGCTTTTTTTTTTTCATAGGCAAGTCTGAGCTGCCATTGTTGAAATAGACTTTTCTCAGGTTTATGGGATTAGAGCCAGAAGGAATCCCAAAGGCCATTTAGTGCAGCCCCTTTATTTTATGGGTAAGGTCCAGAGAAATGAAAGGACTGAGAGGAAGGAGCAGAATCAGGATTCGAACCCAGGTCATCTGACTCCAAATCCAGCTCTCCCACTACATTGTGCTGCTGCCCATCCCTTCAGCTGTGAGAGATCAAATGCCATACAAAGTGAGTACTTCTAGGAATGGGGAAAAAAATCAACCCATTTTTTTTTACTTAATTGATGAGTGTGAGACTCTAGTTAGTATTCCTCAAATATTGAATATGAATAATCAGAGAAGACACTCACTAGTATAAAAAACTAATAAATTTTATTTTTGTAGTACATTAAAATAAAATTCAGATAAAAATTTAAAATCCTAGCAGATCCAGAATAACCATTTGATAGCTGTATATAAATCTGTTTTAGAGATATGCAAACAGGAATTATGGGATGCCAGGGCAAGTTGATTTAGGGGGCTTTTTCTCTCCTATAAATAATGCAGAGTGCTGCAAATATCCAAGTACACTTAACTGAACATAATTAAAATATTGGAATATATTTTTAAATAAATAATTAAGTAGTTAGAAGTATCTGCAACACTAATTCAAAGTGATAGTCGTGTGGTGATTACATTACGTAGTTTATCCCATACTTTGGGTTTAAAGTACAATAAAAGTTACATTTAATAAAAATTATTGGTTTTGTGGCTTTTGAGGAGAGAGACAGGTTCAATTTTAAGGATAGAACGCCTTCCATGTTTTTAGGGTTTAATGGCAAAAGTGTTTAGTGAAGACATTCTCAGGTCAACTCTATGCCTTACCTGGGAACCAGGAAAAGGATCACTTTAAAGCTGGGTGACTATATAATCACAGAATCTTAGAGTGAAGGGGCTTTCAGTGATCTTTCTGAAAAAGGATTCCCTCTTCAACATACTGGATGAGTTATCTGCCTTCCTTCCAAGGGTACCTTCCACCTACTCTACATATACCTTAGATATTCCTCTATTGTCTCTCTCATTAGAATGTAAGCTTCTTGAGGGCAGGCGTTGTCTTTGCCTTTCCCCTCAGCTGTTAGTGCCTTCTTATCTAAGGTTATCTTGTATCTATTTTCTATCTGATTCACGTATGTATACATTAACTTGTTGTCTCTCCTGTTAGAATGTAAGAGCCTTGAGGGCAAGGAATGTTTGACTTTCATCTTTCTATTACCAATACCTAGCCCAGTGAGCACCAGGCAGCAAAGTGTAGATGCTTATTGGTTGATCGATTGCTTATTGACTATCCAGTCTTTGCTTGAAGACCTCCAAGGATGCAGAATGCAATAACCTCTTTAGGCAACCCATTTCACTTATGGATAGTTCTAGTTATTAGGAAGTTTTTCTCCTACTCTAAGCCAAATTTTATCTCTCTCTCCCCCCCGCCCCCCATTTCCACCCATTGTTCTTATTTCTATCCACAGGACCAAGCAAAACAACTGATTTTTTTTTCACTATTTAAGATTTGTGAAGCATTAAAAAAATACGTCTAATTTCACCCTTGCAACAACCCTGGGAAGTAGATGCTATTATTACACCTATTTTATAGATGAGGAAACTGAGGCAAACAGAGGTTAAAGCGAAATACCTAGGATCACACAGTAAGTGTCTGAGGCAGGATTTGAACTCAGTCTTTCCTGACTCCAGACCCAGCATTGTAATAGTAATAGGTAACATTTATATAGTGAATTCTATGTGACAGGCGATGTGCTTTTTGTAAATTTGAAAGTTCTATAGAAAGATAAAATAGTTATGAGCTGCCTTTGGCTTGAATACCATTGTCAGCCATGTTCCCCCCATCATAGTGATTTAGAATCATAGGATTAAAAGCTTGGAAGAAATCTCAGAGGCCATTGAGTCCACTTGAGGAAACTGAGGCAGGCAGTGGTTAAGTGACTTGTCCAAGATTATACTGATTCTAATCCACTCTTCCAGCTGTTTTACATCAGAAAAAGAAATTCTCAGATTGAATATACCACAGATAAAGAAATGTAAGCATCATGACTGCGGGGACAAATATTTTTAGTTGACACTTAGAGAAAGAAAATAACCTGAAGGAATGAATCTCCAAAAGGCAGAATTTCATACACTATGGAAATTCCCTGAGTCTCCAAGTTGCAGAGTAGGTGTCAGTTGGCATTGGTAGAGGGAGTTTCTTCAACCAGTGGAATCTTAGGTCTAGTAAAGCCTCCCTCATGTCCTCCTTGGAGTTAAGAGGACCTGAATTTAAGTCTTATCTCTAGGACTTAGTCGGTGATTTCAGAGATTTGAAGCACCTTAAAAACTCATCTCAAAAATCACCTCATCTGAGAACTGGAAAGAATCTCAGCGGCCATCTAGTCCAACTCCAATGGGAAAGGACTCCCCACTGCAATGTACACAGTTGAGTGATTGTCCACCCTCTTCCTGAAGACCTCTAAAGAGGGAGAAAGCTAACAATTCTCAAGGCAGCCTATTCATTCCACTCTCAGATAGCTCAAATGGTTAGGTTTTTCTTGACTTCCAGCCTAAATTGTCCTCTCTGTATCTTCTATGCCCATTGCTCTCAGTTCTGTCACCAGGGTCAGAGGTGTATAGGTATAATGTTAATGGGATATAAGATCTTCCCCATCCATTAATAAGCCCAACAAGAGATGTTTGATTAGGGAAGATGTGTTTTTCAGGAAGGTCCACACTTTTTGTTACTTTGTAATTAGGCTTGTGGGTTGTGATGCCCTCTGACCCTGAAGAGGTGTAATCTGAGGCTAGCATTTCGATTTGGGACTTACTCATTGGAAGAGTGTTACTGTGATTTGACCAGATGAGATTCTGGGCAGCTGTTAAGGAGACCTCTGGCTTTGAAAAACCCAGATGTTGGTGCTTCTCTCTCTGGTAACTATGTATGTATTGCCTCTGTCTGTTGATTTGTGCTAATATCTCAGACAGAAGCCTTGTCTATTTGTCTTTATTTCTCCACGTATGTTTTCTCTATTTTCTTTGTGTGGACTTCCTCCTAATTTCAGAGTGCTGATTTTTCCTCTGAACTAATGAATATAATTAAAAAAGATTGTTGACCCCTTAAACAGCTATCTTTCCTAGTAAAGCAGATCTAAGAACCTACGCTAGCAGCCATCCTGGGTATGCCAGTGTGGTTGCCACAACGATGGAGTATTTAGGGATGACTAGTCCCACTGGTGGGAGGGTTTGCTGAGATCTTTTAAGGGCTGCTCACCCACCTTTGCTGTTCGTCTAGCACTCAACTCTACTGTGACTCCAAGAAGCAGCACATGCAGATGAGTTAAACCAGGTTGAGAGCAACTGATGGCGTCTCACACCCTTTGGTGAGTTAGGGAGGTGGCTACACCAAGTATATGAAGATTTCCCTCTGAGGGAATGGGTGGATGAGAACAATTTGTTCCAACGACCATGAAGGTGGTTGAAGCAGCCTCTGTGGAGAGCTTAGAGGTTGGTCAGACATCAAAGACTCCAAGGTCATCCACTGCATCCCAGGCCATCACCGGTCATTTTGACTTTTGTCTTGCCACTGGACCTCAATGTATCTGGAAGAAAGAGGGAGGCTGATGACTTTGTGGAGCTCTGCCCCACTTGAATCTGGTTCACAAAGGAGTCAAGACATCACTCATGATGTCATTGGTCTTCTAAAATGAAGGACACCAAATGAACAAACAAATAACAACAATACCTGTTGTTCTCATTCAGTTACCTGGAACCAAACAAAACAAGTTTTCCAAGTGATAGCCCTTCAAATGCTTGAAGACCTTAATTATATCCCCCCTTGAGGGAGAGTTAGAAAAACTTGGATCAAATTCCACCTCTCATACTTAATAGCTGTGTGACTACGGGCTAGTCACTTAACCTCTGATCTTCCGTTTCCTCATCTATAAAATGGGTATAATGATACCCACATTATAATGAACAGATCTACTTCATGGGATCGGCAAGAGGATCAAATGAGATAATGTATGCAAACTGCTTTACAAACCTTTTAGCCCAAAATGAATGCCAGTTACCGTTATTATCAGACTCCTTCGTTTCCTTAACTAAAACACTCATGGACTGCTTAGTTTTGCATTAAGAATTGTGACAGAGAAGGACAAATTTCCCTTGGCAGTCACTGTCAGTGAGTCAGTCATGAGATTAAACTCTCTTTTTTCCCCCTCTATGTAAAAGGAGGTTAGCCATGACAGTGTACCACTTCTTAAAATGGCTCACCCAGTTTATCTTGGATTGATTTATTTCTCTGGACATGAATTTCCTTATATAGAGCTAGGGAATGTTCATCTGGATACAGTGCAGGGCAACCTTCCTTGTAAACATAGTAACCATTGACAGCTCTTTGTTTGGGTGTTACTGTGTTTTTTTTTCTTCTGTTTTAAGACTATCATTTTCTTCCCCTTTAAACCTCATTTTCAAGGACAACTGCTGAGTTAGCAAATAAAGGACTATTCATTGGAAAAAAAAATAATTTAATTAGTAAGAACAAAATAGCCTCAGAAATAACAGGCATAGTGGCAGAAAGGAGCAAATCTCAAATTCCTGCCCTCCCTCCCCCTGCCCTTCTCAGTAAAGTTCCATTTGTCTACTTGAAGTGAAGAAATTAGGAAATCCATTGATTTTCCATAAATTTACCAAGTGGCTGATGGCCCAATGGTGGGAGATTGTCTCAGTTACTCTCCTTACTTTTTTTTAAATTTCAAAACACAATTTGCTCTTTAAAAAAAAAAATATCTGTTTTTAGTTATCAACAATCACTTCCTTAAGTTTTAAATTTTGTCCACGTCCCTTCCTTCCCCTCTCCTTAAGAGAGCATGCAATCTGATATAAGCTCTACATTTACATTCTTATTAAATATATTTTCACATTAGTCATGTATAGAAGAATTAGAATGAATGGGAGGAGCCGTGAGAAAGAAAAACAAAAAAGAGAGCAAATAGTATGTTTCAATCTGTATTCAAATTCCATATTTCTTTCTCTGGATGTGGGTGGAATTTTCTATCATGAGTCTTGGAGTTGATTTAGGTCCTTGCATTGCTGAGAAGAGCTAAAAAGTCAATCATCTCATAATGTGACTGTTACTGTGTACAATGTTCTCCTGATTCTGCTCACTTCACTCAGCATCAGTTCATCTAAAGTCTTTCCAGGTTTTCTAAAGTGTGTCTGCTCATCATTTCTTATAGCACAATAGTATTCTGTTCCATTCATGTACCATAGCTTGTTCAGCCATTCCACAATTGATGGGTATCCCCTCAATTTTCAGTTCTTGACTACCATGAAAAGAGCTGCTATAAATATTTTTGTACATGGGGGCCCTTTTCCCATTTTAATGATCTCTTTGGGATACAGCCCTAGGAGTGATATTGCTGGGTCTAAAGGTATGCACTTATGTGTGTGTATATATATATATATATATATATGTATATATATATATGTATATATATATATATATGTATATATATATATATGTATATATATACATGTATGTATATATGGGTATATGTATATATACATATATATGTATATGTATATATATATATATTAGTTAGCATTAGTTCTTCTAAGTCTTTTCAGATTTTTCTGAAAGCATCCTATTCATTACTTTTTATAGCACAATAATATTCCATCACAATCATATACTACAACTTGTTCAGCCACTCCCCAGTTGATGGGCATTCCCTCCACTTCCAAGTACTTACCACCACAAAAAGAACTGCTATAAATATTTTTGTACAAATAAGTTCTTTTTGTTGTTGTCTTTAATCTCTTTGGGATACAGACCTAGTAGTGGTATTGCTGGGTCAAAAAGACATGCACAGCTTTATAGCCCTTTGGGTATAGTTCCAGATTGTTCTCCAGAGTGGTTGTGTAAGTTCACAACTCTATCAGCATTGCATTAGTTTCCCAATTTTATCACATTCCCCTCCCTCAACATTTGTCATTTTCCTTTTCTGCTGTATTAGCCAATCTGACAATTGTGTACTTCAAAGTTGTTTTAATGTGCATTTCTCTAACCAATAGGGATTTAGAACAATTTTTTTCATATTACTATAGATAGCTTTGATTTCTTAGCCTGGAAATTTCCTATTCATAGCCTTTGAGTATTTATCAGTTGGGTAATGATTTGTATTCTTTTTTTGGTATTTCTTGGAGGGGGGAAGGCAGGGCAATTGTGATTAAGTGACTTGCCCAAAGTCACACAGCTAGTAAGTGTTAAGTATCTAAAGCTGGATTTGAACTCAGGTCCTCCTGACACCATGGCTGGTGCTCTATTCACTGTGCCACCCAGCTGCCCCTTAAAATTTCTTTTTTTTAATGACTTGTATGCTTATACATTTGGCTCACTTCTCCATGTCTTTGAGAAATGAGGCCTTCGTTAAAGAAATTTGCTATAAATCTCAGCTTCTGTCCCAGCTTTCTACTTTCCTTATAATTTTGGCTACATTGGTTTTGTTTGTGAAAAACCTTTTTTATTTAATGTAACCAAAAGTATACGTGATGCTCCCTATCTCTTGTTTAGTCATATATTTTTCCTTTATCCATAGATCTGATAGACAAACTATTCCATAGTCCCTGAATTTGCTTTTGATATAACCCTTTAGGTCTGAATCATTTTGACCTCATCTTTGGAATATGGTGAGAGATGTTGTTCTATATCGAGTTTCTGCCAAAGTGCTTTCAGTTTTCCCAGCAATTTTTGTCAAATAGTGAGTTCTTGTCCTCAAAGCTTGGATCTTTGTGTTTTATCCAACACTAAATTATTATGGTCATCTACTACTGTGTATTGTGTGTCTAATCTATTGCACTGATCCACCAATCTATTTCTTAGCCAGCACCAGATTGTTTTGATGATTGCCTCTTTGTAATACATCTGGTATGACTTCCTTCACATTTCCCCCCATTAATTCCGTTGATGTTCTCAATCTTTTGTTCTTCCAGATGAATTTTGTTGTTATTTTTTCTAGCTTTATAAAATATTTTTGGTAGTTTGATTGGTATGGCACTGAATAAGTATATTAATTTAGGTAGAATTATCATTTTTATTATGTTAGCTCAGCCTGCTGCCATTGCTGCTGTTCCTGTTCAGTTGTTTCCATCATGTCTGATTCTTTGTGACGCCATTTGGGGTTTTCTAGGTAAAAATACTGGAGTAGCTTGCCATTTCTGCCTCTAGTTTACTTTACAGATATGGAAACTGAGACAAACAGGGTTAAGTGACTTGAGTAGGGTCACATAGCTATTGTCTAAGGCTGGATTTGAAATTTGGGAAGATGAGTTTTCCAGACCTAGAACTTTCTCCACTGCACCACTTTGTAGACCTTGGCTCAGGCTATCTGTGAGCAATTAATATTTTCCAATTGCTTAGATCTAACTTTATTTGTATGAAAAGTGTTTTATAGTTGTGTTCATATAGTTTCTGGGTTTGTCTTGGTATAGGTAGACCCCCAAGTATTTTATATTGTTTGCAGTTATTTTTAAGTGGGATTTCTCTTACTGCCTTTTACTGCTGAGCTTTGTTGTTAATCCATAGAAATGCTGATCATTTATGTGAGTTTATCCTGAAACTTTGCTAAAGTTGTTAACTATTTCAACTAGTTTTTAAGTTGATTCTCTAGGATTCTCTAAGTGTGCCATCATGTCATCTGCAAAGAGTGATAGCTTTGTTTCCTCATTGCTTATTTTAATTCCTTTAATTTCCTTTCCTTCTCATTGCTATAGTTAGCATTTTCAGTACAATATTGAATAATAGGTGATAATGGGCATCCTTACTTCACCTCTCATCTTATTGGAAAGACTTCTAGCTTATCCCCATTACAGATAATTCTTGTGAATGGTTTTAGTTAGATACTATTTATCACTTTAAGGAAAGCTCCATTTACTCCTATGTTTTCTAGTGTTTTTAAGTGTTGTATTTTCTGAAAAGCTTTTTTTTGCATCTGTTGAGATAATAATGTGATTTCTGTTGCTTTTGTTATTGATATGACCAATTATGCTGATAGTTTTCCATATCAAATCGGTCCTGCATTCCTAGTATAAATTCTGCCTGGTCGCAGTGTATGATCTTCATGATATTTTGCTATAATCTCTTTGTTAGTATTTTACTTAACATTTTTGCATCAATATTCATTAAGGATATTGGTTTATAGTTTTCTTTCTCTGTTTTTGTTCTTCCTATTTTAGGTATTAGCACCATATTTGTGTCATAAAAGGAATTTGGTAGAGCTTCTTTGCCTGTTTTCCCAAATAGTGTATATAGTATTGAAATTAATTGTGTTTTAAATGTTTGATAGAATCCATTTGTGAATCCACTTGGTCCTGGGAATTTTTTTTAGGGAGCTTATTTATGGCTTGTTCAGTTTCTTTTTTCTAAGATAGGGCTATTTAGTATTTTATTTCCTATTTTGTTAATCTTGAAAATTTATATTTTTGTAAACATTCATCCATTTCTCCCAGATTATTAGATTTATTGGCATGTAATTAGGCAAAAATAGATGCTAATAACTGATTTAATTTCATTTTTCCTTGGTAGTGAATTTGTCCTTTTCATTTTTGATGCTGATAATTTGGTGTTTTTTTCTTTTTGTTTTAAATTAAATTAACCAATGGTTTATTTATTTTATTAGTTTTTAAAAAAATGAAACCAGCTCCTAGCTTTGCTTATTAGTTCAATGGTTTTCTTACCTTCAATTGTATTAATTTCTCCTTTGATTTTTAAGATTTTCAATTTGATGTTTAATTTGTTGTTTTGCTAGGTTTTTTTATTTGCATGCCCGATTCATTGATCTATTCTTTCTTTATTTTATTTATGTAAGTATTTAGAGATGCAAATTTTTCCCCAAGTGCTGCTTTGGCTGCATCCCTTAAATTTTGCTATGTTATCTCATTGTTGTCATTCTCTTTAATGACATTATTGATTATTTCTATAATTTGTTTTTTTGACACACTCATTTTTTTTAAGGATTATTTAGTTTCCAATTAATTTTTAATCTGTTTCTATGGCTTTTTATTTAATAAAGTTTTTTTATTACATTATGATCTGAAAAGGATGTATCTAATATTTCTGATTTTTTATATTTGGTTGTGAGGTTTTTATGTCCAAAATGTGATAATATATATAAGGCATGATTAATTTTTGTGTAGGTGCTATGTCCACTGACAAAAAAGGTATATTCCTTTCCATTGCCATTCAATTTTCTCTAGATGTCTATAATATCTAACTTTTATAAAATTCTAGTCATCTCCTTAACTTCTTTCTTGTTTAGGTTTTGGTTAGATTTATCTAGTACTGAGAGTAGAAAATTGAGGCTCCACCATGAGTAGAGTTTTTACTTTCTATTTCTTCCTATAACTCATTTAGCTTTTCCTTTAAGAATTGGATGCTATACCTTTTAATGTATACATATTTAGTATTGATCTTACTTCATTGTCTATAGTAACTTTTAGCAAAATGTCTTTTCCCTGATTATTTCCTTTAATTAGATCTGTTATCGCTTTTGCTTTGTCTGAGATCATGACTGCTACCGTGGCTTTTTTTTTTTTTTTAACTTCAGCTGAAGCATATTAGATTCTGCTCCAGCCACTTACCTTTACTCTGTGTGTTTCTCTGCTTCAAGTGTGTTTCTTGTTGACAACATATTGTAGGATTCTGATTTTTAATCCACTTTGCTATCTGCTTCTGTTTTTTGGGTGAGTTCATTCCATATTCACAGTTATGATTATTATTTATCTTCATTCTACTTCCCCCCCATTTATCCTAATCTCTCTCTCCTTTTACCCTGTCTCTCTTCAAAAGTATTTGATTTTGAACCCTCCTCCACATCCATCCATGACTGCCTGTCTTGTATAATATGTCTCTGTCCTCCCATAAATCTGCTCATAGGCATCTCCTCCAACATGCTGGAGGACTTGGTTGTCATGAGATCATCAATTTGGAGTTAAAATGAACATAAGAAATGATCTGGAATTATAGTCCTGCTTTACAAATATAGAAATGGAATAGGGAATAGAGTGTTGGATTTGTAGCCAAGAAGATTTGAGTTCAAATCCTGCTTCTGACACTCACTAGCTACGTGACCCTGGGTATATCACACATGCAGAAGGAAATGGCAAACCACTCCAATATCTTTGCCAAGAGAACCCCATGGACAGTATGGTCCATGAGACTGTGGAGATTTGGGCATGACTGACTGATTGAACAACAAATGTTGCATACTCTCTCTCGGTCTCAGTTTCCTTGTCTATAAAGTGGAGGTAATAAAATTGCAATTACCTCCCATTGTTGCTGTTAGAATCAAAATGTGTTAATATATGTAAAGCAGGCTATCATCATCATCATCACCATCATCATCAACATCATCATCACCATCATCATCATCACCATCATCATCATCATCGTCATCACCATCATCACCATCATCATCGCCATCATGATCATGATCATGATCATGATCATTATTATTATTTAACTTGCCCAATGTCACTTAAAAGGTAAGTAGCAGAATTTATATTTGAACTCAGGTTCTCTGACTGACAGTAAATATAGTGCCTTTCCTCTAAGTCCTTTTAATTTTTTTTAGTTGGGGAGGAGAGGCAGAGGGAGAGGAGAATTATTCTACTGGTTCTCTTTTTATTTATTTCACTGTCATTTTAAGTTACTTCCTCCTCTCTGTTAAAACCTTCCTTTGAAACAAAGTAGAATTAAACAAAATAAACGAGCTCATTAGCTATGTCTGAATATGTATGACTTCTGCACTGTCTCTTTCACAAGAGTAAGAGGAAGAGGGCCCTGGGCCTCAGAAGTCCTGAGGGTCACCAGAATGATCAACGTTCTTTCAGGTCTTTCAGGGTGGCTTTTGCTCCATTATCGTCCTTCCTCTACTTGCTTTTAAATGGATGCCAACAGAGTATACACATACATATATGTGTGCATGTGTTTATGTCACCTCCCTTGCTCTTGACACTGGACTCTATAAATGTGGCTCAAGAATATATTCGTTTATTTGTCTGCTACATCACACTGATGACTCCTATTGAGTCTGACCTAAATCTCTGTCTCAAGAACTGTTATCTAGGCACATACACCTATAGATAAATATACACACATGTGTATACATGTATGTGTTTGTTTATTTATACATGCATGTATCTCTAGGAAAATCATTTCATCTCTCAGCACTCCAAGCAATGCTCTCAAGACTATAAGTTGCAGGGTAGGTACCAATAGAGAGAAGCAGCTAGGTGATGCAGTGGATAGAAAGCTAGGCCTGGAGTGAAGAAGGCCTGAGTTAATATCTAGTCACAAATACTCCTGGCTGTGTGATCCTGGGCAAGTCATTTTATTTATTTATTTTTCTTTGGAGGGGGGAAGGCAAGACAATTGGGGTTAGGTGACTTGCCCAAGGTCACACAGCTAGTAAGTATGTCAAGTGTCTGAGGCTGGATTTGAACTCAGGTCTTCCTGACTCCAGGGTCGGTGCTCTCCTCACTGTGCCACCTAGTTGCCCCTTGGGCAAGTCATTTAACCTCAATTTCCTGTCTTGTAAAGTAGAGACAATAATAGCACTTACCTCTCTGGATGTGTTTTGGGGAACAAATGACCATAATATCGGTGAAGTGCTTAGTACGGTGTCTGGTGCAGAGTGGTGCTTTAAAATGTTCTTCCTTCCAATACGTAAAGGCTGTTTTCTTCTTGAGAGTTGTGTGTGTGTGACATATAGAAATATAGACACCATGTATAACATGCACACACATGTACATTCTGAACATGTGTATGCACACATATATACACATACATACATATGTGCATGGCACATAATAGATGCTTGACAAATGAATATTGATTAATTCATCACCATCCACCTGAAATGCTGTTACCAGATCAATGTTTCTAATGGACTGGTCTGATCACATTACATCTGTATTCTCAAATCTTCAATAAGCCCCTACTGCCTGTAGAACAAAATTCAAACTCCTCAGTTTCTTTTGTAAGACTTCCCACAATATGATTCCAATCTACCTTTCCAAAGCTATTTTATACTTTTCCCCTTCACATACTTTATGCTACATTTGTTGGACTTGGATCCATTGCATTCCACAATTCTGAAGGAACTGGTCGACTTGATTAAAGAATGTTGGAAAAAGTGATCATTCCATCTTAGAATTCATGATAGGCATGGAAAGTCAAGCTGGGTGTAGTCTGACATGCCCAGATCTGAGGAGAACAGATTTCTTTTTTTTTTTTATATATCTACACACACACATACACACACATATTTTATATATATATATATATATATATATATATATATATATATATATGTATATATTTAACATTTGATTTTAGAACTTTAAGTTCTAGATTCTTTCCCTTCCTCCCTCATCACCCACCTCCACTGAAAAGACAAGCAATTCAATACAGCCCATACATGTGTAGTTACACAGAACATCTCCACAATCGATATATTGTGAAAGGCTGACTATATTTCCCTCCTTCCTATCCAGCCCCCCGCTACTTATTCTATTCTCTACTTTGTCTCTTCCCTTTACAGAAGTGTGTGCTTCTAACAACCCTCCCCCAAAACCTGCCCTCCCCTCCAGCATGCCCCATTTAATCCCCTTCCCCCCTACTCTCCTATAGGGCAAGATACAATTTAGAGTGTATGCCGTTCCTTCCCTAAGCCAAATTCAATGATAGTCAGGCTGACCCATTCCCTTTTGCCTTCCTGTTCTTCCCCTCAATTGTAACAGTTATGTCTTGCCTCTTCTATATGGGATGATTAACCCCATTCTCTCCCTGTCTCCTCTCATTCTATTCCTCTTCCACCTCTCAATTTCACCTTTTAAAATATCATCCCTTCCTAGTCAATTGATCCTGTGCTCTCTGTCTATGTACACACACATATATATAGATACACACTCACATATGTATTTATATGCATATATACCCTCCTATATAGACATATGTGTATGTATACATATATATATATACTTTTATATTCCCTTCACCTGTCCTCATACTGAGAAAAGTTTCATAAGTTACACTTATCATTTTTCCATGTTGGCATGTAAATAGTTCAACTTTGATAAGTTCCTTATGAATTCTTTTGCATGTTTACCTTCTCATGCTTCTTGTATTTGAGTGTCAAATTTTCTATTCAGTTCTGGTTTTTTCATCAAGAATGCTT
>CM053586.1:330124191-330144767 GCA_028646515.1 Pseudochirops corinnae
TTGCCATTTAAGTTAATCTATTTTTTTAAGGTGTTATTTTCTTCAGTCAGGTTGTTGACTCTCTTTTCATGATTTTCTTGCATCATTCTCATTTCTCTTCCCAATTTTTCCTCCACTTCCCTTATTTGGTTTTCAAAATCCTTCTTAAGCTGCTCTATGGCTTGTAGGAAGTCTACATTTTTCTTGGAAGCTTTTGGCATGGGAGTTCTGATTGTGTTGTCTTCCCCCTGTTCCATGCTTTGATCCTCTTTGTCCCCGAAAAAGGAATCTAAAGTTGGATTGCTGTTCTTCTTTTTCTTCTTTTGCTTGCTCATGTTGCCAGTCAGTTACTTGACTTTTGGGCTCTGTAGAACTCTGCTTTCAGAGGGGAGAGCTTTGTCCCAAATAGTTGAGGTTTTTGTAGCTGCTGGAGCTATTAGGGGGCCACCATCTCTGCAGCCCTCACCAGCTTTGGCTCACTGGTAACACACCTCAGGACTACCACCCAAGACCATGATCCTGATCCAGGTGGGTTAAGGCAAGAGCACTTAGTCTCTGAATGATTGCTTGGCCCCCCTGCAATCTGCAGGCCAGGAGCTCTGAAGCAGCCATGTGGAGGTGGCTTCAGTGTCATTTCTTGCCCTGGGGGCAGTTGGCCAGACCCACTCCTTTCCCCCAAATTTAGCTGAGTTCCACTGACTTTTCACTTTGTCCTTGTTTCTTATGGGTTGATAATTCTAGAGACTGCCACAGCTACTGGTGATTTGCTCTCCTGAAAGCTCCAGCTGCAGCTTGTCCTGGTCCTGGCGCTACAGCCAAGGTTTCAGACTGGGCTGATTTCATCTTCCAATGTGCTGTGGTGAGCCCTTCCTGTCCACCTGCTGGGCTACCTTCAGTGGGAGCCTTGTTTTTCTGTCATTTTGTGGGTCCTGGAGCTCTAAAATTTGTTTAGAGTCATATTTTATAGGTATTTGAGGTGGTTATGGGGGGAGTTCCTGGAGTTCTCCTGCTTCTATGCTGCCATCTTGACTCAGCCCCTGAGGAGAACAGATTTCAAAGGATTCAGAGGACAGGTTGGTAGGAGAAACTTCCTCACAATTAGAGAGTAGAATGGGTGGCCTAGCCTCTGGAGATGGTGGGTTCTTCCTCCTTAGGGGTCTTTAGGCAAAGGCTGGATAACAACTTGCTGAGTATATTATAGCAGGGATTCTTTTTCAAGTGTGGATTAGACTAGATAGCTGCTGAGGTCTTCTGTAACTAAAAATATGATTCTATGAAAATTCTCTGATCCCATAATCTACAGTTCTATACAGAAAGATGGCTTGCTTTCAAGAATGAAATTCTTACAGCACAAACACAGCTGATTCTTAAAGAGTGAGAAAAGGTGAGGCTATTTAAAGAGACTACTTGAGAACTCATCAACTACTTTAGAATTTTAGAAGACATATATAATATTGAAATAAGGGCAGGTATACAAGGATGAATATAAAAATGCATTACATTCTATAAGAATAATATCTAATAAACTGTATCCCAGAAGGAGGCTGGCAATGAAGGCTAAGAACAGAAAAAAGCTTTTGATTTTTTAGCTGTTGGGCAAGAGGAATGTCTAATAAGAGATAGGACTGCTGCTTATGGTCAGATAAGATGATAACAAATGAAAGTGAGAAGGAAGAACTACTCAACTCTTATTTTTACTTCTGTTTTCTCTGTCAAGGAGAACTATCTTCAGACTGAGGAACAAAGAACAAAAATATCTAACAGGTAGTTTATAGAAATGGAAAAGATCTGTGAGATTGGTTAGTCCAGCTCCCTTATTTTACTTATGAGGAAATGGAGGACTGGGCAAGTGAAGTGACCTGGCTAAGAAGTAAGTGTAGCATAGATGTATCTAGAACTCAGTACTTTTGATCCCAAATCCACTTCTATTCCACTCAGGATAAGTGAGGAGATGGTAAGAGAATACCTAACTCTTCATGAATTCAAATCATTAGGGCTCGGACAAACTAGATTCCAAGGTCCTGAAAACAAAACAACACAAAACAAAACCAGTAGTTCTAAAAGATGAATGGTCATTTACTATCTCTGAAAAATTATGGTGAATAGAAGAAGTACTGAGGGATTAGAGTCTGTTATTTTCCTGTTTTTCAGAAATGGATAAAGGTAGATTTTTCTAACTACATAGCCCAGAAACATTGACTTTGATTTGTATCACAATTCTAGAACAAATAATTAAAGAGATAATTTGTGAGTATTTAGAAAGGAAATTAATGACTGCTGAGTCAGTATGGGTTCATCAAGAATGGGTTGGATCAGACTAAAATTCTTTTTTTGACAAGGTTACTAAACTGGTAGATAAGAGGAATGGTGTGGAATCCTAATACCTTGATTTTAGTGAGTCATTTTATTAAGTTTCTCTGTTTCATTCTTTGTATTCCTAGCACCTCATAGTACATAATACTTAACAAATGTTTGTTGATTTTGCTCACAAGATGGAGAAATATGTAAAGATAGTATAGATGATTGCAGAGTCAGATGAATTCTTACTTGGTTGAATGGTCCCAAAATGGATTGATATTGACTTGGAAGATCTCCTGTGCAATGCCTCAAGGAACTATCTTTAGATTCATTGTTGATTATTGTTCAGTTTTATTGGTGATTTGGATGAAGACTTTCATGGTGTGCTTACTCAATTTCCAGATGTCAAAGTTGGAAGTCATAGCTAGCGTAGTGAAGGCTGGCATTCAGAGGCATTCTTGAGAGTCTAGATTTTGATAGCCCAGAAAGATGGGGGAAAAATCCCTTACATTTCCCCATTTCATTTTATTAAAGTCTATCCTTTGGTTTAAAAAAAAAAAAGAAAAAGAAAACAACTGCAGAAGTACACGATGAGAAAGATGTGCCTAGACAGCAGTTCTTATTACAAATATCTGGGAGCAGTAGAGAACATTATGAGTCAGCAGCATGACATGGCAGCCAAAAAGGCTAATGTGATCCCCAGCTGCATCAGCAGAGTCATAGAGACAAACGCAAGGGAGGTAAAGATCCCATTGTACTCTGCCCTTGTCAGAGCACATCTGGAATGCCATGTTTAATTATGTAAAGCACCAAACTTGAGATCAACAATCAGCCTTACAATATAGGACAGGGAAAACATGGCTAGACAACAGTTCATGTGGAAAGTATTTGGGGTAGTTTTAGTGAGTGGTAACCTAAATATGAGTCAACCGTGAATTAATGGTAGCCAAAAATGTTAATGAGATCTTAGACTTCATTGAAAGGCACTGGATCCATAAATAGGGAAATGATGGTCCTTCTGTGTTATGCCCTGATTGGACAGCATTTGGAAAATTCTGTTTGGTTCTCAGTGCTGGCTCTTTGGGACAATAATAAACGAGAGAATATCCAGAGGACACTAATATAATGAGGTATGTGGGTGATATAATGGATAAATATCATGATTTGGAGTTAGGAATATCTGAATTCAAATCATGCCTCAGGCATTTACTATCTTGGACAAGTCACTTAACCCTTCTTCACTTTAGTGTCCTCATCTGTAAAATGGACTTAATAATAGCACCTACAACATAAGGTTGTTATCGGAATTCTCATAGGCTACCCTGCCATGCCACACTGCACTCCATCAGAATATACAATTAAAGAGATAGTTTTATATTCATAGTTTTTAATCTTTAAAAAATATTCTTATTGATAACATTTCTTCTTCTTCTTCTTCTTCTTCTTCTTCTTCGTCGTCTTCTTCTTCTCTCTTTCTTTCTCTCTCTCCCTCCCCCTCCACATATGTACTCTATACACTCTCCATCTCTCTAGCTTACATAAGCATATATATTCTATATATATGCTCTATAAAGTCTTCATCTCTCTAGATTATATATTATACATAATTTATATATATATAATATATAATTTCTCTCTATATAATTATGTACATATATTCATAGAGAGGAGAAATGTTATCACTAAGAATTATATAATTAATAAGAATATATATGTATATATTATACACACAGAGATGTCTTATAGTACTTTTGCTAGAGCTCTCCTTTGTTATTTAGTCTCCTCTCTCTTATTATATCTATTTCTGTACATGTCTTTACCTCCCCATTACAATGTAAACATCTTGAGTGCAGGGTCTATCTTTTTCACATTTGTAGCCTCCAATGCCTTAATAAATGTGTGTTGGATTTAAAACCAATTTATTGAGCATCTGGCAGGTGTGTAAAACTGTGGTGGTTCTAGTAGGGGGATTTAAAGAAGTAAAACCCTCAGGGCTTGCCTTCAGGAGGCTTGCACTTTGGCTGTGGAAATGAGTCAAGACTAAACACACAAGGAGACATTGACAATAGAAATGTTAAATAGCAATTCAGGGTAATATAGAACCATTAGAAGGAAGAAACAAAACAACAAAAGAAAAGGAGAGCAAATAGTATGCTTCGATTACTCCATAGTTCTTTCTCGGGGTATAGATAGCATTTTCCATCATGAGTCTTTTGGAGTTGTCTTAGAACCTTGCATTGCTGAGATGAGTGAAGTCTATCTAAGTCAGTCATCACACACTGTGGTTGTTACAGTATACAATGTTCTCCTGGTTCTGCTCATTTTACTCAGCAACAGTTCATATAAGTCTTTCCAGGTTTTTCTCAATTCGGCCTGCTCATCATTTCTTATAGCACAACGGTATTCCATTACATTCATATACCACAATTTGTATATCCATTCCCTAATTGATGGGCATCCCCTTGATTTCCAATTCTTTGCCAGCTGCTATAAATATTTTTGCACATGTGGGTCCTTTTTCCATTTTTTATGATCTCTTTGGCATACAGCCCTAGAAACGGTATTGCTGGGTCAAAGGGTTTGCACATTTTTATAGGCTTTTGGGCATAGTTCCAAATTGTTCTCTGGAATGGTTGGATTAGTTCACAGCTCCACTAATAATGCATTAGTGTTCCAATTTTCCCACATCTTCTCCAATATGATTATGTTACATTTTGAAACTGAGTCATCATGTGGCCTTCAGAGCTCTTTGTGTTTAGATTAGTGGTCTCATTTTTGTCTGAATTCGATATCACTGGCCTGGAACATTGAGAGGTTCAGTGATTTGCCCAAGGTTAGATACCAGGTATGTATCAGAGGTGACACCTGAACCCAGACCATGTCTCAATCCTCCATGCCAGCACTTCTCAAAGTGTGGTCCAAGACCCCTTGGGGACCCTTTAAGTAGGTTTGGGAGGGCAAAACTATTTTCATAATAATAATAATAATGACGAGTTTTTAATATAGTAAATATAAATTGATATAAACCAACCAAACAAAAACTCTTTGGGGAATCCTTGGTAATTTTTAAGAGTATGAAGGACTCTTGAGACTGAAAAATTTGAGAACCATTCAGTGGTGTACTCGCAGATATTAACAACCAGCTCTCTTAAGAAAAATGTACACATGTCATACTTTTCAGTTTAATTTACATCATTAACACTTTCTTAAGTCTAGATCTCTCTAGACAGTTAACAAAATTATAAATCAATCCTGATTTGTAGCATTTATCAATTTCAGATATGTATATTCTTGCATTAAAAATTTAGCAATATTGCTCACAAGCTGGTATGACATGATTCCAGCTTATCCCTGGAACTATTGTACTTCCACCATAGCTTCCTCTTATTGGGATACTGACCACAATCTAAATATCTAACACTAATATAGTACCTTAAGGTTGGTAAAACACTTTATATATGTTATCTTACTTTGTCCAAGGAGGATTTTTAGTAAAAGATGAGTTAAAGTAATTAACATTGAGGAAAGTGAAAATGGCAGAAATGTTTAATTCCAGGTATGTATTAATTAAAAATATTCAAATGCTGAAAAACCAAGAGTTCTTGGCTCCTAGAATCCTTACACACAAGTATATACAGATATCTTACATGAAATTTGGAACAAACTTTGGGAAACATTTTTGCTCCCATCAAAAAATATTGGCTTATCTTTTAGCCAATCCTGACCTCAAACTGATCTCAATGTTATTAGCTACTCTTGCTAACACCACCCAGCCTTCCTATTCAAAGGACTCTTTAAGGCCCCGCCAACCTTGGCGATGAACAAGTTTCAAAATGAGGCACCTGGGACCTTGTTGAAGTCAGTTCATAACCATTCTTCTGGCTCTGCTTCTAAGCCCTGATCTAGGCTTGTACCCTGAACGTTGTCTCTGTTCCTTTCTGTTTTTGGCTTTGACCACCTCTCCCCACCCCCAGTTCCTTCCTGCCCCCACTCAAGTCAACTAATTCCTTGTTTGAACTTGGATTGTATCTCTGTAAGTGTTCCAGTTAACCAACCAACCTCAATCCTTGCTTACTTTGTCCTTCAGATTAATTCTTGATATAAACTTTGCTCATGTATATCCTTGATATCAATTCTCACCATACAATAAGTTTACTAATACAGGAAACTCTTTTCTGGGTTATAGAACCTGATGGGATTGGGGAAGAGGTCTTGGCTTTCAAAGTCACATTAGGAACCTAGCAGCAATATTTATAGGAGGTCAGTACCCAGTAAGAATACAAACTAGCCACTACCATCTGGCACTTTAGGTAGCTCACAATTTGAGCTAAAATCAAATTGGGAGATCCAGTTTTTTTCACTTTGATTTCCATATCAACTAGATACCTATGTCTCATCTTGTTTTGCCCACTCATATACTGGGGAAGAACCATTTCTTGAAGTTTTTATTTTCATAAAAGCTTTATGGAGTCAATCCTAGACCATGAGAATTGACTTCTCCATTCCTCATTGCACATTATTACCCCTAAGGTAAACTGTACATTAGTGGCAGTTAGGTGGTGTAGTAGACAGGTCTGGACTAAAGAAGACCTGAGTTCAAATCTGTTCTCTGATAACTACTAGTTCTGTGATTCTGAGCAACCCAATTGGACTACTATATGCTTCAGTTTCCTCATCTGTAAAATGGAGATATTAATAACACCTCCCTCATAGGGCTGTTGTAAGGATCAAATAAAATAATATTTGTAATGTGCTTAGCCTGATGCCTAGCAAATAGTAGGCACTTAATATTTCCTTCCTTCCTTCCTTCCTTCCTTCCTTCCTTCCTTCCTTCCTTCCTTCCATCTTCCTTCCTCCCTCCCTCCCTCCCTTTGTTCCTTCCCTTTAGGATACAGCCAATCTGTTTTTCTCTTTGTCCTTCACACATTGTTATATCTGTGTCTTTCTGACGCCTGGAATGCACTCACTCTTCATCTCTTCCCTCATAGATTTTCTCTCTTCCTTCAGACACAGCTGACACACCACCTTCTACATAAAGCCTTTCCTGATCCCTCTAACAGTCTTCTTTTCCACAATTGCTTTGTATTTTTTTGTATTTATTCTCTTCTTCATTAGAATCCAAACTCCTTGAGAGTAGGGGTGATTACATTGTTTGTATTCCTAGTATCCAATACAGTGCCTGGCACACAGCTGGAGCTTCATAAATGTTTGTTGATTGATGAGAGACATTCTGGTACAGTAGAAAAATAATGGAATTTGAGGTCTGAGGGACAAGGTTCAAATCCTGGTTATGACATTTAGTTGTATGACTATGCAAACCATTTAGACTTTCTCAATTGTAAAAGGAAAGTTGATGTCAGAAAAAAAAAAATGTTCCCATGATTAGAGCTCCCTGAAAGTGGAATGGGCTGCCTTGAGAGGTGGTGGATTAGCTCCTCATTGGGGATCATCTTGATAAATGATCCAATGGGGATTTCTTCAGCAAAGTGGTTCTCAAATTTTTTGGTCCCAGGACCCCTTTACACTTTTCAAAATTATTGAGGACCCACAAAAGCTTTTGTTTTGGAGGGCTATATCTATTGATATTTACCATATTAGAAATTAAAAATATTTTAGTATTATGGAAATAGTTTTGGCCTCATGGACTCCCTGAAAGGGTCTCAGAGGACTCTCAGGGGTCCTAGGGTCATACTTTGAGAATTGCTGATTCAGGGTTGGATTACATGACCATGAGGGTCCCTTCTCACTCTCAATCTTTGATCCTATGATCAAATATTGGTCAACATGCCACCAACAGAAGCATACAAAGGTAGGAAACTGATACCTTTTCAAGCTTCTTCCTTCTCCCCAAAGAGAGTTTCATTTCAGCTGAACTTTTCTAATTTTATTTCAAGCTCTATATCCCTCCTGGGAAAGAACAAATCCAGATGATCCAACCAGGCTAAGACATTCTGTCAGTTTTCCTTTTTATTTCTGAAAAATTTGCAAAATTTTGCAATCTCATTTTGAATTTCTGGTGTGAGGAACTTTGTTAGTACATGTGAGGTCTATGCCTATGTTCAAGAATCATAGAATTAAAAACTGTTCTTCCTCTTTACTCTCCTCCATGTACCTTACAATCCAGTGAAACTGGCTGGTCCCATTGATGTTCCTTGTACATGGCACTTCATCTCATGACTCTGGGCACTGTCACTGACTGCCCTCTATGCCTGGAAATCCCTTCTTCTGTATCTCTATCTTCTGCTTTCCCTGGCTTCTTTGAAATCTCAGCTCATGTCTCACCTTCTGCAGAAAGTTTTCCTGGCTTTCCCTAATCTTAGTGCCTTCCCCATGAGATTGTCTCCAAGGAATCACATCTATATCTTGTTTGTATATAGTCATTCGCATGTTGTCTCTCCCATTAGAATAGGAGTTAGTTCCTTGAGAGAAGGGACTGAGCTATTTTTGTTGTGTTTTTCTTATTTTGTCTCTCTGGTGCTTATGTAGCAAGGTCACATATTCCTTCTTTGTGTCATTTACTACTGAGCTATATGACGAAAAAACCAAAATGAAACAGAACCTATCCTCAAGGAGTTTACATTCTTCAAGAGAGATAACATTCTCAATATATAAGTATGTAAAATAGACACAAAGTCATACTGGCCCCAGGAAATTAAGATGCGTTCTGGGATAGGCAAACTCCTGCTATGATGGACAGAAGTAATCATATCAACCTATGAGGGAGACGTTTTCTCAGTGTGTGCATTCATGATGTCACAGAGAACCTCCCAACACTTGTGGACTGATCATTACTTATTGCTAGTGACCCATGCTAGAAGAAACCTGAAATGAATTCCTAGGGATTAGGAAGACTCTATAGCCTGAAAACCCTCAGGACGCGGGGGAACAGGTGTTGTTTTCATTACTACAGCCAAGTGAAGGCAAGGACTTAGAAAGTGAAAGTAGGACATAGGCATTGAGCAGCTGGTTAAGAAGGTAGTATTGAAAGGAAGGGATTTGCTGTTCTGATCCTGACACAAGATATAGGAGTGATAGGCTCCTGACCAGGGTCAGAGTACATCTAGTAAAGACAGGGAGGAATCTATTTGCCTGTAGACTGGCAGATCTGATGGAAAGGATTTTACACTGAAAAGGGAAGGGGAAAAAAAAAGAAAGATTCCTACATCCTTAATACTTGTTGTTACTCCATCAGTTTCAGTTGTGTCTGATTCTTTGTGACTCCGTTTGGGGTTTTCTGGGCAATGATACTAGAATGGTTTGCCATTTTTTTCTCCACCTCATTTTATAGATGAGGAAACTGAGGCAAACAGGGTTACACAGCTAGTCAATGTATGAAACTGGATTTGAAGTAAGGTCCTGACTTTAGGCCTGTGTAGCAGCAACCACACTGGCATACCCAGGATGACCGCTAGCACAAGTTCTTAGATCTGCTTTACTAGGAAAGATAGCTGATTAAGAGGTAAACAATCTTTTATAACTGTATTCACTAGTTCAGGGGAAAAGTTAGTACTCTGAACTTCAGAGAAAATACAAAGAAAATAGAGAAAACACAAGTAGAGAAATAAAGACCAACAGACAGGGTTCTGACTGCCTGAATCAACAATATACTATACCTATATCCCTGAATCAAGAGAGCCTTTATATCTGAGCAGTCAGGGAGCTCTCAACATACGGCCACTCAGAATCTTGACCAGTGAATCACAAGAACCTTCTCATAAGCGAGACCCCAAAGCAAAATACCAACTCAGAGTACATATACACTTCTCAGAGCCAGAAAGCATCATAACCCTCTTCATTCAGTGCCTAATTAGAAATTAGCAAAAGGTGTGAAAGCCTTCCTACAAGCAAGCCTCCCCTAAGGAAGCTTCCTTTAATGAGCTCCATGTGAAGTCTCTTAACAGGTGGGAAAGATCTTAAATCCATTAACATTACAGCCTGGTGCTCTATTCACTGTACCACCTAATTGTACTCAGCACTTAATATACTCAGAGGCAGGTAGGTGGTGCAATGATGGAGACTTGGAGTCAGGAAGAGTTGAGTCTGAATCCTGCTTCAATTACTAATTAGCTGTGTGACCTTCAGTGAGTCATTTAACCCCTTTCAGCTTCAGTTTCCTTATCTGTTAAATGGGGATAACAATAGTACATGCCTTCCAGGGTTATTGTGAAAATTAATAACCTTAAAGTACTACTACTACTACTACTACTACTACTACTACTACTACTACTACTACTACCTGCTACTACTACTACTAGTACAACTATTGCTGTTACCACTACTACAACTATCACCACCACCATCACCACCACCACTACTACTACAACTATTACTACTACTACAACTCCTACCCTTACTACTGTTACTACAACTATTACTACTATTGCTACTACCTAATACTACCTTTCACATAAAAGATACTTAATAAACATTTATTGAATTTAAACTGTACATCACAAGAAATTAAAATCTAAGAACCCAAGGAAAGGAGGTAAGACGGAGAACAAATGGAAGAAGATCAATGGAGAGAGAAACAGAGATGTTATCATGGTGGGAATATGTTCCACCCATTTTACTTTTTCCTCAGGTGAAAGGACTAATCTGTATTCAGTGAGTGATTGCTTGTGGCAAGAACAAAAACATGGCATAACCTGTGCAAGTCTGAAAAACAATTCTCTGTCATTTGTGACTCTTGATAGTTTTTTGCTAAAATGTTACTATGTCTCAACATGTGTGGAGGTCATTGTGGATTCTTGAAGGCCATACTAGCAAAACACAAGTTCTGACTGGTCCAACCAAACTAGAAAGTCTTTGAATTTGGGCCAAATGGTAAATTACATCTCTATTGATCAAGGGTCATTTTCTTTAAGTTTTGAGGGATACATAATCAAATTGACTGCTGGATGGTTAATTTTTTTTTTAACTATAGCAATTCTCTTTTTTTTTTAAAAAAAACAGCATTTTATTTTTCCCTAATTACATGTGCAAACAATTTTTAGCATTCATTTAAAAAAAATTTGAGTTGCAAATTCTCTCTCTCCTTCCCTTCCTCCCTGAGACAAAAAGTAATCTGATTTAGATTACATATGTACAATCATATAAAACATATTTCCATATTAGTCACTTTGTGGAAGAAAATTCAAGAAGAAGGAGGAGGAGGAGAAGGAGAAAAAAGAAAGAAAAAAAGAAAGTGAAAAATAGCCTGCTTCAGTCTGCATTCACACTCCATCAGTTCTTCCTCTAGATGTGGATAGCATTTTTCATCATGAGTCCTTTGGAATTGTCTTGGATCATTGTATTACTGAGAATAGCTAAGTCATTCACAGTTGCTCATTGTACAATGCTGCTGTTACTGTGTACAATGTTTTCCTGGTTCTGCTCACTTCACTTTGCATCAGGTCATGTAAGTCTTTCTATAACCAGAGCAATTCTTGCCACAAAAATAAATAGGGCATGGTCTCTACGTTCAAGTAGCTGTTAGTCAAGTAGGCAAGAGAAATATATACTCAAATAGCCCTAATATAAAAGAAAATGTATTTCCAAGCAGTCCCAATTTGTGCTGTGAGCAACAAGGAGTCACTGCAATTTAACCCTGGGAGCCCTTAGCCTAGTACTTAACTACGTTTAATCAGTTTGCAAAAGGCTCTGACACATGAAATGATTGAAAGATCCCCTACTCAGAGAGAAGACAAACAGAAGCATTAGAAAGCTATTATTTTAGCTGTTGCATAAGGAATTTCTGGTCTGGCTTGGAATGATGAAATTAAAGAAGGTAGAAGCAATATGAAGGATCAATAGATTTGCCAATTTATTCTTGGCCACAGGGGACAAAAGGGAGAAGTGAGATAAAGGTGACTAGCTCTGCATTTGACAACTGCAGTGGGGTCACCTGGAGAGGGAGGTAGGGCAAACATCAGAACTGGTTGTCAATCAGAGAGGTCCATTATCATCCTGACTATCCTATGATGCAGGGCTTTCCAGTCACGTCCGTTTTCATAGGAAGAAATATGCTCAGCAGCGGCAACAATAACTGACAGCAAAGATCATGATAATTTGATGTAAATAATTGTGTAATAATGCAGAACAATAGACATACCAGAAGTCATACCTCCTGCCTCACAGGCTGGGTCCATATTGCATTGTGCTTGAAATCTGTCAAAGAGCCGTCTGAATTCAGGAAAGTCACAACCATGGAACAATTGGTTATAATTGTCTATTTTCCAAGGATTTTGTCATTGACTAAAAAGACAGCATGGTAAACTGGCTAGAGTGCTGGACTGGGAGTCAGGATGACCTGAGTTCAAATCCTGACTCTGAAACTTAATTTACTTTATGGCAAAGTTGCTAGATCTTTATGTGTCTTAAGTAGCTACCTCAGATTTATCTGCTAAGTCAGTCATCGGTGGAGACACAAGGAGATAAAATTATAAAGCTACTTGTGTATTTGTTGTTCAATCAGCAAAATCTGAGTGATTTAGTTGGTCATGCCATGATGCTAAGGAAGCCAAGGTTGGAGTTGGATTTCAACATAAGCTGGTTAGTATCACCAGAGACCGTACTCCTTGTAAAGTCAACTTGCAAATACAGACTGCCCATCAGTCAACCAGCCTCTCAAAAAGGAATGGTTAGGGGACTAGGCATAATGATGTTGAGGAATTCACAATTTTTATAATCAAAACACCTAGGTTCATATCTCAGCTTGCTGTGTAGACTGGAGCAAACCATTTAACATCCTTCAAACTTTTTCACCTGTAAATTGGGGGTTATATTCCCTGTACTACTGTACTGGTTTGAGGATTGAATAAGATAAAGAAGTTTCCTGACCTTCTTTCCCATGCTAGCATTGCCTGTCATCATCCTTGGGACTCTATTATTCATGTTGAAATCCCTTTGAACTTAGGGTTGTACGATTTTTCTATTTTCTCAGCTTTACTCTGTTTTCCACTCAACTCCCGCTACCAATCGATGTGGTTGTACCTCAGATCTTTGTATCTTATTAAACTGCATCACTTCCAACATGATCAATTTTGAAATTAGATTTTTCTGGCCAGCATATTCTGTCTTTCCACCATTCACACATGGGATTTTACACATACAGGTGGAAGAGACTTTTAGATAACGACTGGCAGAAAAGGTAAGTCACTAGCCCAGGGGATACACAGCTTGTAAGTATCTCTGGTGAGCTTTGGACCTGGGTCTTCTAGTCTCCAAGTACAATGCTCTGTTCACTATACATCCTGTCTCTTCACCTCCTCTTAATCTTCTTGTGCCTTGACCTACCCTCCCAATCCTTCCTCCAAATTGTTTTATTCGCCTTCCTCAACCCATGGTCTGCCATGTTAATGTTTTCCTACTTGCTACCGTGGTATTCTATCATTCTTGACATATGACGGATTGTGCATCCCTTGCTAACATCTCCCTCCTGATTTCTCAGCACCTAGCATAGTATGAATCACAAAAGGAAGTAATGAAATGGACCTCATTTTACCCACTACAAATTTGGGTTCATAGCCATAAAAGGCAGCTAGGTGGTGGGCTTGGAATCAGGAAGAGCTGAGTTTAAATCTGGCCTCATATACTTTTTAGTGCATGACCTTGGGCAAGCCTCTTCACCCCTGCTTACTTCGGTTTCCTCATCTGTAAAATAGGGAAAATTAAAGTACTTACCTCCCAGGGGTATCGTGAGGCTCAAATGAGATAATTGTAAAGCACTTAACAGAGTGCCTAGCATATATGTGTGTGTGTGTGTGTGTATATATATATATATATATATATATGTATATACATATACATATATATACATATATAAGCTCTATATAAATATTAGCTGCTATGACGACAATGATTAATGATGAGGCAATATGGATAGGGGAGAGAGGTCCTGTCTTGGTGTAAGGAAGACCTGGGTTTGAGTCCTGTCTCTAAGACCTATGGGCTGTGTGAACATGAGGAAATCACTTAAACTCTCAGTTCCTCAAGCAACTCTTTAAAACTATGCTATAGAGGTTACCAATATGGAAATATATGTAGTAGACAGATGGTGTAGAAGTTACCATACCATCTATAATATAGTATAGAGATCACTAGTCTTTGGAAGTTGTCTATACGGACAAAACTATGGGTCTGGAACAGAAAACTTGGGCTAATCATCCGATTTCTTAACTCATCTCATTATCTTATCTTGACTCGTTATCTATCACATTCCCCACCTGGCTGTTCTACACCTTTCCTCCTTATAAGGCACCATTGGACTCTCTGCCCCTCGCTACCACACCCCAGTTGCTCACAATTCTAGCAGATGACCAAGACTCCCATTTCCCTACTTCCATAGAGTTGAAAGGAGGTGCTTCTGTAATCTCTAAAACTTCTCAGAACCATTGACTAATGTCTCCTCTTTCCCTTCAGTTATAGCAAGAAAGGCATCCCTACTCTATAATACAGGTACTCCTACTTGGCACATTGCATTTAGTCATTCAGTTTGTGTCTGACTATTGGTGACCCAGTGGACCCGATCTTGCCAATACTGCCCATGGGGTTTTCTAGGCAAAGATACTGGCGGGGTCTGCCATTTCCTTATTAAGCACATAGTAAAGGCTTAATAAATGAATTTTCACTTATTCATTCAATTTGCCTAAAACCAAACATTTTATTCCCCCCTAAATCTGATGCTCATTTTGTCGTTTTTTCTTCCCATTTGTGGTACCTAGCCATTATTTTCCTCATGAACTCATGCTTGAAACCTGGACTTCTATTAGAGCTGTAGGGGAATTCAGAGATTATCAAGCCCAAGGAGTTTTAATCACCACAACTTATTAAATAGACCTTTAAGGTTTTACAAAGTACTTTGCAAGAAAATATGGCATGCTATCAAATGTTAAGATCTCTCCCTCCCTTCTTTGCAGAAGTGAGGGACAGAGGGTGTAGGATGTTTCATATCCTATCAGACAAAGTTTTTAATCTAGGATCCATAGATAGATTTCAAGGGGCTCTGTGAACTGGCATGAGGAGCATAATATTTTTATTTCAATGTAATCCATGGGTTTTTTATTTTTGCTCTTGAAAATCTTAATTGGAGAAGGGGTCCACAGACTTCACCAGACTGCCATGACACCACAAAAAAGGTTAAGGACCTCTGCTCTGATCCCCCTTATTTTATAGATGAGGGAATATTTTAAGAGGAGTGAAATGGCTTATCCAAAGTCATACAAATAGTAGATGACGGTCAAGATTTAATCCCAGGGCAGCTAGGTGGCGCCATAGCGCACAGACTCTTCATGAGTTCAAATCTCATCTCAGAGACTTACTAGCTGTGTGATCCTGGATGAATCACTTAACCCTGTTTGCTTCAGTTTCCTCATCTGTAAAATGGACTGGAGAGGGAAATGAAAAACCACTCCAGTATTTTTGCCAAGAAAACCCCAAATGGGGTCATGAAGACTTAACGTGACTGAAGCAATCCAACAACAACTTTTGACCCCAAATCTTGTCTGTTCTTGTTCTGTTCTTTCTCTCTCGCAAGTTGGAAAGATACATAGACCATGAAAGACTCAATGTCAAACAGAGAGGTTGATCTTTTATCATAGAGGCAATAGGTAGCTGATGAAACTTTTTGATTTACGTGATCAGTTAATGGATGTCAGGGATGTGGTGAGAGCTCCACTGAAGGGAAAGCCCAGAGTGTCATGATTGGTTTGTGTTTCGTTCCCCTCTAACAAGAAACAGAATATTAGTAAAATGAGGTGGTACTAAGAAGCAATGGCTGTAAGAACACTTCCCTCCTTCCACATGTAGCCTTTGTGTCTGCTTCAGTCAATCAAATAGCAAGCCTTAGCAGGGCCATGAGGCTGTGGCCAAGTTCCACGTTGAGCCGAGGGATGCAGGAGGGATGCACCGCCATAACAGCTTGCTTCCCAGCTTGGCAATAGAATTTCCAGCATCATCTTGCCCCGCTGCCCCTCCACTGAACCAAGCTGTAGCTCCTTTCTCCCCACTGGGCATGGCGGAACATGCTTATTAGCCCCTGGTGGAGGTCTCCCTGCCCAGTATTAATTCAGCAGAGCGCTTTGGCATCCATATGGATGAGAAGTCTGATGTGCCTGGGAGTTGTTATCATTACCAAGGAAGAAGGGAAGCATTTCAGAGTGTAAATGCAGACATTGTTTTGGTTCTGGCGATAGATGTGCTCCGAGTTCTAACCGAACAGTGTGCTTAAAGTCTTTTAAAAATCTGAAAGGCCTGAAGGCTCTTTCTCTCCTTTTTCTTAAATCTATTTCCCCATTGAGATGAAAAATGTAATACTTTTCGGCTTACTTTGGACTTTCTTCAAAAGTGTTTCTGGAAAAGGATCCTTCATGTGGTGCATATAAAACCTTCCCGAGTATGGCAGATAGCAAGGTTTTTAAAACACATTAATGGACAGGCATTAGACTGTAGGGAGTTCCTTGTGAGGGCAGAGAAGATGGGCTGGGGAAGCAGGGAGGGGAGCAGAGCAGAAAAACGCCTGAATGAGTATCCAGGGATAAATGTGACCCAGAGATACAAAAATAGTCTAAGAAGGAGGAGTATTTAAGGAACAAACACAGAGATGGGCAAGTAGTCCTGATCCAGGTAATAATGAAAATGAGGAAGCAGCATTATGGCACCATACAGAGAGAGAGGTTCAGGAGTCACAGGGCCTGGGTTCGAATCCCACTTCTGGTCCTTGTTTCCTGTGTGCCTTTGGGTGAGTCTTTTCCTGGTCCTTAGTTTTTTTATCTGTTAGATGAAGGTGTCAGACTACATGCCTCTGAAGTCTCTTCATATTATGTCCCTGGATTTATGCTAATGATGGCTATAAACACTATTGGTTTTTAAAAAATCACATTATTTTCAGAATACATCCCTCTGCTCACCCTGTTCAGACTGAACAAAGGTTAATTTACAGATATATACAAACATTTAAGATTGGCAGAGTTACATGTATGTATATACATACACACACATATATACATATATATGTATATATATATATACATATATAAATACATTATCTGATTTAAGCCTCACAACAAAACTATGAGGTAAACTCTGAAGGCATTTCTATCCATTTTACAGATGGGGCTCAAAAAGGTGAGGCAGTTTTCCCTTGGCAATACAATTATTAAGTGTAAGAGGCAGGATTTGAATCCAGGACCTGCACGTGATTCTTCATTCCATGCTAGAAATACAAGAAACTGCTTGGTGTGATAGATATTTAGAAGAATGGATTTGGAATATAGAACACCTGTGTTTGACTCCTTCCTCATACACTTACTAGAGGGTAAACTTGGTATATTGGAAAGACCCCTGATTTTGGAGTTGGAGGCCTGGGTTCGAATCTTGCCTCTGTTGCTTTCTGCCTTTGTGGCTGGCCAATCACGTAATCTGCCGGGGTCTCCGTTTTCTCATCTGTAAAATGAAAGGATTGGAATAGACTGACCCTGACATACCTTCCATCTCCATCTGTGATACTATGAAGCTAATTGAGTGACCTTGGGCAAATGGCTTAACCTCCACGAGTCTCAGTTTCACCATCTGTAAACTGGGGATGATCCTAGCACCTGCCTCCCAGAGCTGTTATGAGATCAGATGAGATAATGTATGGAAAGCATTTATTTTTTTTTCTTTTTCCCGTTTATTTTTAGTGATACTATATTTGAAATCACATTATTTTCAGACTATATCCTGTCACTCACCCTGTTAAGAATGAACAAAAATTTAAATTGGAAAAATAAACAAAACACAGTTTATCCAAACCAGCCAACACAAGCGTTATCAGATAGTATATGTAGCACTCCATACCCATAGTCCCTCACTTCTGCAAGGGAGGGAGAGACCTTAGCATTTGATAGCATAGTCATGTTTTCTTGGAAAGTACTTTGTAAAAAAATGGCTATATAAATGAGTTGTGATAATTGTTATAACTGTCATCATTGTCATGATTGTCATTCTAATATGCCTTCTGAATAATGGACACATGCGTGTACAAAGACAGTTTCTGCTTTAATTCCTCCCCAGGCAGCCACTGAAGCGTGTGTATGTATTGTGGGAAACCCTGTGGCATCCTTTCTTCCCTTGATGGAAGTAGATTAACACACATAATTCCAACAGTGAGAAGATCCCGGGGTAAATCCTCCCCATCAAGGAGTCAGTGAGAAGGGGGTCCACGGGCTAGTGTGCCAGAAACAACCAGAGACTACCAGAGATTGTGCTCTTGTATTTAAGGCAATAGCTTCCTCTTGCTCTGTTTTCTTCCTGGGCTACTAATGGACCAATGGTCCTATTAGGACAACCAAGCAAGAGGCCAGAGGTCTATCCCTTATACCTGGGTCTGAGCCCTAGTGAGCCCTCAAAGGAGAGGGAGCCATTTAGAAAAAAAAAAATAACCTCCACCCAAAAGGAATCCTGGGCACTATGTTTCCTTTTGAACATTCTCCAATCAACCTCTGGAAAAGGTGTCATAAACCTCCCCAGAAATGAGCAAAACCCCAGACAAAGAAATCCCTGTTACAGATGTCCGGGCGGGTGAGTCTAGGAGAAGAAAAAAAAATTCCCCTAAATAACTTCAGAACATTACATGGCATTAACAAGCTTCCCAGGACAGGAACTCTTAGTTTATTACTTGCTCACATTGTCATCAGAAATTAATTTCGTCCCTGAAAGACAAATTGGCTGGTAGCTTATGAAGTTAAACGGGGAGAACAAGCAAGCATCTGTTTCTCGTGCATTTTGTCTCCTTGGTGTCTTACATATAAATGAATCAGAGTGTTCAAACTTAAATTAAGATCTTTGGCTAGATAAACAGTTAAAACTGGTTCCCATAGCTACCTCTCACACATGGCTGTGATTGCATTATAATCCCCGAGTAATCAGGTCTAAATGAAAGAAAGATGATAAGGCTGCTATTTTCAGTTTTCGGGACTGATTTTTATTAGCTCTCAATCAGATCGGGGCTGCTTTGCCTTTCATCACATTGTGGCGGTGTTTGTAGAATCATTAGGGTAATAAAGTGTAAATCTGAGTGAGGTGCATTTTTCTGGAGGTGTTTTATAGAACGGGGAAAAAAAAAATCCTTCCCGAAGACTGCGCACACGCACTCACTTGGGGTCCTGTGGGTGCCAGAGAGATTTGTTTCCGGCCACCAAAGTCAGGATGATGTGGGCTCAAAGAACTGTTTCTTAACCCCAGTGAGGTGATACAGATGAGTTATCCAGAGATGCTAAAATGACAAGAGCAAGAGAAAAAAGGAAGTCAGGATATTGGTTACCACCATCCTCTTCCTCCTCCTCCTCACAACTACACATTGCTTTAAAGTTTGCAAAGCATGTTATAGAGTTTCTCTGATTTGAGCCTCTTGGCACCCATCTCTGACACTCTCTATCTTGAAAGGTGACCTTGGGTCAATCTCCTTAAGCCTGAGATTTTTCGCTTATAGTTAATTGGTGCAGTGGTTGGTACACTGGACTTAAAGTCAGGAAGATGGGAAGTCGAGTCTGGTTTTGGACACTTACTAGTTGTATGATGGGGGGAGGGGCAAATCACTTAACTTCTGTTTGCCTCGGTTTACTTGTCTGTAAAATGGAGATAACAATAGAACTTACCTCTTAGGGTTATGGTTAGGATAAAATGAGTAATTTGTAAAGGACTTTGCTAATGTTAAAGTGCTATGTAAAATGCTAGTTATGATAATGATATGATAATAATGTAATTGTCATTATTATTGTAGTAGAAGTAATAATAGCAGCAGTGATAGTAGTTGTAATACAGTAGCAGCAGCAGTAGCAGTAATAGTAGTAATATGAGGGGGTTGGACCGAATGACCTCTGAGGTTCCTTCCAGCCCTAGGTCTATGATTTGTGATTCCATTGTCTAGCTATTTTTTTCAATCCTAAATCAACGATTCTATGATTATACCCAGTCCTGGGAGGTAGATACTCCATTGGGTCGTGTGGTCATACATTTAGAGCTAGAAATTTCCTCAGATCCAGTTAGTTCAACCCCTCATTTAATAGAAACAGAGTTCCATGATGGGGCTACAGCAGCAGAGTCAGGTTTCGAACCCAGGTCTTTAAATCCTCAATTCTTTCCATAATCCATGATCTCATGGATGTGTCTCTGGCTCCTAACAATGCAAATTGAAACCTGCGTATATAGCCTAAGTATTCTTTGCAACGCTTGTTCATGTTCTATCCTAATTCTGCCACAAGGGGTAGATTCAATGTTCTAGGAGGCTTCCTCTAGCTCAGGGGTTCCTAATTTTTTTGGGGAGCATCATGGACTCCTTA
>CM053586.1:330145267-330169619 GCA_028646515.1 Pseudochirops corinnae
GAGCAATTGGTGTTTTTCCAATTAGTTAGATCTGACTTTATTTGTGTGAAAAGTATTTTATAGTTATGTTCATATAGGTCCTGGGTTTGTTTTGGCAGGTAGATTCCCAAATATTTTATAATGTCCACAGTAACTTTAAATGGAATTTCTCTTACTATCTCTTGCTGTTGGATTTTGTTAGAAATATTTAGGAATGCTGAGGATTATGTGATTTTATTTTATATCCTGCAACTTTGCCAAATTTATTGTCTCAAGAAGTTTTTTTTACTTGATTCTCTAGGATTCTTCAAGTATATCATCATATCATCTGCAAGAAGTGATTGCTTAGTCTCTTCTTTGTCTTATTTGATTCCTTTGATTAAGAGAAGGTTTTATATTTGATTCTGGAGGTGATAGGAGACACTGAAGTTTATTGAATAGAGGAGTGATATGCACAGACTTATGTTTTAGGAAGTGTAGTTTGACAATTGAGTAGAAGATGGACTGCAGTGGAGACAGACTTGACCAGGGAGACCAACCAGCAGGCCATTTGCAATAATAGTCCAGGCATGAGGTAAAGAGGGCTTGCCCTAGGGTGGTAAGTCTCAGAGGAGGGAAAGGAACATATGTAGGAGATGTTATGAAGGTGGGAACAACAAGGCTTGACCTCTGATTAGCTATTAGTGTGGGGTGAGGAAGAGTGAGGAGTCCAGGATGACATGTAGGTCACTTTCTTGAGTGACTGGGAGGATGGTGGTGTTCACAATGGTGATGGGGAAATCAGGAACAAGGGAGTGTTTTGGGGAAAAGATAACGAGTTCAGTTTTGGACACTGGAGTTGAAGATGTCTATAGGACATCCAGTTTGAGATGTCTAAAAGGCAATTAGAAATGTGAGGCTGGAGGTTGGGAGGGAGGTTAGGGCTGGACAAATACATTTCAAAATCATCTGTATAGAGGTGATCATTTAAACCAAGGATACTGATTAGATCACCAAGCGATATAGTCTCTGGAATTCAGATGAGAAGAAAAGAGAGTATCCAGGAAAGAGCCTTGGGGGAATCTCCACTGTTTGTGGTGGTGAGGTAGATGAAGATCAGCCAAAGGAGACAGAGAAGGAGCAGTCAGATAGATAGGAGGAGAATCAAGAGAGAGCCATGTCACAAAAGGGAGAAGAAAGAGGATGATAGAATGAAAAACTGTCATTGTGTAATAAATGCTTAGTAATTGTTCTTAGCATTCACTCAGTGGATCAATTCATTCCAGTCTCTGTGCCTTTGCATGAGCCGTGCCCTGTTTCTTCTTACCTCTACATCTCAGAATTCCTAGGTTCCTGCAAGGCTGAGTTCAGGTGCTACTTCCTCTGGGGAAGTCTTAACAAGTTTCCCCCTATTTGATCCATATTTAATTTATCTTATGCTCACTAATTTGTGTAAATGTTGTAGAATGCAAACTCTTTGAGGGCTGGAAATCAATCCCCTCTCTTTAGTGTTTTTTTTTTTTTGTAGTCCCACTCCCACAGTAGGAGTTTAACAAATATAAACAAATTCAAATATTCAAATGAATTGAATTGTCCAGGGTCACATAGTGAATAGCAGACCTAGAATTAGACTTCTGATCCTCTGTCTCCAGGGTTCTTTCCATTGCTTGGCATGGAAGCTCCTCCTAGCTAAATTTATATTAATCTGAAAATGGCTCTGACCCTACTGTTGCCAAGACAGAAACAATGACTGTAGAAGAATGCCAACTCCCTACCTTGGAACCTCTAACTCATGTTGGGCAGACAGATCATCCTTTGTGATATTTCAATCGAAAACCATGAGCAGAACAGTGAGTTTCTAAGAACCAGGGAGGACATTATAGGGATGCGGGGAACCCTAATCAAGCCCACCCCTTTCTGTGACATCCCTACAACCAGTGGCAGATATTGCTTGATGGCTTGCCTTGTGTTTGGGTGCCAGAGCTCACAGAGTTATGGTTGGGGCCAGGGGCTCACTCCCTGGCCACCCATGGAACTTTAGGGAGAAAGGACCAGGAAATAAAGAGCTGCAGGTTTTGCCTTGCCAGTATGTCTGCCCTTGATTTCAGTACAATGAGTACCTGCTAGTCCTGAATCTTGAGTCAAAGTCTTGGGGTTGCTCTGCCTCTTAGGAAAAAAACTACCTTTCTTCTAAGCTCAGCCCAGGGGCCATCTCTAAGAGAAAACCTTTCCTGACCACTTTAGTTGTTGGCATTCTTTCCCTCCTCCTTAAATTATGAGGTAAATGTTCCTCCCGGAACACACTTCCCTTCCTTTCCCCCTTCCCCATTTATTTTTCATCTTGTCTTTTTATTGACACATAGTAAGCATTCCCTAAATGTCTGCTGGCTTAGATTAGATGGGATCTCATGTTCAGCATAACCAACTAGATGTTATCTAGATACTGTGTTCTATGGCCATAAATTTTTTTATGAAAGGGGAAAATACATTTGAAAAGTAGGATAGGTAGCTCTACCTTGAGTCCATGTCAATTGAATACTGGTTGAAAGAATTGGAGATGTGTAGTAGCCAAGAGAAAAATAGACTTAGGATGGGGGTAGGGAGGAGTATGATGATGATGTCTTCAAATGTTTTAAGGACTAACTTGTAGTGGGGCATTCCACTAACACTGCTTGGCTCTAAGCAACAAAAAAGCATTAGGTAGAATTTGCAAAGAAGCAAACTTGGGTTTGGCATCAGGAAAAAAAAAAACTTCCTAATCATTTGAGTTTTCTGAAAGTGGAATGGGCTGCCTAGGAAGATGATGGGTTTTCTCCTGCTTGGGGGTCTTCAGGAAGAGGCTAGACTTGTCTGAGGATTCCTTTAATGAATAGGTTGAACTCAGGGGTTATTGAGGTCCCTTCCATTTTTCAATTTTTGGGGCACCTTGTGAAGGCAGAAGAATGTTGGGTGGTGGAATGGAATGAAAGGAAGTGGGGGCATATCTCCAATACCTTGAGAGGTTACTCTCTCAGGGAAAAACAAGAAATTTGTGCCCCAGGTCTTTCTGGCTCCTTCCCTTTTCCACTGCTGTCTTTTCTTTCTTTACATATACACTTACTTCCTTGTTTCTTCTATCCTAAGACCTCAGCATTAATAGAACAAAAAGATTATATCATATCGGGAACTAAAGAAACTAAAATCTAAAATGTTATTTCTCATACACACAAGCACAAGAGCACAGTTATACACACACACACACACACACACACACCCTCCTTAATCAGGGAATGGTGTTTGTCTCACATACAACTTGTTATTCTGCTTTCTACTCAGTCGAATTGGTTAGAGGTAGAACCAATATCATTTCCATATGGGTCATGGTAATGGCTAATGAGAATTCTTTATGCCCCATGGTGTGGCTTGTGTGAATTAATTAGCTTTCATGAATAGTTCAGTCCCTCTCAGACTTGATCGCTGGTGAAAAGTCAGATTAAGCAACTATTTTCTGAGGTCAGGTCTGATCCAAATCCTTCCCAGAATTCCGAGGATGTTGGAATTTGGGAGTTTAACTGTGGATATAACCTGTTCAATTTTACCTCTTCTTCTAGACAGGATTTCTTAAGCTGTGGTATGTGAACTTGATTTTTAAAAAATGTTTTGATAATTATATTTCAATATAATTGGGTTTTTTGTACTTTCACATATTTTATTTTATGCATATAAACACAGTGATCCAAGAAGTATCCATAGGTTTCTCCAGACTATTAAAGGCTTCCATGACACAAAGAAGGCTAAGAACCTTTGTTCTAGATTACCCTTGCCGGGCATGCTGATGCTTGAACATAAACTCATCAACAGTTTTTGTAACTTGCTTGCCTTCTTCATTTGTCCCATACCTCAGCCCTTACGTTTTTCCTATCCACCATTCTCCACCTCTTTCCTTCTCCATTTCACATCCTCTTTCTTCTTTGTATGGCCTCCTCCTTTTCCTTCTCTGCCCAATATACAAAAGCAAACAAGTCCAGCAACAGAGTTTTGATAAATCCCAAACCTTTAGGTCCTGGATTCACAATTTGACAAAACTACTAGGAGAACTGGACAACAGTTTGGCAGTAATTAGGTTTAGACCAATACTCACACCATACACCAAGGTAAGCTCTAAATAGACACATGACGCAGATATAAAAAGTCATATTATAAGCAAATTAAAGAAACAAGGAAAAATGACCTTTCGGACTTTTGGATTGGGGAAGCGTTCATGACTAAACAAGTGATAGAAAGGATGACACAAGATAAAGCAGATGATTTTGATTACATACTACTAAAAGCTGTTTGCACAAACAAATATAACATAGTAAAAATTAAAAGGGAAATAGGAACCTGCGAAAAAAATCTCTACAGCAAGTTTATCTGATAAAGATCTCTTAGTTAAGATAGATATAGAACTGATGCAAATCTTAAGACTAATAGCTAATCCTCAATAGAGACATGGTTGAAGGATGTAAACAGAAAGTTTTCAAGGGACAAAATCCAAGCTATCAACAATCATGTGGGAAAAATGCTTTAAATCATGAAAAATTAGAGAAATACAAATCAACACAACTTTGAAATTTACCTTGCCCCTATTAGACTGGCAAATATGATGAGTATTGGGGGCAAGGGTATTGTGAGAAAGCAGCTACACTAGTGAACCATTGGCGAAGCTGGGAATTGATCCAGTGTAACGATACTGGGATTTGAAGATCTTCCATGCCCCTTAAACTTGCTGATGTAGCAGGAAGGGGTAGAGCAAGAGAACGCTGGAACCAAGCTAGTCTCCCTGCGTGCTGACTGGAAGCGGTGGCAGAGGCAGAGGCAGAGGCAGAGGCAGCGGCCGCGGCAGCAGTTGCAGTGCGAACTCCTTCTTCTTTGAGCTGGCCAGAATCTCTGCTAAGGACTCCTGCTGAGGACTGCCAGGGACGGGAACTGCTGGGGGCCAGAGCTGCTGGGAGCAAGCTGCCTGGACGCTGAGCAGTTGCCTGCATGAGGAAAGGAGGATCTTTGCCTGAGGTAGCCTGTTCTGTTTGAAGGCTTGAGAATGAGGGTGTTTGCTACTTTAACCACATGTGCCAACTTTGTAACTACTGTGTTGGCTTTGACTTTCTGGTTTTGGGACTCAGTTTTCTGGTATTTAAATGAATGCTCTAGCTATATTTCTTATGTAGAGAGCCTGTTATATTTTGGTGATTAATAAACATATCAGCATATTTATAGTTACTGTAGGCATTGTGAATACTACATTGCTGATACATCCAGTCATTCAGGAAAACGATTTGGAACTATCCCCAGAAAGTTATCAAACTGTCCATACTCTTTGACCCAGGTGGATCACAAGTAATAGGTCTGTACATCAAAGAAATCAAAGAAAGGAGAAAAGGGGTTATAAGTACAAACATATTTATACCAGGTCTTTCTGTGATAGCCCAAATTCAGAACCTAAAGGAGTAGCCTCCTACTGGGGAGTGGCTAAGCCAACTGTGGTATATGAAGAAAATAAAATATCATTGTGGACAGAAATTATGAAGTGGACAGTTTCAGAGGAAACTGAAAAGACCTCTATAAATGGATATAGTATGGAGTTAGTAGAACTAGCAACAATCTATACAATGATAACATAGAGAAGACTTCAGAACATTGATCAATGTAATGATCACCCATGAACTCAAAAGAATAAAGATGAGACACACTTCCTGATGGAGAGGAGAGGAACTTAAAATGCAGAAAGAGAGAATCTAAGACAAGTCCAAAAGAGTCATGATGGAAAGTGCTGTCCACATCCAGAGAAAGAACTTTGGAGTCTGAATGCAGATGGAAGCACACTATTTGTTCTCTTTTTCTTTGTTTCTTCTTTCTCATGGTTCCTCCCGTTAGTTCTAATTCTTCTTTCAATTATGACTAATGTGAAAATATGTTTAATGTGAATGCATAAATAGAACACATATCAAATTGCATGCCAACTTGGGGAGGGGGAGAAAATTTGAAACTCAAAATCTTATCAAGTGAATATTGAAAACAAAATAAATAAACAAAATTTTAAAAATGCAGAAAGAAAAAATAAAAAATGCATAAAGAGACATACATTTTCAGGTATGGCTAATGTGGGAATTATTTTCCTCTGGCCTATTAAATTATGTTTGAGGGTATTATTATTATTTTTGTTATTATTATTTTAATTTGTTTAGTGGGGGTTAAAATGAAAAAACATTAATTTAAAATACTCTGTTGAAAAATTAAATGAAAAATCATGAAGAATCTGAGGTGAGAGAGGTTAAATGACTTGGCAAATGTCCTGTGTCAAAGATCCTTGTTGATACAGGAGAAATCAAAAGACCTTTTGAAGTACCAAAGACAGTAAGTATATAGAGTCACAGAATTCAGAGGTGGAAAGGTTTATTCCAACTCTTACCCCAAAGGAATCTCTACTATATTATACCTAGAAAATGGTCTATTGAAGGCTCTCAAGAAAGGGGACCCACAAATCCTTGAGTTAGACCATTCCATTCTTGGTTGACTCTAATATTTAGGAAGTATTTCCTCATATCGAGCCTAAATTTGCCTCTTCTACTATTCCCCTCCAGCACTCCTGATTCTGCCCTATGTAATGATACATAGCACATCTAATCCCTCTCCCATGTGATATCCCTTCAAATACTTAAGGACGGTTGTCATTCCCCTCTGCCAGTCTTCTCTTCTCCAGACTAAGCCTCTTTAGTCCCCTCAATCAATTCCCTTATGACAAGAATTCTAGGAAAGATGACGTGTGTTAAAATGAAGGATAGCTAATCAGATAATGACTTTTTCTATCACGGGCTACTATGCATTTCATTTTTTTTTTTAATGCAGGCAGTTGGCCCTTTAAAAGATAATCTAGGTAATAATTGGTCCTGGCTGGCTTGAAGCCTATTGGATTGCTGCAATAAACAGCTCAATTATGTTTTGAATTAAGCCAAGTTTAGAGTCGTCTTTCATCTACCCAAACATTATATGGTTCCAAACTATTGTATTATATAGCAAAGCATGGAGTGAAAGCCAAGAGTGGTTTCACTGAATGCAAACCTACTCTCAGAAAGATATCCTGCAGACACTTGTGCTTGTCTGAAAAGTAGTCTACCAGCTTTGCTACTTGCCTTCTGTTATCTTAGAGATGATATGTTGAAGGGCAGAGAACATCAAAGTCTGAAAAGAATGATAAAATCATAATGCCTCCACCATCATGGTGTTCACCAGACACTCCCTGTCTGATTTTAGGCTTCGTCAGGTTTCTAGATCTGGGCTGAATCATATAACTTGATGGATGGTTGTCTTTATTTCCTAACACAGACACTTAAGCAATCGTGAATGTATGGTTAAATGCTGCCTTTGTGCAAATGATGAAGAAAATTTTAAATCTTATAATTTTTTGTCTGCTTTTTTTGTCCTGACCTGTGATTTCTGGGGATGATTGTCACAATGTAAATTCCTTCTACCAATGCAAATACAAGAGCTTTCTGTGATGTATAGTTTTAGAGAGATGCCTTGGGGCACTGACAAGCTAAATTACTTGTCGTTAGTGACTCAGCCTGTACAGTGATTCAATATATGCCACAGGGATGATTTGAACTCAGATCTTTGGACCCCTAAGATTCTCCTTTTATTCACTACTTTATGCTCCCTCGTAATCCTACAGTAGGGTCCTTTCATTCAAATCCTATTCATTTGGCCCTGGCCAAAAAGAAAATTGAAGAATTTTTCTTATTTAAAAAAAAAACACACAGAGAAACTGCTAGACTATAAAATAAATGCTTTGTTTCTCCACCTCATACTGGCTGAGCTTAACATGTGTGGGAATTTACAGGTGTTAAATTTGCCCCTGGAGGGAGCTTGTCTTGTTTCCTGAGGTGAAAGAAATATATTGATAATTACTGGGGAAATTAGGGTTTTTTATTTTTACAGAAAAATCAAATAATTATAAGGGTTTGGTGTTTAAGTGAATGAGCCTAGGAATTTTCCTTTATTTTATCTATCATTAAACTAGACAGGGGTTACCTATTGCTATTACAGGATATTACTAGCAGGGTTACATACTCTAGAATATTAGATCCATCTATATTTTATGTGAGCCTTGGGGGGAGGACTGGAAAAATAAATCCTTGTTTGGTGTCTAACTTAAGGATTTGTTTTATTTACAAATTAAAATAGCAGAAGATGAATGACAAGGCATGGAACTGGAGGAATGATGTAAAAGGAAGCAGACCCCAATAATGTTAAGGACATTCCCTTGGTTCAGTGAGAGTCTTCAACAATGTTCCTTTAGGTACTGTTGCAAACCTGGGTGGATGGCAATGCAACTGGAGCAAGAGAACTATGATGGCCAAGCGAATTTGAATATAATATGGTGCAAAAGCCAAGTAAGACTACAAAGGTTATCTGACATATTTAATAATATATCTGGTGAATATTATGACAGTAAATATTTTTGTAACCCAACCAAGCCTAGTGAGTATGCTTTAAGTTACTTTCCCTGAGCCAAGCTTTCCCATTGCTGCCTCAGGCTCTTCAGGCACCCTAGGGGATTGGATTGGTCTGTTCTAGTTGACCCCCTGCCCCAGATGTGTTCAACTCATTGTTAGGTGCCAGTGGCTAGAGCTCTAGTTCCATTTAAACACAACATAGATTAACTTTCACAAGAGGATATTTGCTTCAAAAATAAGACAAGAATAAATGTTCAAAAATTTACCCAACATCTCAGAGTCTTATTCTCCCCAGTCATAGCTTTGGTCTTACCAAGTTCATGGCCAGATAGAGCATGAGTTCCACATGAGTTCTCATCTCAGATTTCTCTTTGGTCCAGGAGGCAATTCTTGAAGGTCCCTTTTTACTCCTTAGACCATTGATGCGACATTGGTTCTGGATCATAGACTTAGGAACACTAGGATACTAGAAAGCCAAGATGCCAGTGTGTCAGAACTTTGTTGTATATCCTTCTTGACCTTTAAATTCACAAGGTTGGAGATTCCCATCTCTTATGCCTAAAAGAAAAAATAACAATTGCAGAGGCCAAGAACAGAGGTCAGTTTCTTGGGGCTACGTATCCTCAGACATTGTCTTTCAGCATATTCCATTACAAGAGTCACTAAAATCCTCTAAGAGTACAGCTAAAGAAAATGGACGACAAAGGGCCTAGGTCAAGAGGAACTGGACTTTTTGAGTGTTCTGAAGACAATTGAAAAACCTCCTCTTTGCTACAGACCAGCTACAGAATGTCCATTCATGCTTCACAGGCTCAATAAGACACTTGTCCTACAGGTCATCTATGGCCCTCCTAGAAGAAAACTTCCCAGTATCTCTGCATAGGTAAATTGCACCATCTGAACAAAGTGATAGGTTATGTCCAAGAAATAGCCCTAGCTACACAAACATTCCTGTCAAGGTGGGATTTGGTGGCTGAAGATTACTAGTTCTACAAATCAGGAGAGCCAGGAAATCACCCATCTCTGCATGGCACTCACAACTCAGAACATGGGGGTTCAAAATTCTCTTTGCCCCTACTTAGTCCTAGCACCATGCTCAGTATCATTTATGTCTTTATTCAAGCGATTAATAAATGTATTACATCAGACAAAATCAAGAAGAGGCCACTGGAGCTCTCTATTGGAGACCTTCTTGTAACCTGACATAGGTCCTTTAATGGCTGCCCTGGAGGCCTGCTCAGTCGTCTGGTTCTGAGGCTGCCTAACAGGAATATTGTCTAGTCTCCATCGATTTATCCCCAAGAATAACATGAGTGCTTTTGCCAAGTGCTTTGTAATATTGAGGGGATCTTTATAGCATTCTCCTGATCTTCTTGTATGGCACGTAATCTTGTTGGAAAAGGTCAGTCCCACAGAAACTGTTCTTGATGAAACCAGGCTGGTTCTGTGTTCTTTTCTAGATATTACATAGGGTAACTCTTTAAATTTAACTTTCTGGTCTCTTTCAGAGAATGGAAGTCCAGTTCTCTGGCCAATAGGTTGTAGACTCTCTATCTTCTCTTTTTTGAAGATTAGGACCACCTGGAAGTGGGGGAGGGGTAAAGATGAATAAAGGCAGGTGGGAAGGCCCAAAGACAAAGTTGAAGCCTTCAACATCAGTCCTGTGGTTGAACCAGTCTTTTTGCCCGAGATCAAGCATAGCTCTCATTCAACTCTTTCTGTCAAGTGCCTACTTCTGCTCTTCTTTCCCCACCCTCTGTCTTGTCTGGAGTAGTCAGGTATGCAGAAGGAAATAGCAGACCAGCCATAACAAGTTTACTACCCTCTTGAGCACAAATACAAGAATTTGAAGAGGCTTTGAGGGAAGAGTTAAGGATGAATTGAGTATGTGATAAGTAATAGTATATGATAGAGTAATCCTTATAGACTTGGGTTTTCTTACTGAAATGTGAAGTTTAAAAGAGGTGGTTTTCTTTAGGGGGGAGATTTGTTGATAAAGACTGATTAACTGAATAGTGACTGTTATAAAAAAGTGAATTTTGTAGTGCCCCCCTCTTTTCAAGTCATGGATATTAAATTCACCCCTGGATAACCAGTGAAAAGATGACATTCTGAGAATGAGAGCAAAACAACTCCAGTTCTTCAACCAGCCAATTGCGCAAAAAAAAAAAAAATAACAATAATGTCATTTTTCCCTGACTCGTGATTTCTCTGCACTCAAGAAAATTGGTATCGTCTGTCAGGCTGTTGGGTGCCTTAGCCCTCCATTGGTAAAACTGTCTAACTGCCCTGAGAAAAAGAAGTAACACTTCAGCCTCTATGAAAATAAGTATTTTTTTTCCAATTGCTCAGACTTTAAAAACAACCCCATTTCTCATTTGGTCTAAAGGGTAGGAATAGTAATATTGGTAAAGACATTTCTTGGGTCTCCTAGTTGTACAGGCGCTCTTAAGAAAGAACTGATTTTTAGCCAGTTCAACCCTCGCCCAAAGTTTATATTCCAATCCAAGCAGAGGGAAGGGGCAGGGGGGTGGGAGGAGAGAATAAACATTTACTCAGCACCTACTATGTGCCAGGCAGGCACCATACCAAGCACCTTACGAATGTTACCTCATTTGATCTTCACAACAACCCTGTGAAGTAGACGCTGTTGTTCTCCCCACATTTAACATTTGAGGACCTTGATGCCGACAGAGGTGTCATGACTTGTAGTGGGTCACACAGTAAGGATCTGAGATTAGATTTGAACCCAGGTCTTCTTAATTCTACACCTGGCGTTCCATCCACTGCACTATCAGAGGGTTGCTTTTGCATGAAGTTACAATCAATAATGCAGGAATCTGTAATTTTGAATTATAGATGAAAATTCTCCCAATCTCATTGGAACAGGTTTCAAACTCTCTTCAGCATAGAAATCAATCAATCCACAAGCATTAAGAACCTACTATGTGCACTGGGCACTATGCTAGGTGTTGGGGATACATATTTGAAGAACGAGATGATTCCTAGTCTCATGGAGTTTGGATTCTGTTAATAGCCTCTTCCAGTAGGTAGTTAAATACAATACAGGGTTGGAGGGCATTATATGTCAGGGCAATCAGAAAGGGCTTTAAGAAATTGCATATGGTGGTGCTTGAACTCCATTAGGGTTAGGGAGATGGTTGGACTAGGACTCTCCAAGGATTTGATGAGACAGAGCTGAGTGTGTGGTATGTTTTAGGCAATTGGATGGCCAGTACAAAGGCCTAGAGATGGAAGAGGGAGTTCTATGTGTAAGGAGCAGATAGAAGGCCACTCTGGCTTCCATGTGAAGGAAGCTATGTACAATGACAGGAAGCAAAGTTATGTAGAATGAGGCTGGAAAGCCAACTCAGGGCCAAGTTATGGTAGACAGTCATTGATTCCTTCTGTGACTGAGAAATCCATCATCCTTCAGCCAAGCTGGTGAAGTCATCAATTTGAGTGATTAAGTGACTTGACCAGGGCCACACTAGCCTACGTGTGTCAGAGGTAGGATTTAAATCTGGGTCCTTCTGGGATTTGAGGCTGGCTCTCTCTCCACTATACTACAACTGTTGTTCAGTTGTGTCCAACCCTACAAGACTACATGGACCTTTGTCTATAGGGTTGTTGTGGCAAAGATACTGGAGTGGTTTGCCTTTTCCTTCTCCAGTGTGCCCCCATTTTACAGACAGGGTCACACAGCTAGTAAGTGTCTGAGGCTGGATTTGAACTCAGATCTTCCTGACTCCAGGCCCAGTGCTCTATTAACTGTACTACCTAGATGCTCCATGCTACAGCTGTCTCTTACTAATGTGCTCCACAGCTCTTGTTCAAAAACACTCCACTGTGAGCCAGGCTTGGAGAGGTTCCTATCACCCGAGGACTGGCCTTTCTCCTGTGATGCTATGGGCAAGACCTGTGCTTGCACTTGGGGATTCAGAGACAAAAACCCAGAACATTCTCTTCTCCCAAGGAATCTACATTTTACTGGGGCATAGAGCACATTCATATAGGAGTAAATACAGGGTGTTTGGAGTATGGCGCCCCACTGATCATGGGGCTTCACGTAGGAAGCAGTAGCTGAGCCGACCCAAAGGAAGTCAGGGATCCTACTAGGCCAAGAGGACGAAGAATTGCAAATTTGGGTGGGGGATAGTTTGTCAAAGGTATGGAGACAGGGTGGGATGTTAGGTGGTACCATAGTGCATAGAGCATCTGGCCTGAAGGCAGGAAGACTTATCTACCTGAGTGCAAATCCAGCCTAGGATACTTACTTGCCCTGTGACCCTGGACAAGTCACTTAACCCCATCTGCCTCAGTTTCCTCAAACGAGCTAAGGAAGGAAATGGCAAACCACTCCAGTATCTTTACCAAAAAATGGCCCCCCAAGTCGGGTCATGAAGAGTCGGACATGTCTGAAGAATGACTGAAGAACAACAACAAATGAAGATAGGAGCTGGATGTCAGGTTCTTAGAACAACAAATAGGCCAGCTCAGCTAGAACCAGCAGTGTGCCGGTCAACGTTTAACAACCGGCTCTCGCCCAAAATGCACGCAGGACACACTTTCAAGTTTAATCTGCGATATTTTCTCCACCACTTCCTTAAGACTGGACAAGCAAAGAAACAATAAATCAAGCCCTAATATATAATGATTTCTGAGACATAAATGCTGGTGATGAAAATTTAACAATGAACTCTCGAGAGCTGGTTTGAGCTGGTTCCAGCGCATCCCTGGCTGGAATGTGCGGTATATAAAGGAGAGTAATGTTAAAACCAGCTTTTTAAAGTAAGTGGGAGCCAGAATGTAGAGGGCTTTAAAATGCGGCCCTTGAGGAGCTGGTATCTTATCCTAGAGAAATAAAGAGCCAACTTAAGATTTTTTGAATGAGGAATGACAAAGTCAGACTTGTGTTTTAGAAATATTAATTTGGCAGATATGAGTGGGATGGGAAGCCAGAAGTCGTATTAAGAGGCTATTGCAATAATCCAGGCAAGAGGGAGGAGAAAGGGAAGAAATAAATATTTATTACGCTTCCTTCTATGTGTCAGGCACTTCACTTTACAAATATCTCATTTGATCGTCAAAAGAACCCTAAGAGGTAGGTGCTGTTTTTATTCCAATTTTACAGTTAAGACACCTGAGGCAAATTGGTCACAGAGCTAGTAGGTGTCTGAGGCTGGATTTGAGCTCATCTTCCTGACTCCAGGACCAGCATTCCATCCACTTGGCCACTTGGCTGGTGACAAGGACCTTCCAAGGGGTAGTGAACAAGAAAGGGGAGATACTCCAGAGGGGGAAGCAACTGCTAGATATGTGGGATGATCAAGATATAACTCCACGTTGGTGAACGTGGGAAGGACTGGGATTATGGTGGTACCCTCCTTCAACAGAAAGCAGGTTTTAAAATACAGGTTTGAAAATGTGGAAGCGTGATGTTAAGGAACAAATGGTTTCATTTGCCAAAAGGGTCTTGTGATGTGACTTGGTTGGATGTGTAGGTTGGATGAATGAGAGATCCATAGGAATAAAGGGGTGATAAATCCGTAAACTAAGGGGTGATGTGTTTTTTCACTGGGTAAAATGATGTACCTGCTGAAATGGCAGAGGGCACAAACAGGGAGCCAGGAATAGGCTGATGTGCCAAGAATTCTTGCCCATCCAAAATCTGTTCTATACAGCATATCTTATACTGGCACCATGCCTTTACATACACTCATGTCAGAACCTCTTTGGGGGATGCAGAGAGGCTTTTTTTTTTTAAATCTCAGAACTCAAGATAATTCTTGATACTATAAGCTACTATCTCCAGGAGGCTGACACCATACCTCCTGCCCCACCCCCAGCATTCCCGATTTATTATCTGAAAGTGAACTCTAGCCACATTATGACCTGAATTCTGCCTTTTCTTCCTTGTGCAAAACTCTCATTGACTTCCACCAGCAGCATTCACAGCTAATTGAGGACAGAGTTAACCTCGTGAGTTTTATTTAGAACATTTTTCTTTATTTCTCCATTTCATGGGTGTGTTTTGTGGGCTGGGGATTATTTTTATGTTTTTTCACTTCCTGATTCATTTTAGCACTTGTTTATTTGGAGACTGCTTTAATAAATTTGCACAGCAGGGTGAGTGAGTAATAGAACGGTGGGCTTAACTAGGAACTGCCTTCTATTCGGTTTGGGTTTTGGTATTTATTATTCCTGCAGTGCATAGTCAATACTTTTGCACCATGTGCCTCTGAGGGTTCATCTTTTCATGACCCAATATAGCCACATCATAGAGTATGTCGATATAAGAGCAACACGTAGGCATTTACAGGACAAAGTAGGCTCTATATACAGAATGAACAATAATGTAAATGAAAACAACCCCAGACCTGCGTTCCAATTAATGAGAATAATGAATTCCGTGAAGTGGTCACACATATTAGAATTTGTACTATTCAAAGTTATAATCATGTAAAATATCCTAATTGGTTCCAGTCCATTGGAAATGTGTGGTGTGAATTTGAATAATGTGACCCCTTCATGGGATTTGTTATTGCACTCATCAGGACCTAGCTGGAAAAGATAGCTCAACTCGAATTGAGTTTAAAAAGCCAGTCTTGGTTCTGGAGAACAGAGGATGAAACACTTTTCTCCTCTTAGTAAAGAGGTGGGGGATTGGGGGTGAAGAATGGTGCATATGCTATAAGTCATGATAATTTGTTGACCAGTTTTGCTGGATTTTGGAGTAGCTAAGTGGTGAGAAAACTCATCATCCTGTCTTCAGAGTTGGCCTCAGTCTCTTACTAGCTGTGTGACCCTGGTCAAGTCACTTCACCCTGTTTGCCTCAGTTTCCTCATCTGTAAAATGAGCTGGAGAAGGAAATGGCAAGCCATTATCTCTGCCAAGAAAACTCCAAATGGAAGAGTCAGACATGACAACTACTTTGCTTAATTCTATTTGCTAAGAGGGAGGGATAAGTAAGTAGTAGGGGAATATATTGAAAAATGTCTGTGCATAAAAAAGCATCAAAGAAATTGTAGAAAATTAATAATCTCGCTCCTCATTGAGGTTTTGGCAGGGGCATAGAGGTGGTGCAAGACCCAGAAAATAGCCATAACAGCTCGATGTTTTGAGAGGAGAAAACCAGGCTCCAGGACAATAGCCAAGAAAAAGGACTGATGCAGTGGGAAGAAGGGTGTGTGTGTGTATCCTGATTCAGCACCCACATCACCTTGGGCAAGTCTGGATCAGCGATTCTCAGGGATCAAATTCTCCTCATTCCTGATTCGACTCCTTGTGTCCCCATACAGGATGAACTTTAGGAAGTTGGGGTCAAGGAAATAGGGCCCAGATGAGGCTTCAAGTTCAAGGGGTTCTGATCTCTGGGGGAAACAGACAGAGGTAGGGCCTCTCCTAAAGGGAACTACTCAGTGCTAGGATAAAGTGGGGAACCGCCCGCCCGCGTCGGCAGGCAGAACCGCAGCCTGGGGAGTAGCAGCTAGAGGAGGAAGGAGCAGAGAAGTTATAGCTTGTTTAATAGAGGGTGCATTGCGGTGGTATCAGCACTGACGAGTGGATCTGGGGCAGCAGACGCCGCATACCGGAACTTCTTTAAAGAGGCTATTGTAAAAGTCTGCGAGCCGGTTAATTACCAGTTTTTGTTATGTCAGGAACTCCTTGAGTTAGGGCGGAAAGAAACTATTCATGAGTATGTTCCGGGCCTGTAGTTTAATGGGACAAGTTAAAAAAAAATGAGAAAAACTGATAAAATGATTTAGTTCGTGGAAGGATTGAAAACCGTCAGAAGAAAAGCTGAAATGACGTATTGTGTGGCCCAGCTCCTGGGGAAGTGGTTTCGGGCTTAATTGGACTAATGACCCATTGCCGTCATGCACAAAAGCCAGGGTGCGCAGAGAGGGCAGGCGGCCCTGGGGACTGGCCTCGGGTGATCTGGCAAACCCGGGGCCGAAGGGGTGGATGGCCCCAGAGACAGGCAGACACTCCCTGCGTCAAAGTTCTCTGGGTAAGATGAGGCAGTGTGGCGCAATGGCTAGCATGCTGGCCCCGGAGTCAGGGAGACTTGGCATCAGTTCCCCTCTCGGAATGGGTCTAAGTCAAATATAAGCCATTTTGCTTGAGCTCTAGTTTACTCACCTGGAAAACAGGGATAATAACACCATAAAGTACCTACATCATCTGGCTGGTGTGAGCAGAGCTTTAATTAGTCGTTCTGGTGTTCAGAATGAGCTGGGGAAGGCAGAGAAGGCTGGAACCTATGAACACAAGGCTCTCTGGGGAGGGGTCACAGGGGTACTGGGAAGCCCCTGCTTGAGGAGGGATGGGGCTCATCCACCTTGGTCGTGGCTTAGAGAGGGGAGAAAGCATCCTAGTTTATCTAATTATTCTTCCTAACCAGATGTTCAGCCCAGTTATTTCCACTTGTTAATGAGTACAAGTGGTGTCTACAACCTCTAAATTACAGGGGCCTGCGGCAAAACTCCATCTAGCCCACCTTAGTTATGGCTCTTGTGACTCATAAATGAGATAACACATAAAATGTTTCACAAACTTTAAAGCTATATTTTTAGGTTAAAATGTTGCTATTAATTAGTGAAATTATTATATTTATTAAAACAGAAACTATCTTCCATCAGAAGCTTGGAGTGTCTGTGCTGGGGAAGTGAGAGTGAAAGATAGGACAAAAATGCTTGAGGAAAATAAACAATCTAGAAGGATTCAGGGGTAGGAGAGGACTCAAGGACGCATGTGGCCTTCTAGGTCCTTGGATGCAGCTTTCGAACCGAGTCCAAGCTTTACAGAACAAATCCTTTTATTAAGGGGATTTGTTATATGAAGTTTAGATTCATTCAAAGGGCAGCACTTGAGAACCTACAGGGCCACATATGTCCTCAAAGTAGCAGGTTTCCCACCCCTGACATTGTAGCTAAATTTCCTAAGAAAAAAGTTTAAGCCATGGTGCAGTAACAAGATGCTTCACTATCTACTTTGCTATTGCGTCCTACAGACCACTGGACCTTTCCATCTGACTTGCTGCTGAGACCTCCTATATTTATTTCTGTTTGTTAGAATCAAAGAGCCTTGAAGGTAAGGACTCTTATTTTTCTATTCCTGTTCCCAGAGCTTAGCACATTGCTTTGTGCATAGAAACTAAGGCTTTTTTTATTGTTGTTTACTTGTTCATTCATTAGTTTGTTCATTTATTCATGTAATCTGTATCTGAAATAAAACTGAAATAGACCTAGGAGTCAAAATTGCTGCTGCTTCTAGTGTTTTCTTAATGTCAGATCTACCCACTTTTTTTCCCTGCTCTCTGGGGAATCATAGGTCCTGGTCACTTGGAAATGGGGAAGTACTGTCTGTTGCTTTATGACACTGAGTGAGAGACTGTCCTGAAAAGGAAAGGGGTAGTGGGGGCAGTGTGAGCTGAGGGTCAGAGATCCTCCTAGCCCATCCCACCTGCAGGGGGGGGAAAGAGGTCATGTCTTGTCAGAGAATGGTCTAGGACAGCGGTTCTCAACCTGTGGGTTATGTTCAATTTAAATATGTCCTGCATATCAGATATTTACATTACGATTCATAACAGTAGCAAAATTACAGTTATGAAGTAACAACGAAAATAATTTTGTGGTTGGGGGTCACCACAACATGAGGAACTGTATTTAAGTGTCGCGGCATTAGGAAGGTTGAGAACCACTGGTCTAGGATCTCAGACTGAATACCATAGGGATGGTTTATGTATCAAAATTTCCAAACACTTGTGCCAGCTGGTCCTTAATAGCTTGTGAAGGTCTCTCTGGACAGTCTGGAAGGAGGGACCCCAAGCCCTTGAAGAATCATTAGAATAGCAAAGTTTTCCTTTAATTTTTAATCTTGATAATTATGAGAGGGTAAAGCTGATGGAGAAAAAAAATGTCATTTAGAACTAGGAAGGAAAGAGTGGATGTTTAATTAGCTTAACTGCCCCAGGGAAGGTTTTTTTTTTGGGGGGGGGGCAGAATTGGAAAAAAGCCTGGTCTCTAATGGACAATTCTGTGACCTAGGGGAGTTTATGACTCAGCAATCGATGATAAAAGGGTGAAAATGTCATCCATGACTGGGCCTTCCAGGGAATTAACAGCACTCCAATGAAAATTTAAGATAATATTAGGTTGCAGAGGTTTTATAAACAGTGGTGAGATAGAAGATGGATCCAAAGTGACCAAATGAAGATATGAGAGGAAGAAATGCCATGAAATTCAGGGAAAGAGACGTCAGAGGGGATGAAGATGAGGGAGACAAACCTTTCCTTGAAAAATTCATAACCCAGATTATGAAATTTGTGGGAGAAATATGCAGTGGTCATGGGGCTCTTTTGGCTCTCCCACTCCCACCCCAGTACTTGGCACATAATGCATAATAGATGCTTTTTCCATTCATTTATTCACTCATTCATTCATTTTACAGGAATTTTGTATTAATAAGCCCCACCCCTCCGACTGCGAAATCATTATGGAGCACTTAGGTATGAGTAATTTGTGGTGAGGTACTTTCAGGTGGGGGGTCCAGGCATCCACAAATGGGATTAAACCCTTGAGGTTTCCATGCCATTATGACCTTGGCCTTGGAAGAGCTAGAGGTGGCGATGAATAACTAATGAGGCAGAACAGTTCTCTGTGCTATGCCTCAATAGAGGATGGGATCCTCCTTCACTGATCTTGCAGAGGGGCTAGGCTAGATGAAAAATATAAGGAATGGGCTTAGTAACAGCTGAGACGGATCCCTCAAGGATCCTGTGTACCTAATCAGGGTAGGTGCTCCTTCTTCGGAATTATCCTTTCTCATCTCGGGGGATTCCTCCTTCCATAACTACTCCCCAGGGGCTTGACCCTGCGTATTGGGGGAGATTTTCCTCTGGGTCTCTGGACACTGCAAGGTAACCAATAGAATGTATGGACTGTTATCAGATTATTTTTCTACAATTGAAAGGAATCTTGGGCACCATCTAGGCCAGTGGTGTCAAAATAAGAGTCACACATAAGGGTCACACATAAAGCCCCGTTGGATCACATTTTGACTTAGAAAATCACACATGCTTATAGGTTTCTTTTTTATTAATATATTAAAAGCAAATAAGAGTTGTATTTTAATATGACTTGATGGTTTTTTTTTTTGACACTTCTGGTCTAGTCCTACAACATTATTAATGGGTGAGGATGAAGCCTAGGAAGATTAAATAACTTGTGCAAGATAACAAAATAGCTACGAGGTAACAAAGTAGCAACAACAATAATAAATGTGTTGACAAATGTTTAACAACCAGGTCTCTGAGGGGGGGGAAGTATAAATATGACACTATTAAGTTTAATTTACATTATTATAATTTTCTTCATCACTTTTCTTAAATCTAGACAAGCAACAAAGCAATAAATCAAGCTTTCATTTTTATTGTCTGCCAATTTCGGAGGTGTAAATGCTCACACTAAAAATTTAACAATCAGCTCTTGGTGAAGCAAGATGCTGTTTGAGTCCAGAAAGGAATATTGCTGTGCTGTAAGAAATGATGAGCTGGGGGGCAGCTAGGTGGCAGAGTGAATAGAGTACCAGCCCTGGAGTCAGGAGGACCTGAGTTCAAATGTGACCTCAGACACTTAACACTTCCTAGCTGTGTGACCTTGGGCAAGTCGCTTATCCCCAATTGCCCTCCAAAAAGCAAAAAAAAAAAAAAAATGATGAGCTGGTTGGTTTAGAAAAACATGGAAAGATTTGGACTTATGAAGGAAGATACTATCCATCTTCACAGAAACAGATGATATGAGGAAATAAGCATAGTACGGTCTTACATATATGTGTATGAGAGCATATGTGCATATATGTCTATATTTATAGATATCCATGTATACACACACACACACACACACACACACTTAATTTTGGGTGGGGAGAGGAGGGAGGGGAAAAAAAGTAAAGTGAAAAGTGCGTAGCAGAGAACAAAAGAAAACCAACAAGGAGGCCAAGAAAAGCTGGGCAGCTTTGAAAATAATGTGTAGTATTTATTATATAGGTTTTCTTGAAATGGGAATTTATTGTTTTGTAATGAATCCTCACTTATGGTTAAAAAAACCCCAAAAAACAAACTCATCATTTTGGGAGCTGATACAAACTGGTTCCAACACATCCCTGATAGTTGATTATAACAAATAATGATAAAAACAAGATTTACATAGTGCTTTAAGCTTTGCAAAGGGCTTTACATATATTATATGTTTATTGTTATACATTTACATATATGGATTTGGAGTTTAAAAAAAACCTGAGTTTGGGTTCTGATTTTGCCCCTTGCTACCTAAATAGTCAGCTGTACTTAGAGTCAGAAGACCTAAGTTCAAACTTGACCTCATACACTTACAAGCTGTGTGACCCTGGACAAGTCACCTAACCACTCTGAGTCTCAGTTTCCCTGTCTGTAAAGTGAGGGGGATGGACTCAGTGGTCTCCAAGCTCTCTTCCAGCCAAAAATATGACCATCTAACCCTATCTCATTTCATCCTCACAACTAGTGCATGAGACAGGTGATGTTACTTTTATATAAATGAGGAAAAAGGATTAGAAAAAGGATAATCCTTGTCTTGCTGTCTCCCAGGAGCGTATTGGCACCTGGCTCTCAGTCCACCAGTGTCTCACCCCACTTCTCTAGCCCTGCAGACAGTCTCCCTAACTTTGCCTCCTGCCAGGCAATTCTTCAATGGTAATCTGTGGCTGTCTGTTTTCCAATATTCTTCTGGTGGTTGTGAATCACAGACCTTTGTGGTCTCTGAAGATTTAAAGTTTCCGGTCACCCAAAGGGCAGTGGAAAGAGGGGCATAATGAGAGATCTTAGTCTGATTTGTAATCTGAGGATTATAAATCCTGAGAAAGGTGAGAAACTTATGGAGCCTGGATCCAGATGGGAGAGTGAGGTCCTGTTGTGTTACTGCCTTTGGCAGGAATGCCAGTGAACAAATTCTCTGAAATCCAGGTTTCTTCTATGACTTGGCCTGGGTGTGAAGGCCACTGGATCAGGATTGGTGGCAGCTGAGCCAAGGATGCTGTCTCAGGTGCAGACGCCTCCTGAAAAGACCAGAGTCCAGGAGAGGCTGAAATCATGGAATTGCCAGGCTCTGCCTTTGAAATGAGAGGTGTGCTGAATGTGGCCTCCATGTTACTGGACAAGTGACTTCCCTGAGACAAATGGGAGTGGGATCTTATAGGCCTAAGGCCAGAGAACCACAGGACACCCTACCTGAAGGACAATGAATGAATGAAAATGATTTATTCAGCTTTTACTATGTGTTAAGCACTGTCCTAAGTACAAATATGTAGGGAAGGCAATCCCTTCCCTCATGGAGCTTACATTCTAGTAGGGGCAAATAGTATATATAGGAGAATTGTGATAGAAGGTTTGGGAAGTCACAGGGATTCTGAGTGGAGCTTCAGGGGATTCCCTTCCCAGAAACAACGGTAGAATTCATTATTATTTGGTGAAGTGAAGGGAAGGGAAGGGGAGGAGAGGAGAGGAGAAGGAAGGAGAGGAAAAGGGGAGAAGGAGACCAAGAGGGAAAGAGAGAAAGGGGGAAGGGAGAAGAGAGGAAAAAGGACCTTCTATTCTAATGGGGGAAGACAATCCATCAAAGGGAGCTGGAAAGCAGTTAGGGAGGAGGAGTTGCAGCTTGTGACCTGGAAGTGAGCTGGAGCTCTTGTTCTGGACAAAGAACAAATGAAAGCTCATTTACTAGAGCCCTAGGTGGTTCCAAGGTAGGGTCCAAGTTTCTGGTGGGTAGGAGGAGAGACTGATGGCCAGAGTGGAAGGGCAGTGAGATGGGATCTTGATTCTAGGCAAGACAAGGGGAAAGCTTCCCTATCAGAGCCCAAAGTAGCTTGACTAGTATCCTAACAGAATTGAGCTATTTTCTAGAACAGTGGTACAGTGAGAAGGGTATTGGAGTCAGAGGAGTGAGTTCAAATCCTCCGCCAGCCACTTACAAGCTGTATGGCCTTGGGCAAATTGAATAACTTCTCTGGTTTCCTCATCTGCAGAATGAGGGGGTTGGACTATATGGTCTCAAAGACCTTCCACCTCTAGACCTACATCTGACATCATGACCAATGACAATTAAAGGTGAATCTTGACCTTTTTCTTCTTAACTGAATGGTTTGTTTCTCTGCTAGCCATTGGCTCGTTCCTGGATGTTTTGGAGCCATAGGGCTTACAATTCACTTTTTTGAATCCAAGGTTAACTTTTGGTAGATTTTTTTTTTAAACAGGACTCTCTTTTTGTGCACATAACCAGGTGAGCAAGCTCAAGGGGTGAGGAAAAGTAGCAGCCTGGGCATAATCTATTACAGTGGTTTGCTCATTAGCAGATTGACTGTAGACACAGATTTCAAATCAATGCTCATGAAAAAGATTTAAGGAGAAGTTCAGTCTTGAGCTGAGCAGAGGGGAAGGCCATCCCCCTTGCGAAATGGCTGAGCATTTTTGCAGATGGCAAGGTGTGAGCACCTCCGGAATGATTCCTTTCCGTAGCTAAGGGGTCCTAAGGATTTGGCGTGCTGTCATCATCTATGTTATTTTCATTTCCCATTACCTGAGTTAGGGTAAGACAGACTCACATGCCTTTCAAAGGAACAAGGAAAAATGATACTTCCCCAGCTTGATGTTACCAAGGCGGTACTGTGCGCCCCCAAGGCCCTTATCTCCTTATTCCAGACATTGTGTGAACACACAAAATTCCAGGAAGAGCAATATTTCCAGAAATGGGAGGAAAAACTTAATTTTGCTCATTTTTTGTCCAGATGTCTTCCAGTAGGAAGGGAGGTCTCAACAGGCTGAGAGGCTCCCAAACAAATAAAACTTCCCACCCAAAGTCTTCCTTTCAACAGTTTGCTCTGTATTCCTTGACAATGTGCTGGTGAGATAAGGATGTATTCGATCGTGGGTTTCCCACTTGTCCTTAAGGAAAGTTTGGGAATTAGGGAGAATGATTTTAATCACTGAGGGCTTGCTAGCCACCCAGCATAGCACTGCTTACCATTATTACTATAGTAATAAAACACAAATAAATACTTGGCTATTATTTAGTCCTTGGCCCAGATAGCACCATGCCAGATCAAATAAAGGGAGAGAAATAAACATTTACATAGGGCCAACTATGTATCAGGCACGGTGCTAAGGGCTTTTCAAATGTCTCATTTGATCCTCACAAGAAGCCTGGGAAGTAGGTACTGCTATTATCTCCATTTTGCAGTTGAGGAAACCAAGTGAAACAGCATTTAAGTGGCTTGCCCAGTATGACACAACTAGTAAATACCTGAGGCCAAATCTGAACTCAGATCTTCCTGACTCGAGGCCCATTGAGCCACCTAGCTGCCTCTAAATACACTACTGTATATAAAGAATTTTGTAAGCCTTAAAGCTCTATATAATAAATGCTAGTCATCATCATCATCATCACCATCATCACCGTCATCATCATCACCACCATCACCATCACCATCATCACCACCATCACCATCACCATCACCACCACCACCACCATCATCATCATCATCACCACCATCTCACCATCATCATCATCACCATCACCACCACCATCATCATCACCATCATCATCATCATCACCATCATCACCACCACCATCATCACCACCATCATCATCACCATCATCATCATCACTACCACCACCATGATCATCATCGCCACCATCATTATCATCACCATCACCACCACCACCATCATCATCACCACCACCATCATCATCATCACCACCACCACCATCATCATCACCACCACCATCATCATCATCACCATCATCACCATCATTATCACCATCATCATCATCACCACCACCATCATCATCATCACCATCATCATCATCACCATCATCACCATCAT
>CM053586.1:330170119-330209237 GCA_028646515.1 Pseudochirops corinnae
ACCATTAAAGGAAGCTTGATTAGGGGAGGCTTTCTTGTAGGAAGTCTTTCATACCTTTTTCTAATTTCTAATTAGGCACTGAATCAGGGGGGTGGTGATGCTTTCTGGCATATATATATATATATATATATATATATATATATATATATATAAGTTCAGAGCTCTCAGCCTGCTCAGATGTAAAGGCTTTCTTGATACAGGTACATATGTAAAGTGTATAGTTGATTCAGGCAGTCAGAGCCCTTTCTGTTGGTCTTTATTTCTCTATATTTTCTCTGAAAGTTCAGGGTGCTGATTTTTCCCCTGAACTAGTGAATATAATTTAAAAAGATTGTTGACCCCTTAAACAGCTATCTTTCCTAGTAAAGCAGATCTAAGAACTTGTGCTAGCAGCCATCCTGGGTATGCCACTGTGGTTGCTTCTACACCTTCCCATAGTGATTTCATCCAACAGACTGGTGGCAAGGTCAGGGTCTTAATATTAGGTGGCTAACAGGGCAAGGTCAGGGTCTTAATATTAGGTGGCTAACAGTGTCCATCTTTGTTCCTCTTGAGGATTTGACTACCATCTTTTCTGATCATACATTTCTTGTTTGATATTTTTATATCACTTCCTGAGGATTTTATTATTGGCAATTGCAGTCTTCTTATTCCCACCATGAATCTTTAACCTTTGCCCTTTGGGTTACAGGTAATTTGGATTCTTTAAGACTGTAGTGTTTGACAATTTAACAGATACATTTTGGAAGTACCTACTTTGTGCAAAGTACTATGCTAGGCACAGGACATAAAAAACCAGAAAAACAAAAGTCCCTGATCTCAAGGTGCTTACATTCTACCCTCACATATACAAAGTATATGTATGACTATACATACAAAATAAGTAAATACTAAGTCTTACAACGTTATTTTTAGAGGAAGAGAAAACAAATAAGTGGATGAGGAGGGGGATGAAGAATGCTAAGCACTGTGCTAGGTGCTGAAGATACAAAGACAAAAATGAAAGAGTTACTGCTTACATTCCATTTGGAGAAAACACAGTGAACACACATATGCACACACGCGTGCACGCACACACACACAATACAAAATGTGGGCAAAGTCATTTCTGGGATGGAGGGATTCAGGACAGGATTGCTGTAGGAGGTGAGCTTTCAGGAAAGCTGGGGATTCTATGAAACAAATATCAGGAGGAATTGCGATGATTCTCCATCATAATTTCTTAAGTTCTTCAATTTCTTGTTGTTCATAATGTAGCGTAACCCACCATGCAGCTCTCCATTGCCCTTTGGTTTTTGAAAACTATAGTGTTTTAAGACCCTCAGCTCTATGACATTCAAATGATATTGTCATCTCCATTATCACTATCCCCAGTAATGTTAATAATAATAATAATAAATAGCTAACGTTTTTACTATGTGCTATGCATGGAGCTAAGTGTTTTGCATTTATTATCTCAGTTGATCCTCATAACAATTCTGGAAGATAGGTATTATTATTGTCATTTTACAGATGAGGAAACAGGAGTTAAGTGATTTGCTCCAGGGCAAGATTTGAACTTGGTCTTCCTGAGTTTATACCCAAGAGCTTTATTCACTGTGTGACCAGCTACCCCCAAGCAACATGAATATTTAGAGATGGAAGGTATGAGGACCTGCCTTTAGAATAGCGCAAAGGCAGGAGATGGAGAGTTATGCACAAAGAACGACTAGCAGACCAATCTTGCTGGTATGGTTATGAATCATGTTCCTAGGCAGTTAGTTTGACAAGAATCCCACTCTGATGGCTCATCATGGTGTCCTGATAGTCTTGGCTTTTTAAGAAATCTGTCAGCAGAGCTCAGGATGCAACAGATTCTACCCATCTGGAAAGGACAATCCCAGCAAAGACTTTGTGGTTCACCCCAGTGAAGTACTGCTTATCACTTACAGATTGGCTGTTGGATTCTTTGGCCACAGTAACACATGAGCCAGAAGCCTGATCACCCTAACTAAAAGGACAGAGAGCTTTAATCAAGTTCTCCTCCACCTGTCTCTGCTCCCCCCATACCCCAGGATCAGAAGGGAATGCCTGGGGCATCGAGTGATTTAGCAAAACTTTTGAAACAAATGAGGAATAGAACCAAGACTGCCCAAAGATGGAAGAAATTTGCCATCAGTGAAGAAGGAGCATGTAGGAGAGGGAATATATGAAGCAAAGCCAAGACATTTATTTTCAAGCCAGGGGATGCAGGTCATGTGATTGTGTTCAACGACAATGACTTTATTTCTGTTATGCCAAATGATGGATAGAGATTTAATCGCGCTGGTTGATGGATGTGGGTGCAGTAGAGTAACACTTCCTCACCTTTATTGACCTGCTACAGTCTGCCTGCCTGAGACTTGGAGAATGAGCCAATTGGGTTGTTGGGTCAAAAAACAACATATTTGTAGAACTCATGCTTAAAAAGGGATACTGAAGTTCAAAACAGTCTCAGTTCAGAAAATGATAGTTTTGTATGGAATCAAATCACAGATGTTGTATTGGCAGGGAAGGGGCTTAAATGATTATTTTCCCCATAGATCTGTGATCCTCTAACTGTGTGTATTTATACGAAAGATACAGACTGAACCCATGTATGCCTGACTCTCCTATGAGTCCCTTGTCCACATTCTCCTATTAATCTTCCACAAGGGTTTGATCCAATATGCTGAGAGCCTTCCTTGATTTTTCCTGGAGTTGTGATTATTAGAGTGGTCTTCATCTGTTAAAGGATCATAGATTTAGAGCTGGAATGGACCTGAGAGGTCATTTCCCCTTTTATCTTCTTATTTTAACAAGTGAGGAAACTGAGGCCCAGAGACCAACCCAAAGTTATGGCCCATCTCAGTGCTTAATTCTTCTCTGGTCTCTGCTCTGGACTCTTCATTTCTCCATCCTTGTTTATACCCACTTAGCACAAGCATCTGGCACATACTAAGCATTTAACAAGTGTTTTTTGATTCACCAATGGATCATGTTCCAGGAGCTGTCATACCCTGGAAGATGGTCATATCCCAGGAACCTTCATGACCTGGAAGACATTACCACCTGTATTGCTCCTTCCTTTGGTTAGTCAGCTCTCCCTGAAAGTTCCATTTTAAGGAAGGACTGAGGCCAACCATATTCAGCTCCTTTTTCTACAGCCTCTACTCCTGATTCTCTGGACTTCTGCTGGAAAATGAAAACCACTTCTGGTGGCTCATTTATTACCTCCAGGATCAATGATTCTATCTTCTATCCTGCTTTTATAGACCTTCCTAACCTTTCCTTCTTACCATTCCAATCTTTTTGTACTTTACTTCCTTCTACTTTATCTATGAGCCAACAACATTGTTCTCACATATGATTCTCCATCTCCAGACTCCATGCCATTCACTGGCTGTCCCCTAGTGTTTACTTCTACATCTGTGCTTTCTGACTTCCAAAGCTTCCTTCAAGATTCAGGGCCAATGCTACCTTCTGTTAGAGGCCTTTCCTAGCCTACTCCTCCTCTCCTTCCAGTACCTTCCCTCTCAGGTGATCTCCTGTTTCTCTTGTCTATATCTTGCATGTACACAATTGTGAGTCCTTGAGGTCTAGGGTGGTGTTTTTGGCTTTCTTTGTATCCTTAGTGCTTGGCACAGTGCCTGGCATTATGAGCTCTTAATTGACGATTCTCATTGTCAGGGATAGAGAGGATGTTAAGGGAGGACTAGCACCTCTGGTGCTGAACCCATTTTAGAACAGCTCATCTGTCTTTGGTGTCCAACTGGTCACCCAACTCTCATTTGTGGCTCCAAGAAGCCATAGCATTTGCAGTAGCCACACCTTGGTAGAACTGTCCTGGCAGACAGGCTATAAACAAGGTTAAAGGTAACCAACAGGGCTCACATCCATCAATGAATTAGGGAGGTGTCTACTCCAAGTATGTGAAGACTTTCCCCAATGGAATAGGTGAATAAGAACGATTTGTTCCAACAACCATGGAGGTGGCTGGAGCAGGCTCTATGGAGAGCCCAGAGCTTGATCAGACATTAAAAATGCCGATGTCATCCATTGCATCTTGAGCCATCATTAATCATCTTGACTTTTGTCTTGCCACTGGACTTTAATGACTGGAAGAGAGGGTGGGGCTGATGACTTTATGCTACTTTGCCTCACTTCAATTCAATTCACATTAGAGTCAACATATCACCCCTGGATGTAATTGGTCCACTTTGAAAACAAGCAATAATGATTGTCAACTTGTCCTATGAGCAGAGAAGCAATCAATGATCTGTCTGCCAGTCTCTCCTTCCACCAGAAACTGGGAAGAATGTGTGATCTTATGTCAAGAGTACAATTGTATGCATTATTTTCTTGGTTCTGCTTACATCCCTCTGCATCAGTTCATATAAAATATTCATAAATAGCCATAGAGTTGTTGAGGATAGCTTTTGTTTTTACATCCCCTTAATTTCTGAATATATCCCTCCTCCCTCCCCTACATGCAAATTAGCTCCTTTACAAAAAGGATTTTTAAAAAGAGAGGAAAAATCTACTAAAAAGAAAGAAAAATCAACACATCTACTGTACCAGACATCATAAGCAATATTCTACACCCAGGACTTCATGCCTCTGCAAAGAGAAAAGGGAAGTACATTTTTTCTCAACTCTTCTCTGGGGTCAAGCTGCAGTCATAGAATGAAGCAGACATCTCCTTCGTTTCTGGTGATGATGGATCTATCTTAATTTAGTGAGCTTGTTCTTTATATGACACACGGAATGTCTCTCACTAGGTCTGAACTTATGGCCTTTTGACTTTGGCAAATTCTCCCAGAACTGGCATTCCTCCATCAAAGACTTCAAGAACCCCAGGTCACCTCCATGCTATGATGGAGCATTGAAGTAGGACTTTAATTAAATCCTCTCTACTTCATGGTTCCATAATCCCACTTTTTACCATGTGGATAGTGAATAATGACTATCCTGAAATTTCAATTTCTGGCACAAAGTCTATCCGTCAGAATACTTCTGAATTTTGTTGAGAAAATATTTGAAGCCAAATGGAGACTCTCGTTTTGTTGGCTTTAAAGAGAGACTCATCCATATTCATTCAAGAACTCTTTAGTGAATACTTACTGTGTCAATAAACTATGCTAGATACTATGGGAGATGAGAAGCACAAGACACAGCTCCTGCCCTCAAGGAGTTTAAAATCTATCTAGTTTAAGACACAAGGCAGAGAATACAGAAACAGAAGTTAATGGTGATTCAGTGGGAAGAGTTCTGGGCCTGAAGTCAGCAAGACCTGAGCTCAAATCTGACCTCAGATTGTGTGCCTTTGGGCAAATTACTTGACCTTTGTTTGTCTCAGTTTTCTCAGCTGTAAAATGGAGATAATTATAGAGCACTGGCCCTGGAGTCAGGAGGACCTGAGTTCAAATCTGGTCTCAGACACTTACAACTTACTAGCTGTGTGACCTTGGGCAAGTCACTTAACCCCATTTGCCCTCCCCCCAAAAAAAGCAAAAAAAAGATAAAATGGAGATAATTGTGGGCATGATTGTGAGGATCAAGTGAGGTAATATTTGTAAAGTGCTTAGAATGGTGTCTGGCATAGTAATTATTGTTGTTTGGTCACTTCAGTTGTGTCTGATTCTTTGTGGCCCCATTTAGGATTTTCTTTATGAAGATACTGGAGCAGTTTGCCATTTCCTTCTCCAGCTCATTTTACAGATGAGAAAACTGAGGCAGACAGGGTTAAGGGACTTGCCCAGGGTCACACCGCTAGTAAGAGGCTGGATTTGAACTCAGGACTTCCAATTCCAGACCCAGTGCTCAATCCACAGTGCCACCTAGCTGTCCCTAGTTCTTACTGAGGCAGGTGATTAATAATAATATTAATAACTAACATTTATGTAAATGTTATATATAAATTTAATAAAATACAAATGTGATATTATGTTATACCAAAGTCACTATCATTATTACCTGAGTTACTCTGGGAGATATCATGCAAAATGGTGATATAAAAATGAAAAATTAGATAAAATCATTTTAAAATGTGTGAGTTTAAGCAACAGCACAATGGTATAAACAGTATCATGGGGCAGAAGATTCATAGATGTCAGACAACGAGTGGAAGGAGGTATGATAAGAGAAGGGACACTGTGCTCTGGAGGGACCCAGGAAGGTTTCTTTTAAAGGTGAACTGCTTGCTGCCGGGGAGCTGTGGAGTCAGAGAGCAGAGCCCACCAAACCCATTCTCCTGATTTTTGCAAATGAGTAAACAGAGGACCAATGAGGTTGCGTCACCTTACCCAAGGTCGCACAAGTTGTAAATGGCAGGGATTTAGACTCAAGTTCCCTAATTTAAAATCCGGCTGTTGTTCTTTTGAGCACAGTTGGGACCAGGAGTGCCCTGGATGGAGAGAAGAGGACACAATGGAAAACAATGGGAGAGGTGGTTGGAAAAGTTGGCTGTGAGGCACTTGGGATCATAGCTCTGGAACATCTAGTCTAACCTTGTCACTTTACAGATGAGGAAACTGAGGCCCAGGGAGCTTGTGACTCCCCAAGGTCACACAGGGATGAACCCATGTTCTCTGGCTCCAAAACCAAGGCTCTTCTCACTGTGCTACCCTTCGAATGAATTCTTGTTTATTTGCTCAGATCTTTCTTTCTCCCTGAACCTTTCATTACAACCATTGGTTGATGTCACGGACATGAATTTCCTATTAGTCATCTTCTTCTCGACCCTATCCTTCTCCTTATGTTTGACCTATGAGCGAATGTGCTGTTTCTTACGTGTCCAAGGGAAGTGCCTTCTAGAGACTGGGGATTGGGTGGGCATTCTGTCACTGGTTCTAACTTGCTAGACACATGTGGGGAGGAGGTGCCCATTTTGGGCATGGGTACCATAGCAATTTCTGATTACAGATTCAGCTCACCTTGCCTTTTGCTTTGAACTAAAGTATCTTCTGAATGGGCTGGTTGAAAATAAATCAGTAGGGGCTCATGACTTGCAATATTGAATGGATATTGACCTAAAGTATGCCTTGAGTTATAGGTATCTTTCAGGGGCCCTATTTAGTCAGGAAGGGAGTTGGGGTCCACTTGGAACCAGTCATGGAATGGCCCAAAAGCAATCAGGGATGGGAATAACCAATGACAGAAACACTGTTGGCCTTCTTCTCCTTGTGGCCTCCCATCGTCTCATGAGTGATTTGCTTGTGCGCCATCTAGTTAGGATGTAAAACTCACTTACCAGGACTGTGTCTCATTCTGTGTTTTGTGCAGCACCTGGAATTCTGGGAAAGCCCTTAAATATGGCCTAGGGGAAGGTTTTTTAGACACCAAATAACATGGAGATGATTTATACATAAATGAGTCAGAAATATGGAGATTAAGTTTTCACTGAGATGCACATGAGTTAAGGGGGAAAAGTGTTTGAGGCAATTTAAAAGAAAAAGCCATGGAACTTTAAAGGCATTGGAAAATCATTTTGAGATGTCTGAGAGATCTCAAACACGGTGGGGCTCACCCCAGTGAGTCCTAGGAGCTCCCCTTTCTGTTGCATGGAGGGAGAATATTGCAGGGAATTAACAGAACTTTGGAGCCAGAAAGGACAAGGTCCATTCCTTCAGGTCTGAGCTCTATCATCTCTCCTCGAATTGTTCGGATCCTTATTTTTTACCTTGTTCTGTGGTTCATGTCTAAATACTAGAAGATGTTTATATTGCATACATTCAGCTTTAATTGGCCCTTAAAAGAAGGTGTTGATTAGAATCTGTTCAACATCAACAGCTAGCTCACACAACATTCTGTAATTACTGTTTATTAATTTAGTTCAAGTGGCATAGTTGAAAGCCCTGTTCAGATGGGAGAAGTAAATTGTCACTGGTATTGAATATGTAAATTATGTGCATTGTAAATTTCCATGAAGAATGTTTAAAGTTAAATGCTGTGCACAGAAACCCTTCCAGTTTCATCTCACCCAGCCCTCAGAGTCTTAAGCAGGTCTTTGCTTGGAAAAAACATGGCAGAGGAGGGAAGTGTGGGAACAGGGGTATTGCCCCAGGGCAGCAGCTCTTACCTGGGGTTGGGAAATGGAGATTTTTGTAATCAAGGCTTTGTATCAGTGTTCCCTTTTTTTCAGGAAACAAGGAAAGGCTAATGGGACCCCTTTATCTTTGCTCACAGAGCACTTAGTTCTGCTGGTAGAATTTCAAGGTAGTTTGGCCATTTTGTCAATCTCCTCTCCCTCTGAAGGGAAGCTCCCTCCTCTCAGGTGTTGTGTGGTAGGATTCATTCTAAAAGCTGCAGGAATACAGAGCATCTTTTATTTTGCTAAAGAGAGCTGGGAGAGAAGATGCTGCGTAAATATTTAATCTAGGGCATAAACTGAGGAGTGACAGAGTTACTTGCTGTCCAGCCAATCCTTGTTTGTGGCAGAGGACTCCTTATAGGCAGGAATTGTGTGTACTAGGGCCTAGAATAGTGCCGAGAACACAGTGAGTCCTTAATAAATGCTTGGAGATCAGATAACTATCTTTTGATGTTGAAGGTTCAGGGCATTCACGTGCATAGAGTTCCAAGGGATGGTGCCAGTGATCCAAGAAGGATAGGGTAGGTCTTATGACCCATAGGATACTAGATCTCAAACAAAAAAGGACCCCAGAGGACATCTGGCCTTCTTAATATAGAAAACAAAACCAGAGAGGTTAAAGGACTTGGTCAAAGTCACACAGGTTGTGCCAAAGCTGGAATGCAGACTCATGACCTCAATCTAGTATCAAAGTGGCAGGATAGTTCTTGGCAAATAGTAGGTACTTAATACAAACTTATTAACTTGACTTCATTGAATCACAGAATCAGAATCATAGATGTAGAGAAGCAAAATATCTCTGGTACTGAATATGTAAATTATGTGCATTGTAAATTTCCACAAAGAATGTTTACAGTTAAATGTTATATTTTACAGATGTGGCCATTGAGGCTTAAGGAGCTTAAATGAGTAGCCTGGGGTCACTCATGTAGTTTGAATGGATCTTCATCCATTTGCCTGACTAGAAGATGGGTCACTCATGTAGTTTGAATGGATCTTCATCCATTTGCCTGACTAGAAGATTGATTGATATAATTGGAACTGGGCCATCAAATGCGTGTGTGTATGTGTGTGCATGTGCTCAGAACTCCTGAACTCAAGCAATCCACCAATGTCAGCCTCTTTAGTAGATGGGACTACAGGCGTATACCACTGTGCCTGGTGGCTCTCATTTCTAAGAAGCTAGGGAAGCTCTTAAAAATACATTCTGTGTATATAGAAAACATATATACCCACACAACAACAAATATGTGTATTTATATGCATACACTCACATATATCTCCTAGTTAATTTAAAGAAAATGTATTTTTTAGCAAAACAACACAAAAATGTTCTGATTGCTTCCTTTTCTTCCCCTTGAAGGTTGAAGGAGAGTAGTTGAGGCAAAATCTACATCTGGCTCATATGCCACTGAAGCCCACCCTTGCCCATTTTGGGGGCTTTCTGGCTTTGTATCAGTTTTTCAGCCCAGATGTTGGATGTTTTCAATTTTGCTGAATCTGACTATAAATGAACTGAAAAAAAAAAATGGCCCAACTGTTACTGGGACTAATTATGATGATACCATGGAGAATGTTCACGCTTTCATTTTTTTCTTTTCCTTTATGGATTGTTCCTGAAGAAAGCCTTTTGATTGAAATAACCCTTTTGGATGAGAGTTTCCATTTTCAGAAGTAATAATAATACAATTACTTTCGGATCCTTAGAGATAGGAACCAAGTAAATGCCAGGTGCTTTCCCCCTGCCTGCTTCAGGATTCAAATACCACCCCTGTGAGGTAGGTGGTATTCTCCCTGTTTTACAGGTGAGGAAAGTAAGGCACTGAGAGAGCTTGGGAGTCAGCCAAGTTAAACTGGAGTTGAGAAACCGTACCCTTCTTACCAAGTGAGGCTCCATCTACTCTGGGCACTGTGCTTAATCACACCTGTGGAATCCAGTTTAATCATCTGTAAAATAAGGGGTTGGAATACCAAATCAATCAGTCCCTGAACATGCATTAATTAGGTTCCTGCATGTGCCTAGCACTGTGCTAGGCTTTGGGAATCATTCTCTGACCTCAAGGATCTGGCTTCTACCCAGCTTATCTCCAAGGCCCCTTCCAGTTGTATGATCCTATGATCTGTAATCCATTTCCAAAGCTCTTGGGATTTAGGGTCATAGTTCTGGAAGAGACTTTTACAGGACCTCTTAGGAGGCAAGGGCTAGGGAGACTTCCTTGATGCTGATGTTGAACAAAGTCTGGATGACTGCTGTGAGATGTGTTCTTCGTCACTCAGTTGTTTCAGTCATGTCTGGCTCTTCATGATCCCATTTTTGGGTTTTCTTGGCAAAGATACTGGAGTGTTTTGCCATTTCCTTCTCCATTTTATGGATGAGGAAACAGAAACAACCAGGGTTAAGTGACTTGCCCAGGGTCACAGAGATAGGAAGTGTCTGAGGTTAGATCTGAACTCATGAAAATGAGTTTTCCTGATTCCAAGGCCCACTGCACCATGTAGATGCCCCAGCTATATTCTAGTGGGGAGTCATTTTGGGGCATGGTTTATTTAGGCTAGATGGCCACAGAGGTCCCTTTTAACTCTAACATTATATGATTTTGCTATAACCTAGCCCCTTATTTTAAAGATGAGGAAAGTGAGACCCTCAAAAGTAGTGTAGTCACCAAGTTCCAATTCAAACCCAAGTCCTCTGACTCCAGATTTAGGACTCTGTGTGCTACAGGGCACGTAGTAGGCTCTTCCTGAATGTTTGCTGATTCACTGATTTCCCTTGGCTTCCCTTCTCTCTTTGGGAATTCACTTTTGGAAGAGCTAAGTTACAGTTTGTTACAATTGAATGGTATCTATAGTCACAAATACCCAATTTCCCTTCTGTTTCCTGATTACACCCTCATAGGACTGGAACAGGAGCAGAGGATGCTACAGAAATCCCTGGGCAGTCTCTTCTTCCAATCAAGAAGGGCTAGGATTCTATCTCCCCACAGAAAGCCCAGGAACAGGCATCTTCAGTTGGCCTCGCCCCGTTCCTGACTGAAATATCACTCTAGCACAGTGGTTCTCAACCTTTGGTTGTGACCCCTTTGGGGGGGTTGAATGACCCTTTCACAGGGGTCACAGGGGTCACCTAGGACCATTGGAAAAACACATATTTCCAATGGTCTTAGGAACTGAGACACCACTCCTCTATCTGTCTCCAGGCAGGTCCGCCCATATGCAGATATGCCCATGGGATAAAAGTATTAAAGGGTTGTGGCATTAGGAAGGTTCAGAACCACTGCTACAACTCCTATAGGCCTGGGTAGGTGGCCCAGTAGACAGAGCTCTGGATCTGGAGTCAGGAAGCCTTGAGTTCAAATCCTGCCTCAGATACTTATTAGCTGTGTGATCCTAGGAAGTCACTTAACAGGGCTGTGCCTCAGTTTCCTCACCTGAAAAATGGGATTAAAAATAGCACCTGCCTCGTAAGGTTATTATGGAGATAAAATGAAATAACATCTGTAAGGACTTTACAAACTTCAAATCATGATATAACTGTTAGCTGTTATGATTTTATTTTTGGAGGCTATCAAGGTTAAGTGGTTTGCCCATGGTTACACAGCTAGTAAGTATCTGAAGCTGGATTTAAACGCGAGTCCTTCTGGTTCCAAGGCAGGTGTTCTATCTCCTGCATCACCTAGCTACCCCAGCTATTGTTGTTACTGGGATGGTCTGCATATAGTTACAAGAGATTTCATCAGCATAGGTAGTTTCTGACTTCCTTGCAGCTGTGAAACTCCATAATTCTAATGATTTTATTTCATGTCCTTAGAGTCACAATCTTTTGAACATGGAAATTATGTATGTGTGTGTACATGTGTGTATATTTGAATATAACTCTGGTGGTTTCTTAGGACTGAGACTCAAAATGATCAAAATTCAAGTCAAATGACCCCAGGTCAGGGAACTCATTAGGAATGAATTGATCAATCAATAAACGTTTATTTACTACCTACTATGTGCCAGGCAGACAGTTAAGTGGCATAATGGATAGTGCTCAGGGCCTGGAGCCAGAAAGACCTGAATTCAAATCCATTCTCTGACACTTACTAGCTGTGTAAATCATGTAACCCCAGTGGATTCTGGATGGTTGTTGGAGCTTCTTCTAATTTTGAAATGGCATCATTCTGTATGGATTTCAAGAATGCATGTGACTGTGAGTTTGACTTCCAGCCCAGATGTCCCAAGCAAAGGTCTGTTCTAGGATGATAGCTTGCTCTCCAGGATCAGTCCACTGCCTCTCTAAAGAAGCTTTTGCACACAATTAGGTCAATCAGGAGTGAGAATGGAAACTTTTCTCCTTGAGTCTTTTATGTGATAAAAACCAGCCAGCTTTGAAGGAGCTATTATAAGTGAATGTCTACAAAAAAGCACGCATGTGAAAAGTCCATAATTACACACTCCTATAATTACACGTAAAAGGATCACGGCTCCCATCTAGGGTTATTGAGTAAATAGTGAATTTATGTAAAAGTCCGTAATGACTTATTTACATGATTGTCTGTAATGGCAGTAAGACACCACTGTAAGGTGTTAAATAGAGCATATTCATCCATACAGCTGGATCTCATACAAGTGCTAAGATTTGTTCTTCATCCAGGCTCAAGGAAAACATGGACACAGCTTGGACGGGAAGTTGAGGCATCATTCTTGCCAAAATGTTGCAAGAACCCTCCTGATATTCACTGACCCTGAAAGTTTGGTGGATTAAAAGTGAATTGACTGTGTTTCATTTGGGGAATCATTAAACAAACTCTGGCCCATAGATATTGCTTCTTAGGGAACAATCAATAGGAAGAATGCAGAGAAGCATGAAAAGATTTATATGAACTGATGTAGAGTGAAGGAAGCAGAACCAGGAAAACAATATAGGTAATGACTACAACAATATTAATGGAAAGAACACAAAAAACCAAACCTTTCCCCAAGCTGACTGAGTTTGGCCCCAAATAAGAGATGAGAAAATACACCTTCTTTCCTTCTTTGCAGGGATGAGGGACTATGGGTATGCTGTGAAGCTAGAATGAGATAACCACAACAACTCTGCAAACCTTGAGGCAATGTGAGTTATGTTTATCTTTCACTTTTCTGCTTCCAGAATGGGATTGAACATGGGACTGAAATACTAAAAATGTTTGGGAGGTGGGAGGCTATGGGTATAGCCTACTGCATTTGCTTTCAGACTTAGTTTTGCTAAACTACTTCATTTTTCTTATTATTCCTTTCTTTAGAGGATGGCACTCTGGGGAAAGGAAGGGATAAATTCAGAAATGAAGCTGATAAAAAAACTGAAGAACCAGTAAAGATTAATTTAAAAAAAAATCAAAAGATTTGACTGGAATGAACTTATTTCATATTATATATATATATATTTCATTTTATATATTGTAATAAGTTCAGGATTATCTAACACGTAAGCTTGGGCTTGGTCTAGTCCCAGCGAGGCTGCTTTCTCCACTCTGCTGACCACCCTTGCTCTGCTAGCAGATGACTCCATCGGAGGCAGTGCCCGAGTAGATTAGGACAGACCAGCTAATGAGCTGGTTCTCTTACATGTTGCCCTCCTTGGAAGGGAGAAGATGAGGGAGAAAGTTGAAATAGAAGGCTTGAGTGAGGGTTGGGTTGATCTGTGTTATGCCATCCCTAGTAACAGTGCTAACAAGACTTCCCGGTCTGCACCAGAAGGACCAAACTTTGCAGGGAAACCATGCTTTTATGATATGCTCCTTTCATCAGTTCCTTTCCTCTCTTGCATAGAAGACATGATTTCTGCCTTTTTGAAATCTTAAATTAGGCATAGGACTCCAAGAGACCCTTGATATAAGTCTGTTTTAATATTTAATATTTTCACACTTATCAATAAAAAGGTGCTAGAGAGTGATAGCTTTCAGGAGGCTTTAATTAGAGTGGGGAGGAGGAGGGAGGAGGGTTTGTGATGGTTTAAATGGATTTGCTTGTTCCCACCCTGATGGATGCTTTCTAGAGAGTGGATCATCCAATAAGGTGACAAAACATCATTTGTAATTGCTGTAAATCTTTACATGACAATTTTGCCATCCGGTGACTGAAAAGGAGGGATTTGGATAAGGCCCTAAAGAGGTGACAGAAACAGTTAGAAACTGCCAGGTCACTGGGAAATGAAATACCCATTGTTGCATTTTACTTAAGGTGCATTTTTTAAGTGTTTGGAAAGTGAGATGGGAGTAGGATGTTGGAAGTAATTAGAATACAGTGTAGGGTTACATGTCTGGACTGAGAGAAAGTCAGTAAGCCTCAGTTTCAAATCCTTCCTCTCACCCTGAGGTACTTGCTTCACAGGGGTATAGTGAAGGTTAAATGACAGACTATCTCTAAGGCACTTAAAAAAATTGAAGTGCTATGTAAAGGAAGGATTTTATTTGGGGGAGGGGTGTGGGAGGTGGTATTGATAATATTGCCAAAAAAAGACAAAATATTTTAAAATTTAAATATTTTAAAAATATTTTGAATATTTATATATTTTGAAAATATGAAGAAGAGGACAGCAGGAAATTCTATGGCCTCCACTCTCCAAGACCACTAGTTTATTAGCTGTTCCTCAGAGATATCCCCTCTCCTAACCCTGACATGTCTTTTTCCTGGCCATCCTCCTAGAGGACTGCCTAGAATGTTCTCCCATCATGACTTAAAGCCTCCTGTCTTCCCTGACTTCCTTCAAAACTCAGTGAAAATCTCCCCTTCTGCAGACGACCTTTCCTAATTTCTGTGCTGCCCTCCTTCCCTCAGAAATGATCTTCATTTACCTTAGATTCACATGTCAGTTTCTCGGGTGGACATACTTGTTTACTTGGTATGGCCCACACAGAATGGGAGCTCCTTATGGTCAGAAACCTTATTTTTTCCATTTCTTTGTATTGCCCAGTTCTTACCCTACAGAAAGTCCCTAGTAAATCCTTGTTGACTGATCGAATGACAGAAGGAAATTTGCCTATGCAAAGCAATTTTGGAACTCTTTGGTTTAATTTATTATGTGCTTTTAAAACACTAATCTATACATAATAGAGACTTAATGGGTTCATATACAATCTTCTTTTTCTGTTCTTTGTGTATAAGAATGATCATACTTGTTAACGGTTTGTCAAGTTCGTAATAAAATGTAAGTTTTTTTAAATTAAATGCTTCACAAATTATTACTCAGAAGAGGGGCTTTAGGGGTCAGAGAATGGAGGATCCATCTCAGAAGCATTCTATTCGATTTCACCAAGCATTTCTCAAGTGCCTACTATGGGCCAGTCTGTTGACCAGATTATTATGTGAACTTGGATTTAAAACCTATAGAGCTTGTCATACAAGATTACATCTGGTACAGACAATAAAAATAGGCAATTATCTGGGCTCAGAGTTTTCTAAGGAGAGAGCAGAATGGATTTTGGATGTGAAATTGCAAAGCTTCTTTAATGACCCCAACCTTCCCATGGAAACAATAGTCTATCTTTTTACTGGCCATGGTCATATGGGGAGATGGGGGTGAGCGTGGGGGACATGGGTATACATGGATTACAACAATCTCTAAAGATTTAAAACTACATAATAACACAAAGGATAATGGAGAGGTCTATGGAGGGTCTGGGGGAGGAGTGTGAGCTGGCTCTAACATACGACCAATGAGGAACTCCAAAGAAGAACGGGAACAAAAGTTGTGTATCTGACTGGACATCAACAAAATCGATCAATAGAATATACAAATCTTAAATAGTTAGCATGTGTCAGATGCTGTACTAAGTACTAGGGATAGGGAGTGGATCCTTATTTTCATTCATATAAAAAACTCTTAAATAAACTACCACAGTTGACATTTTTTTCTGCACCTTAGGGGTGGTTTAAATCTACAAGCATTTATCAAGCACTTTCTATATATCAGGCACTGCACTAAGTGTCAGGAGTGCAGAGAAAGACAACAAGAATGACAGATACTGCCCTCAAGGGGCTTTCATTCTAATGGGGAAAGACAACACAGGGTGGGTTGGTTGACATCACTATACCGAAGTCAAGTTTCAATGTGTCTGACTGTGTCTGATCAGACCAACATGAACTTGGAATGCTCTACCACAGGTTCGGTACAAATAGTCCTCATGAACATTTGGGGTGCATACTCTAAATTTGCACATCCTGTATTTCCTTTGAGTTATTTCAATGCTGCTTTGCTCAGAGAGCACAGCACTTTCTCTGATGTGGGCACACCATGCTGGGCGGTCCTGTGCCAGTATCTCCCATATCACAAAATCAATTCCAACGTCCTTGAGAGTGTCCTTGTGTTGTGTCTTCTGACCACCATGTGAATACTTGCCCTGTGTGAGTTCTCCATAAAATAGCCTTTTTGGCAAGCAAGAGTCAGTGTAGGAAGAGGAAAGTACTCCCATGGGGAGAAAGGGAAAGGAGTCCAGGGAGTCAGGAGCAGAGTCCTGAGAAGAAGGAAGGACTGAGTATAACTTGCCTGGGTACTTTCTTATGGAAGAACTGACCAGTCAGAGGAAACAATTCCAAATATCTTCTAGGGTGAGAAAGCAACAGGGATGGAGGGTTTTTTTTTGAGTTTCCTAGCTGCAGAAGTGTCAAACTCGTGACCTACAAAATTACTTGTGCAACCTGAACCAGATTAAACTGTAATTGAGTGGAACCAAGGCCCAAGGGCTATTAAACTGTGCCTACCCTTTGACCCAGCAATAGTACTACTAGGTCTGTATCCCAAAAAGGTGAAAAAAGGAAAAGGACCTATATATACAAAAATATTTATAGCTACTTTTTTGTGGTGGTAAAGAATTGGAAATTAACAAGATGCCCACCAACTGGGAATAGCTAAACAAATTGTTGTTTATGAATGTGGTAGAATACTATTGTGCTATAAGAAGTGATGAGCAGGAGGGTTTCAGAAAATCCTGAGAAGACCAATATGAACTCATGCAAAGTGAAGTAAGCAGAACCAGGAGAACACTGTACACAGTGACAGCCCTGTTGTGCAATGATTAATTGTGAATGACTTAGCTACTCTAATCAAAACAAGGATGCATGACAATTCCAGAGGACTTATGATTAAAAATGCTATCCTCCACCAGAGAGAAACCCGATGTATTATCAGTACAGATTGAAGCATATTGTTTTAACTTTCCTTGTTTTTCTTGCATTTTTTTGTAACATGGCTAATAAGGAAATATATTTTGCATGACATCATATGTATAATGTATATCATAATGCTTACCTTCTTAATGAGTGGGAGAAGGGTTGGAGGGAGGGAGAGAATTTGGAACTAAAAAAACATGAATGTTAAAAAATTTAAAATAAAATTTAAAAAGTAATTGGAAAATGTTTAATGAAATAAAATACAATATTATTGTTCAGTCCAACTCTTTATGACCCCATTCAGGGTTTTCTTGGCAAAGATACCAGAATGGTTTGCCATTTCCTTCTCCAGTGGATTAAGCAAACTGAGGTTAAGTGACTTGCCCAGGGCCACACAGCTAGCTAGTGAGTAGCTGAGGTCAGATTTGAACTTATTTCTTTCCGACTCCTGGCTCAGCTTCTCAATTCACTGAACCACCTTGTTGCCTCCAATAATACTACATAGATAATGTTAATTTGTGTGTGTGTGTGTGTGTGTGTGTGTTTAAGTCAATAGATAGCCTCAGGGATCTCTTTCTACTTGAATTTGACATCCTAGAGTATTGAGAAGTCAAATAATTTTCCCAGGGTCACAAAAAAGTCAGACAGAATTTAAATACAATCTTTCAGGCTCCAAGTTCAGCTATCTATCCACTATGATGGGGATGCTTCTGGGAATATACAGAAAAATGGAGGAGAGAACATATATATGAATTGGTACCTGCAAGATAGATAGAGAGTCAATGGAAGGTAAGAGGAACTGGAAAGAGAAGATGGGATGGTCACATGATTAGAATGAGAGGTAAGAGAGAGAGATGATCGTCCAGGGTGGTCCCTTGTGAAGCCAGGAGGCAGGTCTTCCTTGGTTGCACCCTGTACCATTAACTTATGGAAAGACCCAACCAGAGTCACACAGGATGGACCAGCATGCATGGAATGCAATGTGCTGTGTTAGAAGGAACTCCCAAATCCATTTGAATATCTGAGTATATGTCAGGCTCAGTGTTAGGTCTGGGGATGCAAAGACCAGAAAAAGAAACTGTCCTAGCCCCTGAGGACTTACATTTAATTGAGCATCTCCTAGCTTGAAGCTCCCCCAACACACTTTCATTTTAGGAGACCTTGGCTTCTAAAATGCTCAGAAACTACTGTTAGCATGGGTACCATTTCTTGCATGGCTACACAAGGTTGATAGCAAAAGCAATTTGCTAATTCCTACTCCAGATGTGAGAAATCTGAGTTCTAGGGCTATTTCGAGGGTTGTATCAGGGCAGTAGAACTGGGAAGGAATCTCCCTCACCCCTGTTTAAATACAGAATTTCTTTTTGTTTTTCGCTTTCTGTGTAAGGAAAGAAGATAGTCATAAGGGAAAGTAACGAAAAAAGAAGGCTACAGAGAAGATATTTCAGCAAGAAAACTACACAGTCCAGTGGCTAGAGTATTTTATTTGGAGTAAGGCAGGTGTGAGTTCAAATCCTGCATCTGAAACTTAAGTAGCTGTGTGACCTTAGACAAGTCACTTGACCTCTAATGCTTGTAGATGTAAATTTCCCATAAGGTGTGGAGAAGATAGCGACCAGCATGCAGTCAAGGGAGTTTCATCATCTGAAAGTTCTTTATATGAATGAACTGGTATTCAGTTTCCATGTCTGTAAAATGGGGATGATGACATTACCTACATTGCTGGGTTGTTACTGGTTAAATGAGATGTTTATATATAAAGGGCTTTGCAAACCTGCAAGAGCTCCATAAATATCTGTGGTTGTTGCTGTTGTTATTATTATTAATTCTTATTGAAGCCCTGTCTCTACGGGGAAGGACAAAGTCAAATCACTGGCGATAAAAATTTGGAGGAAAAAAAAGTAGTAGAAGGCCCCTCTGAAGGATAAACCAAGTCAGGAAAATGGGGAAGTGGGTCAGAGACTAGAGAATGATAAATGGAGGGGAAGAGTCAGGGGAGCATTACAGTTAGATGATACCTTCCTGGATTTGCAAAAGACCCATCAAGTTCCCTGACAGTACATATGTCAATCACTTCTTCTCCATGAGCTTTCTGTTTTATTTTTCATGTACTGCTTCTCTTTTGTGTAAGAACCATGCTCTTCACTTTCCAATGATCACACCTTGTGAAGGTATATTTCAGTAGAGCAGGGCTGACTCTTCCATCTCCTGGCATAAGCACAGAGTTAGAAGGTTCCATTGGCAGAGGCAAGAGAAACAAAGGCCTGAGTCTGAGAAGGTTCCAGAAATCAGGGAAGTAGAACAGTATCATGAGAAGAGTAGTATGTTTTAGCTGTGTAACCCTGGGCAGGTAATCTAAACTATCTTAGCTTCAATTTCCTCATCTGTAAAATGTGATAGCTAGATAGACAGATGGACAGACAGACAGACGGATGGATGGACGGACGGACAGATAGATAGATAGATAGATAGATAGATAGATGGATGGTTAGATGGATAGATAGATAGGCAGGTAGAAAGATGAATGGATGGATGAATGGATGGATGGATGGATAGACAGACAGACAGACAGATAGATAGATGGATGGATGGATGGATAGATAGGCAGGTAGAAGGATGGATGGAGGATGGATGAATGGATGGATGAATGGATGTACAGACAGGTAGACAGGTAGATAGATAGATAGACAGACAGACAGATAGATGAACAGATAGATAGGTAGTAGGTAGATAAAGCATTTATTATGTGCTTACTTATTATGTACCCTATGCTAAATGCTGGGAATAAACACAAGCAAAAAATAATCTCTATCCTCATCCTAATGAGGGAAGACAACACATATACGGGAATTGGAAAAGGAGGAGGGGAGAATGGCCCCCTGTTCTGGGATAAGGCAGCTGTCGAAGAGGAGTCGTCTGAAGAATGATTTGAGAAGTGGTCAGGTTGAGGCATTAATGAGGTGAAGCCTAGCTGAGACCCTTCCTGAATTAGTAACGCAAGAGAGGGAGATATCAATCAGGAAAGCAGGACCTCAGGGAAGAGGTTTCTCCAGGGTGAGTTAGATTCCTTGTCTTCAAATGTTCTTTCTGCTCTGAATCTCGATTCTGTGATCCCGAATCCAAGGTCTGTTACCTATTACCTAATGGCCTTGGACGAGATACGTGACCTATTTGGCCCTCAGTTTCTCATTTGTAGAATGAGGAGGTTGGACTACTTGATTGTTGAGCTCTATGGTCTTTGGGAAGAAGGCTTAGGTGCTGTGTTAACATTGGCATAGGTGTGCATGTGTCCTACATTCGTTCATTGTTGTGGGACTGTTAATACATGTAACAGTTCTATTCCTGCTGAAATACTGGGATAAGACTTTCTAAGACCCTTGCTATGATTTTTCCAAGGCCTGGCTTCATCCTGGTTAGCAGATCAACTAAGACACCTTAGAATCATATGCTTTCAGCTAGAATTTGGAGATTGAATCCTGTTTTCAGGGATACCCATCGTCTCCCTGCTTTCCTTACAATTGTTTTATCATAACTAGGTAGCACAATGGATGGAGTACTGGACCTGGAGTCAGGAAGACCCAAGTTCAGATTTAGCCATAGATACTAGCTGTATGACTCTGGGCAAGTCACTTAACCTCTCAGGCTCAGTTTCCTTATTTGTAAAATGGAGATAAAACTACCTACCTGCCACAGTTACAAGAGTAAAATAAGATATTTCTTTGTAAACCCTAAAATGCTTTATAAATGCTAACTATTATTGTTATTATTATAATCAATATACGATTTAACCTCTTTTATTATCAGTTTTTTCATCTTCAAAATGGGGATAATAATTATGTATCCCTACCATGGCTGTTGTAAGGCGCCAATGAGAGAATGTTTGTAAAGTTCTTTGCAAAACTTAAAACGCTTTATTAATTCTAGCTATTGATAATAACAATAATAATTAATAGTGGCTATTTATATAGCACCATTCCTAAATGGTTTACAAATATTTCTTCATTTAATCCTGATGACAGCCCTGGGAAGTAAGGGCTATTATTATCCCTAATTTATCTCAAGCACTGTGCTAGGCACTAGGGGGTACGAGTGCACAGATTGAAGCAATTCCCACTCTCAAAGAGCTTACATTATAATGGAGACATCCACAACTATATATTAATGTGTATTGCATAATTATGTAGCATATAAAAATCAGATACATGGTAGTTAAACACAAGGTAGCTTAAAGGTTCAAAAAGTTGGTGGCATCAGGAAAAAAATCATGTAGAAAGTGATGCTTGGGCTGCATCTTAAAGAAAGGGAGGTACTCTGAGATGGAGGTGAGGAGGAAGTGTGTCCTGGGTGTGTAGGGTGACTGGGCACTGCACTGGGTAGACAAAGACATATGGCACCTCACCAGGCCCAAATTTAAATTTTTCCAGCTCGAAATAATCTTGGAAGGTTTCTTGGCATAGCCTTTGAGAACCTAAGGCAACCAGCGTCTTATCACAATGAGGCATTGGCTAGCACATCACATCAACAGCACACATTCATTAGACACCCAGTATGCACTAAATGTGTCCTAGAAACTGGAAATACAAAGATGAAAACATCATTGTTTCTGCCCTCAAGGAGCTTACAATCTAATAGGAGTATGATGGCACATGTACAAATTGGTGTTATGGAAAGACAACTTCATTTAGAGTTGGAGGACTGAGATTCTAATCCTAGTCTTACTGCTTGCTAGCTGGGTAGCCTTGTATAAGTTATTTCTTCCTGGGACTCAGTTTCCTCATCTGTAAAATAAAGAAGATGTACTTCAAAGGGACCTTTAGAGCTCTGAAGGCCTATAACCATCCATCAATAATGTGTGATGTTGTCAGATAAATTTTAGACAGTGGCCTGAGTCTCAGAGGTTAAGTGAGTTGCTTTATGGTCCAGTTGGATAGGATTTGAATCCTGGGCTCCATGATACTAAAATCAGCTTTCTATCCACTTCCCCATACTAATTCTCATCTTGCAACCATATATCATGATAAAAATTTCATGAAATGTCTAGGAAAAAGGTAGCACAAACTGGTAAACCAAAGCAATTTCTTCCTTGTTTATTGCTTTTTATGCTTTCTGAAATCCCTCTGTAGTTTGAATTGGGGAAATGTTTCTCCTTTTGATGATCAATTAGATGGTGCTATGAACCCTGACTCCAACGATTCTTTATAATACTTACTTGGATACATATATATGCCTTCTCCAATCCAATGCACATTTCTTTTTATTTTCTTTAAAGATATTTTATTATCCTTTTTTTCTGTACAGTTATTTCTTCTTGACTTTTTCCTCCTTCCTTTCCCTGTCCTCATTAATCCCTTCCACCATTTTCTGTAACAATAAAACATAATTCAAGCAAAATCAATGGCCATAGCTATGGCATCTCATATGCAAACCCTACATCATATCTCTAGTTCCCACCTCTCTCTTGAGAAGAGTGAATATCCTTATCAGTTCCTTAAGACTGAAAGGGTTTGTTATAATTGAACATAGTTAACTGCTTTTTAGAGTTGTTTTATTGTTGTAGTATCACACATTATCCAGACATCACGTATAAGTCTTCACATGCGTTTCTGAAAGCCTCATCCATAATTTCTTTATTTTTTTTTTGGATCGGAACTATGATTTCATTAGAGCAGGAAACAGTCAGTGAAGAAGCTAATGGAGATGAGAGTAACTGCAGCGTTTAATGTAGAGAGTTTCCTTGGGCAAAGAGAGGTTAACTGACTCATCTATGGTCACAAAGCCAGGAGGGGTCAGAGTCTAGAAGGCTCTTGTAGCCTTTCCAAGTCAGAGGTGCTGTACATATAGGACAAACTTGCTCTTTGGTCTGGGACACATCAACTTTCTGAGATTCAGTGTAGTTACCAATCAAAAGTTGAGGTTGGATTAGATCGACCCTTAGAGGTCTCGTCAAGGAGGCAGGAAATGGGTTCTAACTCCATCTCTGACACAAGCTGACAGCAAGGACCACCTCTCTAGACCTCAGTTCCCTCATCTATAAAATGAGGGATTGGATTAGATTTCTCTAAGGTCTATTCTGGGTCTAATTCTATAATCCTAGGACTTGAATCCAGTCTTCCTGACTTTGAGTCCAGGTCTTTATCTGCTGCAAAATGTCTTATTGCACAGAAATATTCCATTACATTAATATACCACAATTTTCTTTAATTATTTTCAATTAGGGGGAACTTACATAGTTTCTCTTCCTTCCTTCCTTCCTTCCTTCCTTCCTTCCTTCCTTCCTTCCTTTCTCTCTCACTTTATCTCTTTCTCTTTTTCTTTCTCTCTCTGTCTCTCTCTCTTTCTAACACAAAAAGTTCTTCCATGAATATTTTTATATGAAAACTTTCTTTCTGCCACTGGCATCCTTGGGGGTATATACAAGTCCAAGGGTATGAACAATTAAGATAATTTTCTTGCATAATTCAAATCTACATAAATCATCAGCATTCTTATATATCACAAACAAAACCCTGCAGGAAGAGATAATAAGAGATACTCCATTTAAAATAACTCTAGACAGTATAAAATACCTGGGAGTATACCTACCATACAAACTTAGGAACTGTATAAACAAAATTATAAAAAACTTTTTATACAAATAAAGTCAGATTTAAGATAATTGGAGAAATATGAATTGTTCATGGGTAGGAATGACCAATATAATAAAAATGACCATTTTATCTAATTTATATATTCAATGTCATCTCAATTAAGTTAACAAAAAATTACTTTAGTGAATTAGAGAAAAATAATAAAATTTATTTGGAAGAACAAAAAGACAAGAATATAAAAAGAACTAATGAAAAATGTAAAAGAAGGAAGTTTTGCAGTATCAGATTGTAAACTATATTATATGGCAGTAATTATCAAAACTATCTGGTACTGGCTAAGAAATAGAAAGTAGATTAATGGAACAGAGTAGACATATGATTTACAGCAGCAAATTCCAAACTGATTTTCCAGAATGGTTGAACTACTTCAAATCCACATGGCCAGTGACCATCTTTCCACAGGCCCTCCAGTTTTGATTTCAACAAGCATTTGTAAATTTCTACAAGGCACCCTGATTTGGCATGGAGGTGGGGGGTACAAAGGGAAAATCTAAATAGTCTTTGCCTTCAAAGAACCTATGTTCTACAAGTGGTGTGGTTGGGACTGGGGGGGTGTAAGAACATTCAAACATAGAACTGATCATAAAACCTAGGAATTTTGGAATAATTAATGAACATAGGTTCTAGTCCTGGGCTTGAAAACTATCTTCTGGTGATATAGTCATTACCATCAAGTAGCTGAAGGAATATCATATGTCAAAAATTTGTTTACTTAGACCCCAATGGGCAGAACTAGGAAGAATGGGTGGAAGTTACAGAAAGCTATACATGTCTTCATGTAAGTAAGACAGGAGTATCCATCCTACAGCCAGCTCTATTTAGCTCAGCTCATGAACATTTGCACTTCTAAATTTGGCAATTGTTACAAATTTGGGCTTGATTAATTTTATTATTGATTGTCTAGACTTATAAAAGTGTTAATAATGAAGATTAAACTTAAAGGTATATGCATTTTTTCTTTTTCTGGAGAGTCCTATAGTTAAACATTTATAACTATACCCCATATTGCTTTATGAACATTGCTTGAGCTCAGCAAGAGTGCAGTAGAAGACTGGGGGAATGAGGTCATCACCAGATGGAGGTCTGCTTACTGGAGGAGGCTAGTAGTGGTAGTGGTGGTGGTAGTAGTAGTAGTAGTAATGGTAGTAGTAGTAGTAGTAGTAGTAGTAGTAGTAGTGGTGGTGGTGGTGGTGGTGGTGATGGTAGTGGCAGTAGTGGTGGTGATAGTAGTAGTGGTAGTAGTAGTAGTAGTAGTAGTAGTAGTATTGGTGGTGGTAGTAGTAGTGGTGGTAGTGGTAGTAGTAATGGTAGTGGTGGTAGTAGTAGTGGTGGTGGTAGTAGTAGTAGAATGGGCATTTATATAGCCCTATAAGATTTAAAAAATGTTTTACATTCATCATCTTATTTGAGCCTCAACAACACTACTGACATAAGGAATAACTTCCTAACAATTAGAATTGCTAACACTTATGACCTACCCTCGGAGGTCACCATTGGAGGGCTTTGACCAGAGGATAGTTGACCTCTTATTGTGGATGCTGTGTCCTGACTGTCTTCGATATCCCTTTGTGCTCAGGGCTGATGTAGATGTGTGACAAACTTGCTGTGTGGTCTTGGACATGTCATTTTACTTTTCAGAGATTCAGTTTCCTTACTTGTTAGAAGGGAAGATTGGATTAGATCAACCCTCTAAGGTCCCTGGTAAGTCTGTGCCTTTGATTTCTGTGATTCATAATGATATAATAATAGCATTTATAGAATGCTTGATGGTTTGTAAAGCAATTTATTTATTTTCTTATTTGACCCTCACAACCACCCTGTAAGGTATGTGATGTTATTATCCCCATTTTACAGATGAGGAAACTAAGGCTGAGACAGGTTAAGTGACCTGCCCAGTCACATAACTGCTGAGTGTCTGAGGCAGGATTTCAACTTTGTTCTTTCTGACTCCACATCCGGCTTTCTATCTACTGTGTGGAAGATTTATAATAGAGCTGAGAACCGTTCCTTGAGGGCAAAGGGATATTACACATGAAGTTAGAGGTAGCAGTCTTGTAGAACTGAAGATTTGAGGAGTAACTAGACCTCAGAGTCTTCAAAAAGGTTCATTCTCTCTTTCTTTGTACAATATCACACTGTTCTCCGGATGTCAGATAGAGGTGTCTGCTGTTACTGATGTGTCAGCCATGGGCCACTAAGGAAATGGGATGCCAAATACAAAGGTCCCTTTGAATATCTCTCCCAGAGCCGGAGATTGTTCCCAGAGATTGTCTTAGTGTATGGTGTGGAAAAAAAAATCAGCTCTAACTTGAAGAAAGATTCTTCCTCTTCTATATCCTATGTCTTGACCCTTGGACCCCAGCTCCATTCTTTCTTCTTTCTTTGGCAATGATGTGGCTCCAGGAGTATGATCTTTGAAGGGGAAAAAGGGGAAGAGATTGATATAATAGTGTACACCCTAGCTGGGGTACTGGAGAAAATTATGGGGACATTTAAAATGTTGTCAGATTTTAATTCCTAAAGCATGATTGATGATGATGATGAGGAGGAGGAGGATAAAAAAAATCACCTCGTGATGGTAATTTAAGTTTTTAAAGTTCTTTCCATGAAAAAATCCTGGGAGAAAAAATTATCCCCATTTTCCAGATGAGGAAACTGAGGCTCAGGAAAGTTTAGTCACTTAACTTGGGACACATAGTTGGCATGTGTCAGAACCAGAGTTTGAACTTAGGTCTTTTTACTCTAAAACCTGCATTTCTAACCATATGCTACATTGCCCAGAATTTCTCTTTGGGGTCAGACTTATGATTTTATTGGCATAGGGGAATCCCAGAGTGGAAATTTCTTCCACTGATACAGATCAATAACCTATCAGTAACTTATAGTTAGAGAGTTACTTGGGGGCACTGAGGGGTTAAGTGATTTGCCCATGAGCATGCAGCCAAGCCTGACTGTCTACTATACTCTTCTGTCTCTTGGTCTCTTTAACTGATTCTCATATGGCATGGGCTTAAGGTCTTTTCCACCATGCTCATTACTCTCCAGGGGTGTGCTGGAGGGAGTTTGCGTTGGTTCTCCAGAATTGATAAATTTTCTGTGTGAGCATTTATATTTTGGAAATCAGAGAATGCTACCAATCAGGGTTTGATTTATTGATTTATTGTTTGTCTAGGCTCAAGAAATTGATGGAGAACATAAAACAGTGTCTTATGTATAGTAGGCTTTTCCCCCTGGAGAGCCTGTTGTTAAACATTTATTAGCACACCCATGTTGTCATCCCTTGGACACTCTTAAGTTTATTGATATCCTGCCTAACATATAGTACCCAGAATGGAATAAAATATACCTCCTGAAAGGTTCTGACTAGGGCAGAATCTAGAAATTAGCATCTACCACATGTTGGATACTGTGGTATGATGGGAAATGTGAGATTTGGAGGTAGAAGAATTCAGTTCAACCACTAGTTTTGCCACTGCCTCCCTGAATGACTTTGAGCAAGTCACTTCTCACCCTAAAAAATGACTCTGCTCCTGCAGCTCCTTCCTTTGACTGATCAATTCCTCCAGGGGCTGCCATTGTAAGGAAGTGCCAAGTTGTCCAGCCAGGTTCGATCCTTCCTTCTTCTCTTAACTTCTTCTTCCACCATGTCCCTGAACCCATACCTTCTCTCTCCTCCCTCATCTTCTGTTTTCAGCTTCCTTTCATGTGCTGTGTTTCCTTGTTAGAATGTAAGATCCTTGAGGGCAAGTTCTAGTTTTTCTTTCTTCTTGTATGTATACCCCCAAAACTTAATCCAGTGCCTGGCACATAGTAACTGCTGAATGAATGTTTCTTGACTTCACTTCACCTCTCTGTTGATCAACTGTTAAGTGAAGGGTTGGACTAGACAATCCCTAAGATCCAATCAGGCTCTCAATCAGCAAGAACCTACAATGATTTTAATGCAGTCTTATATACATGTAGATTTCTCAGGTGCCATATCACACTGTTGACTCGTATTAACCTAAACCCCTCAGATCTCTTTCAGACAACATGCTGTGTAACTAGCCATGTCTCACCCATCTTGTACTCCTACAGGTGATTTTTAACCCAAATATAAGGATTTATATTTAATAGTGTTCATTTTAATCTCACTGGATTTGACCCAAGTTCCAGCCTGTCAAGATTTTTTTTTCAGATTCAGAGTGACATCCAACTTATCAGCTTTCCATCACAGTTTTTTGTCATCTTCAAACCTGAAAAAGGTGCTAGCTATGCTATTAAAAATTAAATAATATCAGGGACCCCATGAGACTAAGATGACATCAACTTTGATGGCCATTCTTGGAGTTTGATCATTCACCTTTTTCTACTCTACCTACCTATATTTCAACTAGTCCACATCACTCTACTTTTTCTACAAGAATCACATAAGAGCCTTTGTCAAATGTTTTGCTAATATCATGGTCAACACTATATATGGCATCCCCCTAAGTTACCCATTTAGTTGTTCACTGTTTAGTCATTTGCAATCATGTCCAACTCTTTGCGACTCCATTTGAGATTTTCTTGGCAGAAATACTGGAGTGGTTTGCTATTTCCTTCTCCAGCTCATTTTACAGATGAGGAAACTGAGGCAAACAGGATTCAGTGACTTGCCTAGAGTCACATTGCTAAAAGTATCTAAGGCTGGATTTGAACTCATGAAGATAAGTCTCCCTGATTCTATCCACTGCCCTTCCTCACCCATTTAGTAACCTTATCGCAACAAAAGGAAATGAAATTAATTTAGTATGACTTATTCTTCTTGTGGCCACTTTGGCTTTTTGTAATTGATACTTCTTTTTCTCACTGTTTACTAACCATCCCTCCAATAACCCAGTCTAGAATTTTACTAAAAATCAAAGTCTAGCTCACCGCTTTTAAGATTGTGGACCCCATTTTCTTCCCTTTCAAAAAGTTGGGATGTTTACTCTCTCCAGTTCTCCATTCCCTCACATCTGCCTTGTCTTTCAGTACCTAAAGATGTAGGCTGTCTGGTCTTCATGACTTGAATTTATCAAGGCTGGTTAGATGCTCTCATATAACCCCCTTAGTTATCTTGGGAGTCCACTCAGCTTTGGTCTTTCCTTTCCAGCCTTTACTTGTTGGGGGACTGTTGTCCTTGTCTTCCAGGAACTTTTCTACAGAGGTTCTTCCTCTCAATTTCTTGGCATTGCCTAGACACCAGTGGGATATTTGGACTACCCATCACTTATGTTTCATTCTCAATGTTTGACCAGCCCATATACATTTTTGGTCTTTTTTCTCTCTGATATTCCTCATGTTGCTTCTCTGTTGGATTTTTAAAATAATCTGAAATAAACATGATGATTTCCTATTAACAGCTGGCATTTATTTAAGGTTCACAAAGCACTTTACATATATAATTTCATCTGATTCTCACAACAACCCTTGGAGGTAGGTGCTGTAATCACCCTGTTTTACAGGTGAGAAAACTGAAACAAAGACCTTGGTTAAGTTCACACAGTTAAGAAAGTATCTGAGGCAGGATTTTCCTTTCTCCCCATCCAACACTGCCTACCTAGCTGATTCTTTGAATAGAGGAGCGCGATATTTGATGTCAAAGGGATTTACTTCTATGTCATTTTGGTCCATTCTACAGAAACTAGTTTCCCCTTGAAAATAAGCTCCCTGAAATCTCATCCTTAACAAAAAATAGTCTACAATGCAAATTAAAGTTTGGGTCAGGAAACAGAATAATTGCCCCCTCCTCCCTTTCACTGCTTCTTTGCATCTTGGGTCTTTAGAAACATGTAAATTCCACTCAGACATTCTTCGCATTGTCTTTGGAAACAGTATGGACTTAACATGAGTGGTTTCCCCATTTGCAGATTGTCCACTTATTTTCCTTGTCATCTCCTCTCCACCCCCATTCCTCCTGCATGTTGCTAAACTTCTCATCCTTTCCTTACTTACAGGAACTCCATAAGCAGATGGAAAGCAACAAATACGTTATGCTTGCTAGAAATAACAGCTAACATTTTTGGTTCTGATAAAACTAGGGACTGACTGAGTTGTAAATATTGGGGGGGAAAGAAATTTAGAGATTATCTGTGCATTTGATTCATTTTTGCTCTACCTGTCTCATCTGGGCCCATAATCGAGAATTGGCAGAACTTCAGAGACATTCTCTTGAGGGAGATCAAATTGTTCTCACAATCCAACTTCCACGAAAGTGGTAAATTTCTTTATTCTCATGGGAAAATTGTTCCCTAAACTAGCAGAATAGAAGTGGGACTGAGAGGTAGAGAATTCTCCTTGTCTAACTCATATTCTGTGATCACCACTCCCCCCAAAATATCTAGGGTTGGCCATTTGTCCTTGGCACACACCCATACATTTGTACAGATATGCATGTCTCAACATGAACACAAGGCATTCAAAATTATGTCAAGGTAAGATGCCAGGAAGAAGGACTGAAGGTCAGTGGTCATGGGCCACATTTTTCTTGTTAATGATGATAGCTCCCCCTCTGTGCCCCCCACCCCCTTGTGTCCAGGGACTGCTCTTTGAACTCTGACCACCCCAGTGGTGGGAAATTAATGATTAACCCTTTGGCACTGGCACTGGGCATGTTCTTTTACTAATTGGTAATGTAAAACCCATTAGCAATTAGCATGGGGACATCCTGAGTCCAGATGTTGCAAGGTTAATGAAAAATTAAATGTCAAATTTTGCTGGGGGTGGGAGGGGGTGATTAAAAACTTTGTCATAGGCACGGTCCTTTTGACCTTTCTAGTGGGAATTGAGTTGGCCACTCTGAGCCAGCTCTCCAGTTCCTGGCTGACTTGAGCTCAGAAGGATGAAATTCATGCACAATCAAATCTACAGAACCACCAATTAAACTATCCATCCCCACCCCAAAACGGAGGGTATACCAAAGGTCATATAAACAGCAGACTGAATGGACAAATAGTTGTGAGAGTTTTGCCTGTAAATATATCTGGTAATTTTTATCAAAGGTAATTGAAAAAACAAAGCAAAATAATTCTTCCATATTTAGTCTCTTGGAAATGGATGAAAGGGGCACCTATTGAAGAACTTTATTTAGACTTGAGGGCCCATTTGTCCCAGTGCACTATTTATTAATAGCTCTTTGTTCTTACAGTAATGGTCAAACAGGGATTTTGAGTGGGATCCTCATTTTCTTGTAAGTCATATCAGTGCAGTAATCACTCCTGGCAGAAGACCAACTGTCATTTGCATGTTTAATAAAAATAGAACACCAGTGCCATATTAGAATCACTCCCTTCTTTTAGGCAAAGACTTCAGGAAAACCCAGTCTCCCCTTGGACTCCCATCAAAGCTGCCTAGTTTGCATTGTGGTCTTTAAAAATAATATTTTGAAAAAAACCATGAAAACATCTTGATTATCCTCTCCTTATCTCATTCCTGAATGGCCTTTCTTAATTATGGTCTAAGGCCATTTACCAAACTGGGGAGAGGGTCCTTTAACTGCCTTTCTATTATGTCTGGCACTCGTGTGAATGGATATTATATCCATGTGCATTAGAGATTGCTTATAAAAGATCAAGACAATGAGAGCAGATCAGAGGATAAAGGTCCGCTTTCCTCCTCCCAGACAGGCTGTCTCTGACCGAAGAATGCCGTTCATCAAAAATGTCTGCAGGTTGTCAAACTCGGTGAGGTTTGGGGACACTCATGGCCAACATGAAGATTTTCTGTAGGGCTTTACCATCACTCACCCTGAGGAAATAATCACTCACTACGCTCTGCATGCTCTCATGATAGAGCTCCCCATTGGAGAGAAAAGAGCCATTTTTATCAAAGGACAATATATCCCTTCTCCTGGTCCACATAGCTTCCATTATCAGGCCACAATAAATCATATTTATGTTCTCAGTTAATAAGACTGATTACAACGCAGGTTCCAGACATGGGCAAAGCAAAGCAGGTGAAAAGATGTTTTAATGAAAATATGATAAGAAAGAAGCTTCTTGGGGACATTTGGGGCCATTATTTGTGATGATCCCAGACAATTTGGGGTACGTCTTCTTTAGCTGCAGTTTAAGCTGCATAAATTGGCTTGCTGGTAGATAAGTAGAAATGATAAGAAAAAACATGGTATCTTCTTGTGTTGTCTGGAATCATTATATACATAACAAGTACAAAATGAGTTTAATGTCCATGCTGGGATGGGAGGGGAAACATTTTCAGGAAGGGATGATTTGGACATTATTCAAAGATGATTTAGAAATGTTCTTCTTGTCTTTATTATTAAAGGTGCATGTTCTGTGAAATTTTGGAAAGCTGGGTACTAATTTTCCTCATCTTAAATGAATCTATAACTCTTCTCATTTGTTTCCAATTTTAAAGTTGTTTCTCCTTCTCTGAACACAGTCCAAAGAGACAAAGAGATATATATTTTCCACTCAATGTGTGTGCAAAGCTGCCATTAGTGCTAATGCAAGTTAAGTGCCTGCTAGCGAAGAGAGAAGACCCCAAAGTTTAATATTGAAAGGTACCTTATTAAAAAGGTCTGGACATTTTTAGCTTCACTGAGTTCAATTATGCTAGAGTACCAACTTTCTAAATTAGTGCGAAGAGGGAAAAAAATTAGATGAAATATCGAGAGAGTTTCAGCCTTTTGCCATGTGATGTGGGAGCGTGTTGAAAGTATAGAAAGGCAATGACTCAGAACTTGGTTTCATCTTTTATAATCAGTTGCCCCTTTTAAAGGGTAACAGAGAATTTCAAGTTAGCAGAAGGCCTTTCAAACAGGGCTTTAGATTGCCCATTGGGATGAGAATATTGGGTGGTTTTGGTCCTTGGGCTTTTAAAAAAGCAATGGAACTCTGTGCTTTTGAGATGTTGCAATGTTGATATTCTGGAGTCCTGAATCAACAACAGCATGGCTCCATCCTACAGAGTGCACTCAATTCTAACAGAAAGTCTCCTGATTCTTTACTTATACTCACCCCCACCCCAAATTGTTAGCAATTCCCCTTAGCCGTGGATGTATGCATGTATGATGTACACCCAGATGTATGCATGTATGGATATTGCATCTAATCATGTGTGTACATATTATTTCTCCTAGAAGAAATTGAACTCTTTAAGGACAGAGGACACATGATTTTCACTATTATCTTTGATCTCTATCATCTTGCAGTATTCAATATATGATAAATGCTTGCTGAATTGAAATGTGCTCAACTGCAGAAATATTTAAACCTTTCTGATCATTTTTTCTTACCCTGAAGCCATACCACCATAGGCCTGACCAATCAAGGTCCTCCGTGCCCTTGGTTATCCAATGAGCACTATAGAGAATGTTCTGATAGTGCTTTCCACACCCCCATATATACATATCTCGAGTTCACCAGAAAGGATTATAGATGCCAGGAAATGGACCAACAACTTCAGCAACAAACAAGCCAGTGCAAATTCACCACAATTCCCTACTTTTGACACCAGTTTCTACTTGCATTGGGACATTGGTATGGATATTAATATAATATAGCCTAAAATACTGAGCTCCAAAGGATAGAGAACAAACACAGAGGGTGGAAGTAGTCAGGATGTGTGTGTGTGTGTGTGTGTGTGTGTGTGTGTGTGTGTGTTGATAGGTTGAGGTCCCTTATTTCCTGAAACTGAAAGCCTGTTGAAATGCAGTCCCCTGCCCCTGGATCTCTTCATCTTAGATTGGCAAAATCTCTTTGTTGTAGTCATGCTATCAGCATGAATGGAAAAAGAGTGGGGGAGGACTTGCAATTGGCCACATGTCCATCACATTGTCTGATATCAACATAGAAATAGCTGAAAGGACTTTGGAGGCATCTTCCTTTTGTTTCAGCCCTCACTCCATTTTTCTTTTCATGGGTTGACAAAAATTATTGCCTGAGAGAGGATTCTGTAATGCTGCCATATATCTACCATTGATGAGGCCTTTTGTTTTAGCCTGGCTGGGATGAACCACAAAAGATTCTTGACACTGACAAAGGTTCTGTCAAATGTATAATGATCAGTTCATTGAAATATCACATGACAGAAGGGCATCAGATTCCCCCAAAGCAGTAATAGACTAAGAAAAAAAAATTTTAAAAAACTCCAGGAGATTCTTAGTAGCTAAGCCTTTTCACAGTGGGCCCCATGCCCTGTTTGTTTTGCCTTACTCTGTCAGTAGATGTGAAACATTGGGGTTGTGGGGAACCCCCCAAATCATTTGACAAAAGGGAGCTAGGGTTCATAAGATCAAAGATTGAGAAATTGAAAGGGACTTTAGAGGTTATTATATCCAATTTCCTTATTTTCCAGATGAGGAAATTGGGACCTGGAAAGATTAGGTAACTGGCCCAGGATTACACATCTGGTAAGTATCTTAAAGCAGGACTTGAACTCAGTTTTTCCTGACACTTAGTTCAGTACTCTATTATGTCATGATTCCTCTGCTTCCTTGGGTTGTGAGGGGATAATGGAACATGAGGGCATAGTCCGTTTCTCCAAAGGTCTTCTGTTGGGTACATGGTGAAGAGGAGGCTCCCCACAGAGTATGTAAAGAGGGGTTGTTAACACTCTCCCTGCTGGAGCCGACTTCCTCATGTCCTACTCTGTGGCAGAAGGTTACTATTCTCACTGTGAAACAGTGAATAGTTCCTGGTACACCCAAGACTTGTGTGAGATGCTGGGGAAATATGGCTCCTCTTTAGAGTTCACAGAGTTTCTCACACTGGTGAACAGGAAAGTTTCTCAGCGCAGAGTGGATTTCTGCAAGGACCCAAAAGCCATTGGGAAAAAGCAGAACCCTTGTTTTGCCTCCATGCTGACCAAAAAGCTCTTTCTCTTTCCAAAGACTAAAAAATGTCTGGGTGACCCCCTTGTTTTAAGCATCCATTTTGGAAGTATGGTCTCCTCCTGCCCATTCTTTTTCTTTTTGTACAATTATCTTGAGATGGGATCCAGTGCCTTTAAAATTTTTTAATCAGATGCCCATTTTGAGACAGAATCTCATTGCTTAGCAGCATAATTTTCAGTGGGAAACTGGAACAGTTTCACTCAAGATGGGTACTTTGGTTAAGCTTCATTTCTAAGGCTTTGGTCATACTTGCTAATTAGTGTGTTGACCACATTCTCAGGGACTATCAAGGAATCACCTTCCCAAGAGTTTCTGAATAATTGACTTTCATTTCCTGAATCGGTAGTCTATCCAAATTACCAGGTGGTTCTAACTGATATTTGTGGCATTTGTTTCTTCATCAAATTCTGTTTTCTAATGTTCATTTATAGCTTTTTTAGATCCTTGCATGAAAAATAAAAACCACCAGGTCATTTTCCACTGACGTTTCAATTTAAAGAGAATACTTGTATCTTCTTGGACTTTTTGTATGTTTTGTAAGACATTAAAAAACATTCTTAAAAAGAAGGGCTGGGTTTTTTAGTCAGGAAAATTTGGATTCTTCCAAAATTTTGGTTTAGGCAGCTTTCCTCTTAAGATCAGCGGTTCTCAACCTGTGGGTTATGTTCAATTTGTACCAATGAAAATACATCCTGCATATCAGATATTTACATTATGATTCATAACAGTAGCAAAATTACAGTTATGGAGTAGCAATGAAAATAATTTTAAGGTTGGGGGTCACCACAACATGAGGAACTGTATTAAAGGGTCGTGGTATCAGGAAGGTTGAGAACCACTGTCTTAAGATGAACCTCTAAGGATCCCCCTTCCAAAATCCACAACAGAAGACAGCTAAGTTTTACTAGTCTCCAAAGCTTGCCCTTTTTGGTAAATATTGACTAAGACAGTGTTTTCCAAACCAATTTGGCTCCAAACACTCTCAGGTTTGAAGTATGTTAATGGAACCCAGAGTATATAGAATACCGTATGATGGATGGAGAGCCGAGGAGTTTTAGTGTCAAAAAGAGGAAATTAACTCCTTTCCATAAATAAAGTTTGCCTCTCCATCTAAGTTTTTTGATGCATACATTATTTTTAAATGGAAACCATCACTAACTCACTTTTTCAGAGTACCCAGATCAAGAAACTGCCAACTTCCAGTGCACTCCTCTTCAAAATTGTCTCATTTTGTATATAAACACATGCACACATACACATACATGTGTGTATATTTCTATGCATACATATATACACTTATATATGTGATCTCCCCTTCTGTCTGTCCACCCCTCCCCCCCAAACATACCTATAAAATGTAAGCTCTTTGAAAGAGCAACTTTTTCATTTTGGTCTTTGAATCCCTAGTACTCAACATCTAGACATTTAATAAATGCTCATTGCTGATTAGTTGATCTATAAATTGTATCAAACATTTCTGTCCCATGGAATACAGTTTTGGGGAAAAAATCTATATTAAATTCTAAGAAAAAGAAAGGTAGGGGCATGATTCTAGAGTCCACCCATGAATAAGAACATTCAGATTGCGGGAAATTTTAAAAAGAGGAAAATTCAGTAGAAAAAAAGAAATTCAATGTTATATACCCTTCTATCAACATCAGAGATACAACTAGGAGTTTGTATGCCAGGGGCAGATTTAGTCGTGTGGGGAAATTTACAAACCAAACAGAAGCCAAACCTACTCTCCAGTCAAGGGTGTCATGTTATAAACAAACAGTACATCAGAGGAAAGACTGTTGGTACTAATGGGACTACACATCATACTTCCAGCTAATGGGAAACCTATATATCAACCTCTCATACTACAAAGCATTGTCCTCTATGTACCCCACCACAACACACATTAAATTTGCCCCAGGCAAAAAGAATGAGTTGCTGCTGTGGAAGAAGGTTACTCTTGGAATAGGGATGCTTTAGCAACGTATACCTAAGTGACAACAAAGACAGCATACTACATGGTCTGGGAGTGGACTGCCATGGGGAGGAAGTACCTTCCCTGGTCTGAAACTTCTTGCCTTGAGGCAAAGCTCCAACCCTAGTTAACAGCCCTGGCCAACTCTCTAAAAGGGAAAGATGGATTGTGAGGTATGATCAATTGAAATCCCAAGAAGACCTAAAGAAAATCTATTATGGAAAAGATGGAAATCAAATTTTGAATCTTATCCATGTTATTAAATATCAATGGACACTGTAATTTCTGATTAATGAAATCCTGTTCTACATGTTTTGGGAACTATTAAGTGTTGATCATTAAATATTTTACCTTATTGAACATAGTGTTTACTATTCACTAGCGTGATGAATATGCAGATTAAAAACAGAATTTATTAGACCGAATCCCAGGAAAAGTTATAAAGACAAATCCTTGATGATTCCAGGGCTATTTGCAGATCAGATCCCTGATAAGATATTTCAATATAGCAGACAGCTGTATTGTATTTTAATCGAAATTTTACCTTCTCTGACTGTGTAAGAGGACAGGGATTGTGAAATAATAGCAGCTTTGATCTCTAGGAACTTCTGTCAATCATTGATCTGGGTTAGTCATTGTTATTAACGGTTCCGTGGGTACCAACATCAGCTGAAACAACGATTACATGTTATTTCTAATGCCAAGGCTGGCAAGTAATAAAAAGTCATGGGAAAGACTTTTATATTTTTTATCTAAAAATATTCTTCTTAATTTATCTGACTAGCACTCCTGCCCCTTCCCCCAACCTCAGTAGAATATAAGCACCTTAAGGACAGGAACTCTCACATTTTTGTCTTTGTTTCTCCAACACCAATTACATCACAATATCTAGAATAGAAGAAATGCTTGGTTAATATTTATGTTCTTAACTTGGATTGAGAAGGAATTGAATTGAGTTCCAGCATTGCTGACAGTGATTAATATATGATGCTCAACTTATTCTCTTTTGGCCAATTGCAGTGAAAGAGCCCCAGGAAACTTCAAGTTGAGCCTAAGAATGAAATCCTGACCTTTGTGGCTGCATAGTAAGCTCTTGCTAGATTGTTGGGATATTGTAGGACTGATCTTGAAAAATAAAATATGGGTTAGGGTCATTTCTTTTCCCTCAAAGAAACCCGTGGTTGGAAGTGAAGAATGTTGGATACAAGAGCAATGGGAGACAGACATAGTGCTACTGAGATCTAAATTCCCATCGTTCTTCTTCCACTCTGTCCTCACCCCCAACCTCAAGACTGAAAAGGGCTGGGCTAACAGATTTTCTCCAAGGGTGGGAAGTTGTCTTTTCACCAGGGTGATGCTTCGCATTTGATTGTGTGTCTTTAACACCTATACTGATGATATTAACAGTGGAATGATAATTAAGATATTCCGTTGAGCTCATCTAGAGATGATATTCACTTAAGGAAAAATATCATCAAAACATATAACATAATAGTGGCATCTACTAGCAATACAAAACATAATAAAACTTGATTTTCCTCCTTCCCGTCCATCACTTCCTTCTTGGTCCCTTCCCCTCCTCTGTTCCTTTTAAGTCCCAGGACTTGGCAAACCGGTCATCTACTAAGGCTGAGGGAGGTGAAAAGCAGCAACGTATGAGACAGGAGGGAGTATTTTCTCTCTGCAGATGCACCTTTCTGTAGATGGTGGCCGAGGCAGCTAGGTTTGGAGTCCAGAAAACTTTGGCCCGTCATTTAATATTTCTGAGCATCAGTTTCCTTATCTGTAAAATGAGGATAATAATCCCTGGACTACCCACTTCACAGGGTAGTTGTGAAGAGCAAATGATATTGTGTATACAAAATTCTTTGCAATAATCTAATAATACTATCTAATAGCTCTATCAATGTGAACGGCTATTATTTCTATAAAACATTTTCCTGGAACATGCTGGTCTTGGAAGAGTTTTTGTTTTTTGTTGGGTTTTTTTAAAAACTAGGATTAGGTTTTGTCATCTTTGATTTTAGAATGTACTTATGAGCCTGAAAAATCTCTTTCATTATATCTACTGTCAATGAGAAAGTCACAATCTGAGGGTAATTAACTAGAAAAGAAGAGCTTTTTAAAAAGCTGCTATTCCCTTATTGAGCTCATTGTGGTTGGCTTTACCTATTTGAAAATGCTAATGGACTTTAATTTTGATTATAGACAGCATTTCTATAGAGTAGAGAAATACATAATATTACTATTAATTATAATAACAACAGCAACCATTATATAGTGCTTCAAGACTTGTGAAGTACCTTATAATTTATTTCATTTGATTGATTCATATAAAGGGCATCCCAAAAGTCTAAGTAAAGTTTTAATAACTTCAGAAGTATAAATTCTACGAACTTACAAGAACAACATTTGAAAGG
>CM053586.1:330209737-330238972 GCA_028646515.1 Pseudochirops corinnae
TAGATAGATGATAGATGGATGGATAGATAGATACATAGATACATAGGTAGATAGATAGATAATAGATGATAGGCAAAATAACATAGTAGAGAGTGATGAATTTGGAGATGGGGGTTCCTGTATTCCTGTACTGTCCCTGATATTAACTCTATGACCCTAAATGAGTCCCTTAACTTGCTTGAGCCTTAGCAACTCTCTAATCAGTCAGTCAACATGTATTTATTATACACTATGAACTACATGTACTAAGTATTAGAATTTTAAGTTCCCAGTGTAAGGCTGCTACCAAGGAAATCAAAAGATTTAGAGCTGGTCATTTAATCCAATCCTCTTGTTATTATAATATTAGCAAATGTTTATAAGATGCTTTAAAGTTTGCAAAGCAAGGAAACTGAGACCCAGTGAATCTAAGAGATTTGCACAATATTGTTCATGTCCTTAGTGACAGAGATGAGATTTGAACTGTGGTTGTAGGATCACAGATTTAGAACTGGAATGGACCTTAGAAGGATATTAAGTTTAAGCTCATTTTATAGATGAGGAAACTGAGGCTCAGAGAAAGTAAGTCCTCAGATTCCAAATCCAGCACTCCTTCTCGAGCACTACAGATCATGGAGCGTGTATGGGGTGTAGTCAGGTGCATAGACTGCCTTTGTTTTGTGACTTTTGAATGGGTTCATTCATAGAGTGAGAGTGGAATAGGAAGAAAATGGAAGATTTTCCCCTAATAACATCCTCCTGTAGGATGTTAACTCAATTAAAAAACATATTTTAAGTTATCATTCCATGTAACTTTCCCTATATGGTTACTCCCCCAATGAGCATTTGCAAAGCACTTTGGGGTTCCCTAAGAGCATAGCTGCAACTTCACTTCTCCCCCAAGGGTTCTAGGGGTGTCCCAGAACGACTAGATTTCTACTATTATTGCTTATAAATCCCGACCCAGTGTACTCCTTATTAAAAATTGACCATTTGATTTCCTTTGGCTTTTAGAAAAGTGATTTGCTGAAAAGGCATAGCGAAAAACAAAACATCCACCCTCCCCAAACTAGAGGTGTAACTTCCTCCTTAAACACACAAGGTTTCTACCAAGAGTGGACTCAAACAAAGTACCCAGAGAGAGGCAGATGTGTAGAAAACCTCAGTGACAAAGTATCTCCCTTTCCTGGCCCTGGAAATCTTTCTCTCCCTTCTTTAAGGGAGCCCTCTTGAAGTTCTACTGTCCTTCTCTGCTGGGCTTCAAGGATCAGTGACCATTGATTGCTCAACCCTTCAAAACCTCAGTTTCCTCAGCTCTAAAATAGCAATAATAAAGCCAGCAGTCTCTACCTCATAGAGTTGCTATGAGGCTCAAATGAGATCCATTTCATGAGAAACTTTATGAATTCTGCTTTTGTTTTGGTCACGTCTAGTATTCCCACTTACCTCCTCAGGAATTCTGAGAAATAATAAATTAAAATAGTAATATTTTTGTAGAGATTTAAGGATTGCAAAACACTCTATATACATTATCTAAAGATTGCAAAGCACTCTATATACATTATCTGATATGAGCCTCAGAACCTCCTTGGGAGGTAGGCACTATAGTTATCCTTATTTTATTGATGAGGAAACAGGTTAAGTGACTCGCTTAGAGTTGTACAGTCAATACAAGTCCTAGGCAAGAGATATTCTAGACTCTAAGACCAGTATACACTCTATTCACTAGTCATTGAATGCTTATACATGCACACACATATATCAACATCCCAAAGGGAATATTCAGAGAAAGGGAAAGAGAATCATTCCATTGGGAGGTATACATCAATATGTATATGGGTATGTATATATACACAATGGTCAGGAATAAGTCATGATTATGTATAATTGGGAATGTCACGATATATATACACACACACATGTCATGACTATATATAGTCATATGTATATATTATATATATATACATACACACACAACATATGTATATATGCATTTGTGTATACATACATGCATATATACATATATATATGTATATATAAAGACACACACATATTTATATACTTATTACTGATTATTGATTAGAAAATTCTGAGATTCTAATTCTATTTTTAAAAATCAGTATTTCCAGGAACCAAAACTCCATAGAGGTCTCATAAGCAACCCAAATGTCCATTTTGTAGGGTTTCCCTCACTCTAGTTTCTCTTAGCCTTCATCTTAAGGAGTTTCAACACAAGAATTGTAATTTAACCTTACTACATTTGAAAATTGTCCAAAGTATCATAGAATCATCAGTTTTGGGCTGAAAGGTACCTTAGAGACCATCTAATCCAACCCTTTCATTTTATACATGAGGAAATTAAAACCTACATATGATAAGTGGCTTGTCTAATGTCAGTTGGTTATTAAGTAATGGAGTCAGGATTTGAACTCATACCCTCTGACTTCATAAGCAATGAGTTTCTCACAGGGCTAAACTGATGGTCTTCATGTAGGGGTACACCTACTCATACAAAGCCACCCGCCCCCCTACACTCGCACACACACACACACACACACACACACACACACACACACACACAATTTTCCCTAAAGCCATAAACAGAGATAACTTTTATAAGAAAACTCAAATTTGGAGTGTTTATTGTGTCATCCACTGGAACCCATGAAGGTGTCTAAGAATACATATTTCTTTCAAGCAACTTTTGACAATAAAAGAATCCATTTCAGCCATGCAGGGTGCTTTAAAGAAACTGTTTGAGATCCAGGCCAGCAGATGGAGCCATTTGTCACTTATTGACACAGAAATCCATGTAAAAGACATCCATGGAAGGATTTGGGGGTCCTTTCATTTGGGAAGTGTTAGAAGTAAAAGTCTTTTCAACTGATTATTATGCATGAGTAAAAATCCTATGAATGTGTAACATTTTCTCCTATATTTCCCTCTTTTATAACATCATTTAAATTCCTTATTAATAATTTAAAAATGTGCTGGATTTTAATCACTTTTCTCATCACTAAAATATCTGATGAAGAGGGTTTTTTTCCCCTTTCCTTTTTCTTTCTCCCCATGCTGAAGGTGAGACAGAGGAAATCCTAGCTTGGGAAGGCTGCAATATCACTTGTGACTCTAAGATGCCCCCACTCCGGCCTCATCATTTTTTCTCTTTAATTGAATACTACTTAATTAATGAAAATCTCTGTCTAGTGCAGGTTTCAGAAAACAGAGTCTTGAATAGCCTGCCATTAATAAAAAAACATTTTTTTTGGTATCCAAGTTTAATTATGGTGCTGTTTGTTTGATAGCTTGTTACTGTAAATAAAGGAGATAAAGGCAGCCCTTCACTAGAGTAGCTGGAGAGCTGTGAAATATGTACCTAATTAAAACTATTGGTGTAAGAGGCTAATAAAGTACATGTGCCTACTACATGTCTTATTCTAATGAATCTCGGCTAATTTGCTTTGACTGATGAATTTCGGTGTTAGTGGTAGGGGCTGAATAATTATGAAATTTATCACAAGATACAAGCACTCATTAAGGATTACTCAGGTTGAGTTAGAGGAATGTTTTCTTTGTCAAGAACCGAGGCCTTGACCAACACAATTGTGCCTGTTGCCAGAGAGTAGCCAGATTACTCTCCCAACCTGAGTGGCTGCTCAAGGACATGAGGAGGAGGGAGGCAGGCACCCAGCAGCGGCAGGGGAAGACACCTGTGTTGTATTAAGAGACACCTGAATTTCAAGGCAGAAGCATTCAGTGCTCACAGATCTCCAAAACGTGATGTTTCTCCTAAAAAATGCCTCATTTCTATTCCTTGCAGGGGTATCATACATTCAATGAGCATTTATTAAACACCTATGTGCTAACCATTGTGCTAGGCACTGAGAATAGGAAAAAAAAAGTCTAGTTAAAATATGGAGAATAATACTGAGTAAGGGGACTTCTTAAGATCATAGATCTTCATCATAGGATCTGAGATCACCAAAAAGGACCTCAGAGGCCATCTCATTCAACCCTCTCATTTTCTAGTTGAGGAAATTGAGACCTGGGGAAGAGAAATGATTTACTTGACGTAGGAACCATCAGAAGTGGGATTGATCCCAAGACATAGAATCATAGCTATAGATAAGGAAAGGACTTTGGAAGCCTCTTAGTTCAACCTTCTCATTTTATAGGTATGACACTAAGGCCCAGAGAAGCCAACACCATGAGAGGCAAGTTCTCTGATCATTGAGTCTACCTTGTCAGCTGTTCTGCATTGACTTCATCTGTGTGGCTTGTAGTACAAATACTTCAGGGAAGAATCATGTGCGATTAAAAACCCCAACAACTCCCAATTTTCTGGCCTTCTAATGAATATCATTTGCCTTGGTATAATGAGTCCCCAGACTTGGAAGGTAGGCTGCATTACGTGGAGCCAATAGCATGATACCATTTTCACTTGCAAAATACTCCAGTGTCTGTCTTTGAAATGGTGCTCTCTAATCGTTCTGACTTTTATCACTGGCATTACTGGGAAGGCTCAGTCTTTGCTCTTTTGAAGTGGATGTTCTGCTCTGGAGACAAAAAGGGGAAGCTGAGGACCGCCCCCCCCCCCCTTCCATCCACATTCCAATGATAATGAAGTCTTTGACCCTGGCTGGGCACCAGCTAAAACCTGACTATGGCTGCCAGATAGGTTCAAAGAAGACAGGAGGCCTGGCTAAAAGCTTGTGTGTGAGCATGTGGGACCTTCTCAACTCCTTTCCTTAAGGAAGCAGTTTCTGGAAGATGAGGAGGTGTGTGGGGCAGGCCAGCGTGAAAGAAGAGAGGAAGACATGATTGGTGCCAATAGCGTATGATGACATCCCAGCTGGGAGTCACCTCAGACAAACTGAGGCCTCTTCACTATCAGAGATGATTGCTCCTGGGGCTTCATTTAGGTGGGAGCTCACAAGATTTCAGATCTACCAGTCTCCCTCCCAGCTCTGACCCTATTTTGAATCATAGCTGAAGTACTTCAAGAAGGATTTCCCCTTTCTTGTTCATGTATAGGATTTTATGGTTAATAGAAAGAGAATTTCAGCCACCATGATATTCAGTCAACAGCCTTTTTTTGCAAGGAGAAATTTGCTGGAAATTTTGGAGGGAAAAGCAAACATGGTATGTGTGTGTGTGTGTGTGTGTGTGTGTGTGTGTGTGTGTGTGTGTGTATGTGTGAAAGAGAGAGAAGACAGAGAGAGACAGAGTGAGAAAGAGGGAGAGAGAGAGACAGAGACAGAGACAGAGAGAGACAGAGGAGGCAGGGAGGGAGGGAGAGAGAGAGAGAAAGAGAGAGAGAAGACAGAGACACCCACACAAATACATTGTGTGTGTGTGTGTGTGTGTGTGTGTGAGAGAGAGAGAGAGAGAGAGAGAGAGAGAGAGAGAGAGAGACAGAGAGAGAGAGAGAGACAGAGAGAGAGAGAAAGAGAGAGACAGACACAGAGAGAGAAGGAGAGACCCACATACATACATTGTGTGTGTGTTAGAGAGAGTTTTCTTGGCAAAGATATTGGAGTGGTTTGCTGTTTCCTTCTCCAGTTCATTTTATAGATGAGGAAACTGAGGTTTTTCAAGGTTAAGTGACTTGCCCAGGGTCACACAGCTAATAAGTATGTGAGGCCAGATTTAAACTCAAGAAGATGAGTCTTTTTGACTCCAGACCCAGTACTCTATCCACTGGCCACCTAGTACATATATGCCCCATGCACATACATATATGTGTGTATATGTATATGTACTCTACTTTGTATCTGCCTTTCCTGGTTTCAACTTGAGAGAATGAGATGCTCCCCTTGCCCCAGCATAAGCTCATCACTTCTAAACTCACAACCTTGCTGCTGCTAGCTCAAGCCTTGATTGACAAGGCTTCCTTCAGCTTCCTCTCCTCTTTGATGAACAGGCTGGAGGGTGGTGTTCCAGTCTCCTCCCAGTGCCTTCCCTTATGGAATGCAGAAACGGTTCTCAGCACATTCTACTTTGTATCTGCTGCTCTGCCTGGTTTCAGCTCCACAGAACAAGACACCTGCTCCCCCACTCAGCTTCTGCATGAGCTCCTCCCTTCACTTCCTTTGTGTGCTAATTCCTCCCATTAGATGATAAGCTTCTTGAGGGTGGAGACTGTTTCTTTTTATTAGTTGTATTCCCAGAACTTAGCCTGGCATAACAGATGCTTAATAAATGTTTGTTGGATTTTTTGGAAGGATGGATAGATAGATATAAATATGGATAGAAAAAGCTGAATGAACACTCTAGGGCATGTTGTCACTCTATGGCAGCATATTCTAAATCTATATGTGCTTTGACCGTGATTCTATAAAACATGGCAGGCTGAGAACCTGTTGTGATAGGCATGACAGAAACCCACAAATCAATTCATTATTTGGGCCTCAAACTTTGCACCTTCACAACCAAGTTGTTATTTAAACATAACATTGTCCTTTATTATGGTTTCATGTTATGCCTTGGAGAACAGTTTCCTGAACTGATCTTTGTCTGATTTTAATTCCCCACAGGGGCTTTAACCCATGGAACAATGTGTGAGGTAAATTGATGCTAATAAAGCCTTATTAATTTAAATGTCTTTACATCAACAATTTGGAATTCCATTAATTGGGGAGAAGAATGGCTAAACAGGTTGTAGTATATGACTGTGATGGAACATTACTGAGCTTTAAGAAGTGATGAATGCGATAACTGCAGAGAATCATGGGATGGATAATATGAACTGATGAAGAGTTAAATAAGCAGAATCAGGAGCACCATACACAGAATAAGAACAAGGGAATAAGTGGAAAGAAAAACAACAGCAATCACTAAATGCTATGCAATTAAAATGACCAAACTTGAGCACGAAGGAAAGTGGAAGCACCAAGGTTGGAACTATAAGAGTGAAGTGTTATATGTATATCAGACATGTTTATGTGTTAGTTGGTGTTGCTGATTTTCTTCCTTTTTCTTTTTTATTCTTCTTACAAAGGATAGATCTTAGGATAGGGGAGTAGAGAGAGATATATTCAGAAATGCAAGTGATTTAAAAACAAAAGATACCAATAAAATTATGTATGTATATATTTTTGTATATAAAAATATGAATATATATGAAGTCACGGGTACAATAACTTGGGAAATAGCTCACAGGGCCTTTCATCTTTAATTCACATATGAGTTTGCTCAGAGTGCTCAAAATAATATAATATGGCTTGAGGAAGCAGGGAGGTGATATTAAAAAAAAAACAAAAAAAATCAATCAAATGAGATTTTAAAAAAAGAATCAGGAGATCCTCATGGGAACTTTTTATTGCCAATGAGAAAGATTTCCCTGCTGACTAGTTTCTAGGAATTTGGCATTGTTTAACATGCAAGTTAATAGCATAAACAGTGCTATCACTTTGAAAGGCCCATATAATAACTACATGGTCATGGCAGCCCCTAAAACAAAGGTCCTCTATCTCAGCCCATTTCCATTTCTGTGGAGAGAGTGACAGAGTAGTAGGAAAAAGGGGCAAAGGATATTAAGAATTATATAATATTAAAAGTCATGTAGTTTTTTCACCTGTCCATTACATTATGGGAGCATACAGCCAAGAAACCCAGAGGAGAGGCAGATATGAATGGGTATGGTCTAAATCAGTGATGTCAAACTCAGATAGAAATTGGGGCCACATAAAAATCATTGTTGGCTGCATTTTTACTTAGAAAACTACACTTTAATATTATTGTATTTTGATTTATTTTGCTAGATATTTTGTAATTACATTTTAACCTGATCTGGTCAATCCTAGGGAGCATGTGGGTCAGATGTGGCCTGCAGGACACATATGTTTTATATCTCTGGTCTAGTTCACTAGAGGGAGGACCCCCATGAACACAATCACAGATACTTATTATGCACTTATTAAAGGAGTAACCACATGGGCTAGCTCTTGAATCTCAGTTTGTAGAACACAACAGTACTGGGCTATTACAAGTTTGGGAAGCAGAAGGAATAGGTGTTATGAAATAATGAGCATAATAGAATGAGAACATATCAATCAGATGAAATGATGAGCAAAATGCCATTAATTTAATCTGATACTTTGACTTATCTGTGATTTCAACGATGTGGCATAGACCTTATCCCATTCACCCCTTCTGCTCGATATTAAATTGGAAATAATTTGATTTAAAAAAATAATAGCAAAAATACAGTATGGGGGTAATGCCTTAACAAAATTTCTTATAAAAAAATCACATAATAATGCAGGGGACTATGAACTTAATATAAGTTGATAGCATGACATGGTGGCCAAAAGAGCTAATGAAACATTGGATTGCAATAAATAAGGAGTAGTGTCCAGATTAAGAGAAGTGATGGTCCTGTGGTACTCTGCACAAGTTAGGCTGAATCTGGAATTTTGTGTTCAGTTTGGGGCACCACATTTTTAGAATGATATTAGCAAAACGGCGCATGTCCAGAGAAGGGTGACCAGCTTGGTGAAAAAATTGGAAGCTATATCATAACAAGATTGGTTGAAGAAATCAAAGACATTTAATCTGGCTAAAAGATAGTTGGGGAAGGAGGAGTAGAGAGAGATGCCAGAAAGAGAATCTGATAGGTGTCTTCAAGTATTTGAAGGGCTGACACGTAGAAGAGAGATTACACTGTTCTCTTTGACCAAAGGAAGTAGGAGCAATGGGAAAATATGTCAGAAAGGCAGATTTTGACTCAATGAAAGGAAATAGAAAAGAAAATTTTAACATTGGAACTAGATGAAAGGTGAATGAACTGCTTCATGGGGTAGTAAATTTTCCATCATCAGAAATCTTAAGCCAAAGAATTTATGCAAAGAAAGACCTCTCATTGGAAAGGTTATAGGATGGATCTGAAGCCAACACAGGCTGGATGAAGATCATAGACATAGAAATGGAGATCCACCTAATCAAATTCTTTAATTTTATAGATGAGGAAATTGACACTTGAAGAGTGAAGGAGCTGCCAAAAGTCACACAGGTGACTATACCAGGACTTAAATTGAAGTCCTTTGACTACTTCAAAACCAGTCCTTTTTTCATCCACTTTGTTATTTCAGAGACCTCATATTATGTTGGATAGAGTGTTGGAGTCAGGAAGACCTGGATTTGAATCCTGCTTCAGTCACTGTGTAACCTTGGGTCATTTATATGATTTCTTGGAGCCTTACTTTCCTTGCTGATAAAATGGGAATAATCATAACACATATACATAGGGTTACTGTAAAACTTGATCAAGATAATATATGTAAGGTACTTTGCAAATCTGAAAGGGCTATATAAATATGATGTATTATTATTGTTACTATTATTATTCATTTGTTAGTTACTTACAAAGAAAAGTCATGTGGTAGGATACTAAGGTTGGAGTCACAGGACGTCGGGTTCAAATTCTGACTCCTGACATCTACTACTTTGGGTGACTTTGGACAGATCACTTTACCCGTCTCAGCCTTGGATTTCCCATTTATAAAATGAGAAGGCTGAAGTAGATGGCCGCTGAGGGCCTTTCCAGCTCTAAATGAAAGATTCTATGATCCTAGTGATGAAATCTGTTGAAATCAGTGGATTTTTCTGTCCATGATAGATACTGGTTTATGTACTGATCCCATTCTCTTCTCCTCTGCCTGGCTGCAGGGAAAGCACCCTGGAAGGAGTGATTCCACCTTCACAATACCCTTGAGTGTCTGGTCAGAATCAGACAACTTAGCCTGAGATGATCTCCAAGTTCAGCAATCAGGTTGCTCAAATGGCCTGTAGAAAAATAATGATATTCCATCTGTCTATAGCCAACTCACATAAAGCTACTTCTTGGTAATGATGATACAATCTACTCTGAGGCACACAATCCAAACTGCAACTATACATATATGGCTGATGGTAAGTTGGATGCTCCCTGGGGAGATTCTGGAATATAGCTCTGAATCATTTTGCAAAATAGAGATAAAGATGTCGCTGCCTTAAAAATATGAAATTAAAAGCATTGTCCCAGGGATGATTTTTAGCAGTTGAGTCATCAGACTCCTGTTGTAAATGCTTTTTGATTTCACCCCAAGCTTCCTTGAAATGAATAAAATGCTTTCTGTTGTCCTTTCCCAGAGATATGCAGCCAGAGTAATATGCATGCATTCTTCAACAGTCTCTGTAGATAGATGCCTTACTAGAGGAAGAATATAACTTGGGGACCTAAAAGCGGGACATTTGATAGGTAACCTGGCTTCTGTCTTCCCTTATGCAACATGCAGCAACATGGATAAGAACAGGACAATATAGAGTTCCTTTTGAATGCTTACTGTCTGTTTTATGTGAGTTATGGTCTGTGGGAAGAGCCCAAGAGAAGCAAATACTACTTAAAAATGATTTTTTCTATCAGAATTATAAGAAAAAGGTTGTGATGAAATTAACATTTTATCTATCAAAAATTCTAAAGTTGTTAGTCTCATGTTGTTTTCAGTTGAGTTATTAGAGCTGTCAAATACAAAAAAAACCCAAACTAAAATAAAGAAAAAGGGACAAGCTACTTTATTTTCTAAAATCTCTTCAAGGAGCTTGAGAAGGAATGTCGAAGAAAGTCCTTAGGTTCTCTCTAGGAACCATATCACAGGCTGGACAGTAATACTTACTTCTTAAATGCCTCACGATCCATAAATTACAAGCTATATACATTTACGCAACTTGAACATAAAGGTCCCCAGCTACTAAAGACCAGGGGAAAAAAAGTTATCACCATCAAAGTCCTTGCCCCTGTCAAGTGGTTTAACATCTGGAAAATACAGGATTTTATCAGTGGAAATGACAATAAGGAAGACACATTACTTTCCCTTATGCGACTGGGCGCTAAGAATCATGAAACTTTTCCATCTGATGAGTATGAAACCTCCTGTATGTATTGTCTCTTCCTGTAGAATCTGAGGTCCCTGAGAGCAGGTAATATCTGCGTTTCTTTTTGTATGCCAAGCACTAAACACAGTGTCTTCATTCATATCAACATATTCTGTTAGGTCCCAGAAGGCAAAACCAGGAACAACAAAGAGAAATTGCAGAGAAATATTTTGGTTTTGTATGAGGGAAAACAAGTGGTGGGCTCCTGGTGGGCATCATGGATTTGCCCTCCTTGGAGACCTTCAAGCAAAGGCTGGAGATGACCACTTCTGGGTGTGTTATAGTGGCGATAATCTTATGGGTATGGATTCGACAAGATGGCTACATCCTTCTGTACAATTCCTTTCCAACTCCAAAATCTTATGATTCTATGATGTCCTCTGACAGTATTCTGTTACCTTTTTGGAAATGCCCACACCTAGAATAAAATAGCTGACATCTTGATAGTACTTTAATGTATGCAAAAGTTTAAAAATATATCATTTGAGGCTCACGATAACCCTGTGAGGTAGATATCTTTATCATTTTCATTTTACAGATAAGCAGATTGAGTCTCAGGTAAGCTAGTGACTTGACCCTTGTCCTAGAGTTAGTAAATGTCAAAAGTGACATCCAAACACGGGCCTTTTGTTTCCCCCACATTTTTCCAATTCAATATATTGCCTCCCAGAAGTGCTCCTTTGGATTAAGGTACCACCAGTAGATCTTCTTTTGAAATTCAAACATGTTTCTTGAAAGGTGAATAAAAAGCTCTCATTAGTGCTATTGACACGTTATGACACTAGCATTGATTGTATCATCAGAGTAACTAACTGTGTGAATGTGTTTCTGGGGGTGGTGGGGTGGTGGTGGCGACAGCAGTGGCAGATTGCTGATGACTCCCAAGTCTATATATATTTCCTAGGTTTGGATCCCAAATAATCAACAACTTGCTGGTCATGTAAGACCCAGGTTTGTATTAATTCTTCTGTTGGAAAGTTAGCATGTCCAAATATGTTAGCATGTGTAAAAAAGAAACCCATTCTTTCCCCAAACCACCTAGCTTCCAAATTTCCTCATTTCTGTTGACATAGTTCTTCCAGTTTTCCCTGTAGTTAAATGTAAACTCTTTGGGAGGAAGGGCTATTTTGTATTTGTCATCATATCTTCAATGCCTAGCACAAGTCACCTTGAATGTAGTAGTGTTTAACACACATTTATTTGATTGAATTGAATGACATTTTGATTATGGGAAAGAAAGAAAATTCTACAATGCATCCTTAAAGGTAGGCTTAGTGGTATGAGAGGCTTTGGTTTACACTGACCTTAGAGGGAAGAGACTGGGAATGGCTACTTAGAATAATATTGTCCTGAGCTACCAGGTAGCACTCCAAACTTGAGGTATGCCAGCTAACTTCTACTGTGCATGAGCCAACAAGACCTACCATGCTAGCCACTAGCTATCAGCTAAACATGAAGAGAGGATGTGGACTGTTCCTGGTTGCCTTTGCCAGATCCCGCTCTAGGGATATGACTAATCCCACCACAATATATAATTCCCTTGACTCCTGGTCACCTCAATTCCACATAATCTTCACCAAATTCAATGTGTATGTAAGAGAGATACACAAAGCTCTGCTCACTGAGATTCCTCTGGAACTCATAGATTCTCATGGCCTTCCAATTTGGTCCTTTATATCAGTGGTGTCAAGCTCAAATAGAAATGACATCTTAACCTATGAATAAGGATCCTTGCAGGCTGAATATTGACTTAGTTTTAAAGCATAATGCTATCTATGTCTTACTGCATTTTTATTTTTTCATTAAATATTTTCCAATTACATTTTAATCTAGTTCAGGTGCACTCGGTAGTATTGCAGGCATGTACTGTAGGCCATACGTTAGTTACCTCTTCTTAAACATTATCAAAGCCAGAGGTGTCAAACACATGTCTTTGCCCTAGCTTACAACAGTCTGGAGTGTTCTAAGATTAAAACATAATTGGGAAATATTTAACAAAATAAATAAAAATACAATACAACATAGACAGTGTTAACATGTGTTTTTCTAATTCAATATACTCCAGCAGGCATCTATGCATATGGTGTAGTGGCCCCATTTCTATTTGTGTTTGACACCATTGATCTAAGCACCTTCCTCACTATCACTTCTATATTTCTTTGGCATTTAACAGAAATAAATATGGTGGAAGAAGAGAGAACAACAGCTACCAGCTCAAGTAGAATGTGCGTAAAACAAAGGTTATATGTGAGAATATTTTGTTAATGCTTTATTTATTTTCAAAGCTACTTTGGAGGCAAGAAGAAGATCAGTGAAGGAATAGAATCTCTGCTTGGTAGGGATAGGAAAATGATAACAGACAAAGACAAAGAGGAACAAATTATAAAAGGAACAACATAACAAAAACAGACACTGATCACTGTGATTATAATGATCAAGCTTGTCTCAAAGAAGGAATAAGAAAATGTGACTTCCTCCCTTCTTTGTTGAGGTGGAAGACTAGAGGTATGAATCATATTTTACCCATCAGACTTGGTTGATGTCTTGGTTAGGTTTTATGAAATGCTTTTTCTTCACTTTCTCTTTTTTTGTTCCAACGGATGGCATGTTGTGTAGGGGAAATATTCAGAAATAAAGACAATATAAAAATAAAATTTAAAAAAAGAAAGTGGAACAAATTAACTACTATTTTACTTACGGTTTTTTTCCTACCAAAAAGAAAGATCTTGGGAGTGGGAAGGATAAAACAAAACTGGTGAGCAGGGAGATGAAACTTGAGTTAACTGAGGACATGGTAAGAGAACATCTTAATAACCTAAATGAATTCAATTCAGTTGGTCTAGATAAACTCCACCCCTAGAAACTTAGAGAACTTGGAGATGTGATTACTAACTGGTAATCTCTGAAAAATTGTGCCTTTTATGTTTTTTTAATTCAATTTTAAATTATTTTTAGTTCCAAATTCTCTCTCTCTCTGACCCTTTCTCCATCCATCCATTAAGAAGGCCAGAAATACGAAACTCGTTACAAATGTGAAGTCATTAAAAAAAAAAAATCTGCATTAGCTATGTTCTGAAAAAAAGAAAAAGAGAAAAAAATGCTTCAGTCTACACTCTGAGTCTTCAGTTCCCTATCTGGAAATGACTAGCATATTTCATCATGAGTCCTGTGAAACTATGGAGGACCATTGTGTTGATCAGTTACTAAGTCTTTCATAGTTGATTATCTTTTCCCTGTTACTGTTGCTATGTAAATTGTTCTCCTGGTTCTGCTTACTTCACTTTCTATCAGTTCACTTAAATCTTCCCAGATTTTTCTGCAATTATATATCTTTCATTATTTCTTATAGAATATTAGTATTCCATCACAGTCATATACCATAATTTGTTCCAACATTTCCTAATTGATGACCATTCCCTCAATTTCCAATTCTTTGTCTCCACAAAAAATACCAGAAATATTTTTTGTACATATGGGTGCCTTTTACTCTTCCTTCGATCTCTTTGGGGATATGGACCTACTAGTGTTCATGCTTGTCGAAGGAAATGTACAGTTTAATAGCTTTTTAAATATAATTCCATATTGTTCTCCAGATTGGTTGGACTATTCACAGCTTCACCAACAGCGCATTAGTGTACCTGTTTACCTACATGTCCTGCAGAATTTGTTATTCTCCTTTTCTGTCATCTTATACAATCTGATGGGTATGAGATGAAACCTCAGAGTTGTTTTAATTTGCATATCTCTTAATGATTTCGATAATTTCTTTGTAAGATTTTTGAGAACTTTGATTTCTTCCTCTGAAAACCATCTGTTTGTATCCTTTGACCAATTATCAATGGGGTAATGTCTCTTATTCTTATAAATTTGGGTCAATTCCCCATATATTTGAGAGAAGAGGGCTTTAGCAGAGTAACATTGCAAAGATTTTTTCCCTTAGTTTTCTGTTTTTTCCCTTAACTTTGACTGCATTGGTTTTGTTTATGCTAAAACTTTTAAAATTTGACGTAATCAAACTTATCTATTTTTCTTCCTATGAACCTCTCTATCTCTTGTTTGGTCATGAACTCTTCCCCTATCCATAGATCTGAGAGATGATTTCTTCCATGTTCTATTAATTTGCTTATGATATCACTCTTTATGTCTCAATCGTGTACCCATTTTGAACTTATTTACAGTGTGAGATTTTGGTCTATGACTAGTTTGTGCCAGACTACCTGCCAGTTTTCTCAGAAGTTTTTGTCAAATAGCAAGTTTGTGCCCCAAATAACTAGAATGTTGGGTTAACAAACACCAGGTTACTATGTTCCTTTGCTTCTGTATATTACGAGCCTAATCTGTTCCATTGACCTAGGATTCTGATCTTCAAAAAAGGGCAAGAAAGTTGATACTGATATAATGGTAAATATGGCTAATGAGGCCCAAAGCCCTGGGGCTTTTAATGAGGCAGGCATCCAAGTGAAAGAGTAAAACAACATTCTGACGGGGGCAGACTGAAACACTTGGGTCTGTATTAATTCTGCTGCTGAAAGTTTAGTCATGAAACAAGAACAGACTGTGCTTCTGCCTCTAGTTAGTGAGAGAGATACTCCCCCTCTGGGCTGAGGGTGGGGATTCCAGTCTTGGTCTAGGAAATATACTAATATTGTTGCTTCCAGAGCCATCTCCTTGACCTCATTCCAAGAACCAATGGGACCAAGGAAATACACATGCCTGGGTCAACCACAGAAGTGTTTTTTGGTAGTAACTAGTTCCATAAAACACAATTGTTTTACATAATTTCATATGTATAGCGTATATCTGATTGCTTGGCATCTCAAGGAGGGAGGAGGGAATGGAGGTAGGGATATATAGCATTTGGAACTCAAAACTTTAAACAAAAATGCTAAAATTTTTTAAAAAAAGAATAATGGAATATACTTAGATAAAGGTACCAGGCATACTCAGCAGAAGGGGGAGGGAGAAGTAATAAGAGTCCAGGTTACAATCAGTTGGAGCAATCTATAACTCTTTGGCCATCCACCCTCATCTTGCCTTCTCTTTCTTGTGACCTGCTAAGAGAAACTAAACAAAACACTGCTACTCCAGCTGCAATTCAAACTGCCTTACTAACTCCCTCTCTGTGCAGCCACCTACCAGTCTGCTGTTTCTAGCCCCACTCTGTCTCTCCAGCTGTATCTCCTCTTTCTTCTTGATGTGTCATTCATTCTCTTTTCCCATTCTTTTTCAGTCCTTTCTCTATTTCAAAACCATATAATATTTCCTTGCCTCAGGAGGAAGGAAACCTCAACTTCCAGCAGTCTATGTAGGTATAGCCCATTCCTCCTCTATCTAAAGGAGTCATTAAACTGAGAAAGTAGAGACCATCCATCACAAACTCCCCTTGTTCTGATATTCTACTCCTCAAGGTCCTCTGGGCAACTCTTGAAGATGATTAAATTGCATAGAAGGTCCTGACCTGCATTTGTAGAAAAAAATTCTTCATTTGGGGCTTCCTTCATCAATGAAGTTACATGTCAATTTCCATCTCTATCTTTAGCATCCAGGACAGTGTCTTACTATCCTGGGTGCTTAGTAGCCTCTTAATAAATGCTTATTGGGTTGAATATAAACTTTAAGCAAGTGAGTTTGTTGTCCAGCACTGGTAAAATTCCAGAATGGATTATTAAAAGGATGTTTTGTGAGCACTTAGGAAAAGCAGGAGGTGATCACTAAGATATGGCATGGGTTCATTAAGAATAAGTCATGCCAAACTAACTTTATTTCTTCTTTTTTTGATAGAGGTATTTGATTAATTGCTTAGGGGAAAACTAAGGACACAGTGTCTAGATTTCAGAAGTTCATTTGACAAAGTCTCTCATAATATTTTCATAGACAAGATTCAAAGATGTGGGTTAGATAGTGATACAGTGAGGTGGGCTTGAAAGTGGTTGGCTGACTGGATAGAATGAGTATTAATTTATGCATTAATGCCAACCGGAGTGAGGTTTTTAGTAGAGTGTCTAAGGGCTCTGTTATTGACTCATTTAGTGTTGGAGTTGGAAGGGACCTTGTGTCAGAGACCCTTTATCCTAATAATAATTTTAAATGTATGAAATAAAATACATAGGGTTACAAAGGAAACCAATATGTGGACAGACTGGTAAAGGCTACAAAAGGACCCTTTTCTCTCTTAAATGCATAAACTAAAATATTATAAATAAAATATAAATATATATCATAAAAATATCTAGAATTATAAGAAAAAACAATTATATTGAAATGCATCTAACAAAACTTTATCAAAACAGGTTCCTGGGCCTCAGTTTAAGAACCCCTAATCAAGTCTGTCTGAAGAATCTGAAGTCCTAAGAAGAGACATGACTTGCTCAGTGTCCCAGAGGTAATAAGAAGTGGAGCCATAATTCATATCTATGTCATCGTATTGTAATTCCAAGGTTCTTTGTAATATGTCACAGTGGCTTCTTGGCCATGGTCTGCTCAACAGTTTTCTCACTGCCTTGAATGAAGATATAGGTAGGCTTGTGATCACATTTGTAGATAACACGAAACGGAGTGAGATAGCTAACAAGTCTTATGATATAAATGGAGTCCCAGGAGATCTCTCCAGACTAGAATGGTGATCCAAAGCTAAGATGATGACATTTTATGGGGTTAAATGTAAAATACTACCCTTGGTTTAAAAGACAATTGTACAAGTACATGATAGAAGGGTTAAGAATGTAATCTGTGAAAAAATCTTAGGAATTCTAATGAACTATGGGCTCAGTATGAGTCAGTTGTGGCCAGAAGAGTGACATTCACCTTAAGCCATCTTGTATGTAAGTACTATATAGATAATCCCACTGCATTATGTACTGAATAGACCACATCTATAGTAATGTGTCCAGGGATGGGCACCATATTTGAATAAGGATATTGACTGACAAGTTAGTACATATCCAGGAGAGAATGGTCAAGATGGATGGTGAAGGAACTCAAAGCCCTGCCACCTGAGAACTAGTGGAATGAACCAGAGGTGTTTAGTTTGGAGAAGAGAAGATAATGGGGAAATTTACACAAATGGAAGGGTTGTCATCTGGAAGAAGGATTAGACTTGTTTTCTTTAGCTTCAGAGGGTAGAATTAAGACTAACAGGTAAAAGTTACAAGGAAAGAGAGCTTGCCTCCACAGAGAAGAAATGTGTCAACAATTAGAGTTGTCTAAAAATAGAATGGGGCTGACTTGGGGGCCTGTGAATTCTTCATCGTTGAATGTGCTTAAGAGGAGGCTAAATGATCACTTGCTAGAGACATTGTAGGTAAGATTCATTGATGAGGGGTAGCAATAGGTGGCCTTTGAGATTCCTTTCAACTCAGGCTCTCCAATTCTGAGAATCTCTCATTATATGACTATACCACCAATGTGGATAGGCTCAAGAGGAAGAAAGGTTCTTTGGCAGAACAAAGTGGAAATGAAATCATTAGCAATCTGGGAGTTTATGTGGGGAGAGCAAGGAGGTATAACTGGAAATGGAGAAGACAAATTGACATCTTCAGAAGTTTGCCTAGGGAGATCCCTAGGAGGTTTGTAGAGGGCAACTAGGTAGCTCAATGGATAGCTCACTGGGCCAGGAGTAAGATCTGAATTCAAAAGCAGTCTCAGACTGTTACTAGTTGTGTGATCCTGGGCAAGTTGTTTAACCTCTATCTGCCTTGACTATAAAATGGGGATCATAATAGCATCTACCTAACAGTGTTGTTGTGAGGGTCAAATGAGATAATATATAAAAAGTGCTTATGTGCCTAACAAATGCTTATTGCATTCCATTCCATCCCAAATTCATACCACTCAAGGCTCAATAAGCTGAACTTCAGGGTTTGCTTGGTACATTCACTAAATTTCCTTGTCTGCAAAATCGATCCCCAACAATACCATCTACCTTAGAGAATTGTGATGAAGATCAAATAAGATGGCATGTGTAAAGTACTTTGCAAATCTCAAAGGGCTACATAAATCATGTAATGATGATGATGAAGATGACAATGATGGTGGTGATGAAGATGATGGTGATGCAATGTGAGAGACAGTGGTACAGAGATTAGCTTTGGAGTCAGGATAAGGGGAGGGCTTACTTCATACCTCTAACATATTCTAGCTATGTAAACCATGAGCAAAACACTTAACCTCTCCTCACTGTGAACTATAAGACAGTAAAATATACATAAGTTGTTGACCTGCTGGCTAGCAGGGACTTTCACTAATTCCTTACACTATGAAATCACAGATCTAGGAAAATAAAAACCAAGTAAACCCCAAAACAGTTGGTTATCCTCAAGGACCTTGCAATCTATGGAGGTTGACATTGAAGGAAGCCTTGAGATAACTCTTTGGGCAGATATCAAGTACATCACAGAAATTCCTATCTAAGTCTTGCACATTTTTTCTTCCATGATGCTGATAAGGAACAAATGGTGGGACCATTTAGATTTCTGTACTCCTGAACATTTTGCCTTTTGAGAGGCCATGTGTAGAAGGAGCAGCAACACTGGATATATGAGTTCTTGCATCTTTGATGAAACAACGTGTGAGGGACTTTCAGTAACATACTGCTGTTTCATTTGGTTAAACTGAGGCAAGCAATAGGATGAGACAATGTGGGTCAGAGTAAAGAGTGCTGATTTGGGTGGTAGAGGATCTGGGTTTGAATCCTGGCTTTTTCACTTTGTCTATGTGACCTCAGTCAAGCACTTCATATCCTGAGAAGGTAATTCAAATATTTTGATTCTTAAACTCCAATCTCCTATACTGAGGGAGTTTAGAGGACAGAAAACTTGGCATCTAGAAAGGTGATTCTACTGCTTGGGAGATGCTAATCTTAGAGCCAAACTCCCAAGGGAACAGAACTGGGGAGATTCTCATGAGTCCTAGGGTAAGTAGAGTTCTGGTTCTTTCCAAGAGTTTGGTGTTACCTAAGCTGAGAGTTTCAACTGAGTCAGTACCTAAAGGCTTCAGAGCCTACAGCCAACTGATTTTCACCAATGTGCCTTGTAGAGGCAGCTTAGCCTGGCAATGTACCTGGCCAAGAAATCTTACCCAGGGAGGAACAGAATAGGCATATCATGAGAGAACATGAGGGCCCCTGAAGTGTAAGAGGTATAAGTTGTCCATCCACACATCTTCCCCTAATATGGGCTCCTCATACATCGAGTCTCCTCTTATCTTGTTGATACTTGTTAAGTATGTCTGCAGGATATTATATCATACAGAAAGTGGGGTGGGGAGAGTTTAAGGAGGAGGAAAGCTTTACTGTAATTCTTATTATATACCTTTGCTTTGAACCAACTATGTCTGGCTGATTATTAAAGATAAATACATGACTCACAGAGTACCTTGAAGTTGGAGACCCTTTCCCTGTGCAACTCGCCTGCAAGTTGAGGTAGGTGTGGGGGGAACAACCTCCTTGACATCTCTAATATGTCAGGTCTGGAAATGTGGAATGACTCGGCATGGTTCACATTATTCCTATTCACATACTCCACATTTCAGTCTTGGGGGACAGCTATTTAATTCTGGAGTTAGACATCCCATCTCCTTCCTCCATGAGAATTTTTTCCATGTCTGGAAAGTACTACTTCCTTGCTCCCATCTCTTAGAATTCTCATCTTTTTCCATTAATCAGCTCAAGTTCCTCAAGCTACACGAGACTTTCCTCCAATCCTTCTTTTCTATTTCTAGTCCTTTATTAGACCTCTTTTGTCAATTGCCTTATTGGGAGGTGGTTTTATATCCATGGCACCTAGCACCACGTGTGGAACATAAATGCCTTGTTGAATTGAAGTTGCTAAATCTTTCTAGACTACCTGCAGTAATCTGGGTTTGTCATTTAGGCAAGTCAGATCGGAGACATTCTCCTATAGTACCAGCCATTGGACTGTACTGAAGTTGGTACGACCTTAAGCTTCAACTTCTTAAAGCAGTCTCCTCATCTGTGAAGTGAGGGGGGCTGGATTAGATAACCTTTAAGGTCACTCCCAGCTCGAAAATGATGATCGTATCATCCTATGACCTCGTTAAAAGCTCTTAGTCTCTAGCTGGGGGGCCTGGATCTGAATCCCTGAGGTGGTACCGAGTAGTCTCGCATCTCTGAGTCTGGGAGTTGCCTTAATTTCTCCCTGCTTGACCCGCTTTTTAATTAGAGAAGTAAGAGACTGTTTAGTTTGGGGGCAGTTTGGTGTGTTTCACATTGGTAGCATGGAGGTTTAGCATGGCAGATTTCATCATTCCCAGTTCAGAAAACTCTAAATGAAAGGTTTTAATGATAGCTGTCAAAAACCATTAGTGTAACAAGATATCACTCCAGAGTTGGGAGGGGAAAAAAATCCTTTTGTCTATGTGATCTCTTTGTGTCTTGGCAGTTCCCATAGAAGGGTGAAGGGCTGAGCTGGTGCTGGTTATTGTCCACATATCCAACTCAGAGAAAGGCTTATTTCAAACGGCACCTCTCTGCCATTCTTCCATCTGTCATCTCTGAGCAGTTTTTAAAGTGTTAAAGCTAATGGGGTAACAAACTGAAATATGGTAATGATTTTTCAGGTAGACAAATGCATCCAGTTAGATGAATAAATGGCCAGACAGGCAATAAATGGAAATTGAAAAGATAGCTGCAGTGGTACATGGAATGTATGTTCTTTCTGGTCAGAATAAGTCTGATCTGATCTAATTTCAAAGGTAAAGCAGTTCTGAATTTTGTAACAGCTCTAATGGGGAGCTAGCTGAGCCTGGGTGTGATTCGGAGCTTGATTCCTTAGGATAACAATGACAGTCTTTAAAGATTTTTATATGCATTTTATTTTGAAAAATTTTCAAAGATTGGTCTGGTGGTCAAACCATCTTGAGCTGGGGCTCTGGGAAAACCCTGGGTTCAGCTCTTGCTCCTGTTATCCTTCTCCCTCAGGCTTCAATTAATCTAGTATGATAAAATTCCTCCTCTCCAGCCAAACCACCATAGGCTGTAATCTTGTCAGTTCTCATAAGCCAAACAGAAACACATAGTTTAGGGTGGTGGTTGTTGTTGGGTTGAAAATTTTTTTTGGTTCCAATACCTGCATCTGTCATTATAATTTTCAGGGGAACCCATTTTGATCTTCTGGGTTCACCTCTCCTCTCGGTTGTTTATTTTTTTACTTTCTGAGCATTTTCTTCTGAGTTCCAATGAAAATTCCAGTCAACAAACTTTGTTAATGTAATATTGAGGATGTTGATGCTTGAGTTCAGGGTTTGAACTCTTCCTTTTGAGTAGGGATGGTTTTCGTTGTGGGGTCCCCAAACTATCATCCTTGGGTGATAAAGGATTTGGAAAGAAAGACAAGTAAAATTTTTCTTAAAAAACAAGTTTTAGCTTCGAAATAAATAGACAATAAAGGGAACACACATGTCGTTTTGTTATTTCTTCCTGTGTGCTTACTCTGAATTTTTATATTCTTCTCTGTGGTTGGATCAAGGATTAAGTCACAGAAACACAGACTTACAGAATTTCAGAGTTGGAGGAGATCTCAAGTGGCCTTCTCATCTATGCTACCAAAATAATCCCAACATCAGTTTACCTGATGGGTGTTCATTTAGCTTCTACTTGAAGACTACGGATGAGGGGGAGCCCACCATTTCCAGAGACAGTTCATTACACTTAGAGATAGCTCTACATGTCAACAAAATTTGTCCCTTTGAAATTTTGCAGCTAGGTTGCACAATGGGTAGAGTGTGAGACCTGAGTTCAAATCTAGTCTGAGACACTTACTAGCGTGTGCTCCTAGGCAATTCACTTAACCTTGTTTGCCTCAGTTTCCTCCTCTGTAAAACTATCTGGAGAAGAAAATGGCAAACCACTCCAGTATTTTTGCTGAGAAAACCCCAAATGGGGTCATGAAGAGTTGGACACAACTGACATGACTGAACAACATCTTTCAGCCATTACTCCCATTTGAGGCAGTTGGGTAGTGCATTTAGATAGCATTATGCCTATAGTCTGAAAGACCTGAGTTCAAATCTGGCCTCAGACAGCTACTGGTTATATAACTCTGGGCAAGCCCCTTAACCTCTGCTAGCTCCAGTTTTCCCATCTATAAAAAAGAGGATCAAAATAACATCTACCACACAATGCTGTTGTGGGGATCAAGTAAGACAATATTTGTAGAGTGTTCAGCACAGTGCCTGGCATATTCAGTGCTTAAGAAATATACATTCTCTTCCCCTTCTCCTTATGCGCTCTGTGACCAATCAGAACACTTTTAACAACTCTTCCCTTTCCAGTTTGATTTTTTTTCTTTTTGATTAAAAGGGCCATCCCTTGACTCACTTCTATAATAGTATATAATTCCTTAGTACCCTGCCTGAGGATTTTCTACTTTAATGTAATGAATCTTTTCATATGTTATGTGATAGAATAATGAAAGACACTATTTTACTTTACTCGAGCTGATAGATAAAAATGGGCGTTACTGAATGGGCATTACCTCACTCAAAGTGAGAACCTGAAAAGACCTTAGCCTAAAAGGGCCAGGGTCTCCCATTGCATCCTGGGTCATCTACAGTTGTCCTGATAAATATCTGGCCACTGGACCCAAATGACACTGGAGGAGAAAGTGAGGTGGTGACCTTGCACAGCCCTGCCTCACTTAAATCAAGATCAACTGCAAGTCACGTCATCATCTCCCTGATGTCATGGTCTTCTTTGAAAACAAAGGACGAACACCCAACATCTCTTTCAAATGATAGCCCTTTCAGTGCTTGGAGATCATATTCAGAGCCTTCTCTGAATCTTCTCTTTTCCAGCCTAAACATTCCAAGATATTTCAGTCAATCCTCATGGAGCAGGAAATCAGGTCCTTCCCCATCCTGGTTCCCTTGTTCTAAATGCTTTCTACCTTATCAGTTTGATTTCTCAACTAGCATCTAAAGCTGATCACAAAATCCCAGCTGTGTCCTGACCAGGAAAGGGTCTAGAAGGACCACTCTCTGCTTATTTGACTTCCTTAATTTGGCCCAAAGATTGAATTAGCTTTTTTTTCGCTGCCATATCCCACTATTGACTCACGTTGAGCCTTTAATTGACTAAAACCCAATACCAGATATGTTTGGACATAGAGTTTGCCTCAAGCAGAATTAATCTATTAATACTCATCACACTCTGTTCAATGGCCAGCCAGTCAGCCATCTTGCTCTTTATGTTGTTGGATCATAGAAAGTCTAGAAAGAGAGTAAGCTGCATCATTTGAGCCACCATGACCCATGAAACCCCCAAGTGTGATTCTTGCCAATGAGGAAGGTGTATCCCAAAAAGCAACACCTTCAGATGTAAGGGAATAACAAGCCCTGGATGATGTTTATGTCATTAATGCTATAATAGTATAGAATTCCTTAGTACTCTGCTTGAGGTTTTTCTGTTTTAAGGTAATGAATCTTTTCATATGTTATGTGATAGAATAATGAAAGAAACTATTTTACTTTACTCGAGCTGGTAGACATAAAAAATGCTGGGGAAACTTGAAATAATGAATCTCTTGGTTTTCTTGTCAATGTAATTTCAGCAACTATATTTATTGAATAACTACTATGTGCAAGTTCTTGTGGTGTGTGCTGGGTTAACAAAGACAAAATGAACCCTCTAAAAAAAACCGACCTATCTATTCTCAAGGAGCTTATATTTTACTGTTCTACCAGTTTAGAGGTAGCTAGCTGTTACAGTTCAAACACTGGCCCTGGAGTCAGGAGTATATGAGCTCCAATCTGGCCTCAACTGCTTACTAGCTAACTGTGCGACCCTGGGCAAGTTACTTAGCCTCTCTCTGCCTCAGTTTCCTCATCTGTAAAGTGGTGATACTAGCACCTGCCTCTCAGGGTTGTTGTGAAGACCAAATAATATTTGTGAAGAGCTTTGTAAAACTTAATGTGTGGCATGAATGCCAGCTGTTATCACTACTACTACTACTACTTCTACTACTACTACTACTACTACTACTACTACTACTACTACTACTACTATTACTTCTACTACCACTACTACTACTACTACTTCTACTACTACTACTACTACTACTACTACTACTACTACTACTACTACTACTACTGGGAGAATGAAGATATAAATAGATATGTAAATACAAAGACAATTTGAGGAGGAAGAGAACATTGAAAAATTCAAGGGATCTAGAAAAACCTGCTGTAGGAGATAGAACCTAAGTTTAGTTTTAAAAGAAATTGAGGATTCTGAGGGGCAGCAGACAAGGAGCAAGAGTATACTAAAAATCAAAGACCACCTATGCAAAGGCCTGCAGGTCAGAGATGAAATGCCAAATTTCAGGGAAGCAAGTAGGCCATTTTGGATGGAATAGGGTGATGATGATGATGATGATGATGATGATGGTGATGATGATGGTGATGATGATGATGATGGTGGTGATGATGATGATGGTGGTGGTGATGATGGTGATGATAATGATGGTGATGATAATGGTGATGATGATGATGGTGATGATGATGATGGTGGTGGTGATGATGATGGTGATGGTGATGATGATGGTGATGATGATGGTGGTGGTGATGATGATGATGATGATGGTGATGATGATGATTGTGATGATGATGATGGTGATGGTGATGATGATGATGACAGCTAACATTTATGTAGTGGTTCCTATGTGCCAAGTTAAGCACTTTACAATTATTACCTCATTTGATCCTCACAACAACCCTATGAGATAGGTGCTATTGTTACACCAATTTTACAGATGAGGAAATTGAGGCAAACAGAATTGAAGTGGCTTGCTCAGTGTCACACAACTTTTAAGTATCTGAGGCTATATTTGAACTCGGGTGTTGAGGATTCCAGACCCAGTGCTCTATCTACTGGGTCATCTAGCTTCCTCACACATAGACTCTGAGAAATAGAGCAATGTCAATAAGTCTGGAAATGTGCTAATTTGTCCTAAGCTTTAAACACCAAGTTAGGAGTTTGCATTTTGCCCTATTGGCAGTAGGGATTCACTAAAGATTCTTTAACTAGCAAGAGAATAACCCAGTCAGACTTATGTTTTAGGAAGGCTTTTATAGTGTAATGAATTGATTACAGAGGTGGCAGATTGGAAGTGGGGAGAAATATTGAGAGATTATCACAAGTGTTTAGGTGAGAGATGACGGGGGCATGATGATGATATGAGAACATAGAAGGAGAAGCGTTTGATGTTGTTGTTGCTGCTTATCCTTCATTCTTGAAGAGGACCAATGACATCACAGAGTGAATTGGGTTTAAGTGAGACAGAGCTGCACAAAATCATCAGACTAACTCTCCTCCAGGGTCATCAGAGTCCAGTGGCAACATATAGGTCAGAACGACCGGTGATGGCTCAGGATGTAGTGAGTGACCTTGGTCTTTTAAAATTAAGGTCTTTCCTGGGTCTCAGTTTGTCTGAGGCAATTCATGTGATGTAGAGAGAGAATCAACAAGATTTGGCAACATATTGACTATGGCAGGAGAGTGACAGATTCAGATGAGTTGAAAATGTATGAGCTTCATCAAGATACTGAACCTCTCTAAGCCACAGTTTCCTAAAAGATAAGGGCATTAAGCTGAGTTTCTTCTAAAGTAGCTTCCAGCTTTAAGTCAATTAGCCTGTGGTCCTATGTTTGACCTTGAATACATCCACCAATTTTCTGTTTCTTATTTTCTTCAAGTGTAAAAGAAGGCAGTGGGCCAGACAACCTTAAAGGATCTGTCCAACACCAAGTCTCTAATCTCATGACTTTTAGATTATGAACTTGGGTGACTGCAGGGATGGTGGTACCCTCAACAGAAATGGAGACATTTGACAAAGGGGCATGTGTTGGTTTGGTGGGGGAAGATAAGGAGTTTCCTTATGGAGCAATCATCCCAAATTGCCTTTTGGGGTTTGTTTTGCCTGTTAGAGGAGACTGTTTGACTGTACGTTCATGTGCTCCGTGTACCCATCCATGCAGAGCGATGTGAGATTCAAATAAACACAATGAGTGTGTTCATTTTGATGACCTCCCCATCACACATTCAAATAAACACAAATGTTCTCCAATGTATCAAAGCAGCTGTGTTTATTTCAACGTGCAAAGCGCCAGATATACATTCAGATTTCCTCATCTCCCTGGAACGACGCATGGCCATCCATTCATCGTCGTCATCATCAACAATTTAGTGGAAAAAATGTGCCTGGTGCATGTGTAATGTGCAGTTTCCAACCATACAAACACACACACACATACACAATCTCCAAACAAATTTTCTTCAAGTGTTTTACTGACATTTGTTCTAATTGAGGATGAAGTCTAGAGAAACTTTGAAGTTTAAAAAAAGAGAAAGAAACATACATCAACCACTAGTTGCTACCAGAAGAGATGAAAGCTTTAAGAATTTGAATAACTCTGACTTCATGGACAGATCATCTTTCCTGATATCAGAATAATCAATCAGTCAATCAACCAATAAGCATTTATTAAGCACCTACTATGTTTGAGGCACTGTGCCAAGAACTAGGGATACAAAAAGAAGCAAAAGACACTCCCTGCCCTCATGAAGCTTACAATTTAATGGGGAAAAAGCCAACTTCCAAAGCTTTTTTTTTCTTCCAAAGCATCACCTTCTAAGGTTCAAAGATCCAAAGGCTAGATTTTTTTAAAAAATTGATTTGAGTGAAAAAGTACATATTTTTGACTTCAGCAGATCTCTTAAGCAGCTTGGTGTTATTCCAGCGTTAGAGACACACAATGGTATCAAAAGGGATAGAAGGCCAGCCTTGGCATCAGGAATGCCTGGGCTCCTGTCCTGCCTCTGATACATGCTGGCTGAATGACCCTGGGCAAGTCATTTAATTTCCCAGTGACCCCAGGCAACTCTTCAAACCCATAAATTCCAGACTGGTTGCTGTTCTACATGGTTTCTTACACCCATGAAATTAAAGGACCAGAAAAGCCCCCACCAGACAACAACCAACAGGTTGAGGCACAACTTTTGAAAAGGAAACATCTTTGCCCCAACGAGTTAGTCTGAAAGACTGTTTGTTTTTCCTGCTCAAGAATAACTTTTGGATCCATGACATAAACACAGGGGTTTCCCAAACAGATCATCACTTTACTGGGTTGTAGGAATGGATGGTATATAGGTATGCACTCTTATTCTACACACATTCAGTGCCTGGAGAGTCATATTCAGGGTCAGCAAGAATTGGGTTTGATTCCTGAGTCATATGCTTCCTGTGTGACCTTGGGCACAAATATTTAACTTTTCTCAGCTTTAGTTTCTTCATCTGTAAAATGGGGATAATAATAGTACATATCTCCCAAGGTTGTTGCAAAGATCAAAATAGATACTAATATATGTCAGTGAACAAACATTTTTTAAGGGCTTGCTGTGTTAGGCACTGTGGTAAGCTCTAGGCATGTGAAGAAAGGCACAGTCCCTGTCCTCAAATGAGGGAGGGAGCCTATAAGTAATTGCATACATACATGCAAGGTACTTATAGGGTAAATGGGAGGTGATTTCAGGGAAGGTACCAGCAGTGTGGGTATGTGGGGAGGGGACGGGAGTCCTGGGAAAGGCCTCTTGCAGAAGGTGGGACCTGAAGCAAGTCTTGAAAGAAACCAGAGAATCCAGGAGGTAGGGGTAAAAAGGAAGAGTATTCTAAGTTTGGCGTATAGCCACTGGAGTTTATTAAATAGTCAAGTGATATAATCAGACTTGTTCTTTACCAAGATCACTTTGGCAGCTGCGTGGCCGGATGGACGGGAGCAAAGAAAGACTTGAGTCAGGGAGACCAACCAGCAGGCTACTACACTTGTCCAGGGCTTGCACCAAGATGGCAGCTGTGTGAGTAAAGAGAAGGGGACGAAGATGAAAGATGTTGTGAAGGCAGAAACCACAAGGCTAGCCAGGAGATTAGATGTGAGGGGTGAGTGTCATTGAGGAGTTGGAGATTATGCTAGAGATTGCTAACCTGAGTGACAGGGGGGATAGTGGCATCCTCAAAAGTAATAGGGCAGCTGGGAACAAGGGAGAGCTTGGGAGGAAAGATAATGAGTTATGTTCCAACCATGTCGAGCTTGAGATGTCTATGGGACATCCAATTTATGGTAAAAATGTGAGACTAGAGTTCAGGAGAGAGGTTAGGGTTGGATAAATAGATCTAAGAATATTCTTCATAGAGATGACAATTAAATCCATGGGCACTGATCAGAAAAATATGTATACTAATATATAATATATATTAATATATAATATACTAATATACAATGTATATTAATATATAATATACTAATATTTAATATATAATATACTAATGTATA
>CM053586.1:330239472-330289472 GCA_028646515.1 Pseudochirops corinnae
CACCACCACCACCACCACCACCACCACCACCACCACCACCACCACCACCACCACCACCACCATCACCACCACCATAACCACCAAACAAATAAAAAATGTAGCTTCCATAGCCTTCTGAAATAGAAAGTAAAAAAGAAGAGAAACCCAATGTTATCACTCAATGCTAAACCCTGAAAGCATAAGCAAGATTTTGCTGAGCCCAAGTGCCCATGTTAAAAGTAATAAGGATCATTGTTAAAGACATATGTCCTTTCATATCATGGGAGCAGAAGTGTTCATTGTGGATGGTGGACCTGAGACATAGGGAATATTACTGCTCCTAGGTAATCTTTTGGCTCTTCCTTGCCCAACAAGAAGATACTTTTTTGGAACTATGGATTATCTCAGAGATGTCATGGCCAAGGGCATGGGCATATACATGGCATGTATACTGCCTGGCACATTGGAGATACTTAATAAATGTTTGTTACCTACCTACCAAAGTATTCATTCAGGAGAACTTGGCAATACTTGGTACTCCACTTTCTTAATCTTTTCTCTCTCCAACCCAATTCATCCTTGACAAATGGGAATACGTGACCTGGAATTCAATGGTCATGTGCAGATACCATGGGGTCTTTAAAATGACATTAATGTGTAGTCCAGAGATATAAATATGACTGGCTGACTCTGGCCACTAACTAGTTGTATTATGTTGGATAAATCATGTGACCTCTCTGAAACTCAGTTTCCACATCTCCTTGAGTCAGGAAGACCTGAGTTTGGGTCTTTCCTCAGACACTTACTAGCGTTGTGACCCTGAGAAAGGCTCTTGATTTGTGTTGAGTCTTAATTTTGTCATCTATAAACTGGGCTTCATAATAGGGTTGTTGTGAAGATCAAATGAGATGATATCAAATGAAATAAGAACATCAAATAATGTTCTTAGCACAGTGCTTGGCACATAGTAGGTATTTAATAGGTGTTTTTTCCCTTCCCCATAGTAGGTATTCTATAAATGACTTATAGAGCCATAGGTTGAGAGCTAGAAGGGACTTTAAGGCTCAGTTAATCCAGCTCCATTTTACAAAAGAAGAAACTGAGAGTCACAGAGAATAAGTGATTTGCCCAAGGTCACCGAGGTAGCAAGTGGTAAGGTTGGTACTTGAATCTATGTCCTCCCTGCTAATACAGAGCTCTCTCCATTGCCCTTTGCTGCCTGTTGATTGATGGATCCTGCTTCTACTGACTCTGCTTTCATTCTTTGGAGACACTGGACTAGCAGCTCAGCTGCGGAGTTCCAAGTTTACTATCATTCTTTGATCTAAACCAGAGAGACGAGAATCTCAGTCCCAGCCCCTCCTCTCAGGAACACCACCACCATCCATGGAGGCAGGGTTCCAGGGAGTCGGGAGATGCTGTCCCTGGGACTGAGTAACTAAGGAATGTTGGACCAGCCACTTTGGGCTTCAGGAGGTCTTGTGACCCATGGGAAGGAGGAACAGCAAAGGAGGCCGCCAAATTTGTCTCCATACTCTCTCCCCTTGAAAGTATAGTCACGAGGTCTTTTGACTTCTATGTTGTTGCTATTCAGTCATTTCACTCATGGCCAAGTCTTCATGACCCCATTTGGAGCTTTCTTAGCAGAGATACTAGAATGGTTTGCCATTTTCCTCTCCAGCTTATTTTACAGATGAGGAAACTAAGTCACACAGGGTAAAGTGACTACACCACCTAGCTGCCCTGACTTCTATGGAGTTGCTCAAATTGTGTTTACTGTATTTCTGATAAGTATCTCGGCTCCAAAGCAGGTGCCCATTTTGCCTCTGGAGGAAAAACATGTAATTGATTATGTTTTTATTTGGCAACATCTTGACTTGGTTTCAGAATACTTTGGCATGTTGAGCTCCTTGATGATGCAGGAAATCATTTGCCGGTTAATATTGTATGACTAACTGACAATCAGTGCTTTAGGTAATTAGTTATCTAAAAAAGAACCCTATACACTCCAAGAGTAAGCAGGAATATTCTCACAGCATTGATTTTGCCCAAACTGTGACAATATTGAGTTTTTCTAATAACAAGATGAGACGCAGTGTGACCCAGTGGACAGAGAGCTGGCCCCAAAGCCAGTAAAGCCCAGGTTCAAGTCTGACCTCTGATCCATCCTGGCTGTGTGACCCTCAGAGAGTCACCTGACTTCTCAATGCTTACAGGCAACTCTCAATTTGAAGAGAAGGCACCAATCTGCATAGGTGGAGAGAAGTTCCTCACCAGAGAGTTCTCTCTACTAATGAAATCACAGGTCCAGGCCTTCTCCTAGGGCCTTAGAATATTGAAGTAAATAGAATACTAGGGTCTGGAGTCAGGAAGACACGAGCTCAAATCCAGCTTCAAACACTTACTAGTTGTATGAGTCTTGGCCAGTCACTTAATTTCTGTCTGTTTCCTTATCTGTAAAATGGGGATAATAGCACCTCCCTCCCCCCAGCTTTGTCGTGAACATCAAGAGAGATCACAAAATAATAACAATAATAAACCAATGTGATAATAATTAATATAGTAATAATAATAACACAGTGTAGAGCCTGGCAGATAATAAATGCTTATTCTCTTATCCTAGTTTTGATTTTATAACAAGAGAACAATGTGTGGAAAATTCATGGTTCTGCTCTAACTCTCCAGTAAAGCGTGTTCCTTGGCATTGTCACCCATTGGTCACAAAACCAAAAGCCAAGGAAACCTATTATTTGATGGCAATGTATTCTAATTGCATGCAAAGCACTTCGATGATCATAAGCAACCTCTACAAGATTGAGTATACAAATATGTAAAAGTCATCCAGATCAACATATGAAAAAATAAAATCCCATAGCTCAGGTCCTATGAGCCTCCACCTTTAAGCCCCTTTAAATCCCAGGATCATCAGTAAAAGTGCTGCTAACGAGAATAACCAGACTGATTCTCCAGCCCAAGAGCTGGAGCCCAGAGTTAACTAATTAACCCATGCTAGTTAACTCACTCACTAAGTTTGCACAAGGATCAGAGAATCAAGTTTCCTTCACATAACAGATGCAAGTGAAGGTCCTCTTTCCTAGAAGCTTTGCTAGGTATGTTGTTCATGCCCTAGTAAGTTCATCTCAGCCAGAATAATAGCCAATTATGCCATGACTTACATATGTGAAGCTTTTGAAAAGATATGTATGGTCTATGTGAATAGAAAGGGAGTTGGATCCATCATGGAACCAGTAGGAGGGATACAGATGGACATATTGAGAGTAGCCCTGGTAGACACAAAATAGAAAGGTATTCATAGAAAAAGGCCTTTAGTACATTGGGTATATACTCTCTGAACAGATCATGGAAGGGCAAGGACAATAATCAAGCAGAATGAGAAGTCATTGAGAAGTGGCTGTCTGCAATGGTGGAGAATTGTTGTTGGTTTGTTTTTTGTTTTTTTTTAGTAATGTCTGATTCTTTGTAATACCACTTGGGGTTTTCTTGGCAGAGATACTAGAGTGGTTTGCCATTTTACAGATGAGGAAACTGAGGCAAACAGGGTTAAGTGACTTGCCCAAAGTCACATAGCTAGTAAGTGACTGAGGCCAGATTTGAACTCTGGAAGATGAGTCTTCCTGACCTCCAGGCTCAGCACTCAGTGCACTAGGGAACCACCGTGCTGTTCTCTCGTGGAGGGAGCGCTCCCTTTGATGAGATCACAAATCTACCTAAATGTAACTGCTTCATGTAACACAAAGGGATAAACCTGGTATCCCTGATAGGCTGGCAAATGAGCAGGACTGTAACTAAGGAATTTTGTACACAAGGCAAATTCTAAGTTTGTTATTCTGTGGCAAAACACCAATCTCTCCACCCTAGTTCTGGCTTTGCAAGTGAATATCAGAAGGATGTGTAAAACGCAAAGGACATAGGGAAAATATGATACCAGTGTTCATGCTGAGGAGAAGAGCATGAGACTGGCATATGCTGGAGATTGGAATATGGTGGCTGATAACCCCTTCAGTGCCACATTATGTCATGGAAGTGACAGTGGGCTAGCAAAGGCTCTCAAAACAGAGAATAAACTGTGGGAAAAGCTTTTGAGTATGGTCGAGCAAAGTCTGAGGACCAGACTCACTTGCAAAGGGGTTTGCCACCAGATGGGCTACTGGACTCTGGATTGATTTGTTTTTTCAGTGCCAGTCATCCCCAAAGACTTAAGAAGGATCTTATTTGCATTGGTGGAAGGGACTTGACATGAATTAAATCACCATTCTTTGAGGTACTGAATGGTACTTCCTCCCATTTACGTCAGGAAAAGATTAGTGCACTCTGGTGAATTGGCTCATGATAATTTCAAGTGCAAGTGTTAAAAGACAGGTCCAGGGCAAATGAGGCCAAGAGCTATCCAAAAAAATAGGGCTTTATTTTGTGTCATCCTCGTCCGCTAATGCAGGAGCTGTCTGCTTTGACCCGCACATGGACACCCAATAATGCTGATACAAAAGTACTAATGACACATCATGGGTGCCTCCTTATTTTATAGGGGACAAATTCAGTCAAAGGCATTTTTGATATGAGTGTGTGTGTGTATGTGTGTGTTTGTGTGTTTAAATGGCACTACCCCCAGAATCTGCCTTCTGATTGGAAGAATCATAAAGTAAACCCGATTCCTGAGCCAGGCGCAATGCCACTCTCCGGTGATGGGAATATGAACAAATGTCACTTTGCTGCCCCAACATCCATCAGGAAAACTGATTGCATCTCCATCAGTTATTTGGCAAAAATGAAACAAAGTAATTGTAACACAACAGTGTCACCAGCTCCATGACACCTGCCTTCCGAATAAATCTCCAGGCTTTGTCTTCTTCTTTATTTTCAATAAATGCTCTAGCATTATTGCCACAGCATTAATCTAGCAGCAGGAAACCATTATCCTATGACAACATTCTCTTCCATTAACATTATCTTTTAATTTTAAGATTGTTTAGATGACTGCTAGAAGCTACTAAATTAAGATAAAATGAAGGAGGAACGATTTTCCTTGATCCAAGTATTCAGTCAAGTTTCCCCCCAAAATGATTCTGGCAAAAGAGACAGCCATTCTCTCACATAGTAGATTGCTATGCATACTATTCAGGTATGATGGAGACTTTTAAAAATGTTTCTTCTTTTTTTTTAAAGTCTAGTCCTGTGATTTCATTTCTGTATGGAACTCCCAGTATGGGAATTCCTTCCACTTGTGCAGACTAGCAGTTTGTCTGCATCTTCCCATCTTAGTGCATTGACTAGAACACTGAGAGACTTAGTGATTTTTCCTATGGTCAGCAAAGCTTGAATCTTGTGGAACACAGTGATGTACTTGGAGTCAAGAAATTCTTGGTTCAAATCCTGCCTCTGACACTTATTTTTTTTTCATTGTTCCTTTTTTTGGAGGGAGGAAGATAGGACAATTGGGGCTAAGTGACTTGACCAAGGTCATATGGCTAGTTTTTTGTGTCAAGTATCTGAGGTTGGATTTGAACTCAGGTCCTCCTGACTCCAGGGCTGGTGCACTATTCACTGTACCACTTAGCTGCCCCCCCCCCCTGACATCTATTATCTGGATGACCCTGGAGAAGTCACTATACATACTTTTTTGAACCTCTTCTTTCTTATCTGCAAAAGGGCATAATCATTCCCATAGGGCATCTCACAGGTTTGTTATGAGTCTTACACGGGATGAAGCATGTAAAGTGATTCACAAACCTTAAAGTGTTATTTAAATGCCAAATATCATCACTACCACCACTCCCATCATCATCTTGTTCCTCTCCAATTCAAAAATATTAATGCATTAAATGTTTAAAAAAATAGTTACTAAACTCAAAATTATTAAGAATTATTTTTGCTGAATTACATGGTATACATTATTTTTTACAGGGTATACATAAAGAGCTTAAAATTCTAATCTTTTTTTTCAGAGCTATATTGGAGTAAATAACATTTTAGGGACTCAGTAGGGATGCAAACTTAGAAAAGAAGTAAAAGAAATTATTGGCCCAGTAGAACCCACTGTGAGAAATAAACAAATTGGGAGAATGATGGAAAATGAGATAGAAGGAAAAATAGGGTGAACATTGAAAGTGAATTATTGTAGCTTTTTGGCCTTGATTCTTTAATGAACAATGTGATGGCAAACTGAAAGTTCAATTCATTTTGGCTGCACAAGTGGCTGTTAAGTATTTCCTATTCTGAAGGCAGAATCCCCTGGGTCTTGGGCATACAAAACAAACAGTTCCTACCAGAAGGCAACTTTCTGGTCATCATGCCCCATCAGTTGGGATCTAGGCAAGTTTTACATCGAATACACAATGGTCATCTCCCCAAATGACATCCTTCTAGTCTGCCGAAGCCTGCCATTTTGGTCATTCTTTCCTTTGCTGTGATGCACTTTCACCTCTGCGTATTTCAGAGTTCTTTTAATCTCTACAGTTATTTGTCTCATCTCACGCATCTGCTCATTGTGTGTGAAGGGTTGTCAAAACAACACAACTGCCAGTGCCCTGTACAATTTAAATAATTATAAGAGCAATGGGGATGCACAGTCTGCCATTTCTCTTGGCTATTCCAAACTCCCAAGAGAAAAAGGCCTGTGATAAAACCCTTGGGAAACTGAACTGTTATTCTAATAAAAACCCAACTTGGGGGAAAGAAAAGAAGAAACAATTGAAGGGATGAGGTCCTGTTGGGGGTAGCTGTAGCTTGTTGAAGTCATCCATAGCTATCCTATTTACTGATAGGTAGAAAATAGGAAGAGGGAGATCAATGAGAAAGGTGCTTCTGTAAATTAGAGTGACTTCTAGAAATAATCAAAACTTCACTGAAGTGTCGTGGAGAGGGTTCCTGGCCATGAGTAATAGTCAATACTTCATTCTCTGACTGGGACAATAACAGGCAGATATTCTAATAATGTTTGAGGATTTACTACTGGATGGAGGTTGTAAGCAAGCATTTCTAAGCAACTTTCCTCGTCATCTGAGTGAAGAGCAACAGCCAAAGCAAAAACCCCAAAGAAGCATCTGGCTGCTTGGCTTGGATGGCTTCACCGGCTAATTAGAACAAACACTTACATAGGTAGACTTGTTTAAGTTTTTGTCCCTTCTTTGAAGCAAATTGTTTCCAGAGTATTGTTCCAGAACGACTTCTCTGTGGGCTGGCTGGCAAAGATCACAGCAGATGGCACTGAGAGAAGGAGCTGCAAAGAAAGTTGAGTTGATTCTTTGGATGGTTCCCCAAATTTGAAAATAGCTTTGCTTACACTGTTTCCCTTTAAGGATCCTCCATGGGGAAGGGGGAGGGGAAAATCGTCATCTTAGAATAAGGGTCTTAAATATGTTTTCAGTGATTTCTTATCAGATAGAGAAATTGACAAATTTGCTTTCTCCTTCAGTGTTTGGGAGCTAGAAAAGAGGCTGGTAGTGATTCATCAAAAACAATTTTATTATAAAATTTGATTGATGTTCAGAAATATGAGTGATGACGTTATAATGTATACCTCTGCATGAAGGGAACACATTTTAGTCAATTGAGTTAGCCAATTTTATTATTATTTTTTTAAATCCATATCTGGTTGTTCTTTTTATTCTAAAAATTTATGATACTGTATGGAATAGAAATGTGTATTTTTCAAGTTTATAGACAGCTGCCGACCAGGCTCCCCCTTTTTCTAGTGTGGTCATTCATTACAACAGGAGGAGTAAATGCAATCAGCATTTTCATCAGTGTTTTCTTGGTTTGTGAGTAAATCAAAATCAGTATTTTCCTCCCTAAAATTACATTTCAGCACAAATTTACATGGGAGGGAAAAGCTTCAATTAGATCAATGCTATGATTAAAGGGACACTGGGCAAGGAAGTTGTGGCTTCTGTCCTTTGGATCTTGAAAGCCCCTATTTCATGCTTTGGCCATGACAAGCTTATGTACCTGGAGGAAAAAAAAAATGAGTCATTAGTGTTACTTTTAAGAAACAAGTTTACAACCAATTGAATCACACAGACTTGGGTTGTATTCAAAGGGGTCTTAAAGGTCCTAGCATCATAGATCAAAAGCTGCAAAAGGACCTTTGGGAGATCTCTAGTAACTGCTCTTATTTTCTGGCTGACAAAACTGGATGAGGCTCTCAGAGGTTGAGCAATTTACCAAAAATCATATTGGTAGGACAAGGACAAAGGAAGGCACATCTTCTGAGAAGGACCTCACCAAATTTGCAATTTTCCAAAATGCCCATGTAATATTCTGTGCAGTTTCAGAATATCTTTTGGGATGCAAGCAACACATTTATACATACACATGCATACGCGCACACAACCCTGGAAATCTACATATTTACTTTAAAAATTTCACAAGCATGAAATTTATCAGTATTAAAGCTTTCCTCAAACTAATCAATTTAAAGACTCAACCTAAGATTTCTTCTTACTTTGTGGGCTTTTTTTCTTTTGGTTCAGATTTATGATTTCATCAGTACAGAAATTCCTTTCATACAGGTTGGTAATTGATCTAGAACTTCCATTTTAGGGAGAGAACTTGGCGGTAGAGAGCTCCTTGAAACTCTGAGAAATGAAATTCTTGCCCATGATAACGCAGCTAATCTGCTTCAGAGACAAGATTTAAATGTATTTCTTCTTAGTTCCAAGGTTAGACCTCAATCCTTTACACAATGCTGACTTTTGAACATACCATAGACTTATTTTTTTGTACAAGCTAATAAATTAACCACTGAGTGAGGGATGGATATTCAGAATATCACTTATTGTACTTGAATCCTTGTGATAGAAGAGCGGACTCTGAACTGGTGATTATAAGGAAACCAAGGCCTATTTTTCCATGATGTCATCACTGTGAAAGGCCATTTTGTATCAGAATTTCCTTATGGTTTCCATGATTGCTTTTGGCCATTTAAAATTCCTGTTTCCATTGAGGTAACAATTGACAAGATAAGTCATTCATCTGTCAATATATTCCAGGTCCATCAAAATGCTGGCTAATGTTTCTTTTATTCATTGACAAAGACTAGTAAGTCATTAGCTTTTTGACCTTCTTCAGAAGCCTCCTGTACTGTAAACTAAATTCCTAATAAAATTAAAAAATGAGAGGTATGCGTCTTATGTTTGATTCCTTACCACACTCACATCAAAGCAGCTATGTAATGCAGTGGATAGAGGGATGGGCCTGAAGTCAGGAAGACCTGAGTTAAAATCCTGCCTGAGACATTTAACTAGCCCTGTGACCTTGGGTAAGTCACTTAGCTACTTTATCTCCTTCAGTTTCCTCAATTATTAAAATGAAGGTAATAACAGTATCTACCTCCCAAGGTTGTTGTAAAGGTCAAATAAGATAATAATTATAAAGTGCATTCCCACAATTAGTGCTATGGGAATGTTATCTATTATTATTAACTAGCCACAGCTACCAACCATTTTCCTGGTACTCACTTAAGATCTATTTTATTGTTTATCAAAAACAGGAAATAAGATTATTTCTTAGATGCTGTAGCACAATTTTTTTTTTTTGCCCTGCATCATTTCTTTTGAACATGGATGGCTATCTGGTATATTTAAAAAGTTAAGTCTCCTGCTAGCCACTTACTACTTATTCACTTTGTGACTTTGTGCAAATTCCTTAACCTTCCTGGGTTTCAGTTTCTCCATTTGTAAAACGCAGTGTGCTCATATAAAGAATGGACTTATTTAACAACACATTTATTTCATACTTTAAGATTTATAAAATACTTTCCTTGTGAGATGAAGAATGCAATTTTTCAAAACTGCAGTTGTGATTTCACTGTTATAGGGGAATCTTTCTATCAGGAAACTCCCTATAGCCATGGGTCTGTACTTGCTGCCTGACTATAGCTTCAGAGAGTAATCTCAGGGCATTGAGAGATGAGCATAGCCCCAGCTCAGAGGTCACACTTGAACCCAGGTCTTACTGAGTCAAGGACCTCCCTACCCCCATGACCTCTTGAGTGTAACTGTAATAGCGGTTGAGTATTAGAAGTTGGAAGTATTAGAAACTGAAGCAAGGAGAAATACACCCAGGGTTACTTAGCTAGTAAATGTTAGTCAGGACTAAATCTCAGGTCTCTTGATTGTTTCCAAATGAAATCCTTTTTCTGTCTTACTAGCTGCCTTCGAATTCGGAGACATGAGGTTGTCAATTGGTGGTGAAACACTTTGTCTTTTCAAAGAAACTGTTGGATTTAGAACTATTTTTTTTTGGAAGCCTCTTCAATAATGCTCTCTACCCCACCCGCCCAGGCTTCTTTCTCCAAAGGCAAGCTGAGCCAGGCAAAGTCACTTCCATGGCTCTGCCTGTTTTCCCATAAGCCTTTGTTCTTTGCCTACCTTCACAAAGCCCCTTTCCCACAGTCCCCTGACTCTAGTGGCAACAGGGAAGGCAGCTCCATCATTTGTTATTTCCAAAGAACAAGTCTTTTAGCAACAATGTTGCACTTTGTGTAAAAGACTTCTTGTCTAGAAACAGCCAATGGCTTTTTGTCTTCCCTGCCCCCACATCAATCTCAGGGCCGGCCAGGCAGGCAGCCCAGATGGGGTGATGTCTTGAGTTTCTGGCTGGCTGAAGGGGATGCTCAGGAAGAATTGCCTTCACCGAGAGGATCATAGGTAGAAAAGGAAGAGGAGTAAGAAAATAACAGCAAAGAACAAGGGAGGAGGTCAGAGGCAGCAGGGAAAAGATGGGAGAATAACAGGAAGATGAAATCTAGTTATGCTGCAGCTAAATTTGATATAAACCTCATAGGGTTATCTGAGCTCTAGCTGAAAAGACCTCAGGGCTTACACCCCTTTCATCTTACAGATGAGAAAATTTACATCCAGAGGAATTAAGTGAATTGGCCAAGATTAGTCAGATATAACTGAGGTAGAATTTGAACCCAGATCCTTTGGAAGCAATTGGAGATGCTGAAATCCTATCTCTATTAGTTAGTATGTGACCTTGGATAAGTCATCTTCTCCAGGCTTCAATTTACCTGTTTGTTAAAGGGAATAGTGTAACTTAATGGACTTTGATGTCTCTTCCAGCTCTAAATTCATGATCGTATGCTCACAAAAATCAAGTTTAGTAACAATAAGAATTCAGCTTAGCATCCCTGTGTGTGTGTGTGTGTGTGTGTGTGTGTGTGTGTGTGTGTGTGTGGTGGGGATTGTGAAAGGGGGAATAATTTCTCAGGTGACTTCCAGTTTTAAACCTATGAACCTCTAGGCCAGGGGTTCTTAACCTGAGGTCTATGAATTTGGTCTCTTTAAAAAATATATTTTGATAACTATTTCAACTTATTCACTTTCCTCTGTAAGCTTATTATTGAATTCATTTAAAAATCTCATTCTGAGAAGGGCCATGGACTCCATTAGATTGCTAAAGGGGTCTGTCACACAAAGGGATACATAACACATGCCCTAGGGCAAGAGACCCTTGATCTCATTTGGAGGTGATTATGCTGAATGATGAAAAAGGAGGTATTATCCTGACCTCCATGGGTTGATAATGCATAATTATTTTATGCTGTCAAATAAGTGTGATTTTGTTCATGCAAGACATCTTTCTCCAGACACAATGACTTCTATGTAGCTCAGTCTTAGAAGGATACCTGAGACTCAGATAGATTAACTGACTTGCTCATGATCCATTGCTAATAAACATGTAAGACAGGACTAGAACTCAGGACTTCATGACTGTAGGTCTAGCATTTCATCTACTATGCCAGACTACTCTCAAGTGTTTAATAATTTATTAAAAATAGAATAATTTACATCATATAATTACTACTAAAATCATTGAAATAAATTGTAATTCTTTAGATCATAATTAATTTAATGTAAGAATTGGATCTATAGGGATTATGGTCGTACATAATATTTTCTATCACTTTGAATTTTGAGAAGTCCTCATAGATAAACCTTCCCTGCTTTGAAAGAATAAACCTCTGTGTGTGTATGTGGGGGGGTTTTGACTTTTTTGCAGCGTTACTAAGAAAAATAGATTTATTCGAATGACTTAAGCACCCCAGAAAGGATTTTCGGATTCTAAACCTTTATAGCTCCTCTAGAATAGATCAGAAAGTCCTTGTGAAGGCTAAACCTGCAGAAACAAAAACTACCCAGAGGTGGCGCTCTGGTTAAAGTACACCTGGATTTTGATTACCGTGTACTGATTTACTCCAGATGCCTCAGAAGAGACATCGTTAACCATTATCTCTTTTGTATTTATGCAACCACAACCTCAGCAAACAAACATCACTGGTAAAAACACTTCCCTCCACATTGTGGGTGAAAATATTACTCCTCAGACCAGAGGGTTTGAACGTCCTGCAATCCAGGAGCAAATCAGGAGGCCTCTTTTAGCTTGGTTGAAGAATCACAGAAGAATCCACATCTGCACAGACCTTTCCAGTAGCCTAGCTTGTCCTTAGCCCCGGACAGGACTAGCTTCATTCCCACCTTGCTGGAGGGCATATTTGCTTGAGAAATATACCTGAAATGTGTTTTTCGTTATAGGCCTAAATTTAATTGTATCCCCATCATGACCTGGTGCTATCTCACTTTTATGCTGGTAAATTATTTACATGGGAAAAATTGAGTTAGGAAATTAATACCTGCTACTTCGATGTGTATAGAATTCTCTGTTCTGTTTGGTTTTGTCTGAGCCTTCTCATAATCAGATAGTCACAGAGTGAGTGGGGGTTTTGGTTTAGAGATTTTAAGGGGTTGTCTTAAATTTCTACATCATTGAACCCCTGAAGATCACATTCTTATGTGTCATAACTGTGGTAGAGTGAACCACCAGAGGCCTGAGCTCTCTGTCCCGCCTCTGACACATACTGGCCATATAAGCCTATGCATGTTGTTTCATTTTCTGTACGTAGATGTTAATGTTTTGTCTTGATTCATTAGAATGTGAACTTTCTGAGGGCATGGACCAAGCATTTGCAGTTCTTCTATCCTGAGCACTTAGCACAGAGTCCAGCACATGGTAAACTCTTAATAAATATTTATCAATTGACTTACTAATCTCCTACTCTTGTAAGACTGTCAGTTGCAGAGAAGATACCCCTCTGGGGGCACTTCCTCAGCGCAGGTCCAGTCCAAAGTGAAGAAATTAAGAATCTTACGAGTTTTGATAGATTGGCAAATTTGAACATCTGTGATATTTTAAGTTAATTGAAGAATGTTAATTTAGGCACCTAGTAGAACTTTTTGTATACTTTGCAGTATGCTATAATGTAAAGTATGCCAGATGGGGATTCCTAGGACCTGAATTAGAATCCTGGCTCTGCTATTCACTATGAATGATCTTGAGCACTTTTCTGGGTCTCAGGCTCCTTATCTGTAAAATGAAAAAGTTGAACCAAATAACTTCCCTTTTAGCTCAAAATTAGGAGAGTGAAGTTGTTTATTTTAAACCATTTTCTGCTATTTTGGGGGCATACTCACCATTCAGATATTATTGCTATTTCTTTGGAAACCTGAATTTTGAAAATCTGTAAAACTTGCAGATAGTAAAATCACAGCTTTTTAGAAGAGTGAGCCCTTCTAACTGGGTTCTTTGGCCAATCTTCTTGTCTTCTCATCAGAAACAGAGTATGGAAGAGATAAATTTATCCTGCAGGGCTGATTTCATTCCATTTCCTTAAAAGGATGATAAGAGGTTATAGTCCAAATGGAAATTAGCATCACCTAGTCCTATCAGAAACTGAGATACAGAGGGCTAAGAGGCCTTGCCTCATATCACTTAAGAACTGTAGGGCACTGGAGTCAGACCTCCTTGTCTGACACTAAGGCCCAGACTCATCTACTAAACCATATCTAAGGAAAAGGCCTTTGTACTTCCACAGTGATTTTTCCAGGACCATCCCTCGGTAACTTTCTACTAACAATTAGACCTAATATTGGTCCAGCAAATGGGACTTTTATTACCTCTTTTGCAGCCTAAAGTTGGATCCTGAGTTGAAACTTTAGAAGCTGACAACAGGAGGTAGAGGGAAGAGACCCACTTGCAGGTTCTCTGACTGTGGGTGTTCCTGGGCTCTAACAGGCTGAGAACATTGCCTCCAACCATATGATTTATATTGAAAGTGAGCTTCCTTATTCTCCAAAGCCTGCGTGATTGCTAATCTGGCCTTATTGTTCAAAACTTTGCTTCTGGATGCCTGGGAGAAATGGGTTCCTCTCTGAACGGCAAGCTGGGGGGCAGGCTAAGGACGTCTTGCCTGGCTATCGCATCTGTAAGATTTCCTCTGCTTTGTGCATGAACCCAGGATCATCATTGACTATTCCCTGAACGCCTACTGTGTGCCTTGGTTTATACTTGGGTCAAGGGACATTAAAAAAAAAAGTCTCCCTTCTGAAAATTTAGTAGGGAAAAACAGATTATTGCTGTTTTTACCCCATTAACAAAACTTCCCTTTAAGTTTCTGAACCCCAAACATAGGAACTAACAACTAACTGTGTGTGTGTGTGTGTGTGTGTGAACCCCAACCCGTACGTGGCTCCTGGGACAACAGCAAAACTACGGTCTTGGAGCCTGAGCATGCCCCTTCACCTATTTAGAGGGGCAGGGGAGTAGCTGCTGTGAGAGATGCCAAAGTTTTCCTAAGGCCTAGACTGGTGATGCCCCTGAAATCCTGGAGAACAAGCAGGCGTCCCCGGCTCGGACACGCAGGCAGCGTGGGCAGGTGAGAGACCCCTTCCAGCCTGCTTGCTTCAGTCCTGTGGGAGCAGCAGCAGCAGCCTCAACACCAGCAGCAGCAGCATTCAGCAGGGACACTTTGCTGCTGCTGCCGCTGCAGCTGCTGCTGCGGCGGCGGCGGCGGCTCCCCACCTGATACTGCCCTTTCCTTTCCCCCTCGTTCCCTCCACTTCTGCTCCCCCACCTCCCTCCCTCTCCCCCTCCCCTTCGCCTCCTCCCTCCCACCCCCGCCTCCGGTTTCAGTCTTCCCTTTGTCCTCCTCCGGATTGGCAGGTTTTATTATTCCGCCTGAACAATCCGTGCGCGCAGTGGCTGAGACGCGCTGACGTCGACGGCTGAGCTGGAGAGTAGTTGGGATTTTGCTCTGTCAGTAACACATGTGTAAGAGCCGCGGAGGGAGAGCGCCAGCGGGCGAGAGGCCAGAGCCGCCTTCGAGCCGGGCAGCGGCAGCAGCAGAGGCAGCAGCAGCACCGACAGCGGCGGCGGCGGTGGCAGCAGCCCTGCTTCGACCCGGCTGTCGGGCTCGCCCCCGGCTCCGCTCGCTCCACTACTCGTGCTTGCATTCCTGCGGAAGGCTGCTCTGAGTGGCCTGCGAGGGACTCCGCCTGTCCGCCCGCCCCGCCACCCAGCCGCCCGCCCGGGCTGTTGTTTCCGCTGCTGCTGCCGCCGCCGCCGCCGCCGTCGCCGCTTTCTGGATCTCAGCAATCGTCGCCGCCTCCGCCTCCGCCAGACCAGAGCGAGCGAGGGAGGGAAGGAAGGAGGAGGAGAAGGAGGAGGAGGAAGGGGGGGCCGGGAGGGCGGGGAGGGGTGCCGAATATACAAAGTGAAGCCACATTGCCAAACTTGCAGCAGCGACTGCAGCAGTCGCCGCCGCCGCGCCTGAAGCCGAGCAGCTCGCGGGGGCCCCAGAGCTAGCCAACCAGCCAGCCTTGCAGCTGCTCGAGCGAAGCTGGAGGAGGAGGAGGAGGAAGAGAAAGAGAAGGACTGAGACTGAACCCTCTGCTCCTGGGCCGGGCGGCCACTTCACTGGGGGGCACCCGACCCACCAATAGAGCCGCGCATTAAAAAAAAAGAAAGAAAGAAAGAAAAAAAGATTACCTTGTCCCACCCCCTCCTCCTCCCCCCTCCACTCCACTTCTGCAAGAAGAACTCGCTCCCTCCCTCCCTCCTTCCTTCCATCCATCTATCCATCCAGCTCCATCAGTCCAGCAGCCCCGGAGAAGCCGAGCGAGCGGCTCCGCTGAGATCTCGCAGCCGCCGCCGCCGCCGCCGCCGCCGCCGCTTTGCAATATAGGGGAAAAGCAGGTAAGCGGACTTGCTGGGGAGATGAGATGGGGCGGGAGGTGTGTGGGGGTGGGGGAGGGCCGGGGGTTGGTGGTGCTGGTGGCCCGGGGACCGGGAAGGGGGGGGGGGGGGTGTCCTGTACCCTGGTCGTTTTCTTTGGCTGCTTTCCCTTCACCGTCCCAAATTGCAAGTAAACAATACGTCGGCTTAGATAATGAGAGAGTCTGAAACTATAGAGGACGGCAGGCTGGGGGGCGGGCTGCCAGGCGGGTGGACCGAGCAGGAGGCCGGCAGGCCGGCAGGCAGGCGAGCACCAGGGCCGTCAGCTTTGTAGCGGTCCCTGCTTACAAAAGGGCTTGTTCGAAGAGGAGGGCTTGGTGGGGGGGGAGGGGGGAGCGCTTTTCCAGCCCAGAAGTGAAAGGCTTTGCCTGTTTCGGTTATGAATTGAGGTGGGGAAAAATAGTCTTGCCTTCCTCCTCCCCCAACCCTTCTTCACCCCCCCAGTAAACACTATTTTTGAAACAGTGGCAGAAAGGATCAAAGTGGGCAGGGAATTTTGTATTGGTGTCTTTTTTTTTTTAAAGAAAAAAATTCCTTTTGGCTTATAAGTCTTTTGTTTCAATCCAGGAGAAATCCGGTGAATCACCTAATTAAAATCAAGACATGAATTAAGCATCCATTTTTGTACTACAAATTGCCAGCTCTACGCCTGTCCCTCCCTTGGTCTCCATTAAAAAACACCAGAGACGTTGTTAAAGGGGGGCTTATTTTGCCTCTAGCTGCCAGTTCTGCTTTCTGTTTCACTGACTCTATCCCAGGACCTAAATTGCTCGGCTATGTAATTACTAGAATATAAGCCTATTTAACTTAAAAGCTTTTCTTTTTTTTTCCAACTCTAAATGAAACTTGATGAGGGCCCGTCCTTAGTTATCTGGGGAGTCAGTTTCTGGTCAGTCCCTGATTCATCATCTCTTTTAGATTTAATCAGCATTAAGGTATTGCTTGTTCTTAAGAGCTTTAGCTAATGGGGTTACTGGATGCTTTTGCTCAGTGTAATATTTCCTTAAAAAAATTTATATGTATGTACGTATACACATAAACACACAAATATATAATACACACATTATATATCACATGCACAATACATACATAATACACACATACATATATATTAACTTCTCACCAAAGATTCAGGATAAGCAGCATGAGATTTCTCCCCGCCTCTCTCTCTCTCTCTCTCTCTCTCTCTCTCTCTCTCTCTCTCTCTCTCTCTCTCTTCCCCCCCCCCCCCTTTTAAAGGAATTCAAAGCGATTATAACGTAAAGGGAAACAGTTTTAAGACTCTGGGCAGGAAATGCAGATTCATTTGGGTTAGGGCTGAAATTGTAACAAAAAGCAATTCCTCGAGTAAATGCATCAGATAAATCAATTTACATAAAGGTATGATGCATTCGGATAAATGCAATGCTAATGGGTTTTAGAGTGGTCCTGTTTCCAAAGTCTCGGGGTTTTGTTACAGCTTAATTGGTGGAGTTCTTTTTCTGGTTTATTGTGTGGTCACTAGAGACACGTTCAGGAACGCTTTCGGAGGAAATGTGTTTAAAAATCGGCCTATTTTAGGAACCCAGGGACTTGGTTCTTGGTGCCCTCCCCTCTGCCAGCTACTAAGTTGGGCCAGGGGTAGGCAAAAAAAAGTTCGCCGTCTTTCTTCGGAGGTATCAGTCTGAATGCCTTTAGGAGATGGCCCAAAGCCTTGGTATGAGTACACACACTCGGCTTACAAAGGACAAAGACAAAAACATGCTGCTTAATTGGCAGTAAATAACTTGATCTTTTTATAGTAGAAGTGACTGGAGGAACACTAGGAGTTTATTGGACTCGGGATCGGAGGCCACAAATTAATCGGTTTAGTCTAAGCTTTATAAATTGATTCCTATATTATCCCCTAGTTGCTGCCTCTCTTGTGGCATTCATTTAGAAAGTGTGGGGGAATTTTTTTAAAAGCCGTTTTTGGTGACAGCCTGGCTAGCCCGAATTTAACTAGTGTATCCCTTGATCGTTCTCAGATTATCAGCAAAGTTCTTCCCTCCTCCTTCTCTCCACGGCCCCCTCCCCCTTTTTTTTTATGGAACAAAGCTTTAGCATTTAAATTACTGATCAAGGGCAGATTAGCGAGACAAAAGTGGAGTGTGTTTGTATAGGAAGTTAACAGGCGTCCTAAAGTTCAATGATCTATTATTCTGGCCGGTGTCCTGAAAACCCAGAGAAAACACTCATTGATCTTCAGAATGAAATGAGATTTGGAACAATAATGGGAGATGGCCGTCACCACAATGGCATGTGAAAGGTGCTGTTTAAAAAATCCGAAAAACCAGTTTCGCAACTTTACACACTGCACTCTTTCCCTCTCTCCCTCTCCCCCCACTCCCATCCTCCATCCCCCTTTCCCCTCCCACCCCCCCCCTTTCTATTTCCCTCTGCTCCCTCTCTCCCTCCCTCCCTCCCTTTCAGGAAACTGAAGTGTTCCCAACTTGAGCTCCAGCTGCACTTCGCAGAGTTGGGCATGACATGGGGGTAGGGGGCTGCGAGGGGCGGGGGGCGGGAGTGGGGAGCCTGGGCTCGGCCTCCCTGCCTGCTCGCTTGCCCACACTGCTTCTGCTCGTCCTCCTGCCTCCACTGCTGGGGTTGGGTGTGAGGCGGTGGGGTAAATGACCCTCATTTGCTAGGGGCGAGATGCGTGCCGAGGTGGGGGTGGGGGGAGATAGGCGGAGGCTGGGGGCGGGGAGTTGAGAGTGGGTGGGTGGGAAGGAGGGAATCGCACTGCTGAGCCTCTCACTGGAAGACTTGACAGTAGCCAAGCTGAAGTTGTCAGTGTGGGCTGCTCAGCAAAGTTCAGAGGGAGCCTCTTGGATTCGGATCCGATCCCTGGGAAAAGTGCTTTTGAAAGAGGGTCTGGTTTGTGCCCCTTCCTTCCTCCCTGGCCCTATCACTGCTGACCTTACCTCCCCTGCCTGCCCCCCTACTTATCAGCAGCCCTTTGGGGAAAGGAAATTCGGACCCTCTGCGCGCGCGCATACACACACACACACTCTCACTCACACTCACACTCACACACACGGGCGATCACCCGCTTGATTCAAACCCCACCTCCCCTTTCCCCGTTTTGTGTCTCTCCCTTTCCTTCCTACAGACCATGGTGAATCCCGGCAGCAGCTCGCAACCTCCCCCGGTGACGGCGGGCGCCCTCTCCTGGAAAAGGTGCGCCGGCTGTGGGGGCAAGATCGCCGACCGCTTCCTGCTCTATGCCATGGACAGCTATTGGCATAGCCGGTGCCTGAAGTGCTCCTGCTGCCAGGCTCAGCTTGGGGACATTGGCACGTCTTGTTACACCAAGAGCGGTATGATTCTTTGCAGAAATGACTACATTAGGTAAGCAGATGCTGCATGTCTGTGAGATCTGCTGGGGTGGGGAGTCCCCGGGAATGCAGAGTCGGGGTGGGTGGGTGGAAGTTGTACCTGCCACAGTCAACTGTTGCTTCCCCGCCACCTTTTCTGGGTATGAAAGGACTGAAAGAAGAAAAGGAGGTTGCGTTGGCAGCGGGAAGAGAAGTTGGAATTGTTTGCTTTCTTGTTCTCTTTCTGGTTTTTATTTTAAATTAGCTGTGAACCCCCAGGCTCTGTAAGAATGTCTCTTGGTTCCCCGCTTCAGGTTATTACTGGGAGGCCCAGGGGCAAGACCGTGGGGGCCCCCTGATCTCTTTCATGTGGCTGCCAGTCCAAGAGGAGTCCCCACTAAAAATAAACAAAAATCAAAAGGCGGCCTAATCTGCTTTCCTAAAGGTTGGGCAGTAGCATTTACCGAGAAACCAGGGACAGTCAGTGGCTTCAAAATAAAACTAGTTAAGGGGAAGTGACTTACCCATGGCGGTATCTGCTTAATTATAATATTTACATAAGCACCTTTAAACTTTTTGGAGTGGAGAGAGAGTGACTCATTCTTTATACTCCTTGTAAAAGACTGATTAACTATCAGTGTAAAGGCCTGTAATTCTGCTTGTAGCCAAAGAATCTAGTGGTAATGTTTGTCTCTATGCTGTTTGTTATATAGAGTCCAGGAACTTAGAATCTTGTGTGGTTTGTAAGGCAGAAAAGATTGATATTTCCTGAAGAAGAGGTCAGGGTTTTTTGGTTTGGGGGTGTGTGTGTGTGTGTGTGTGTGTGTGTGTGTGTGTGTGTGTGTGTGTGTGTGTGTGTGTGTGTGTGTGTGTGTGTGTGTGTGTGTGTGTGTGTATACACCTACCACCCTAGAGCTCCAAACAGGTTTGTGAAAAACCAACTGAAATATGTTAATTTTGCTTTCTTTAGTTAATGTATAGTAACATCATGATCTTTTCTAACAAGTTTCAGTGCAATTAATAGAAAGAATTCAGGAGGTCAGGTGCCTATAGGATCTTTTCAGGTGAACTCAAGCTCCTGAAACTCATTAATTTGAAAGGAGGCATTTGAAGGATTACACACATTTAATTTGAGTAAATGGTTTGATAGACTGATGCACATGAATGCTTCAAGGAGGTGTTCTATTTCAACATCCAGTAATTAAAAAAAAAAAAAGACCATGGTTGGCATAAGAGAAAGGCAGAGTTTAAGATGAATTGCATTCTATTTAAATGTTTGGGGTTTTTAATGTAAATGCCAAATGTATTCTTAAGTATTTTCCCCTCCTTCTTTAATAGTTCATAGAAAAGTTGCTGCTTTTTCCTTTCCTTGTGGAGGAATCAATTGGTTTATAATACCTTAAAAGTTTATTTTTGGAGCACTGGGCTTATTTTCTCCATTAGGTCGAGAAGGATGTAAATGGTATAAACTGGGCATGAATATGGAAAGGTTCATTCAGTTGTCATTAGTTTAAAATGATGGGGGTAATTAAGAGTTTTTATTTATTTTAATAATGCAATCTCCGGCCAGTATGCTTGCCTTCTTCATGAACTCAGTAGGAGAAAGGGAAATAAGAAGAAAAGGCTTTTATTTTTTTTTTCCAAGGGCAGTGATGGTATGGTAGTTCCTGAATGTCCTTTCAGCAGTAAATGTTGGGAAATCAGCACATGGGTGTGTGTTGGGGGGGTGGGCACCGTGTGGTAATGCTTTTCTGGTCCTCCATCCAAGCAGCACCAGAAGCCTGACTGTGTTGTAATTAAACAGAGCAGAACTGTGGATAAGAAGAGGTTTGGTTTGAAGTGGGGGGAAAAAAGCACAACTGTTCAGATGCAGTGAATGGTGGTACAGTTTCATAACCCTCTAAAGCGCAAACAAACCTTCCCTTCTGATTGTCACTAATTAAAAAGAGAAGATGCCTCCGGTCCGTTTGAATTTCCCCAAGGCAAGTTCAGGCATAAGACTTATTTAATGGGGGCCAAAAAATGAATGCCCATTTTGTTTCTCCGTGTTCTCTGCAATTACGAAAATGGAGTGTGATCAGCCCTGGGTGTTTCAGAGTTGATGGCCCTCTTCCATCTCATGACTTTCTCCCCTTTTCCCTGGATCTGGATAATTGGACTTAACTTAGCATGTGCTGGAGTGAGGCATTCCCTGAAACTTGAACTGGATTGCTCGAATGAATATTTAGATATTCCTGGGAGATCTGTGAAGGGCGTGGAAGTCTTCATTTATTGAGCTGAACTCTGAAGAGTTCAAAGTCTTCAGCCTGCCGCCCCAAACCGAGAAGTCTAGGGACCTCTTCTAGCACCCACTACCCACCTACCCAAATTCCAGAATGGATCTGGGCAGTTTCAGCGAGGCTCTTGCCAGGCCTGCTGGGGGTGGGGTTTGAGTTTGTTTATCTAGAACTGACTTGACCTATACTTTTCTCCCTCTCCTTCTATTCCTCCTCCCCCCCCCCCCCAGTTTGAAGAGCTGTCAGTTTCCTTATCCGAGGCCAAATCCATGTGCACAACTCTTAATCAGAGTCGCTGGGGGAAAATTAGACTTGAATCACAGAATGAAAAGCGGATTGATCCCCTAAAACGGCTGCCGCCAGGTGAAAGGGACTCTGGTGCTCTCCTGAGCGGGGGCTAGGACCACAGAGCGATTTATTAAGGGGCTTTTAAACTGTCTTGAGGTTGTGGCTTTTGAAAACGACCCAGATCTGGCTAAAAGCAGCAGATTCTACCTTCATGGGTAAGCTGGGAGAGGCAGGCAAGCCAGCCTGGTTCGAGTGGGAAGGAAGGGGAGCCAAAGTGTGTGTGTGGGGGAGATGGATTACCTTGCTGACCCCTCCCCCCACCCCTTTAAGGCTAAGGATCCTTTGGGTGCAGAGTAACGACGGGGCTTCTGCCCTCACTCTCAAGATTTCAGATAAAGCTGCCGCAGCCCCAGCCCCCAGCAGCCGGGAATCCGCACACAATTAAAAGCTTTAATTAGAGGCTCCTCCATTTTCTCTTAGTTCTGATGGGCTTTATCTAATGAGATCTGGTCTCTGGCTTAGATCTGCTCAGAATGACGTGTCCGAAATGAATGAGAGCCCCGTTGCAAACAAAACATTTAATTAACAAAATTGGCCTCTAAGAGAGGGAGGGGAAGTCTGGAGGTTGGGGAGGGGGGGACTGGGGGGTGCTGTTATTCTGGCGGCTCTTAAAGGGGCCCAGGCCAACCTACTCTCTGCCTTCCCTCCCCCCCCCCCCCCCCAGATCTTTTGCTAGTCCTGAGATTTTGGAAACGCCCCCGCCGTCTTGTCCAGCAAAGTTGCTTCTGGACTCCTATGCTTCCTGGTACCTTTCAGTCCCCCCTCTCTTTCCCCCCCCGCCCCGTTTCCTCCTCTCGTGGGTCCTGCTGCTGCCTTTAGAGAAGGAAGTTAGGGGAGTGACGGGTGGGGCTTACGGGGTGGGGGGAGGGAAAGGAAATCCAGCTGAAGGCTGTGTGTGGGTCCCGGGCTATGTGGTTTGCCAGACTTCACCGGGCTTGCAGGCCTGTGAACTAGGCCAAGCAGGGGCTGGGGGGTGCGGCGGTGGCGCACCAGCAGTGCCCCGACGGCTGTCTCTAGCTGCGCTGCTGCTGCTGCTGCGGTGCAGGGCGGAGCGGAACAGACGCCCCGGGCCTGGAGCGAGCAAAAGGGCGGGAGCTCCGCTGGAGAATAGCTATCCCCTCTTGCTGCTGCGTGCTCCCTTCTTTTCAATTCACGTGGCTCTCCGCAGCCGCAGTCTGCACCGTGCAGCGGGGCGGGGTAGGGGGCTGGGGGAGGGAGGAGACGGCCGCAGCAGCAGCGGCAGGGGGAGGGGGTTCCGAGGGGTGTGTGTGTGTGTGTGTCTGTGTGTGTTGGGGCTGGGGTTTGGGGGAGGGACAGTGGTGGTAGAAATCTAGGAGCCGCCAGGCAGGCGAGTTCATTTCCCTGGTAATCAACAGCAAGCTGCTATATTCAGAGAATGCTGTCCCTTTAATTGAACAGGCTAGGTAATTAAATGGCATTTTTCCAATAGGACGTGCTAGGTAAATCTAATAGTTGGTTATTTAATATCACTTTGAAGTCTGCCCACTCAAGCACAATGACAGCTTAGGAGCATGTGAACTATTAGCTAGGAGAAGAAAAAAAACCCAGGATCTCAAAAATTAATTAAATCGCATGCAATTTAGGGGGAACGTTTATCTTGATTTGTCATAACAGAATTAATTCAAGGCCTCCAATTCACTTGGGGGCAGATCTGTTACTCTGAATTAACCAAGCGTAATTTGGCTGATTTTTTTCCCCCTCTTTCTAATGCAGCACTTGCCATTATGCACAGCCCCCCTCTTAAGTATCAATAGCTTCTGGGGCTTTTAAGGTGCTCGGTCTCTAGTTATTCTGAAGTACCTTTAATGGACTTGGCTCCAGGCATAATTTCTGTGTTGCGTTTCTTTGTTACGTTTTAATATAGCTAGTGCAGAATTTAGATTAAATATAGGAACTTGCAGGAAAACCAATTGCATTTGGATCATTAGTCGTAGAAGTGCATTTTTCTCTTCTGATAGGTTGCTGATATATTTACTCGTCGGTAGAAACGTGTAGCTCGCCACCCCCTTTAGAAATGCTGCCCCCGTTTGCCTGTCGGTGTAGGAAACACCTCCAGGAATCTCTTAATATTACATGTTTGCTCCTTAAAGTAGTAACATAGTTGAAAATGAGCCCAGCTATTGGTCATCAGATTTCCAAGATGATGCTGAGATATAATACCAAACTAAAAATAGGGCTATCTTTTTTCCCCTTCTTCCTCTTCTCCCTCTCTTAACGTCATTGGGACAGAGTTGGGGGCAGAGCTGACAAATAGGACCCAGCTACATGGGAGTTCTCCAAATAAGAGCGAACCACCTTTAGAATGCAGGCTTGTGGGGGATTTCTCCTTCTTCTCCGGCTTCTTTTCCATATAAGGGACCGCTTGATGTTTGTGATTGATTGCGTTGCCCAAATGCTGAAATATTAACGACCTTCTTGGACTGAGGACCCAAAGAAAGGAAACTGAAACCGATTCTGTCATCACAATTAAAGAGTCCCCTGGCTTTAATTAGCCTGACCTGGGGTATATCTCCCCGTAGCTTGAGTTAAAGAGAAAAGAGCCCATTAAAGTCCAGTCTGAGACCGATAGCTACTTAATTGAGCACCTAAAGCCTCGAGCCTTTTAAATCAAACACTGTCCTGGACAGTCCCCCTGGTTAGATAATTAACTCTCTAGCCTCACAGGGGAAAAAAAAAAAAAAAAACTTTTCAGGAAAAAAAAAGTCGAGTTTCTAATAGTCGCCTTCCTCCTGGGTGAAGGGGGAGAGGACAGTGTACAGTGTGTTTATAGAGACACCAACCGTTAGGCTCTCGAGGCCCTGAAACAAGGGCCTGGAACAATCTCCAACACCATTGATATGTTGTTAAATAGCACATGGGCCAGGAGGAGATTTTAGTCATTTCCAAACTTTGTAACTATAATTTTCTCCTCTTTTGTCCATCATGTGATTGGGGATGGGGTGGGGCCGATTGTTCTCAGAAAGGTTATGGAGGCAGTGCTGGGGGAAATAAGATGTATGAAAAGCTTTTGGATTACATATGACTGCACGCATTATTAAAATACACTTAGCTGCCAGAGACGTGCAGCTGACTTTACTCAGGGTGAATTGTTAAATAAATGAACACTCAGGCAGCATAATCAGATCGGTGCTGGGAAAGTGTGTTTTTAAGATGGTGTGGTTCGAGTGAACCTGTTGGGGGTGGTGGCAGCCGTAATTACAGACTCTTGTTCTCAGAAATACTTGGAGAGAGCTCATATTCATCATAAGAGGATATTTTGGCCCTTCGTTCTAGGATTCTGCTTTCACAGTCACTCCCCCACCCCCACCCCATCCTCCCAATCTCCTTTGATCCCCAACATGCATTTTGCCACACTGACAGGTTTTTAACTTTTTGTCGTTGTTACTTAAACTCTCATTCTTTTCCATTCCTTTTTGGGGATCGAGGAAAACCTGGCCATTGCCCATACTTTCTTCCCCCCATGCTGTTTCTCTTCTCTGCCCACCCCGTTCTCCAAACTTTGTGGATGGTGACACCCAAAGCCTAAGAGCATCCAGTGCTGGGAGGTGGGGGAGGGTGGGCAAGGGAGGGGGAAGAAAAGAAAGAAAGAAAAAAAACCCAGTAGGATTTCATTAATAGTCCTGAAGTGGTCAAGCTTTAGACCCCAACCATCTCAGTGGCCCCAGAGCTTCCAGGCAGGGCTGTCCTTTGGCTGGAGGTCCTGCTCGTGTATTATTCCAGCCTTCCCTTTGTAACCATTCCTGATTCTGCAAGAACGTGTCAATGTGTCGCGGATCTCAGACTAATTAGTTTTGAAATGGAGTTTTGATTGAACTCTTCAAATCGATGCTGCTGCAAAATTTGTTTCTCGGTCTTCCTATTAAAAGCCATCTTAAGGGGCAGTTTTACTACTCTCCATGTCGTTCAGTCGATACATTTAATAACAACTTACAGGCTATTTTCAATAAAGTGGCGACAGCAAATTAGTAGTTTGAACATGACAAGCCTCCTCTGCAAGACCAGATTCTGAAAACTCAAAGCAATTATTTTTTTATACAGAGGCATGCTGCAATCATTCAGATTACGGGTATTCTATAGGAACACGTCTTCGAGTTTTGACACCAGCAGAATTTTATGACTTTATTTGGACAAGGAAGAAATGCAAATATTAATATTTCTTATGACACCTATACGTTAATTTGTAAATCCTGGTGACCTTCTTCTGAAAGTGGGTCTGTGACCCTGTACCCACTTGTTCCAGTCTTCACCCTCTGCTGTGGAATCATTTGGGTTTGATTAAAAAAAAATTGTGGATCTTTGAGAAGGATTCAAAGAAATAAAAAAAAGCTAGTTTGTGGATACTCTCTGAAAGTGGAGTTCAGTCTTCATTTAAAATCTCTCCTTGTGCCTTTAAACACATTTAGAAAATTATGTATCTCTTTTCACTACACTCGACTTCCTTGTACTCTTCTCCCCCCCTCCCACAGCCTTTTCCCTCTTCCCCCTCCCCGCCCTCTCCTTCTCCCTCCACCCCCACCCCCCCATGGCAGATGTTGTGGTCTCATTTGATTGCATAGGAAAACTGCAGTGATACAGCAAACACCCAGAGAGATATGATGACAAATGGGTCCAGATCCCGGTAAATTACTTTCTGCTCAAATCGAAATTTCATTCAGTTTGTTGCTAGCAGAGATGAAGTAATCTAAATTGTGGACTCAGGAGCAGATAGAGGGAAGTTGGAGCAAGCATTTCATTATCAAGAGAGAGAGAAGGTTGGGATGAAAGAGATGAGCAGAGGCAAATCTTAAGTGTTGACACCATGATTGAAAAGGTTAACCCATACACATTATATATCAACCTGGATAGCAGAGAGTTTCTAATGGAAACTCTTCCCTGATGGAGGTTTACTGGAGTTTCAATACACTGAGCATGATGTCTTCTTAGATATACAATCAAATCCTCTTAACCCTTTTGATGACTCATATCTCAAGATATGATTAAAGTACAAAAGAGTTCTTCATATAATTTCAAGGACACAATGCATTTAAACTCCAGTCATGAATTGTATCTTTTTTTTTATGATGAACTCAGTAATCTGATAAAAATGTGTGTAGTACAGAATTCTTTTGTATTTGCTAGAGGTGTAAGTCAATATTTTTGATTAAATCCGGTGCTTCCTCTTCCTGTGTGGTGGGCAGAAGTTAGTCAGTCCCCTCCCCCAAAATGGGTTTACTGTTTGATGTAAATCAGTTGCAGAACTCTGAGGCCTGTGCCCAGAAAAAAACTTAGGGGTGGGACTGGAGAGTAGGGAAGGATTTGGGGGAGGGGTGGGAAGTTCTTTGACGTAGCTGAAACATTCATGGTTGCCCTCACCTTTGTTTCAGGTTATTTGGGAACAGTGGGGCATGCAGCGCTTGTGGACAGTCGATCCCTGCCAGTGAGCTCGTCATGCGGGCACAAGGCAACGTTTATCATCTGAAGGTAGCTCTTGGCTCCCCTCTCGTTCCCCCTCCAGCTGTTGTATTTCATTGTTTTCTTATCTGGGGTACTCACCTAGTATATAAACTCTGCTCATATCTGTATACTGTGACTACCGAGGGAACTCTTTAAAATAGTAGAGCCTTTGAAGGTGTTGTCCACGGGAGGGGTCCCTGTGTGACTGTTACATGCATGGGCACACAACATGCATTTCTGTTGAATGGGGGCTAATATCCCCCGAAATTGCCTGTTAAGAAAAAACAAAAGCTTAAAACTCAAGTGTTTCTGTACGTTGATAGAAACCCCTATCTTGAGTGGTTGCCCCAGCCTTGGCACCAAAAGACTTCATTTTACACCTGTTTCCAATGGTTTTTATCTTTCCTTTCCAGTGTTTTACGTGCTCTACCTGCCGGAATCGCCTGGTCCCGGGAGACCGGTTTCACTACATCAATGGCAGTTTATTTTGTGAACACGATAGACCTACGGCTCTCATCAATGGTCATTTGAATTCACTTCAAAGCAATCCACTACTGTCAGACCAGAAGGTGAATACCCAGCAGTTACTAATGAGTTTTCTTAGAGCAAGGTGGGACAGCTCACCTCTTCCAACCCTGAGTTTACTAGGCTGTGGTTTTTCTTTTGTATCCCCCTTGTAAGAGACGCAGATGAGAGTCCAGGTCTGGTGTTCAGCAATGGGGTGACCAGATGCAAATACTCTGAGGTGGAGGGCTACCTCTTAGGGAAATCTACTTGTCTTCATTTGGCTTTAGCCTCAACTGCCCCCCAGCCTCGGGGTATGAAAAAACCAAGCCCAATACTAATCATTAGAAACCATGGGATCCTTTGGAGATGCAGAAACAGAGTGCCATAGGTAGTCATTAGAGGAAAATTAGAACCTTAATTTTTGTAAACAGGACTACACGTCTTTGTCATGAAGAAAAAAAGAGTCCTGTGTTGATGGTTGAAATCTAGACACCTGCCATCCATCCCCAATTTGCTTTGGATTTATTTTTAGAATAGCAGTTTTACAAAACATACTGTAATACCTGTAATACCGGAGGAGAGCATTTCTGTTGATTGGTAGGCCCATAAATTTGAATAAGTTATGGCATTTAAAACAAAGTTCTTAGTCTCTTGAAGCTCTCTGCACCACTAATAGTGCCATTAAAGATTATGTATCTCTCTTTCTGATCCATAACTTGAAAGCCTTTGGACCGCGCTTATAGATGAGTAAATTATATACGGGGTACAAATTATGGCACGTTAGAAGGCATTTCAGAGGAAAATGTTCCGATCAACAGTTGTCCAGCACCCTTAGAACTGGATAGTTTGAGATCTATTTTAATCTGTTTAATAAGTCTTACAGCTATGCAAGCGAGTGCATTTTGATAACCGCTGTGCTTAATTTGTAACAATTACTGTCAACCTTCAGTTAAGAGACTGTTCATTCCACACTGGTCCAGAAAAGAGTGAAATGTATGAGTCTCACACATAATTTTATTCACATCATATTTCATACTGATTATGTATTGATGACATTGATTCATTTACTCTTTACAGCGCCACTTGCATGGATATTAAATCTTATTGACCACAGATGAATTTTAATTTCAGATTGGTGATAGATTTTTCCATCAGCTCTGATAGTCTGTTTGACTTTTTCATCATTAACCCAGGCAATCGCATAGGACTGAGTTATTGCATTGAAACAAAAAGCGCACACTTCACTTGGTAATTCTTTATAGATTTACAATAGGAACTTCATTAATGTCTGTTGCAAGGATCACGAAAAATAACATTTATCTGAAAAGAGGAATTCAGCAAGCTTCAAAAATCTGGGGGAAAATAGTGGGTTTCTTTGTCTCCTGTAACTTGCAAAGGCAGATGCCAAGGACTTTTTCTTTAGAATACAGGGAGGAAATGCCCCCTTTTTTTTTTTTAATATAAATTTTAGCCATTTAAAAAAATGTACCATTAAGGTATAATGACTTTTATGTTTTCCTTCCCCCCACCTAAGTTAGGAACTAAATTGAATTAAAGCTCTAGTCTCTGCGTTGGAAAGCAAACATGAGTAAACTGAATAAATAAAAATATTTATATTACAATGTCAATTAATCAAGGAAACTCGATAGCGTTTTAGCTAAGTACAAAAGTCCTCATTTCTGTTACTGTAACTACTTAATATTGGCAAATAGCTATCAAAGTCACCCCTTCAAGGAAGTACATAAATGCAGCAATTCATAGATTTATATGTTTGTGAATTTTAATGAAATAAATTCAGAGTGCAGATTTAAGAGGGCAATGAATCTGTTAAATGAATATTTGTAGATAGTCATTTCAGAAAAAAGAGGTAAAGTCTGTCCTGTTTATACAGGGTAGGGAAGAAAGGGAAGTGTGTTCCAGGAATCAAGAGGTTGCTCTCTTTTTCCCTCTCCTTCTGCCATAATGTCAAAGCCTGATTTCCTCTTTGAATGGGATCTTAAGTTTGTCACGAGTTTTATCCCATTTCTTTCTCTGGCTTTAGCAAAGCGTAAAAATGAGTGTTATAGCTTTACCATCATGCATGGTGAAGAACGGGGTAGGTAGAGAAGAAATGGAAAATTGGACCAGGCCTGTGAAGCGGGTCAAAGTGAGGCAGCCCCAGCCAGCCAAGCACTGAGGAAGAGGACACATAGGAGAAAAAAGAGAAGCCCTCGGTGTTGCTTTCCTGGCTTATCAAACTGAATTCGGCCACACTCGGTGAAGTAGATGAACAGTGTGGGAAGGAAGAGGCGCAGTGGCAGAGAAACATGGCTTTCTGTTAGATATCTCTGGATAGCATCTTGCCTGTGAAATAGGATATATACATATCTATACATATATACATGTACATACACCCATCTACATGTCCATAGACACATATATTTATATATTTCTAGATAGCATCTTTCCTATGAAATAGGATATATACATATATAGACACACACACACATATACACTTATATACGTAGACACCCCCTACATATACATACACAAACACACATGTCTGTGTGTGTGTATATATGTGTGTGTGTATTTCTGTATAGCATCCTTCTTGTTTTCCACATTAGGCACTGGCAGGAAAGGAGACGAGGGGATGCTTCTTTTGGACATCAGAACCTGCTTCAGTAAAAAGAACCTAATCCTAGCAATATATTTGTTTCAGCCTGGAAAATAAAAAAGGTCAGACAGGGGGTCTAAAAGGTAATAGCACTTAAAAAGCCTAAGGAAAAGGAATTTTTTAGAGTATGCACTTGTTAAATACTTTCTGAAAAACTGCCTTTTTTGGGACTTTTAAAAGCCATTTTCTTGTTAATAGAATTATCTTACATTTTTGCCTTCCATATTTTGTGAACATCGTCAGTTTACTAGGTAGTGGTTTCATAGGTGATGTTTTGGGGCAAATAGATTATATTACAAAAACACATTGTTCTCATCATCACCATTGTTAATGTTACTACTAACTACTAACCACTGATGTTTGTATCACGCTTTAAGTCTGCAAAGCGCTTCACATATATTGATAAGAAACCAAAGGAGAGGGTGTTCATGAATTCTTAAGAATTCTTTTTTTCTAAATTTATCTTCCATGGCTTCTCTTTTTTTTCCAGAGGTAATAGCCTAGTTATAGAGTTCCTTATTCCATCACTATATTTACCATATAGAAAAATAGCCATTTTTACTTTGTCATAGACTATCCCTAAGTCCACTTACATGTCGGACATATACAATACACATATAAAACCTACCTACCCTTTCTTTGCTACAAGTATGTATATGTGTATGTGTACACAGACATATGTACACATATGGTAAACCGATTATTTCAACATTGTCGTTTAAAGACTGCTTATTGTGTAGAAAACATCAACTTAGCTCCTTTAAAGTTCCACTATATTGTCATAAGATCTGTCCACAGGGTTTGGAGTCTTATTTTTTTTTAGTTCTCATGTAGTTCTGCATCATTGATTGTGTATTCTAAGAAAAATAATTTCAGGCCTTTAAATCGGATGCCTCCACTTGAGTGAAATGTCAGAGCACTAGTGTGTCAGGACCTAAGAAAAAAGAAAAGGAAGGGAAAAACCCCGTAGGCTTGTATCATTTAAAGGAAGCTTAGTTATCCTCAGGAGAACATTTATAGCCTGTCTACAGGGCCAAATAAACCCACTCAGATACCTTCCATAGTGTTCTGTAAATCGCTGCCTGTTACCCAATTCCCCTTTCCACTTAAAAGTGAGGCTACCAAACCATTGTATTGGGCATCAACTTATCTATACTTTTTCAATAAAACGGGAGTTAGATTTCATCCCTCCATTCACTTAGAGGAAAATTTAGAGTCTCCTCGTTTCCATGTCACTCAGCAATTCTCTTGTAGTTATATAATTGGTGGCATGCGGGTGTGTGTCCATCGTGGAGGACATTGGATGCTCATTTATTAAATATGCTTACTGGCTGCTCCCTAATCTTTGTTCTGGACAGACAAATTACCTTTCTCACACTGAGCTTCAACTCTGGGGATTTCAGCCTCCACCACTTTAATTAGCTGGAAAGTGGGGGGTTGCCGTTGCTAATAGACCTCAGGCTTTTAGTAACTTAGGGAAAGGGTGAAAAGAAAACTTCCTGGGAAGCTCAAAATGTCATTTAAAAAACCATAAAAACCTAATATATATTATTTCATTTTGGTAATTGCAAACAGATTGTATTTGAAGACTGTGTGGATGATCATTTCCAACTTCCCCATGAAAGTCAAATTTCTCTTGAGCTAGGCACTTTTAATTATCGCAATTCATTAACACATCAAGTGTGGAAGCACATGGGTTTGACTTCGTGTATTGCCATGTTTATGTAACATTAAGTAACGTAGCAGATGAGAAATCTGAATTGAAGAATCACATCCATAGGTCATTAGAGAGGAGGCTTCCTGTAGCTATAGAAGTAATATTTCGAGCCATTGTCGTGGAAGCCAAGGGCATCCTCTGTGGTTATTTTTCCAAAATGGGAGCCCACCCTTGTCCAGACCATTCCTTGGAATGGACATCACTCTCAGAAACTTTCTGAAAATCCATTTCTTCCCTCATTTTCCCCACTAGTAAAATCTGTCTAAAATGTTATGCCTTCGCTCTCCAGCGCCTGAGTAAGTAGCATAGAAAGCTTCCATCGAGTCACAGTTGGAGTGTAGTCTAATAAAAGAGATTAGTGAATGTGGAGAAGACACAAGCAGTCGTGTTTGAGTTTCCTGTCTCTCACGTTTAGCGTTTTGGCTAAGATGCCCATTTTTTATCTCTTCCAGGTCTGCTAAAAGGTCAGAGTAATGCAGAATGCGTGCCTTCATCTCAAATTTTGTTCATCCCAGATGGATCCCATGTGTCTCCAGTAGACAAGTCACCTTTGTAGCTAGCCCCAGCGCCAGCTTCATACCACTGCACCTTCTTTATTCCTGATTGCCCTTCCCACATTTATTGGTGTATTAAAATGACTGAATGTGAGCATTAAGGACTCCATGAACCTGGGCTAATGGGAGACTGTAGAGAATATGAAAAAAGATCCACCGGAAGACATCTTTGGGGGGGAGGGGGCTGGGGGGTGGGGAGGGAAATGACTAATGAAGCTAATTAAAAGAAGCGTTCAAATCTGCTTTCTACCCTCATTAACAATTAGCAGGGCACTGGCCGGAGTTTGTACCCTGTGTTTTTCCTTAACAACATTCTCTTTGCTCTCTGTATACTTAGGTGTCGTAAGGAAATGTGTTTTCAATCCAAACTAAACATGAGATAAAGGAAAGAGATGTGGCTTTTGTGATATTCAATCACACAAACACTTTTATTGTATCTCTGTAAAATACAATGTATGTATGCATGTAAGTGTTTTTTGTCCTAATGTTGCTACTTCCCATGGCAAAAAAAAAAAAAAGGAAAAATTGGAAAAAAAATGTCAGGCTCCTAGAAGCTGCTGTGTAGAAATTCCACCCCCCCAATTTGCTGAATGAAGACAAATCTTTTATTTGTGATATTTTCAGAGACATTTGCTCCTAGTATGGTGTATTTAAATAATAAAAACTTAAAAGGAAAATCCCAGACCGTGTTTGGTTTTCAACACTTTTCTCTTCTGTCCTGTATATTTTGAAGACTTTTCCTTTCTAGTGCCGTGACTGCAAGTTCATTTTATTTATTTTGGGTAGGGGAGGTATCATTTGTGTTTTCCAACTCTTTGCCAGCAAGGCTTTCTTCCAACTACTTCACCGTGTCTTCTCTGATAGAGGTGCAGGAGTAAGGCCTCAAACAGTGTTTTTCCCCCTTTAGAATAATTCAATTCTTATAATAGCAAACATCTTACTACATTCTCCCATGTAGCCATTAGGCTGTGTGTGTGTGTGTGTGTGTGTGTGTGTGTGTGTGTGTGTGTGTGTGTGTGTTGTAGGGTACACACACACACACACACACACACACACAACACATTCATAGATATAAGATAGTTATCAAGCATTCATGGTCTGACTGCTTCAATTCCTCAGCCCCTATCCACTTGGACGAAAAGCATGTTAAAGCAAAAGGTCTAATGACCGGTGTCTGTCTTTTTTTGCTCTTACGCAGTTTATGGTTTTTGAAGGAAATAGCATCTCTAAACCTGGCAGGTACCTGTTTGCAGGTTCCATTAGCTGACAGGAGCCCAGAGCTCCTTTTATGGCCATCTTCAATGGGGCAAGAAGCCATTTCCCAGTGAGTTTTAAGGACCGATATGGTCTGCAGTGTGATGTTTATTTTGTTTTTCCTAAGATTGCCCCTCAGTTCCTTCTTCCTGCCTCTCCCCTCTTTTCCTCTCTCTTCCTTCCCATATGTTTGCAGAGGATTCAGGTTTCATTTGGTCGTATCCTTGAGATGTTTGTTTACTGGTTTTGAGACAGACCACTATCCACTATGGCTCCCTCAACCCCTTAAGAGATACCCTGGGGAAAAAACATTTTGGATGACCCGGCAGGCACATGTCTAGTGCCTGGGGAGAAATGGGGGGAAAACCTGGCAACTAGACGTTGCTGATGCTGCTATGGGGGGCTGGTTGAATTAACCGTTAGCAAATCTCACGACTTTTTATCGCAGGCCAATAAAATGAAGTGTGTTGATACTCAGACTTTTGATTTCCTTTTTGCTTTTAAAAATAGTATTTATTTTGTTTTATCTGCGACGCAGAAAGCTCCTGATACATACACTGTCTGTGGTAATGCGGATAGACTGCATAATCGCAGAAGTTGAGCCCTGCATATCTGAAAAAGTAACCACCAGTTTCCCTTTGAGGTCTCCTGCTTTGCTCTCCACCAAGGCCTCACTTGGTACTTTCCGCCTTTCGCACTGGGAGTGGAGGCATGGTGGTGGTGGTAGGGGATCGTTCTAAAACTATAAGCATTCTATAGATAGGACAAAGAAGATGGCTGTTACCCTTCTTCAGTCTGGTGAGCTTTTTTCCAGGAAGAAATAAAAGCAGAAATGCCATAGACATTTGAATTTCTAGTGTTTGTCAGTTTCTGGTCTAGAACCTGACGGTAAAGGAATAGTTTCTTTGATTAGTGCTTTCAAAAACTTATTCTTTAGGATCCTGGCTAAAGGTCCTTTGACTCCTGAGGATGCCATAGGAACAGAAAGTGTTAGTTGAATTACAAGTACCTTCTATCCTTCCTTCTCCCGAGCATCACCCCTCCTCCCTCCTGCATTTCCCACAGCTTTTCAGTTGTCCGATCTAACCTAGAAATACTAAGAAGATGCTTAATAACTTTGAGTAAGTAATGTAGTCGGGCATTTAGTGATTTAGAGGTCTAAGTTCATTAAAGACTTTAAATGAACTATTATATACAGCGGGCTCCTGAAGCCTTGCTACCTATTTAATAACAAGCTTTTAAAAGCATTTCTTAAGTTGCAGACCTCTAAGATTACAAATGTCACTCATGTTCGTATAATCCACATAGCAAGTGATGAAGCCTTGGCTTTGATGTGCTAAATTGGAGAAGGCCTAATGGAGCTATGAATATACAATAGAGAATATTTAAGTAGTAGTCTTGCTTTAGGTAAAACACTTCCTTGAAACCAGAGGCATTTCAAACAATAAAATGGGCCCTAATGGGGATGCTCTGGGTAGATAGAAAGCTACTGAAAACACTTAGGTTTATTTTTATGTGAACAGGGATGGGGTAGGCAGCTTTTTTTCCTCCTCACCCACCTCCCGCCTTAAAATACTGCTTGAAAGAAGGTAAAAAAAGTGTGTGGACGTAGTCACCTTTTGTCCACTGCGTTTGTTATGTCATTACTCTGTGAAATGAATGCTGCTTTTTAAAAAAGAAGCCTGATTTTTCATATTCACTGTGCCATAGAAGTTCCTAACAGCAAGTGCCGTTAAGAATCAAGGGCAGCCCCCTCCCCATGTGACAGCACCCCACTGAACTCTGGATTTTTTTTTTTAAATTATGTTTATGATACATATGAATGTCTCAATCATGCAAATTGTCACTCGTATTAATGAAACCATTTTGTAAAGAGATTGCCCTCTAAAAAGGGTTTAATGTTTTTACCTATCCAGCTGTCTAGTTAGGAGATTTACGCATCCCGGAAGGCACGGGGATGTTAAGGCTTTCTGAATCAAGTTGTTTGCATGAGATACTGGATTTCCAGGCCATGGTGATTTATCACAAACTATCGGAACCTGTTCTGTTCGTGTCTTGTGAAACATAAAATGAAAAAATTGTCGTGCCGGAATGAAGCCCCATGAAATCAGGTCGTTTTCAGGATATTAACTGTGTTTAGAGCCTATCTCCCTATTAGTGCTTATGACAGGCATCACGTCATAGTGGCTGGAGGGAAGGCCTGAGAGTGGGTTAGGCCCAGGTTCAGGTCCTTCCTTTAACCGGGACTGGCTCTGTGCTCATGGTCAAGTCACTTTGCACCCTAATGACCCGGGGAATTCTCTCAGACTGATTTACAGAGCTGGTGCCCATTTGTGGACAGAGACCTCATAAGGCCTGGGAGTTCTCCCAACACAAACAGAATCACAGATCAGGATTAAGATAAATAAATAGGAATGATATTTGCAAGAACTGATCATTCAAAATGAAACCCCCGAATGAAATGGCTTCAGGTACTGCTATGGCAGAATTCTAATGTGTTCCCCTAGATGGCGCAGTCAGTAGAGCCAGGGCCCTAGAATGGGGAAGACTCATCTTCCCAAGTCCAAATTGGGCCTCAGACTAGCTGTGTTACCCTAAGCAAGTCACTTAACCCTGTTTGCCTCAGTTTGCTCATCTGTCAGATGAGCTGGAGAAGGAAATAGCAAACCACTTCAGTATCTTTGCCAACAAAACCCCAAATGGGGTTACGGGGAGTCGGATGTGACTGAAACAACCCAACAACTGTTTATATAACATTTTGTTATAAATGGCTGGCACTTAGATGGTGCTTTACATAAGATCATATATTTGGAAATGGAAGGGATTTTTAAGGTCATCTAGTCCAACTGCCTTATTTTCCAGATGAAGAACCGAGACTGGGACATATTTTGTGACTTACCCAATGGTCTTATAGCTCTCCAATCCATCACTCTTCCCAATGTAGCCTGAATCCTTCTTCCCCATTATCCCTTTTTAAAAAATACAGGTAATTCACATAATAAAAAGAGGAACCTTATGGCACGATCATGAATTTAAATTTGGAATGGACTTTGAGGTCATCTAGCCTGACCCTCTCATAGGAAATAGTTTCAGATATGGCTTCCTCAATATCACTTAGGATGACTTACTGTCCACTTGCCATGTACCAGTGTCTAGTGAAGGAGCTCTTCCTATATTCTGGCTTGTCCCTGTGACATTAGGGAAGGGATAGAGATCTCACCGTCCAGGTATTTGAAGCCTCATCTACTCCAAAGTTGTCCCAGGTGCCTAGATTGAAGCCTAGGAGAGGCTTCTGAGACCTCCAGGTGACTGTTCAGTGTTGCTTGTCACTTTGTTCCTGATACTCTTCCCTATATTGTTAGTTCAGCCAAGTCACAGAAATGCTCATTGTAGTTAAATAGCAATTTGTTTCCATGAAACTGCAATTAAAGTATTACCGAGCAGCCATTTTAGATTGACAGGGCTCTGGGTGAATGTTAAAAAGCAAGTGGCTTCTTGCTGACTCTGGAGCCAGAGTCCAGAGCTGCTGAGTGCAGCTCATTCACCTATGGCCTAACATCCAGTTAAGGAAGAAGACACGTGGCTCTTCCGTGAGGGACTCTCATCTCATTGCCAACGTGCAAAGAGGACGAGTTGGGGCTGATCAGTTCAAGTTGCCCTAACGAGTCACCTAAAACTTTGGCCCATTTTCTGTTGTAGAAGGGCCTTTTTCTGATAGTTGGAGATGTGTGCATTTTCCTAGAGGGGATGTTTTCAAGTCAGATTGATTCTGTGGAGAATGGACTGCAAGTTGGAGGCCTCAAGCCAATAATGTACTACAGGTCCTGACATGTTACAGCTGTGTAAACAGGGCCACTGTATCTCTTAAATCACTCCTAATAAAGCATAGGACAAAAATCCATTGATTCTGTTATATGTTCTTTTAATGACACTGGGAAAAGATGTTTGGCAGAGGTCCATTGAGAACAGGCACGACTGACTGGTAGTCACCAAAAGGACTCCTTTTAATTGGGCCTCTCCTTTCTGTAATACTACATGGTTGTATTCCTGGGAAGTAGGCTCCCAGCTACCAAGTCAAGACCTGTCGGGTAAAGGAGCTAAGCTGAATTCTTTCTGTGGACATACACCTACAGACATATTTACAGGACTGGCCAGTTAGAGAGGGATAAAGAAATTTTAATGAAACCCTGAGAAACTGAAGTGAGATCCTGAGAGAGGAAAGGATTTCAGAGGTTAAGTTGGAAAATGCAATTAGGCCTGTATTCTAACCCAATCTGAGACGATTTGGTGAGCACCTTGGGAACTGAGCTTTTGTCTGCTTTCCTTTTCCCTGACTTTCAAACTTGAAGAAGCTTTCAAAAGCTCTCCAACTTGCTGGATTTGGAGTCAGAGAGAAAAGGCCTGGGTTTGAATCGTGCCTCAGACTGGATTCTGAGCCAGTCTTATTTTTCTCATTTGTAAAATCAGGATAATAATATCTATAGTACATAGAATCACAGATTTAACGCTCGAAGAGATCTTTTCATTTCAGGGATTATCAAATCTAACCCTCTCATTTTAGAGTTGAGAAAACAAGGGCAGTTAAATGACTTTGCCCAGGATCACCTGTTTTACAAGGTTGTTATGATTATCTTATGTGAAAGTGCTTTGCAAACCTTAAAGCTCTATATCAATATCATTACTATTATTATTATTATGTAATAATATTATCTAGGTGGTTCAGTAGATGAAGTGTTGGACCTGGAGTCAGGAAGACCCAAGTTCAAATGTAGCCTCAGACATTTACTAGCTGTGTGACCCTGGGCACGTCATTTAACCTTTGCCTGCCTCAGTTTCCTTATCTGTAAAATGAGAATAACAGTGGCCCCTATCTTGCAGGGTTATAGGAAAGATCAAATAAGATAATAATTACAAAGTGCTTAGTAAGCACTATGGAAATGAAAGCTATTTTTTAAGGATTATCATCATTAACTTTGCTCATCATGACTTGAACATGTAGTGTGGGAAAATACATTTGTTTGAGAAGTTTCATCTGACTTGCTCCAGTCGCTTTTACTGTGGGAGTGATGGGAAAATATAAAAAGCCTCTTTTTTCCCCTCAGAGATTAGTTAAGATTTTGATTTCCAATGCTGACATTGACAGCAATGTTTAGGGGACAAGGACCTCAGTCAACCTGACAAGAAACAGAATTCACAAATGAAGATAATTTATGGAGATTGAAAATTAAATGGAACATCAGGAATCAGGGCTGTAGGGGGGAAGTTTTTTCACTAGGGTTTTTTGTTTTGTTTGGTTTTGGTTTTGGTTTTGTTAATAGAGATGAGGCGCTTTGAATTCTCCCTAATCTCTGCAGGACCTCCGAGTTGATATCTATGTAAATAGTGAATCACAAAACCTTTTTTTTTTTTTCTTGAACCATCTCTCTTTAAGAACAGCTCATTCTCACTGAACACAAGGAATCAGGGGAGTTTCGTGATTCTCTGGAGGAAAAAAACATAAAAAGATATAGGAAATGTTTTGGCATTGACAATGTTGTCCATAAGGTGGTTGGGAGGGGGTGGAATCTTAAAGTCATTGAATGAAAGTCAGGATGAACAGAACACCAAACTTAGAATCAGGAAGACCTAGGCTGGAATCTTGCCTCAAACACTTACTAGCTGTGTGACCCTGGGCAAGTCACGTAACTCTCTTACTCTGGCCATCAGTTTATATATCTATAAAATAAGAACCTTGGACTTGATAACTCCTAAGGTTCTTTCCAGTCATTTAAAGCTGGAAAGTACCTTAGAATTCAGCTTGTCCAATACCCTTATATTCAGATGAAGAAACTAAAATCATTCTAAGAGGCAGAGTTCAAATTTGAACCTGAGTCCTTTGACTGTCTTATTTCTCTTCTCTCTTGTCCCCCCTCATTAGATTGTAGGTTCCTTGAGGGGAGGGACTGTCTTTTGCCATCACTTAGCTCAGTGCTTGACATACAGAAGGAGCTTCATAAATATTTAATAACTGACTGACAGAATCAGTGGTCTTTTCACTATATCATGCAGCCTCTCCCACAAGATGACAGTGCATTTTCCCATCACCATACAAACTATTCAAAGTGAAAAATCCTTTCTCCCTCCTGAAGCCCCAGTCTGGCTGAAGTCACCACAAATTCTTGTAATCAAGATGACATTGAGTATTAGTATTCTTAAAAAGAGTCATTTTGAGACTGAAAAAGGTAATTTTTGAATGAAGTGGGGAAGATGAAAAAGGGGTGAACTCGTATTCCTTAGGAACCGAGGTAGATAATTATTATCTCCTGTGTTATTCGACTATAGCAATGGCTGTTATAATTTTCTTCCATTATGCTATTACAACTAGTTTGTTTTTATTTCATCTTTTTCTTTTATTAAAACATTGCTATTCACCTTTATCAACTCCGGCGGGGGTACTGCCATAATTGAACTTGGTTAGTACAACTAAATTTAGACTGCCAGCAGATTTCATTCTTAGAGTGACAGAGAGATTGCTCTGAGTTTTTAGAAACTGTAGCTACCTCCTCCAAGAACACAAAGTGAGTATGAGAGATAAAAACTCTGTCCACAACTTTTATTTTCACATGAGAGAAAAAACCAGACCTTTGGGAATTATATTAGTCCAATAGAGGCAAGATAGAGAAATATGGCCAGTCCAAAGTAGTAAATGATGTGTTAAAATATCTTAATGAGCTGTGTCTTGAGTTCTCAGATAATGTTTGTAGAAAACAAAAGGCCAATGAGTTGTCTGACAGCTATTTTAAAGATGGAAGTATAGTATGTATATGACCATTTTTCTAAATAATTTTTTCTGGTCTGTACAATCTTTATAGACTAATAAGAAACCAGATATACGACAGATGAATGCTTTAATATTCATATTTGTTGTTTTAAGAAGGGTAAGCACTGAGGTAGTCAAATGGAACAGATTATACCTTTTAATTACATCCGAACATGATATTGAGTTGATTTTTTTAATGTAGTTGACTGCACTTCCTATTTTCCCCTTTAATTGCTACAGTCTAGAAAGATATCAAAACTTTGTAGATAAATTACTTTTACACACCTTAGGGCCAGGAACTGCCTTTATTATAAATTGGTGAGGGGTTAAAGAAAAATTTCTACTCTCGCTTAAAATGAGTATTTGAACAAAGCATCATTTGGTTGTGTTATAGAGATTAAGCAAGAACTTTTTTTTTTTCCTTGCATGAATCCTTGACTGTGATGGCATTGGGTGCAGGGGAAGTACCAGCTCTCAAAGCCCATAATCTTTTTGTGTGTTATTTCACGGAGCATATCACAGCCCAACAGCCCTTTACAGGATATACTTTAATCTCCTATTCAGCTATGTTCAAAATGAAAATAATGTAAGCCAACACATTTTGTCAGTTTTTCAGACTAAATATATTTCCCATTGTGTATAAATGTATATAATTATATTGCATGCTATAAGTGTCTGAACGTTATACATATATAGGCACAGATGAATAGATATGCAAAGGCTCTCATACATTACAGCCAAGGAGAGAACTGTCAGTTTCATAGAACCCCAGAATCTTAGGCTAGAGCACAACCCTATAGGGTCATTTATTTGAACCTCCATCCCACCCAGGAATCCTTCCCTCCTACAACAACTGAAATGTGTGGTCATCCAGCTTCTCCTTCATGCTTCCGAGGATGTTATTTTTATGTTATATCCTGGGCTCATGAGATTGGTTGGTAAGGAAAGCTTTAGCTCTATGATTGATTACCTATATATGGAAATTTGGAGTATTTTAGACAGCAGTGGTGCTACTGAGAATGTAAGGGATAAAAAGACTATACCAGAACTCAGAGCAGGTCACAGAGCCTCTGTTTACTTCCCTGTAAAACAGACATCATCCTTGAAAAATAAGTGACATTTATATAGTACTTAAAAAAAACCCCAAAAACCTTTATGTTTAATTTCTCAATGGAGCCTGTAATGAGAATGGGAATTTGAAGTTCCTCCCTGCCCCTTAATAGACCTAGGGGGGAGTTTGAAGACCTCCCCTGCTTTGAAAGTAAACTCTGCCCTCTAATAGGCTGGAGGAGTTTGCTGAAGGGAAGCAGAGTGCACAGGAAGCTGGTCAGATCTAGCCAGATGATGGGGGACAGAGGAGCTCAGGCAAGGAGATAGAGAGGTTCATGAGTAAATGTTGATTTTGTATTGGTTTGTGGGAAGGCTGAAGGATGCTGTGGCTCTCAGCGTTATTATGGCTTCTGAATATCTTTGGTACTATGATGGCAATCAGCTTACTGGTTTGGGGATTGGGTTTTCTGGTGTCTAAATAAATGTTTCAGTTCTGTTCTCTATCTGGAAAGTTTGGTATATTTTGCAATTGAATGTCATGCGACATTTATAGTCACGGTATTTATTGTGATTGTGGGTGCTGTAAATATTGCATTGGCGCTGCAGAGCCAAGCAACCATCTATTCAGGTGGGTCTTTTTTCCCCCATTTTGTAGATGAAGAAACTGAGGATACTATATGGTAGAAACATAGTAAACATGAGAAGCCAGATCTGAGCCCAAATCTTCCTGACTCTTAGTTCTAACCCAGCTGCCACCTCTGCCATTGTGTCCCACCTGCCTCTCAGCACTACCCTTCCAGATCTGTTGTGCAAATCAAATTAAAGAGGGGATATTTATGGAAATGCTTTGCAAACTAGAATGTTCTATATTAATGCAGGTAAGCTATTGCTGTTGAGTAAATGCTGTTAGGAGCATATATCACGGGATCCTAGCTCCAGGGCTGGAAAGGGTCTGAGAGGCCATAGAGAATAACCTTCTCATTTTACAGATGAGGGAACCTATGCCCAAGGGAACTTACATGACATGCCAAGGTCATGCAGATACTAAATGTCAGAGATAGGATTGGAACCCAGCTCCCCTGGTTTTAAATCCAGGGCTCTTTCCACAGAGGCTGAAGGGCCATTTTTTTTTCTTTCAACTTTTAAAATTGAGTTTCAAATGAATTCATTTACTTTTAAAACTCTCATCTACAGAAAAAGATTTGGTTTGACAAAGGTAGGAACCTCCCCCCCCCCCAACATATTGTTCCCCTTCCCCAATTGCACAAGAACTTCTTCATTGTTACTGCAGTGGGGAAGAGTGAGGGGAGGGGTAGGCTTGAGCCGTGGCTTGAGTGGGAGATGGCCCAATCATAGGCTGCCTTTTATTTAAATGGTTTTGTGGATTATTTCATTAAATTCAATAAAGCTAAATAGGTAGCACCCATTCATTGTGCTGATCTAGTACCTAGCAAGGATAGAGATGCACAATTAAATACTTAGAGCTTATGCAAGGCCATAACACTGGTAGGTTTTCAACTTCAGTGAGCTTTGGCCATTTGGAAGACTTGGTGCATTAGCACTCCAGGGCTGATTGGGGAGATTCTGGTTAAGAGGAGTGAAAAGTCATCTTTACTGCTGAAGCTGGGGGTGGTTAGGGAAGCAGAGAGGAGGCATGTCTAAGTCCTGTGTTATACCTGACATAATGCCTAGAAGGGCGACTCAGGTATTGCTTTGGGACTGAGCAGGGCTGTGGAAGTGGTGAAGGGGATGGGGCCTGAGTCTTCTGACTTTCCCCGAGTTCATTACTGAGTGAATCAGATAGATAAACAGGCTTGGTTTTCAAAGGACTGGAAATTCTAAATGGATTTCTGACACTGAAAAATTTAGATGGCTCTTTCTTCCTGGGGATTGGTATAATTCACAAAATTCCATCAGCCACCTCTTGCTGTAGGCAATTGTTTTTCACCCTCTTCAAGGTAGTAAAACATGTTTTAAAATTAAAAAAGAAGGGGGAAAAAGAGATTCTGGCTGGCTTTGGAGGACTTGAAAGCCAGACAGAGTCTTTGCTGTGGGCCAAATAAAGGTGGAGCTGTTAGAGATATATTTTCCCCCCCTAAGTTTTGTTTTATGTTCTTCAGTCTGGAATTTTGGTTGTGTGCGGGACTTTTTTTCCTTCCTTCCCCCAACAAGCCCGATTGAAGAATTCAGCCTTTAGATACTTCTTGTTTGACACTGCAGCAGGCATGATAATGAACTCATTACTGTTCATTTGATCCGGCTCTGTGTAAATTTGTGACATTATTAAAAATAATAATAAAATAAGGTGATGATTAGTTCTGGGGAGTGTGATGGGCTTGGTTATGAAACTCTCCCCTCTGCACCCCCACTGACTAAATAGTACCAATGGTTGGCTGCTGCTAAGAAAGGTCATTGTAAGTGTTATAAGAATTTTCTATCTGGAATATTCAAAGTTTCCCACATTCTTTAAGGTTTCCTACTTTACAGTGTCACAGAGCGACTAGGGTGGTGTCCTTGGAGCCAGGAGAATACGGATTTTAATCTGCCTTGTATACACATTGACTGTGTGACCCGATCAGATTCCAGTGCCAAATTGATGTTTCTGTATTCTTCATTAGAAATAAGTATAGCTTCACTGGGGCAGCTAGGTGATCCAGGGGACAGAGTGCTGGGTCTGGAGTCAGGAGGACCTGAGTTCAAATGGTTTTAGAGTCTGGGAGTCAGGAAGACTCATCTTCTTGAGGTCAAATCTAACCTCAGACACTTACTAGATGTGTGACTTTGGGCAAGTCACTTAACCCTGTTTACCTCAGTTTCCTCATATGTAAAATGAGCTGACAAGGAAATGGCAAACCATGTCAGTATCTTTGCCAAGAAAACCTCAAATGGGGCCAGAGTCAGAAACAATTTATTGCCTAAACAACAACAAAACCCTTACTAGGTTTCAGGTTTCTTGATTGATCTCTAAACAATTAACTTCATAGTAGAATATAAGCTACTTAAGGGCAGAGAATTTTTATTTTTTATTTTTTTTTGTCTCTGTATCCTGAGTATGAGCACAGTGCTTGGAACATAGTAGGGGAACTTCATAAAAGTTGTATTGAATTCCCATAACATCTGTTTACTTAGGTTCTTTGTCAGCAAAATGGGGGAAATGAAGCCCTGGTACCTCAACAAGTATGCCGAGCTTACATTCTTCGTTTCATACTCAGAAAGAATCCATGTATTTAGAAAGTACATAACATTCATGCTGTATGCCAAGATTACACTGGACATAGTTCACTCTAATTCTGCCTGAATGGAGGGCTGTCATCAGAAAAGCATGGATTTTAATTCTAGTCTGATGTGATCTCAAATGGGAACTCTGATTAAATTTCTATCTTCAGTCAAATAGTAGCCATGGGCTAATCACTTTAATCTCACTGCCTTGGTTTGCCCATCTGTTAAATAGGAATTTACTAATAACAGTTCTCTTTGTCTGTGTAATAATAGATGCACTCGTTATAAGATGAAAAGATTTTGATATCCTGTGGCTTGCACTCTTTGGGGCTGTCAGTACTGAAATGATGTTTCCAGCTAGGTATGTTACGGGCATTTATGGTTTTAGAACTGTGTTCTGTGCTCTGGAAAATACTCAATTTATTTCAAGTTAAAAGACATTTATTGAACAGTTACTATGTGGAAAGCATTCTATTGGGCACTGAGATACAAAGATGAAAAAAATAGCAGAGTCTCTACCCTCAAGGAGTTTACAATCTAATGAGGAAACAGATTATTTATGGAAATAAGTACAATTTCAGGAGGCATGTTACAAGGGCAAGACAGAGACCCAGAGAAATTTCTCTAAGAAAGTTGGGGAGCAAAAGATGACTTCAGCTGGGAGGGCTCATGGAGCTTCTGCATTTTGAGAATTGATTATATCTTCAATTCTTATTTTAAAAGGTTCATTATGACACTCAACTATCAATTAACTCCTCAACTCTCAAGAATGGGTGTTACGCTGCAGATAATCAAAAACAATGGATGATCAAGAAATCATTTCTATTTGGCTTTCAATATGAGATCCTACCACTCCGCCCAGCAGATTTGCCTTCCAAATTGTGTGTTTAATAATTATAGGTGACTTTTATAACTTTACACATATTATCTTACTTGATCTTAACAACAACCCTGCAAGGTAGGCTCTATTCCCATTTTACAGATGAGGAAATGAAGGACAGCAGAAGTAAAGTGATTTGCTCAGGGTCACACAGCTAGTCCATGTCTGAGGCTAGATTGGAATTCAGGTCTTCTTGACTCCACTGCTCCACCTAGCTGTCTTGCCTAGAAAGAAGAGAAACTGGCTTAGGTCATGAGTTTAAACATCAGTTCTGATAATTCACGAGTGACCTTGAACAAGTCAGCATTTCTGGGTCTTATTTTTCTCATCTGTGGAATGAGAAAGTTGGATAAGATGGCCTCTGAGATCTCCTCCACCCTTTAGGTCTATAATCTTGTGACTTCTTTGATCTAACGCTTCTGTAATTCAAGGTTTCATGATTACAGTGGTGTGGGTTCTTCTTTAACTGGCAGATTATGACTCCTCTACTTCTTAGCAGGCAGCCTTTGAGAACTGTGATGGCTCAAAATGGTGCCACCATGGGCAACCTAGTGATGAGCCTCTTAGCGAGGCTGGTTCTTAGGTGACAGGTAAAGTCCATTGCCAAGACTGCACTGGAAGCCTTTCTAAATTGGCTAAACTCAGCCGGAGCTTGGATGTACCATTGTGTAAGAAAATAGAAAACCAGCTTTGGATGCATGAAGGCCTGGGTTCAAGTCTCTAACGCATCCTGGCTATGTGAGATTGGACATATCCCTTACTGTCTCGGTGCTGTGGAACAATCTCTAAGACTGTCAACTACAGAGAAAGTTTTCATCCAAGAAGCTCTCTATCCCAGTGAAATCAAAGGTCCAGTTCCTAATCTTGGCTCTACCAGAACTTATGTGTTGTTAGCATAGCCCCGGAGACCTAAGGTCCTACCATTTAACAGTGAGATGTCAGACCAGTACATTCATAGAGAATGAATAATAATTTGTTGTTCAGTCATTTTTATTCACGTCCAACTCTTCACGACCCCATTTGGGTTTTTGGGGTTTTCTTGGCAGAGATCCTGGAATGGTTTGTCATTTCCTTCTCCCACTCATTTGTACAGATGAGGAAACTGAGGCAGACGGGGTTAAGTGACTTGCCCAGGGTCATATAGCTAGTGTCTTAGGCCAGATTTGAACTCACAAAGATGAATCTTCTTGACGCTAAGCCCAGCACTCTGCTGTGCCGCTGAGCTGCCCCTTGCATAATAATTACTACTGCTAACAATATGAAAATTATTTTGAACTTGACATACACACGGAGTAATGGCGGCAGTAGTGGGGTGGCATAGGTTTATGTTCCGTTCTTTGCTGCCTTTGGGTCATTCACTTCCCATTTATTTACTTAGGTTCCCTACTAATTAAATGGGACCCTGTTCCTTGGTGTCTCCCTCCCTCCCCTAGGCCCCCCCCCCCCCCCACTGCCAGATTATAAACATCTTGAGGGTAGAAACTGATTCCTTTGGGTGTTAGTGGACAAACGCTTGGCACACAGTGCAAGCTTCCTGGATATTTGTTGAATTGAATTAAAAAAAAAATCATTTGCCTTTCGTCCTGTGCTTTGCATTCCTTAAAAGGTAGAGTCCCTCTCTATTTTTAAAGCTGTAATATACATGCTATAGGACAACATAGCGCATTGTCACACAATGTGGATCTAAAAGCAGCTGGGTAGCACTCCAGAGAGAGAAGGCTGGACCTGGAGTCGGGAATCTTGCCTTCATACCCACAAACCAAGTGGCTGTGGGCAAGTCACTTAACCTCAGTTTTCCCATCTCTAAAATGGGCACCTACTGTCCAGGATTGTGGGCAGATTCAGAGGAGGCATTATGTCTAAAGTGCTTAGCAAACTTGAAGTGCCGTATACATGCTCTCATCTTCCTCCATTGTCAGACTCTGCTGCTTGTCCACCACCATCATTTGGTGTGTACTAAGGTGAAATAACCAGGGATACAAAATTTCTCTTAAAGACTCCAAAGACTATGAGAGGCCCTGTGGTGCACTAGATAGAAAGAAACTGAAGCAGGAAGACCTGAGTTCAAATCCTGCCTCTGAAATATGCCTATTGTGTGACCCTGGACAATTCATCTGACTGATTAGCTCTCTAGACTATTAACTGGAGGGGAGGTTCTGAAACCAAAGTGGCAGATGGAGGTTCCTTGTCCTGGAGCTCCCTGTACTATCCAACTCATGGCCATAGCCCCTGTCCGTATCTTTCTCCTTATCCCTGTCCCTATCCCTAATTCATAGAATAGGTTCTGTGTTCACTGAAAGTATAGCAAATTTAGTACAACTAATCTAAGTGTTGTGATTGACTTTGGAGGCAAACATTGACCAGAATTTTCCTGTTAATGTATGAAAAAGGAACGCTCTTAATGGTGCATGTTCTCTAAATAATGAAGCCACCTCATTTCATGCTGTCTATATGGCTATAAAAATGCAGCCCATCTCCACTGAACCTCTGATGTTAATTTGAGAAATCAGCTGGGGGAAAGTCTAGCCCAAACTTTGAATGTTGGTGATTTCCATCTTATTGGCCTTTAAAGTCATTAACAACAACAAAAAAAAGTGCTGGCCTAGATATTCATCAAACCTTATCAGCTATCGATTCCATGTAATTCAACAAACCTTTATTAAGTGGCTATTCTGCATAAGGCTCTGTGCTAAGCAGAACTGTAATGTAACTGACTGGGACTGATGGGAGTGTTGTCCCAGGGCGTCTCCTGGGTGCTTGCTTCTTGCTCTGGGGCAGTGCCCCTGTCCTGTTGTTGCTGCCTACAAGGTCCTCATAACTGTAGTACAGCTCTCCTGTGGTGTGCCTTCTCCCTCCATCCCTATGAGAATGAGGGCTGGATTTTGGGGGAAATGAGCCACCCCCTCTCCTAATCAGAGTGCTCTCACATTTGAATTGTCTTCTAACCATTACTGCTGCCACCCCTTCCTATCTTCCTAATTGAATTTGTCCCCTACACAAGAATACAGAATCTAGTGTAATGCCTTGAACACAGTGGGTGCTTAATAGATGCTTGTTGAGTAAGAGTTCTGCTAAGCACTAATGATATAAACAGGAAATAGACTCATCACAAAAGATAGCTGTGGGTTGGCTGGCATATTTCTTCTTTACATTGAATAAAAATGGCCACAATTATGAGTAACTCCCATGTATCCAACAAAGAGCAGCACTCTACCTGGTAGCATTTTTTTTTCTACTTTCCTTGAGACCCATCTTTGGCTGAAATATATTTTAATTCCATCTGACCTACTTTACTCCATGTGGCTTTGGACAAGCAAATGCCTCTTCTGAATGTACTTCCCCTGATTCATGAGCTTTTAAGGGCGGAGAGCTGAGTACTATGTAAATCTACAGACCAGGCCTCCCAGCATTACCCTAGCCTAATTTTGAAAGAGTAGAAATTAAGATGGAAACTTTAGCTCTTGATGCTCTAACTGGAAGTCACAATAATGGAGCTCCCTTTGAACAATGCTATAGTTAGAAGGTGGCTGGATCTCTCTTGGAATCCAGTGCTTGCTTTTGCCTGCAGCATGCTGGTCAGATCTCTCAGGCTGCATCTCTCCAGATTCTGTCAGTTTGCTAAGGCAATGCTGCAGTCTCGGAGCCTGGTGGAAAGGGGGAGGAATTACATTGTGCAGTTGGAAATTCTTGGCTTCCCTTGATTGCAGTCAGCTCTTTAAAAAAAAATGATTTTTACTCCAGCAATCCCTGTGTGAATCCTCCTTCATTTCTAAGAACGAGAACATCTCTCCAACGGGGGAGCCATTCTCCTGTCTCATCACAGGAAATATGCCCTGTGTTAAGGGTTAAAGGCCTGAATTCTAGAGAGTTCATGTGGGAG
>CM053586.1:330291972-330327397 GCA_028646515.1 Pseudochirops corinnae
GTTTCATATTCAGTGCCATTTGCTATACAAGAGACCCCCGGAGCCCATGATTGTTAGTGATCCCACAACCGAATTAGCTTATATTTATTTTGTATCAGTTTATTCCCCCCTCCCAGGAGAATGTAATCTCTTTGAGGGCAAGATTTATTTTGCTTTTTGTCTTTGTCTTCCCAAGTACCTAGCACAAGTGTTTGACACTTAATAAATACTGTTGGCTGCAAATAGAATTGAATTCTGGAGAAATAAAATGAATTGATCAGGGAACATTTCCCACTTGGTGGAGGACCAAGGAAGATGGTGTCCTTCTGACTCTGTCACGGTCTTGTTGTCTAACTTGAGCACCATGTAGTAGAAACAACTCTAAAATAATGTTTACTAAGCTCTACTATGACCTTATTTTGACGTCTTTGGGCAAATCTCCTCTTCTTTCTGCCCTTTTGTTCCTCATTTCACAGATGGGATTGCCCAGGTGACCCCTATGGACCCTGCCAAATATAAAATTTATTATGTCTTAGTTTCCTCAGCTATAAGAAGTCATTCCTGTTTGCCCAAGTTTCTAGTGTCTCCCCTACTAAGATTGCCTCCCACCTACTCTGTATTCTTTTGAATTTACCTATTTAAACACATGTTGTCTTTCCTCATTAGAATATAAACCACTTATAAAGAAAATAAATGCTTTTTTTATATCTAGTGATAGGAGAACAGGTCATGACCAAGTAAGAGAAAGTGAGTATTACAGATGATAAGATGAATAATTTTAGTTGCCTATACTTAAAAATATTTCTTTCGCAAATTTTGCACAAATAGTAGGGGTAAAATTAGAAAGGAAACAGATAATTGGTGAAAAAAAATCTGTGAAGCAAGTTTCTCTGATAAAGGTATGATATTCAAGTTATATAAGAAATTGATTTAAATATACAAGAACAAGAGATATTTTTCCAATTGATAAAAGGTTATGAACAGGCAGTTTTCAGTGGAATGAATCTAAACTTTAAAAGGCATAGTAAAATGCTCTAAAATACTAATAATTAGAAAGATGTGAATTAAAACAACTTTGAGGTTCCACATCATGCCCACCAGATTGGTGAAAATGCCAACTGTTGGAGGGGCTGTGGGAAAACAGGCACATGGAAGCACGGTAGATGGAAATGGGAATTGCTCCAAACATTCTCTAAAGCAATTTGTAGCTATGCCCCCAAGTCATGAGACTCTGCAGACCTTTGACCCAGTGATACCACTGGTAGCCTTTACCCCCTAGGAGATCAAAGAAAGAGGAAAAGGTCCCATATGTACAACAATATTTATAGCATTACTTTTTGTAGTGGTAAATTGCTGCAACCTAAGGGGTTGCCCGTCAATTGGAAAATGACTGAACAAAATAATGGTATCTGAATGTAATGGAATGCTATTGTGCCATTAAGAAATGAAATGTACAATTTAAAGGAACTTGGGAAAACCAGCATTAACTGATGCATAGTGAAATAAGGAGTCAAGTGGGCAATTTATACAATAACAAAAAAATCAGAAAGAAAAACAACATTGAAAGACTTTTAAACTCTGATCAAAGCAATGACTAACCATAATTTTGGAGGGCCAGTGATGACGCAGGGGCAGTTACATGGTATAGTGAGCAGAATGAGCCTTGAGTCAGGAAAATCTGAGTTCAAATCTGGCTCTCAGACATTTACTAACTGTGTGACTCTAGGAAAATTATTTAACATTTCTTTGCCTCAGTTCCTCATCTATAAAATGGGGACTCACAGTATCTTTCCCAAGAAAGCCCCATCCATGAGGTGGCATAGAGTTGGACAGGAGTGAAGAGCAAGTGATGAAGTATGTGCTCACCTTCTGAGAGAGCGGTGATAGACTCAGAGTGCAGAATGAAACACATGTCCTTGAAAATGGTCAGTCTAGGAATTTGTTTTGTTTGGACACGCAAGTTTCTTCTTATTTTTTTCTTTTCTTTTTTCAGTAGAAAAGGGGAGGTGGGAGAGAGAATAAATGCTTGTGAATTGTTAAAAAAAAAAGAGTAAAGTACGATTTAAAAAAAAGAATCTAAGCTTCTTAAAGGCAGGGCTTGTTTTTGTTTTTGGTTTAAAAAAAAATTCTCAGTGTTTAGCAAAGTGCCTGGCACAGTTACCAAGCTACCTAAGGAGGTTAAAACTGGACCAGATCCCAAAAGAATGGGTTAAATCTTCTGTGCCAGTCAGCACTGGGATCCATCTCATGAGTATCTACTACACTTCCAGTGTGAACAAGATAGGGAAGCCCAGTTTTATTAAAAAAAATGAAAATAAAAGTACTCCTGAGTCTGGTCCCTGTGAGAGTCAATAAACAGAAAGTAATGACTCAGCATGATTGTCCCAAGTCTCTCCAAAGCCTGAGAATAGTTATCAGAGGAACCGTAACTAAAGCCTTCTTGTTGACTTGTCCTGAACATGGTTGGCCACATGAATGCCTTGGTACAAGAAGAGAGCTAATGCCTATCAGTTTCACAGGTTTGCCAAAGTTAGCTGAGATGTCTGCTGTCATGATACCTTGATGAGGTATGGGACTGCCTCAGTGGAAGTCAGCAAGACATAGACTTTGACCTTCCCCTAGGAATAAAAGACCCCTGGAAAGGCTGGAGCCACGCAGCTCTGAGCATGAAGCCAGCAGTCCCCAGTGCTCCTGAAGATTGAGATTCCAGGGGATCTTTAAAGGCTGGGATCTTCTCCCCTTCCCTCTCCCTACACCCTGGCCCTGTTCAGCTATGAGGTAAGTACTACAGATACCATGATCTTCATTTGGCAGCTGAGGTAACTGAGGCCTATAGAGATGATGATGGTGATAGCATTGATATATTACTTTAAAGTCTGCAAGGCGCTTCACCTGTTATCTCATTTGATACTTATGATAACCTTATGAGACAGGTGCTAATAGTATTCCCATTTTTACTGTCACAGGAGAATCCTTTCACCCTAAAGTGTCTTCCTAGGGTGGGAGATGGAAGATAAGGAGAAGAGTCAAAGGGATGATTTTCTATTAGATAGGGATTTGCTTTCTAATTAGCTCTGAATGATTCCGTTCAACAGAATTGGTTGTTGTTGGGATTTTTTCTGGTTTTTCAAAGACTATACCAGTAGAGAAACCAACACAAGCTTTGACAGACTTTAGACCAAAAAGACTTTGACTATGGGCCTAACGTCCATAGCCACGTACTATGGGTTTACTGGCTAAGAACCAGCTTAGCTGAGTTTGGGAAGGTTTCTCCTAGATGGCATGATGAATTTTTCTACCATAGTGTATCTCAAGACCTATCACTACATCACAACATGGTCATGAACTACGCCAGTGGAGGCAGAGCTTACTCATACCGGTGACATCATGAAACCTTAACATAGTAATGGGAGATGGCTCCTTCTGAGTTGATTGTTTGGAGGACCAGAGGTTAAACCTGTAGTAGCATATATAATCCTCTAAGATTTTCCGGATTTTAAATCCAGATGTTTTCCATGTTATTTGATTGGAGAATCATCAATACACAAGAAACTTGTAGTGAGTTTTTCATGGTAGGAAAAGCAAAAGTCTTTTTAAAAAAATCACCTTGTCTTGAGAACCACCCCCTTTCTGTTGTTGTTCAGTCATGCCTCATTCTTTGTGACCCCATTTGGAGTTTTCTTGGCAGAGATACTGGAGGAGTTTGCCATTTCCTTCTCCAGCTCATTTGACAGAAAAGGAAACTGAGGTAGACAGGGTTAAGTGACTTGCCCAGGGTCACTCAGCTAGTAAGTTTCTTGATGTTGGGTTTAAACTCAAGAAGAGTAGACTTCCTGACACCAGGTCTAGTGTTCTATTAACTACGCTACCTAGTTATATTTCTTACTTAAAAAAAAAATACATATATATGTATATACATATATATATAAAATGTGTATTCATAGTAAGTTTTTACTGATGCCTGTAATTTGCATACCATAGTAATTTCCCCATCTATCTTCCTTGTTGCGAACCTTCCTTTGTCACGAAGAAAACCAGTTAAGCTAAATCAACTCCCAAAATGAACAGAATTGATAGTACATACAACATGCTGCACCCATAGCCCCCACCTCTTTCTTTCTTTATAGATTTTTTTAAAGCTTCCAAAGTGAAAAAAGCTTGAGTACCTTAAAGCTGTAATTTCATTGGTATAGAGAATTTCTAGTGGAAGTTATATCACTGATGCAGATGGAAATTCATCTGGAACATACAGTCTTGGAGAGCTGCCTCAACCCCTTGAGAGGTTAAGTAACTTACTCAGAGTCACAGATAGAGCATGAGATGCTTCCAAGTTAGCTTGCTATCCACTACCCTAGGCTTCCTCTTGGGTCTCTGAGATAAATAAAATGGATACTTTTTAGGAACATAGCTTTAGGAAATGGAAGGAACTTGGGGGGTCACCTAGTCTAATCCTCTCTCTTACAATAAGGGAAACAGAGGCTCAGGGAGTTTTTGGTGACTTTTCCCAGGATATATTTATTTCAGGAACCTGCCTGGTCTCAGCTCGTCCAGGGGCAGTGATAAGGGCAGAGGAGACCATGAAAGGGTCACTATAGACCCAAGTTCTGGCTAGAAAAGAGGCTTAGACGTCTGGGCTCGCCAGATCACAGATGTGCTGCTAATAAGCACAGACAGAGAGGGTTTGTTTGGCACTTACTACATATTCCTTCATCTTGTTAACTCTCTCTCTCTCTCTCTCTCTCTCTCTCTCTCTCTCTCTCTCCCCCCCCTCCTCTCTGTCTGTCTCCTCTTCATTTCTTTCTCCTTCTCTGTCTCTGTCCTTGTCTCTGTCTCTCCCTCTCCCTCCTTGTCTTTCCCTCTTTCTATTTCTGTCTGTCTCTGTCTCTCTGTGTCTCTCTCTCTTCTTCATTTCTCTCTCCTTCTCTGTCTCTGTCCTTGTCTCTCTATGTCTCTGTCTGTCTGTCTCTCTCTCGCCCTCTCCCTGTCTCTGTCTGTCTCTGTCTCTCTGTGTCTCTCTCTCTTCTTCATTTCTCTTTCCTTCTCTGTCTCTGTCTCTGTCCTTGTCTCTCTCTCTCTCTGTCTTTCTACCCCCCTCCTCTCTGTCTGTCTGTCTCCTCTTCATTTCTTTCTCCTTCTCTGTCTCTGTCCTTGTCTCTGTCTCTCCTTCTCCCTCCCTATCTCTCCCTCTTTCTATTTCTGTCTTTCTCTGTCTCTCTGTGTCTCTCTCTTCTTCATTTCTCTCTCCTTCTCCATCTTTGTCTCTGTCCTTGTCTCTCTCTGTCTCTGTTTGTCTGTATCTGTCTCTGTCTCTGTCTGTCTCTTTCTCTGTCTCTCTCTCCCCCTCTGCCTGTCTCTGTCTCCTTCTCTGTATTTCCTGAGCATATGGTCCTAAATGAGTAGGCATTTTCTTCACCTTGGAAGCCCAAGAGGCAGCATAGGGTAGTGGATACCACACTAATGTCATCTAAAGCATCCTCAAAGATCTGGGATCCAGGACTCCCTTCGACACATGCTGTATCTGTGACCCTAGGTAAGTTGTTTAGGCAACCTCTGGGGTCCACACACACACACACACACACACACACACACCCTCTGCTGTTTACTCCCTCTGTAACCTTGAGCAGGTCACTTAACCAGACTGGGCCTCAGTTTCCTCATCTGTAAAATGAAAGGGAGTTTGGAAAGAGCATTCCCTGGAGAGATCTTGAGAAAATCTACGTTGGAACCCCATCTCTGCTGTTTATTCTTTGTGGTACCTTGGTCAATTAATTCATTTCACTTTTCTGATTTGGCAGCCTCATCTGTGAAATGGGCGTGAATAGTGGGCAAATGTTCTTCAGGGAACTTGCTGGCTCCAAATGCATGCTGTCACCACCACCATCACCACAATAACAACAGTGTTTATACACCCTGTGGTGGGGTTAGAATCAGAGTTGGACCTTACAATTGTGATCTCATTTGATCTTGCAACAACGCTATGGGATAGGTATTATTATTATTATCTCCATTGTACAGTTGAGAAAAGTAAGGAAAGCAGAGGTTAAGTGACTTGCCCAGGATCACACAGCTGGTAAGTGTCTGGAATCAAATTTGAATGCAGGTCTTCCCGACTGTCCCTGAGCCGCCTCACTGTCCCAGATACAGCTTCTTTGGGCCTCATCTGCTTCCTCTGTAAAATGAGTGTCAGCAGGGATGATTTTTTAAGATTCCCTGCTTCCCTGCCTCTCTAAGGTTCTATGAATGAACCTCAAGACTGGAAGCCCCCCCCCCTCCAGGACAGGAACAGATCTTTTGTTTGTCTTTTTTTAATTTGTTTGTTTTTGCTTGTTTTATGTATTCCCTGGTGCATGTTCCTGGGACCTGGGTGTAACCAGGCTCATTCTCCTCTGTTGTGGTTGTTGTTGAGTTGTGTCTGATTTTTTGTGGCCCCCATGGAACCTGTGAGTTTTCTTGCAAAGATACTGCAGTGGTTTGTGTTTTCTTTCTCCAGCAGATTAAGGAAAACTGAGGTTAAGTGACTTGCCCATGGTCACACAGCAAATAAGTGTCCAAGGCTGGATTTGAACTCAGGTCTTGCTGACCTTGCTGGCCTAGTGCTCCATCCACTGAGCCGCCTAGTGAGTGAGAGGTCCACAGGGGACCTGGTAGGGAGGGGTGGAGTTCTCTTGGGATTTTCTTTCTTTTCCTCTGAAACTCTGAGTCATCAACAATTTCCAGGCCTTACATGGGGAAATTTTATTTTCCCTATTTACTAACATTCATTTAGGCTGGTTTCTGGGATACCCCAAATATGCTATGAATCAGTCAGAGATTCTCCAGTACTGTACAAATTACTCACTTGCTTGACATTTGGGGAATTTTTTCCCCCAAATTGTTAAGGGAGTATTTGATGAGACACAAATTGTTATTTCCATGAAATCCTTTTGACTCTGTGGATGGGTGGCAGGCTTCCCAGCCTGGTTACCTCCGCTTACCTTCCTCTAATAACTGTGGAATACTGACAAAAGGTAGTATTTGGGTCCCCCCACTTTCTTTTCAGTAGGGGAAGTGAGGGGGGAGATGTTATTGCCCTAACTGAATACAATAGGGCCATTTAGACAGAGGTTCAAAGTCTAGGGGGAAGGGATAGCAGGGAGGGAAATTTCTTGAGTATCTGTGGCCATGAAAACTTGTTTGACAATGTTTTTACACTGAGGCCTAAATCAGATGGCAACCCCTGTTCTTTGGAGGTTTGCCTTATCATGACATTGTTGTCAAAGTCAAACAAGGCATTCTGTGTTAAGAGAACATGAACTACCCTGTCATGCACCCCCTCCCCCCCCACTTCTCCCCGCTGGCCCTGCAGCAAACTTACCACTCTCACATTATTGTTGGCACTGGCCCATACAGCTGAAACGAGGCCTCAGCAGTGGGACAGGGCTTTTCTCCATTCCCTATCGTTCCTGGTGAACAAAGATAACATGGATTTCAGAGCTGGCCATCAGGAGGGAGGGATGATCAGAAATGGAATGGGGGAGACCCAGAATTCCTGGGGACGCAAACTATAGTTTCAGCCGTGATGGAGGGAGGAGGCCTTCGAAGAAAGGAGACTTCAGAGGCATATTCTTGATGGGTCTTGCGTCTCATATCCCATCTAAACCAAACATTAAATTACTTGGAAGAGGAGACACAATAGGTAAATAGACTTGGAGTTGGAGAATTTGGGGGTTCAACTCTTGCCTTGGACACCTACCAGCTATGTGAGTCAACCAATCATTCAACACCCATTTATTAAGCTACTAGTGTTTGCCAGGCACAGTGCTGGGTCCTGGGTTATAAAGATGGAGGAGGGGTAGCGAAAAGAATGTTGGATAGGGAGTCAGGATTATGTCTCTGAGACTTGATTTTCTCATTGGTCATTGGTCAAATGAGGTCAGACTGGATAACCTTTAAGGTTCCTTCCAGCTCTCAGACCGTGGCCAATGAAACCATCTCTCAGTGGACCTAGGAAACTCACTGTTTATGAATTACAGAGAGGTTGCAATCTGTACTGGCAGAGGGAGTTTCCACCCTAGGAGCTCCCTATATAGACGAAATCATAGGTTCTTATTCCTTCTCCCCAATGAATGAATGAATGAATGAGAAGAACACGAGACCACGCATTTGACTACTAGGTGCCTTGGAATTATTCCTTCCCTGTTTCTTGAATTTTGTCTTGTCTTTTACAATGTAAGGTCTGACTGCATCCTCTACTTCCTAGCATTGCATATCGCTCGCTATACACTAGGTGCTTAACAACGCATATTGAACTCTCTTTCATGGGGAGGAACTGGGAATAAAATTCATAATAAGGAGTTGATCAAATATTGATGTTGGAGATGAAAGAAATTCTTTCTCTCTTTTCTATAGATGCCAAAGTAATGTGGTATAGTACGAAGAGCCCTAGAGCAAGCTAGGTGGTGCAGTGAATAGAAAGTCAGAAGACTTGAGTTCAAACCCAGCCTTAGACACATGCCAGCTGTGTGACCCTGGGTAAGTCACTTAACCCTGCCTGGCTCAGTTTCCTTGTTGTTCAGATGAGCTAGAGAAGGAAAAGGCAAACCGCTCCAGTGTCTCTGCCAAGAGAATCCCAAATGGGGTCATGAAGAATGGATGTGACTGAAACAACAGAATAACTACAATAAGAGACATCCCAAGACCAGAATTTGAATCTTTCCTATATTGTTTATAATGAGGTGACCTTGACCAAGTCACTGTATGTTTCTGGGTTTCGGTTTCCTCATCTGATAAGGGAAGCCCAATCTTTCTGTTCTAGACCTGTGTCCTCCTTACTTAGCTGAGATAGAGTTGGTGGGTTCTTAGAAAGGACAGAGCCATTGGGAGTGGAAGATCTGGGTTTGACTCAGTCATATATACTGTACGGTGGGACACAGAGAAAGTGTTTAACCTCTCAGGGCCTCTGTAAAATGGAAAAAAAAAAACCTGTAGTAGTGGCTACCTTATAGGGCTGTTTTAAGGAAACAAATCACTTTGTAAACCTGCAGGGCTCAATCAGCTAGCCCAACATCCTTCCCTCTGTCCCCACCCCATCCCAAAGGCTCCATCTTTAATGGTGACGGAAGGGCAGTCCCCCGCCCCCCAAACCCCCCAGGGAACCCATGCTGGGCATGTAATGCTCGGGTGTACAGACCCCCGAGAAATGTTTGTTTTTTATTTCCTTTCCTCCATGGCACCGCTCATCCTGCTAAAAGCCATGACTCTGTATCAGTATTAACAGTCACTAGCTCAGAGTGCTAATTGATGAATGGATGGATTTATTTTCCTGGAATTTAGCTCTTTACAGAAAAAGAACCAAGTCAGAATAACTTCAAAAGTCAACTAGACCCACCTATATTAAATTGTTTGGGAGGGGGTAGTCAGCATAGGTCAGAGCCCCCTTCTGATGGCACAGTGGAGAGAATATATCAGACCTGGAATCAGGAAGATTATCATCCTGAGTTCAGATCCAGCCTCGGACACTTAGTAGCTGTGTGATCCTGGGCAAGTCACTTAACCCTGTTTGCCTCAGTTTCCTCATCTGGAGAAGGAAATGGCAAATCACTCCAGTATCTTTGCTGAGAAAACTCCAAATGGGGTCACAGGGTCAGACATGACTGAAAAACAACCCAACAACAAAAATATGGCAGACAGCATGGCATAGTAGAGAAATAGACAACTGCAGAGTTAGGAAGGCCTGGGTTTAAGTTCAGAATGTGAAGAGGAATCTAACACATCCTGCCTGTATCACCCTGGGCAAGTCACTTAACTGTTAAATGTTTCCAGTAATTCTCTAAATCTGTTAACCTCAGAGTAAATGCTGATCTACGTTGGTAAAGATAGTTCCCAGTAACAAACAAAATAGGTCTTGTCCCCATGCCCTGCCCCCTCCCAAAGTTTCATATATAATAAATGAGGAGAGGCAATATGGTTTTAGCAGGGTAAGAATTAGCATTGGAATCAGGAAGATCTAGATTCAGGTCCTGCCTCCAGACAGCTATGAGTGGGCTAACCCGGGGCAACTCTCTCAGATGATAAATTTCAAACCAGTCACCCAGTTGCAACAGTGGGGGGAGTTTCCACCCCCACATTGATGAATCATATCTCTGGATCCAAAGCTAAAGAGTATAATGTAGTCCTAAGTTCTCTAGAGAATTTTGATGATGGGGAAGCAACTCCCCTATTCAGTAACCTTCCCTCCCTCCTTCTCCCTTCTTCAGCCATCAGATGTCAAGCAGCTGAGAGGTAACTTCTTCCCACCAGATGCTGGACACGGGCTCTTTAATCTGAATCTGCTTTCAAACAGAGGCCTTCCTCCACTTCCCTATGGAGAAAGATTCTTCTCACTATAGGTCTGTTTCGGCCTTGCTCATTGCCTCAGTGAACAGGATTGAGCCTTAACTTGGAGCAACATCTCCAGGTGAGAAACTGACTTAAAAAAAACGATTTCATCAATACTTGGTCTTCCAGAGGATGCTGCTGTTCATCCTAGGTCATCTCCAGTCATCCTGATGACTGTCTGGCCCCTGGATCCAGATGGCTCTGGAGGAGAAAGTGAGGCTGGTGACCTTGCACAGCCCTTCTTCACTCAAATCAAAGTCAACGGCAAGTCACAGTCATCATTTTCCTGATGTCATGGTGCTCTTTGAGAGCAAAGGACAAACACAACAACTGTCCATGTGGGATTCAGTAGCCCCGTGTCATTAAGCTCCAGAGAGGCAGTGAGGGACACTGAGAAGATTAAAGGAACCAGCAGTCATGGGCTCGAGACCTACTGGACCCTGCTCTGACATGAACTGACCATTTGATCTTGGGAGAATCTCTTCTCTGGACCTCAGTGTTCTCATGTATAAAATGAAGGCCTTCAGCTAGAGGATCTTTATAGTTTAAATCTTTCCTTATGGCTTAAACATTCTGGAAAACTTATGTAATGTAAGCAGCCTCAGATCTATGGGGAAAATCCTGGATTTCGAGGTAAAGGAACTGGATTTGAGTCTTGGCTTTGTTATTTACTGTTACCTCGAGCAAGTGCTCTCAGCAGGTCAAATTTAACAACTGGCTCTAAAAAAAAAAGAATCGCTTGAAGGACACAGTTTTATGTTTAATATGAATTAATAATATTTTCTGTATCACATTCTTAAATCAAGACAATCAACAAAACAATAAAGCAAGGCCTTTTTCTGTAGCAAGTTTTAGGGTATAAATGCTCCCACTGAATATTTAACATTCAGCTTTCCAACTGGTATGAACTGATTCCAGCAGATCCCTGCCACTCAGTTTCTTTCTCCTTATTTGTAAAATGAAGGTGTTGGACTAAATGTACCCTGGAAGTTCCTTGTAGCTTTAAATTGATGATTCTATGGACCTGGGTAGACTTCCAAGGAGCTACAAACTTCTCATTACGAGCTTCACAAAATTTAATCTCAAAGGCCTCTCATCAAGACAGATCCAGCTCAAATCATTTCTCCCATAGGTTGACGCTGGCCTGGGCTTTCCTCGCTTCTTCATAGCCTCACTGTTAACCTTTGGTTAGCTCTGTTTTCTAGCTTGGGATCCAAACTGGGCTTGTTTGGATTTTTGCCCAAGCTGATAACACATTCCTAACTCTCTCATTAGTGCTCTAATTACAGAAAACTGGGGGTGGGGTGAGTTCACCAAGGCTGAATTTCGAGACTTAGACCGTTCCAAACAGACTTTGCCTGACTGTCAAGGGGACTTGGAAAACCAGATTTTTCTCTCTCTCTTTTTCTCCTTTGGCCATTTTTATTTTTCATTACCTTAGGGCTGGAGGGGGTTGGGGAAGAAATAAGCATTTATTTAGTGGCACTGTGCCAAATATTTTACAACTATTATTTTATTTGACCCTTCGCAACAACCCTAAGAGGGAGGTGTTATTATTATATCCATTTTATAGTTGAGGAAACTGACCTGTTTAAGTGACCTGTCCAGGGTGTTATAGCGAGTGTCTGAGGCTGAATTTGAACTCAGATCTTCCTGGCTAAAGGTCCAGCAGTATTATCTACTGTGCCACCTAGCTGTCTTTGGGGGTGGGGGGAGGCAAAAGAAAACGTATCAGAAAGAGGATTAGTCAACACGTATTTATTAAGTGCTTGGATGATGATTTGTGATCTCTGATACTGAGAATTGGAATAAAAATGTCATTTTTAATAGCCCCCATAGGCCCCCCCCTTCAACTGTTCCTTCCCAAATTCTCTTTGTTCCTTCCAATCCAAATCCAATGAACATATACTACTGGATATATGTCAGGACCTTTCGTGTGCAAGGTGCCTTGATGTATGCACTAGTGATATGAAGAAGGCAAGCAGTCTCTAGTCTTAGAGAGTTTGCGTTCTATCGGACGGAGATACAGCCCCCAAACTGATGAGTAGGTACGTAATAATTTGGGAAAGTAGAGAGTGATAACAATTGAGGGAGTTAGGACCTTAAAGGCAGCTAGGAATTCTAACAAGTGGCAAAAAGGAAGTGAATTATTCCTCCTGTCCCCTTTCACTTGTTTTCTTGCCTTAGGCTGCTACTTAGCCCGGGTGTAGGGCACATTTCATTTACTCCTTCATTCATTGTCTCAGATCAAAGGACCCCTTTAGCAATAAGCTCCCCTCCCAGAGTCCATCTCCCTTCAACACCTGGTCAAGGCAACTTCCCAGACTCAACCCCCACCTCCCAGAAGGGGCTCTCCCTGCCTTCATCTCTCCTTTTCTCCTGTTTGCTTCTGGAGTCAAGGCCATTGGAAATGCCCCAGTCCTTTAAAGGCTGACAGAAAGGAGGGAGGCAGAGTGAATTGTTTCCTCGTTATTGGGCTATCTATAGCTGCCAGTGCTGTCCCTCCTTCTAACCTGTGTAACCCTCTTTCTCCTTCTGATGGTATGTGTGGGTGACGGGGTGGGAGGAACAGTCTCCTTTTAGGGGCAACTCTAGTCATTAGCCTTTGGAGAGAAATATATTTGTTACCTTCAGAGGGACGAGAGAGATAAACCACCCAGGAGGGGGTGTTTTCTTTAGGAACAGGGAGAAAAATGAAGGTGAATGAGTGTGTCTGTATCTAAGTGTGAAGGCAAGTATATGTGTGAAAGAAAAAAGCACTAGGAAAATGGAGGAAGAGAGAGAGTAAGGATAAATGGGAAGGTAGAAAGAAACAGGGTGAGAGAAAGAAGGAAAGAAAGAAAGGAGGTAGAAAAGGGTGAGAGAAAGAAGGAAAGAAAGAAAGGAGGTAGAAATGTTTTCTTTTTGTCTTAATACTTTTCCATCTTGGTGATGGGCAGCCAACTGATGGCCATAGGATCATAAATTTAGAACAAAAAGAGGCCTCCGAGGCCATAGTAGTCAACCCCTTCATTTTACAGATGAGAAAATTGAACGTCAGTGTTGAAGTAATTTGCCCAAGGTCACGTAGCTAGTAAGTGACTAGGCTGTCCTCCCCGATTCCAGCTGCCCACATGTGTTAGCTTAGTGCCTTGTGCTCTGGGGATGAGTAGCTCCTGGCTGCTTTCTGCCTGCCAGGGCTTATCCAGTGCTGAAGGGAGCTTTGGAGATGCCATGTTACATATAACATCCCACTCCATAGAGTTGGAGTTCAGACATGGGAGAGCCCAGGCCAATGCTACCCTATAGGAAAAATATTTTGAGCTGGATTTGTTTTTTGATTGGAGGCCCTTGAGGTCCGCTTCAGTGTAGATGATGATGAGGAGGAGGAAGGAAAAGCTGTATTCTGGCCCCGGTTCCATGTACATCTTTGTTGCTTGTCAAGCAGATTGGGGAATTCTTTCACTCGCTTTACTACAACAAAATAGCCCATCTACACTTTAATGAAGTTTCCCAAATTTGTTGCCTCCAACTCATGGAGGCTGGTTGCTTGGTACAGAGTCTTAAATTTAGGAAGACCTGAATTCAAATTCCACCTCCTATACTTAGTAACTGGGAAAATTATTTGATATCCCTTGGTCTCAGTTTCCTCACCAGGACATGGAGAGCATTTGAATTCAATGACCTCTCAGGTCTTTTTTAGCTTTAAGTCTATGACCCTATTATCTACTGGGCCGTAAGCAAGATGGCATTACCTTACATCCATCAGTGGTCCGTCCCATGGGATTCTCCCTGTTGCCTCCTTCTAAAGGTGTCTGTTGCAACATGTTGAGTGGAGGGAGATGTCTGCACTTAGGACAAAATAAATGATGTGATAGCAATGTTTAACAGGATGCAACTTTGGGCCAAGCTGCCAAATTCCCCCAAATTGGGCCTCACCCATTTAATCACTAATTATTATTCCAACATGGAACTCTTAATTTTGCAAGCCAAGCGTCTTAAAAATCCAAGCTCTTGTTTATTTGACAGACTGTGGAAACATGTGTCCAGGCTTAATGTATTAGTTTATTCTATAGCAATCATCTTGTTATTATAACAAAACGAGAAGAGGAAAACCAAACTTCATAGAGTGAAATCATCCATAGGAAACAAACCAAAAAATATCTTTTGAGCTTTTTCTCGACTCGATGGCCGGAAGCATGTCCAGTTTGGGCCGTTGCAGGGAGGGGTGAAATAGCAGGCACTCGTTACTTTGTGTGATTGTGCTGTTTGGAGGATAGCATTCGAATGAGACAAACCTCCAGAAATTCTGGAGGTAAAGACAGTCTCATCATTCATCCTGGGACAGTTGTTTTCTTCTGTATGTAAGTCATTAAAAGTTGCCCCTCCCCCCTTTTATTTCACCATGGCGTAACAGTTTGAGGAATTATTTCAATCTTCTAAACTAATTTACTTGCATTGCATTTCTTTTTGATGACCATCCATCCTACCCCCACCCCTGGTAGACACTGGAGTCCACCAAGAGATTCAGAATTATTGAATGCCTGGACAAAACAGTGTTAAAAATTCAACAGTACTAATTACGAACTGAGCAGAATAAAAACCTCTGAATAAATGTCAGGCCAGGAGATAAGCTCTTATCTTAATCTAATGACTCCACAGACTTAATTTGTCAAGCCAGCCTACTTGATGAAAAACAGGTTTCTATTCTCTAGTATTAGCTAGAACATCTTTCCAAATCTTTGAAGTTGGATAGTGATACTGTGAGTGTCATCCTGCAAAAATCTCATGATGGAGCCAATTTAATCCCTATTGTCCTGTTGCACTAATTAAAGTTGTGTTACCCCTATTGACCAAATGCCTGAAAAAGGAGTCATTGTACTCTAATCACCCTTAACTTGCTAACTTTTGTATGGTTTCTCCACAATGCTATGTAGCATCTGGGAGGAAGCATCTGCAGCATTGGAAATCAGTGATTTATAGAACAGTCCTCTCCATCTCTTTTGTTAATTCATTCATTAATTTCTAAGACCAATGAGCCCATGAGAGATGGTGTAGTACAATGAAAAGAATATGGGTTCTGGAACCAAAGGGTCTGGAGTTGGATCTTGCCTCTGATATTTACTGCCTAAGTGACCTTTGGCAAGTCACCCTAAATCTCTGTATCTGTACAATGAGGGGACTTTGGACTAGATGGCATATGATGGCCTTTCTGGCTCTAAATCTATGCTCCTCTGATGGATATTTATTGAGTGTTCTGAAGTATGGCTGTAGAATGGTATTTGGTAGGATGGAATATAGCAATATGTTTAAGAAATATCCCTGCCCTCAAAGAGTTTATAAGGTATTTGGGGAGATGGGATCATGACAAAATAATAATTTAGAGTGCACAGTTAGATGGTACAATGGATAGAGTGCTGGGTCTGAAATCAAGAAGACCTAAGTTCAATTCCATCCTCAGACATGTACTAGCTGTGTGACCCTGGGCAAGTCACTTAATCCTCTTTGCCTCAGTTTCCTCATCTGTGAAATGAGCTGGAGAAGGAAATAGTAAACCGCTCCAGTATTTCTACTAAGAAAACCCCAAGTGGGGTCACAAAGATTGAACAAGAACAAGAGGAAGAAGAACAATAATAAGACCAATTTTAGAATTGGAAGGTACCTCAGAGATCACCTGCTCCAAAGCAGGAAATTTCATCGGATGAAGAAGAAGATGACAAAATGCCGTGTTAAGAAGTAGTACAGATCTGTGCTAGATGAAGTGAGAAGAGAGAAACTTTATTTTAGAATGATGAGAATAAGAGCTGAACACCTTTGCAAAGCACTTTCCTCACACAAGTCTGCAAGGTAGGAGTTGTGAGTTTACAGATAAGGAAACAGCTTTGGAATGAGGAAAAGCTCAGGACCTCCCAGGTTGTCATGATCAGAGCTAGGCTATCTATGTATTCAAATATCTCTTACCTCCAAGTCCAGGGCTCCTTCCATACCGAACTGTCAGTTGTGGCATGGAATTCTGTGATCCCTGGAAGAGCCATTCAAGATCATCAAGGACTACCCCATCACTTCATAGAGAAGAACAAAGAGACCCAAAGACATAGAAGGGTTTGCTCATGTAAATAAGGTATAGGAGTCAAACTCAGATCTCCCAATTCCCAATCCAGTGTTCTTTCTGTGTGTGTGTGTGTGTGTGTGTGTGTGCATGTGTGTGTGCTTATTAATTTTTAAAATGAAAATTATACTTGCAATCAACAAAAAACAATCAAATAAGCAAAATAAGAAATCTTATATAAAATTATAAACTCCAACTCAGTGTCCTGCACTCACTGGGCTTTCCTTTCAGGCTCCCTTCTTGATATATGTAAGTGCATCTCGTTTGTACTAGTCAGCACGATGTAGGGATCGGGGTCATAGAATATATCAGAGGAATGGATCCTTGAGTTGGGCCTTGAAAGATGGATAAGGTTTAAATAAACAGAGAGGCAAAGGAAAGGTCTTCTAAGCAGAGGGCCCTGGTTATGCATGAAACAGCAGATACACTGAAGATCAACTGGTGTGTGGGATATAGTTGAAGGTCTAGTTGGGATGGAGCTTTGGGTTAGGGAATAGTGAGATTGGAAAGGTGGGTTGGAGCTGAATTGTCAAGGGTCTCAAACTGAGGAGTTTAGTTCTTATTCTGTGGACAATGCAAAGACACTGAAGTTTTTTGAGCAGGCTAGTTACATGAATAAATCTCCTCAGAGCTTGTCACCATCATGGTCACCCTCTTCTGGAAATTCTCAGACTTCTGATTGGAGGATGTTCAGAAGAAAGGGGCCAGGATAGTGATGTGTCTTGAGACTATACCAAATGATTATTGGCTTTTAGGGATCAATCAGTCCACAAGCATTTATTAAGTGCCTACTTAAATGGAGCAGAAGTGAAAAAAGTTTTAGGGGTGGGAGAGTTGACTTCAAGTCCCAGTTCAAGTACTCACTAGTATTGTGACCCATTCTCTCTGAGCCTGTATATAAATGAAGACAGTCTATAAAATGAAGACAATCCAACCAGTCCAACTTATACTGACCACCTCACAGGATTTTTTTGTAAGTAACCAAAGAGTGTTACAGAAATGGCAGTTGTTTCAATGGTCAAAACTGTACTTTAGGGAGATAAACCTAGCAATGGAATGCAATGAAATTGGGGTTTGGGTTGGATTTGCTATCTAGAAAAAGGAGAAGCCTGTTAGGAGATGTTTACTGCAACGTAAACACAAGGTGAAAGTGCCTACGAGGCCTAGGCTTGAGGCAGCAGAAATTGGAAAGTAAGGGATGCTATGAGTGCCATTGAAGAAGACTGGACTGACTGGACTCTGTAAATGCCATTATATCATAAGTTCTTTGAGAATAGGCACTGTCTTTTGTCTTTCTTTGTCTACTCAGCATTTGTTTTTTTAAGAATGAGGGTTAAGTGACTTGCCCAGGGTCATACAGGTAGTTGCTATCTAGCTGTCCCTACACAGCTCTCAATATACCATCTGGAATGTTGTAGGGGCAGCTAGATAGTGCTGGCCTTGGAGTTAGGAGGGACCTGAGTTCATATTCAGTATCAGATACTTACTAGTAGTGTGTCCTGGGGCAATTCAGTTAACCCTGTTTGCCTCAGTTTCCCCATTTGTAAAATGAGTTGAAGAAGGAAATAACAAACGGATCCAGTATCTTTTCCAAGAAAAAACTCCCAACACGGGCTCATGGAGAGACACAACTGAAATGACTCACCCACAACAATAAATACTTGTTAACTGGACTTTGTGAGAGCAACCAGAGCTGATACTGAGGGATGGATACTAGGCGATGGGGAGAATGGTGGCATCTAACAGGTTGGCTTCTATCTCTAAATTTCTTATCCTGTAAGTCCAAAAGGCAGAGGCACCAGTTCTAGTGGGGATTTTTGGGTTGGAGGGGAGAGCCCAGTTAGAAAGAATTACTCAGTCAACAAGCATTTATTCAATATCTGTTACATGCCAGACCCTGAGCTAGTCACTGATGATAGAAATACACAGATAAAAATGATCTCTACTCTCAGTAAACTTAATCAATCAATAAGTAGGAGTCAATCAATAAATCAAACCATATTATTAGTTGAGTGCCCACTATACTTCAGGTACTGTGCTAGATGCTGTGATTAAAAAAAAACCCACAGAAGACATAGTCCCTGCCTTCAGGAAGCTTTCATTCTATTAGGGAAGACAACATTCTCCTATATGAGTGTATGCAAATTATACATAAAAAATAAATACATAAAACAAAGTCATTTTTATATGGAAACATTAGTAAATGGGAGACAGGGAGGCCCTTATATAAGATACAGTGACTGAAGGAAGCCAGGGGTCCTGGGAGTCCTAAGAGAAGGAGGACATTCCAGCCATTGGGCGGTTTATGCAGAGACCGGTTGACAGGAGATGGATTTGAATATGTGAGGAACCACATGGAATTATGTTTGGTGGGACCATCCTATGCATGGAAAGACAGTTTGGAGCCAGGTTGTGAAGGCCTCAGATGCCAAACAGAGGTAATGGGGAGCCACCTGGGTTTCTTGAACAAGGGAATGACATGGTCAAACCTATGCTTTAGGAATATCACTTTGGCAGCTCCGTGAAAGATGTTTTATAGTAGGGAGGAACTTGAAGTAGGAAAAGGACCATAAAAAGAAAAAAAAGGAGCAGTCAGAGAGAAAGAGAGCCAAAATAATTTAGTTCCACTGAGATTTAGAGAGGAAGAGATTCCATTGAAGAGTGGCGCCATGCAGTCAGATGGTACATTCATAAATGCACAGGGGCAAACTGACTTATAAGGTCAACATTTGAGTTTAAATGATTTCTAGAGGTACCTTGCTTTACTGGTAGAACATTCCCCAACCTATCCTCTCCTTTCTACTTCCGTGTGTCCTTTCTTGTTCATTTATTCAATAAACATTTACTGAGCAATTACTATGTATAAGACATTGTCAGAATACACATTTTAAAAATGGAGCAGTCTTTTACCTCAAGAAGCAAACATTCTACTGGGTTGCTGCTGCTACTTGTCCTTCATTCTTGAAGAGGACCATTACATTGGGGAGGTGATGCTATGACATGCAAATGAATTGGATTTAAGTGAGGCAGGGCTGTGCAAAGTCACCAGCCTCACTTTTACTTCCAGAACCATCTGCGTCCAGTGACCAGATACAGATCATGACAACTGGAGATGGCCCAGGATGCAATGGGGATCCTTGGCCTTTTCAAGCTAAGGTCTTTAACAGGTCTTGTTTGATTGAGGGAACACCTATTCAGTGATCAAGGCTTAATAAGAATTGAGCCAAAGAATCATTCTGCTGGGGTAATGGTGGGAAATATGGCATGTACAAAGATATATAAATACAAAATAAATGAACAAGTAATTTGGCACAGGGGGAGTTGGGCAGGGAGGACCAGCTTTGTGGACCAGGCCTGAATCAGGCCAGAATGACTCTTAAGGTTCAGAACTGGAATGAAATAAGACTCTCATAGACCATCTAACAATTAACAAAAGGAGGTTCACCTAGTTTAGCTTGAAAGGATTCCTCAACAAGGACATAGTACTTACAGAATTCCCCTCATCTCCAGGCCTGGTCAGCACAGTGACTCATGTGGCCTTGGGGCCTCTGCCAAGTCTGAAGAGCCCCATGACTTCACATAGGCAGGCCTCTTTATGTATGTATGCCCTTAGGTGATCAGGGAGCCACATCAACAGTCTGAGTCTTAGTTTCCTGAACCAATCAAATCTCAAGGACAGTTTCCCTACCCTTTAAAGAGAAAACAAAACAAAAGCAAGCCTAACCTGCATGAGACAGGGTCTTAGGAAAAGCTAGCAGGGCCTCCTTGGGGATAGCATGCAAGGAAGAGATTATGGCAGCTATTATTGCCCCTAGGGGAGGCATACAGAGAATTAGGAGAGAGATCTTGTAGGAGAAGGCATTGGAACTGAGTCTTACAGATAGTTAAGGATTCCAAGAAGCAGAGAGGAAGGGAGAGAGTGTTCTAGGCATGGGGGAGATACCTGTGAAAAGGTAGCATTAGGAAATAGGATGTTATATATAGGGAATATTCAGTGGGCCCTGGGGATAATGTGAATTCAGCCTGAAAAGATACGCTAGAGTCAGAGTAAATGATTTTAAATCCCAAATAATGAAATTGGTTTGGAATTTTATCTGAAAAACAATAGGGAATCATGGAAGGTCTTTGAGCAAGGGACTGCCATGTTGACTCTAATGGACTTTTATTACCCATTGGTATTGCCCTTTGTTTCACTCCAAAAACTCAAATCAGGAGTTGTGGCAAAGTCCTGAGTAGAAGGGCTTGAGATCAAAATGTATAAGAATAATATTATTTTAAAATAATTCTTTTAGTACTAATCCCTCTCAACTCCCTCCTCTCAGCTCCTCAAACACTGTACAATCCCCCCCCCCCCAAAAAAAAACAAAAAAACAAAAAACAAACAACCAAGAACCCAGGGTAGGCTTGAGATATGATGTCGAAGAAGTTGAATCAACAGAGTTCAGAAGCTCTGGTTTCTTTACAGTATGGCCAGGCACTTTCAGATGCAGCTGATTCTCCACTCTTCTTAACGTTTTCCTCCCTTCTGGTCCTTGTCATACACTGAGACTAGCAAGTCTGATAGCAGTAATATTACTGGTAGCTGACAGTTATATTGGGATCTAAGGTTTGCAAAAGCACTTTTCATTTATTATCTTATCTGATCCATGAGACAGCCCTGTGAGTTAGGTACTATGGGTGGAATTACTACATTTTACAGGAGAGGAAACTGAGGCTCAGAGATACAAAATGCTTGTTTGTGATTGTATGGCTAGATGGTGTTGGAAACCAAATATGAATTCAGATTCACTTGACTACAAGCCCAGCACTCTTTCTGCCTCTTGTCTAGAACCAACAACAAGATGATGATTGATGATTGATGATGGTGATGATGGTGATGATGATGATGGCAATGAAAACAAGAACTGGCATTTATATAGAGTTGCAAAGTTTGCAAAATTTTTTTCAAAAATTATGTCATTTTGTTCTCACAACAGCCCTGGGAGGCTCATTTTAGAGATGAAAAAAGCTGAGACAGACAGAGGTTTAAGTGACTTGTCAAGGGTCACACGGCTAGGAAGAGGGTTCAGTGTCTGCCTTTGTTTGTAAGACTAGATCATGAAGGGCATGGGGCTCCTTTGTTTTTAGCACTTGACCAGAATGAGGCTGTCGGTTTTCTTGCAGTCACCATGGCCCCCTTGACCTCGGCGGGGGAACGTTAGCCTGACTCTCCTCATGTGTGACTTAAGCAAATTGTTAGGCCTGCCAGGCATGTTGGAGATCCTGTGGGTGCAACTTCAGGGAGACCAAGGGCAAGATAATCAGTCCAAGGAGACAGTTAATTTTAGTACAAAAGAGGTTAGATGTGATTTATTTCCATCACCAATGAACCAGAAGAGCTAACAATCATCAGAACAAAAAAACAGAACCAGCAAATACTCCAGGTCAAAACGGCTTGCATCAGCTGAGGTCCACTATGCCATCTGCAAGGAGAGCAGGCTTCTGGGAAGCCCATGCGGAAGCTATTAGAGAACAGTTTGTCGATTGAAGGGCACTTGGGTAGTGGAGGGGCTGGAGATATGAGAGTGGAGAGAGGAAGGAGAAGAGAAGGAGAGAATCATCATTCTCATGAAAAAGGTCACAGCTACAACAAAACTGATGCTAATTTGGCCGTCTTTCAATTAATTTTCCCCTTGATCCATTGAAGATTCTTTCCATGGTTCCCCTCATGGCAGATGCCTATGCTGTCCTTGGGATCAAGGGTGGGCATCTCTGCTTGCATGAGTCTGCCTTCCCCTCTCTCTAGTCCCTTCTCTAATCCCCCACACTTGGGTCATCTACTCTATCACATGGGGTGTTTTCTATCCCAGCAATTAGAAGCAATGTGATATAGTGGAGAGTTCATTGACTTTTCATTTGAACCCGGATCCTCTGAGTTCACTCTATTATCTGCCAGCTGTATGAACAAGTTACTTAATATCTCTGGCCCTCACTGGCCCATCTACAAAATAACTGTAACTTGAATATTTTGAGTGAGTCAGATTTCTTGATTTTTTTTTTAATGTGGCAAGGACCCCTTCTCAGAATAATATTTTTAAATGCATAAATACGTAAGGTTACAAGGAAACCAATTATATTGAAATACAATTGTCAGCACATGTATACATTATATATGTCAATATATGTTAACATATGTAAATACACGTCTATATATGGCAATCTTTCTATTCATATTGGCATATTTGTATAAATACATGTACATACACACACATATATTTACACAAACATACACATGTATACTAAGTTCATGGTCCCTGGGCTAGAGAATCTTTAAGGACCCTCCTCCATCTATATCCTATATTGGTTAATCTTGTACTAGAGTCTACTGCTAAGGGTCACCAAAGATAATAACAGTTTACATTGATATAGTATTTAAGGCTTTGTAACATGTTTTATATACATTATAATATTTGGTCCTCACAACAACCATGTGAGGAAAATGTTAAATATTATTATGCCTACTTTACAGATGAGAGAATTGAGGCTGGGTCCATCTTGGAATTTTTTTTTTTTTAATACTTATCTCAGGTAGCTAGAACTTAGTTACCTGTGTTTGACTCACCGTGTGGGACCCTTCCTAGTTACCTGACCTGGTTACTTGACTCAGTGTGGGAAATCTCATTCTCACTTTGGCACTTCTGCCCTTTACCCAACACAAGACAGTTTTTGAGGAGAATGCTGATGTCTCTAGAGTTCTCAGGGAGCTGAAACCGTTGAACATTGTCTTTTGGTGGCAGCCTTGTTAGGAGAATGGAAACGTGCTCAGTGTGGATGTATCTGATGGGAACCTTGGCTAGAATCCCCTCTCTTTGCCTGCAAAAATTCTGCTTTTCTCTCAGAATTTGATAATTCTGAGAATCCATGGTACAATGGAGTCTATCATGAGCATAGCTTGGCTGGACACAGTCTTTACTCATGAACAAAGCAATAAAAGGAGTATAATCAAAAACATAATAAAACTACTATTGGTACTGTTTGCCCATAGTTTCTTCCAGGCCCACTCCATCCATGATCATTTTATAGTCCTGCTCCAAACCCGAGTTCCCAGACACTTCTGATATCTAGGCTGAGCTTCCCTCCCTGGGGATGACAGGTATCCCAAATATTAGATTTTTGCAAATGTCCCCAAAGCACTTCCTTCACAAGTTTGTTGTCTACACCGAATTCTATAATATACATTAAGCATGTTGCAAAGTCTTAAAGTGCTGTCTAAATGTCAATCATTATTATCTTTGGTGACCTTTAGCAATGGACTCTAATGCAAGAGCCATATACAAATACATATGTATATATTTTAATAACCAGATACCGATATGATTGGCTTTCTTTGTAATCGTGTCCTTTGCTCCTGTTGGCCTAAGTGGCCCCCCTACTCCTCTGGGCTTTCCTGTTCATGGCCTCCCAAGTGATCACAATCAAGTCAGCCTGGGAATTAAAGATAGAGTGGGGTGGGTGATGCTGCTTTTACTATTCCAGCTTTGACACTGCCAGGAATCTCTCTGATCAGGCTTTCTCCCAGTCTCTTGGCACAATTGCTCATTGAGTGGGTTGCATAGGGTTCCCACTGCTCCCTGAGGCTTGTATATTATGAAAGGCGTAATCAAAGAATGGCCAATTCTGTAGAGTCCTCCTTAAACCATTGCCAACATGTCTCCCTCTTACCTTTCCTTTTTTGCCCTTGGGGAAAACTAAAACAAAACATCATTCCCCACTCTCTCACTATCTCTAGTTCTCCTTTCATTTTCTCTAGTTGATTCCATTTCCTCCCCCACCTTTTTAATCTTTGCCACCAGAAGGGGAGAGTGAAGTGAGAATGATACTGTATTTGTGTCTTATCTCCCTACTAGCCTGAAAGCTCCTTGAAGACAGGGTCCAATTCTTTTCAAAATAATTGCACAGTGCAGCAGTTCTCACCTGTGGGTTATGTTCAATTTGTAACAATGAAAATACATCCTGCATATCAGATATTTACATTACGATTCATAACAGTAACAAAATTACAGTTATGAAGGAGCAACAAAAATAATTTTATGGTTGGGAATTACCACAACATGAGGAACTGTATTAAAGGGTCGTGGCATTGGGAAGGTTGAGAACCACTGGCATAGTGCTTTAAGGTTTACATAGCACATTCCAAATGTTAACTCATTTGATTTTCATAACTGCCGTGGAAAGTACATACTATCATTATACCCATTTTACAGATGAGGAATTTGAGGAACAGAACTTTTATTTAAGTAACTTGCCCAGAGTCACACAAGTATTAAGTGTCTGAGATCATATTCAAACTTGAGTCTTCTGGACTCTAAGCCCTGTACCCTATTCACTGTGCCACCAAACTACGATAAAACTTCGTTGTCTTCACCCCAGTTGGTCCAGGACTTTTTACTTAATACTTAATGTATGTTTGTTGAATGAACAAATAGACTTCTCCTTTTATTACTACATAGGCTAGAGCAGCCTCTCAATCTAATGTACAAGAGACTAGTTAAGAGGGCTAACAACTAGCTAGAGAGATAACAATTTGGGCTTTACAAATTAAAATTCAAGACTCTCCTTTTAAAGATGAGAAAAAAAAATTCCTACCTTTATCCACCCCCTTTTCTTCTTTTCAGGTCGCAAATTCCCAGAGGAGTTTCAGGAGCCCTGAAATTTGTAGAGATGCATTTTTCTCTGATGTTATTTAAATGAGGAAAGAATCCGTCTTGGTCAGCCTCTGGCATGAGGGAAGAGAAAACCATCGCTGAAATCACAGAATCACAGAATGTGAAACTTGGGAGGGACTTTTTCAGGCAACTCCCCCAAACTAGACGTGAAAAGGATCCCCATTGTTACACCTGACGAGGGGTCCAGCCTCCAAGCCCAAGGAATCACTGAGCACAGGGAAAGTCACCACTTCATGAGGCACTTTGGGACAGTTTTCATTTTTCAGGAAGTTTTTCCTGAACCTTATACTTATGAAAGGAAAAAAAAAAAACCTTCAGAGAACACTCTGCTTTGCTATTTGCTATTCAACACTAAAGGATAAGCAGGTTTTTCTTGCTCTCTACAAGTGGTAGCCAGACTGAACAGTAGCCTCAGGCACAGGCCTTAATCCCATAGAGAATTCTATTCCAGCCATTCACACACAGGATGACACACTTTTAAGTTGAATCTGCATTATTTATATTTTATCCCATACTTTCTTAAATCTAGACAACCAACAAAATTAGAAATTGAGTCCTGATTTGTAGCATTTATAGGTATAAAGGTTGACATTTAAAATTTAACAATAGGCTCTGGTGAGCTGGTTTGAACTGGTTCCATCATATCCCTGACTGTGCTCTGTTGTACTAGTCATCTGTCCCTGCCCCAGCCTGCTCATCTGCTTGGAATGGATCTTGCCTGATAGACCCAGGAGGGGCCTCAGATGGACCCCTCTTGCCCCTTTTGCCAATGAAGAGACTCTATTTTCTCTCTAAGGAAGAGATTGAGGGTTCCTCAACCAATCAGAAAGAAAAAAAGGAATTGCCGCAATCACCCTTGCCACTATGATGTCCAGACTTCCAGGCATCACCATCTCACTTACATGTGTCGACAATTGCATTTCAATATAATTGGTTTCATTTGTAATCTTATGTATTTATTTTAAGGATTTAAAATAGTATTCTGAGAAGGGGTCCATGCCACATTAAAAAAAAAAATTAAGAACCTCTGATCCAGTCTGAGTCACTCAAAATATTCAAACTACAGTTATTTTGTAGGGGCTATCTGACTTACATCTACATGCCCAAAATCTTTGGTTTCTTCCGTCTATCCTCAGATGAAACCACCTATGTGTGTTGTTGTTCCCATGTAGAATGTGAGCTGATTATCATGTTGTTCACCTTCTCAGTGGATGGGGGAGGAGCTGGTGGGGGAGAGAATTTGGAACTCATAGTAAAAAAGTGAATGTTGGAAAAAATTCAGCCCGCTGAGAGCAGAAACTGTTTTGCTTTTTCTAGTTATATCTCCAATTCTTAGCCTAGGGCTTGGTACGCAGTAAAGTGCCCAATAAATTGTTCTTCTTCTCTCTTTCCTTCCTTCCTTCCTTCCTTCCTTCCTTCCTTCCTTCCTTCCTTCCTTCCTTCCTTCTTTCTTTCCTTCCATCTTTCCTTCCTCCCTCCCTCCCTCCTTTTCCTCTCCCTTCCTTGCTTCTTTTCATCTTTCTTTCTTTCCTTCTTCCTTCCTCCCTCCCATCGTTCCTTTGTTCCTTCCTTCCTTCCTCCCTCCTTTCTTCCTCCCTCCCTCTTCCTTCCCTTCCTTGCTTTTTTCTTTCTTTCTTTCTTTCTTTCTTTCTTTCTTTCTTTCTTTCTTTCTTCCCTTCCTTCCTTCCTTCCTGCTGTTCTCTCTTCCTCTTTCTCTTCCTCTATAATAGAGGGCTCTATTTTAATTCAATTCAATTGAAATCAATTTAATTAAGTTAGCTTTTATTTATTTAATATTTTATTTTTCTCAATTAAACGTAAAAATAATTTTAACTTTCATTTTTAAGAAAAAATTGAGTTCCAAATTCTCTCCCTCCCTCCCCTAACCTCTCCCTGAGATGGAAAGCAATTTGACATAGGTTATACAAGTGTAGTCATGCAAAACATATTTCCATATTAGTCATTTTGTGAAAGAAAACACAGACAAAACTCAATAAAAATTTTAAAAGGAAAAAAAAAAGTATGATTCAATCTATATCCAGACTCTATTAGTTCTTTCTCTGAAGGTACATAGTGTTTTTCATCATAAGTCCTTCAGGATTGCCTTGGATCATTGTGTTGCTAAGAATAGCCAACTCATTCACAGTTGATCATTGTACAATACTGCTGTTACTGCATACAACATCCTCCTGGTTTTGCTCATTTCACTTTGTATCAGTTCATGTAAATATTTCCAGGTTTTTCCAAGAGCATCCTGCTTTTCATTTCTTATAGCACAAGAGTATTCCATTACAATCATATACCACAACTTGTTCAGCCATTCTGCAAATGATGGACATACCCAATTCTTTGCCAGCATAAAAAGAACTGCTAGAAATCAGTAAGCATCTATTAAGTATTTACTATTTGCAAGACAATCTGCTAAGTATTTGGGATACAAACACATTAAAAAAAACCAAAACAAACAGTTTTTGTCCTCAAAGAAGCTTACATTTTATTGGGGGCAGGGTGAAGAAACCATATACATTAAAAACAAAGAATATAAAAGATAAATTGAGGTGGAAGAGAGCAGCCACCGCTTGGGGAGGGCTCAAAGGCTTCCTGTAGCAAGCAATGCCTGATTGAACCTTTCTTTCTGTATCTCTTCCTTAACTTCTTATCCTTTTCTCTTTCCTGCCTGCACTCCATGCTTCTTATGTCCTATAAATTCCATACAGTTCTTTCTTAGCTATGTGGTTTGGGGATGAGTTGCCTATGTGCTCATAATAGGGAGCAGTCTACCAAATGTAACAAGGAATTCCAGACAGGAAGGGGAAGAAAAAAAAAACATTCCTTAAGAGCCATTGCTAGTTCTCTCATCTTGCCACATCCCCATAGACTAACCCTAAGAGATCACAAGCTCCTATCAACTTTACCCTGGAATGCTCTTGTGTTAACAGAGCACTGTGTTGGAATATCATACCCACCATAGTTCCCCTTTAAATTTTGAGGTGGAACAAAGTGAAAGCACCTATGGATTTAGAGTCAAAGGATTTGGATTCAAACTCTGGAGCTCTGTCATTATTACCATTAGTGGGACCTTGGGCAAGTCATTTCTGAGACTCTGTTTCTTCATCACTTTATAGTACCTCTAAAATAAATGTGTTGAACCCAGTGGTCTCTAACCCCTTTTGATTGTACATCTATGATCCTTAAATACTCTGAGCCCTGATTACCTCTCCAACCTGATTACTTTGATTGCTACAGGCACTCAAACTCAAATCTGGCACCCAGTATGATATTTCCACACAAGGACAGCCAAATCCTTTACTTGCATCCTTCAAGAGTTTCCTTGAACATTTTCTGATTGTGTTTCCGAGTCCATGGCAGCAGCTCTCAGAACAGTTAAGTTTTCTATTTATCCCGAGGCCAGGAAAAGGCACAGATCACTGCAGTGTAAAATTACCAGTGCTTTTGACAGTGACCTGGAAGAACTATGGAATGAAGAAATTTAACCCTGGGAGTTGAGGTTCAGCCCCAGGCCCATCTTAACCAAGAAGTTTGGCTCAATTATACAGGTCACAGAAAGTTCTGCTAGTCTCGAAAACATTGAACTCATCAAAGTTGAGTTAGGTGGAGTTGGCACATTAGAGTGCCTTGATAAATGGGGAGACGTTGACACTATATACTGCATTTTCTTGCTTGTTTTTTTTTCCTAGCTATTCCAATCCCAGCCCCAATTTTCAGAAGGTAATATGTGACTCCAGCTCCCCCCCTCCCCAGTAATTTCTTTTGTCAGGGGCAGTAAAAGCTTTGGTAAGATGAGTAAGATATGTGTGCATAATAGTAATTATTATTGTAGTTAATATTTATATAGTACTTACTCTGTGCCAAGCACTGTACTAAGCTCTTTACAATTTTTACTTCATTTGATCAACCTGAACAACCTGAGAGATAGGTACTCTTATTATTCCCATTTTACAGATGAGGAAACTAAGGAAAATAGGGATTAGGTGACTCGCTCAGGGTCCAATAGCTATTAAATGTCTGAGGCTGTGTTTAAACTCAGGTCTTTCTGACTCCAGGGCTGGTACACAGTCTATTGTGCCACCTAGCTTCCCCTTTAACAGCAATTGGTTGAAAAAGAGGGATTTTTAGCCTTTTTTGTGCCTTTTACCCCTTTGGCAGTCTGTAGTAACCTGTAAACTCCTTTTCAGAATATTTTTTTCAATGGATAAAATAAAACATGTAGGATTACCAAGGAATTTATTTCCATTGGCATAGTTATCAACGTATATTTTTAAAAATATGCATGGATGCCACGCCTAAGAACCTCTGGTTTAAAGAAAAAGGACTTGATTCTGGAGTTTATTCATATCTTTGGACCTGCTTCTTCCAAGTCTTGGGTTAGTTGAAGCAATTTAGAATGTTCAGTGTATAGAAGAGGACAAAGTACATGGGAGCACTCTTCAAGGATTTCAAGTATCTTCCTGTGTGGAAGAGGGATCAGACTGGTTGTTCCCCAATGGTAGAATCAGAAGCAACATGCGTGAAAGTTGAAAAGAGGCAAATCTAGGTTTGATGTCAGGGAAAATTTCAGAAATGGAATAGGCCATCCTGAGAGACATTGGATTCTCCTTAGAGACCTCAAAGCAGCAGTTGGATGACCATTCGTCAAATATGGTATAGAGGGTCAATCAGTCAGTCAACAATAATTTATTTAGTGCCTTCTACATGCAAGGCACTGTGCTAAGTGTTGGGGATACAAAAAAGAAAAACAAGGCCTTTCTTGTAGGGGTTGGACACAGTTGCCTTTCTGGCTCTAAATTCTGTGATTCTGCAATTTAGAACTGATGTAGCTTCATCCTGACTCCACAGGGTCATGATGTAAGAAATGATAGCAACTTACACCTGTCATTCCTGTTCTTTTTATTTTAGTAGTAACAATGCAGAAGATGTAAAGGGTTCATAGGAGACCATAAACAGATACAGTAAATGCATAAAGCACTCACACAAACACATAATCTTCTCCTTAGAAGAAAACTCAACTTTGGGTTGCCATTGGGGAACCCTCTGTTCATCTTGCTAAAATTGTTATTTTTTTCTCCAGGCCTTTCCAGACTAATAATGCCACTCTGTGGTTTAGTAGCCCCTCAAAAAGCAAATATATCTTAGGATTCTGGACAGGCAGCCTTATTTTCCTCTACATTTTCCAAATAACTTACTATAAGTGTGTGTGTGTGTGTGTGTGTGTGTGTGTGTATGAATGTGTGTGTGTATGTATGTATAAATGTATGTATGTGTGTATGTCTGAAGGTACTGATCTGTTGTTCTTTCATGCCATGAATTTTATCCCCTTAGTGTTCTTCCAGCTGTGAGACTATAAGGGTGATCCTCTTCTATCTCCAAGACTTATGCTGCTTAGGGAATCCCCTTCTTATGGAAGGTCAGATCTCTATCTACTTGAACTCTTGAAGTTACTATTGAGGCAACTCTCTAGGTTGATGTTGTTCAAGAAATCTCTCTTCCCTATTGCAAGGCTAGATTCTGGGACCATGATAGTAGAACGCTTTGTTTCTCTTTTAACTAGAGGTAGGGATACAGGGTCATTTTGTCTCATCCTGACCCATTTCATAAATCCAAACCTCTGTTTGAAGACTTTCACTGATGGGAAACTTCCTATCCCTTAACACACACTGCATGTTTTTTGTAATTATTAAGGAGTTTTCCCTTATAGTAGTTTAGAATTGTAGACTTTAGAGCTGGTAGAGACCATAGAGATTTTCTAATCCATCTAACTCATTTTACAGATAAGGAAACTGAGATATAGAAGAGCTGAATTGACTCAAAAAGGTTACATGACCAGTATGCGGCAGAGTCTGGACTTCAATCAAGTTTCCCAATTCCCAGTCTAGGGAAATGAGCCAAAAGTTGAAACACCTGAAAATTCTACACATTGCTCTTAGTTATCCCCCCTGACAAAGCAGAGCACATTTATTCCTCTTTTCCACATGATAGCTCTTAGAATACCTGAAGACAGTTATCTCTTCTCCTCTGAACCTTCTCTTCTCCAGGCTAATAAATTTCCAGTTATTTTTACTAATCCTTATGTGGCATGGTCCTAAGGCTCCTTAATACCTTGGTCATCCTCCTCTGGCTATACCAACTTGTCAGTGTTCTTACTAAAATATGGTACAGAGACCAGCCACAATACTCTAGAGAAGGACTGAGTCCAACAGTGCTATAATCTGTCTTCTGGATCCTTTGAATCTCTTAATGAAGCCCTAGATCACATTAATCTTTTTGGTTGCTATGTTGATTTGTATTAAGATTTTAGTCCAGATTTTCCCCATCAAATTGTCATCTAACCATATTTGTACTCCCCATCTTATATCTGGGAAGATGATATTTTGAATTGAATTGCAGGACTGCTGTGGGACTGTTCATTTCCTGTTATTAGATTCAGGCCATTGTTTTTACCTGTCTTTTTGGATCCCAGTTTCATCATAGAATATGTTTTCTATCCCTTCCAGCTTTGTATTATTTGCATAGTTTTACAAACATGTCATCTATGCCTTTATCAAGCATGGGACCATGGATAGCTCCCTGGGGGCCCTTGGCTAGGGAGCTTTCTTTAAGTTGACATGAAACCATTAATGACTCCTCTTTCCATGCAATCATATCTCATTCACATTGCTCCATCTTTCCCACAAGTATAGAATGATAGGCTTTGCTGAAATCTAGATTAAATAATGTCTGAAATGCTCTCTTCATCCACCAGTCTAGTCATGTCGAGGCTATCCGTCTAGTAATCCTGTTAAAAAAGGAAATAAGGTTAGTGTGCCATGACCCATTATCTATGAAGCCAAGCTTGACCACTGATTCTTTTTCTTGATATTCATCAACCATCCTATTTACTACCTGGCCCCTACTCACCTTTCCAGTCTTTTTCACTTTACTCCTTTTCACACTCATGGGCTGTACCAGCTTGTTTGTGTTTCTTTGCATGCAACGCTTCAACTCCCATGTATATGCCTTTGCCCTGGGTGTCTCCCAATCTTGGAATGCTCTCTTTCTCTCCCTCTCCTGCCTCTTAGATTCTCTGACTCCATTAATAGTTCAATTCAAAACCTATCTTTTGCAAGAATCCTTTCCTAGTCTCCTCAGCTAGAGTAGAGTTTTCCTCTCCAAGGTTACCCAGCATCTAATCTCCATGAATCTTTTATATAGCTATGGATGTACATGCTCTTCCCCCATTGGAATGTGAACTGCTTGAGGATAGACTTTTTTCCTTTCTTTATATCTGGCACTTAATAAATTCTCATTGATTAATGTTGCTGGAAATCAGAGTTAAGTTTTCTGGTCAATAGTTTGCAGCTCTCACTCACCTTTTTATTTAGGAAATTGGGACATTGGTCCTTCTCCATTCTTGTGATATCACTCCTGTTCTCCACAGTCTTTTGAAGGTTACTGACAGTGGTTCAGCAGTCACATTTGCTAATTCTCTAAGTCCCTGAGATGTAGTTCATCTGGGCCAGGAGAATTACACTCATTGAGTGCTGCAAGGTAGACAAATCTGTTCTCCTAAATTCAAGGATGTAAGGCTGACTAAGCATGTTATTTCCTCCTTATCATAAACAGTAGTATAACTTAGTGATCGTCTCCCGGGGTTCTCATTGTCTCCATTTCACTTACTAGTTCTTATTGGTCACAAATTGGATGCAGAGGGGCAATCCCTCCACCTCATCAAAAGATGAAAGGTAAATCAAGAATTTATCAACAACTCTCTTTTAAGAGGGAGGAAGAGAGGAAGGGATAAGAGAGACAGAGAGAATGTGGGAGGGAGAAAGAAAGACAAAGAGGCAGAGAGATGGACAGACAAAGAGACAGGGAGACAAAAAGAGACAGAGGCAGAGGGGGGAGGGAGAGAGGGAAGCAGAGAAACAAAGAGAGAGGGAGAGGGAGGGAGGGATGGAGGGAGAGAGAGAGAGACAGAGAGAGACACACACAGAGACAGAGAAAGACAGAGAGAGAGAGACAAAGAGTGACAGAGAGAGACAAAGACAGACAGACAGAGACAGAGACAGACAGAGACAAAGAGAGGGGAGAGGATGAGAGACAGAGAAAGAGAGATAGAGACAGAGGCAGAGAGATACAGAAATACAGGGAGGAAAGAAGACAGAAACTGAGAGAATGACAGAGAGAGACAGCAAGAGGGAGGGAGGGAGGGATAGACAGAGACAGAGACAGAGAGATAGAGAGACAGAGAGACAGAGACAGTGAGAGAGAAAGATAGAGAAGCTGTAAATGTCTTAATACTTGAAATCTCCCGCTGGTAGCATATCCTGCCTCCCCAAAACCTCTGTAATATGAGTCAGGACCCAGGAAAGATGGCAACTACAGTTCATTTTCATGCAGCACAGAACTATGTTTCTTTGACCTGCCTGCTTGTGAAACTTAGAAAATTTATCCTTTGTAATCTCTGATCATAAGATATCAGACATGGAACATGTGTAATCCTCAAAGCCCCCAACATCATCTCAGTAAAAAACATACAATGTCAGTCATCCTATCCATGGCAGTTCCTCCTTTTTTCTTCCTTCCCTTCTTTCCCAAATTTCTTGACCTTATCTTAAGATTTTTTAAAGATGCAATCAAGTTGTTTCAGAGTTTTAGGGCATCACAGATCCCAGCAGCTTCTGGTATCTGGAAGCTGGATCCTCCTCTTTTCTCCTTCCTTGAGTTTCTTCTTCCAATACATGAAGAGCAGAGAGATACCTTCCATAGCTGGTTTAGGCTTTAAATGTTCTTTAACTATAAAAGTTAATGTTGCTGATGCTGCACACCTAAAAGGAAGGGTTTATCAACTCTACTATAAATATTTGAGTGCGGCACTCTTAATCCAATGTGTCAGATAAGAGGAAATCATGTTAACATATATTTATGATTTATCACTCCTCTCTTAGCACTGGAGATTTCAGAAACTGAACCATCACTTCTGTTTGGTGGCTCCTAATACAGGGGAGTGGGTAGAACCATGTAAAATTTATGTGCCTCTGTCTTTGTGATAGCAAAAATCCTCAAATTCCCAAACCAACCCTTGGATAGTCATCTTAGCACATCTGTACTTCCTTCTGTGACTAGAATGACTCAACTAGATAGTATAACATAGCATAACAATGAGCAAAAGCATCTAGGCAGCCCTTAGACATATCCAGGACCATGTGGCGATGCCTTTATGGCACAGCAGAGGACAAGATGCCCTAGGACAGATATGAAAATGTCTGTCAAGCATAGGCAGAATGAGTTTGCAAGGCAGCCTTGGTGGCAAGTGCTGAGAAAGAACATCTTCATGGGCTCCTAATAATTGTTTTTATTTCCTTTTCATTGGTGGTGAATTCACCCTTTTCATTGTTGATGCTGGTGATTTGGTTTCCTTCTTTTTTGGATCAAATTATGATCTATTTCATTTACTATTTACCCATTTCTTTGTTTTTCCCCCATAAAATCAGTTTCTAGTTTTATTTATTAGTTAAATAGTTTTTTTAATGTCAATTTTATTAATCTCTCCTTTAATTTTCTGAATTTCTAATTTGGTTATTTAATTGGGAATTTGTAATTTGTTCTTTTTCTAGCTTTTTTAGTTTCATGCCCAATTCATTGATCTCTTCTTTCTCTATTTTATTCATAATATTTGGAAGGCACCTTAGACATTGTCTAGCCCAATCCTCTTATTTTATTCTATTTCATTTTAAAGTAAAATCCATAATTTTACAGGTCAGAAAACTGAGGTTTAGAGAGGTTGTGACATACTAAGTTCAGAAAGTAGCAGCAGCAGCAGTAGAAATTGTAGTAGTAGCAGGAGCAATAATAGTAGTAGTTGTAAAAATAGTAGTAGCAGCAGCAGCAATAGTAGTAGCAGGAGAAGTAGTAGTAGTAGCAGCAGCAGCAATACAGTAGCAGCAGTAATAGTAGTAGCAACAGTAATAATAGTAGCAGCAGTAAAAATAGTAGTAGCAGCAGCAGCAATATAGTAACAGCAGCAATAGTAGTAGCAGCTGCAGTAGTAGCAGCAGCAGCAATATAGTAGTAGCAGTAATAGTAGTAGTAGTAGTAGTAGTAGTAGCAGCAGCAGCAGCAGTAGTAGTAGTAGCAGCATCAGTAGTAGCAGCAGCAGTAGTAGTAATAGTAGTAGTAGTAGTAGCAGCAGCAGCAGTAGTAGTAGTAGTAGCAGCATCAGTAGTAGCAGCAGCAGTAGTAGTAGTAGTAGCAACAGTAATAATAGTAGTAGTAGCAGTAGTAGTAGCAACAGCAGTAG
>CM053586.1:330327897-330355420 GCA_028646515.1 Pseudochirops corinnae
GTAATAGTAGTAGTAGTAGTAGTAGCAGCATCAGTAGTAGCAGCAGCAGTAGTAGTAATAGTAGTAGTAGTAGTAGTAGTAGCAGCAGCAGCAGCAGCAGTAGTAGTAGCAACATCAGTAGTAGCAGCAGCAGTAGTAGTAATAGTAGTAGTAGTAGTAGTAGTAGCAGCAGCAGTAGTAGCAGCAGCAGTAGTAGTAGTAGCAACAGTAATAATAGAAGTAGCAGTAGTAGTAGTAGCAGCAGCAGTAGTAGCAGCAGCAGTAGTAGTAGTAGTAGCAACAGTAATAATAGTAGTAGTAGCAGTAGTAGTAGCAGCAGCAGCAATATAGTAGCAGCAGTAATAGTAGTAGCAGCAGCAGCAGCAGTAGTAGTAGTAGCAGCAGCAGTAGTAGCAGCAGCAGCAGCTACAGCAGCAGGTGTTTATGTAGTGCTTCAGAGTTTTGGAAATGCTTTACCAATGTTATCTCACCTTTTCCTCATAGTCATCCTGACAGGTAAGTGCTACTTTTGTCCCTGTTTTTTTTTTTTTTTACAAATTAAAAAAAAAACAGGTAGGAGAGATTAAGTGACTTCCCCAGGGTCACACAGCTAGTAAGTACCTGAGGCAGGGTTTAAACTCATCTTCCTGATGAAAAGCTCAGCCTCTATGCACCATACCTTCTAGGTAGATATTAAGGATGTGGGTAATAGACTAAGTACATTAAGGATCCATTGTGTTCAGGAAATGACAGAGCTACATCAATAGTCCCAGGCTTCTCCCCAAACAAAGACCAATGTTTTAATGCCAACTTTCAACTAGCACTGCTGTATGAGAGTGAGAAATGGAGTACCATAGTTTTTGAAGAACTGAAAAAATGAATATCACATAGAAGACCTAGGAAAGATACATGGTGAGTAGGAGCAGGCTGTGGTACCAACCAATGAAAAACTTGAAAGAAAAACCATAATAAAAGAGATCAGAGAAATGAATGACAGGAAGAGAATATGGGTAGGTTATATAGTGAGGGTGAAGTATAGCAGATGGTTTTCCAGTGTGTTTTCAGCAGAATTTAAGGAAGATCTCTGGAACTTTGGCCCAACCTCCTTAATGGGAGGCTACCTACAAGGGTTGGACAGGATAAGCTGCAATTTGCATTGTTGGAGGGAATATCCAGATCAATGAGATCATGGGTCTATTTGAATATTTGAGTATTAAGTAAGGATTCACGATTGATCATCTCAAGTAAATAAAATAGCCTCCAAAAACAAAGATATTTGCAAAATCCTGCTAAACAATAAAGAAAGATAGAACAACAAATTTTCTAGAAAAGCTACAAGAGTGTGAGCAAGAAGGGAAACTTACTTTGAAGCCAACCTGAGAATGAAGATCTGGGAGGTGACTGGTGGCAGTACCACAATGAACAGAAGCTATGAGCTATAATCTGAGAAATTTCACTAGCTGTCCAGTCCTGACTTCAAGGACTAATGAACAAGTAGTACCAGGGTAGATGAGGATTATTTTTGTTAATCCTCCTGATTCAAATACAGGCAATAGGGAATACTCGTGCATTTCTCCCTCTGTGACCATGATTGCCTTTGGTCCTTCACTTTTGAGCAGTCTTTGCACTATGTCTCTGGATATGATGAACTACAGAGATTTTCAATTGTTTTTGAAATGGACTATGTTTTGTAAAGCATCCTAACATGGTGGAGTTTCTTCATTATATACTTCTCCCAAAGGAAGCATCCATTCAGTCTAAAGGACTGACATCAGGCTGGCCAGCCATCTGCCCAGCATCCTTGGACAATAATGCATTCAGGCTAGTATTTGTGATGATACTGATGAGATAGCTAACATACGACACTAGAGGAAAGCCTAAAGGAAATGATCTGGGTATTTAATTTCTTCCAAGGAAGAAGCAGGAAAGGGAGGAAGGAAGGAGGGAGAGAGAAGGCAGGAAGAAATGGAAAGAGGGATAAAGAGAAAAAGAGAAGGAAGGAGGGAAGAAAAGAAAGGAAGAAGAGGGAAGAAAGGAAGGGAGGAATGAAGGGGAAAGAGAGGTAGGAAGCAGAAGGAAGAAGAGAAGCCCCCTGATGGACTCTCACTATATAGCCACCGGCCGAAAAGTTCTTCAGTTCTGTTCTTTGATGATTTTTGCTTTTGTGAAATGAATTTCTAAGTCTAAGACCCCTCAAGCAGGCCTTGGCACAGAGACTTTTATAAGCATTTTTGTTTGTTTTGAGAAGGCAGGAGCAATTGTCAGGAACTAAAAGTTTTTATTCTTTAATTAAAAAAAAATAAAAGACCATGTATCTATATATGTATGTGTAATTGTGTTAGTTGTTTCATGAGAGCACAAATATAGTAAGTTTCTTAGTACATTATACTTTATCTAGACTAGTGGGCTACAAATGACCATGGAATCTTAGGGTTTCCATAGCATTTGTTTTCTTTGAAAGATAGTGTAGTCATGGCAATTATCTAGGTGAGAGGATTTGAGGACCTGAATTTAGGTGGTTGCTGTGTGAATAGAGAGAAAGGATGTGATTTAAGAGCTGCTATAGAGGTGGAAATGACTTGACATGGGGGGAAAAGGAAAGTGAGGAGCTGAGAATAGCACCAAGCCTGTGAGCCTACTAGACTGGAAGAATGGTGTGGCCCTTAACAAATATAGGAAAGTCTAGTGCAGAGATGAGTTTTGGGGGAAATACCATGAGCTCTGCTGAGTGTGAGATGTTCCCCAGATAGTCAGTTTCAAATATCCAGTGGCCAACAGGTGACATGGGACAGGAGTTCAGGAGAGAGACTGGGACTGGATATATATTTGGGAATCAAACCCATGGGAACTGATAAGATTACATAGACAGAGTAGAGAGTGAGAAGACAAATAGGTCCAGAACCTAGCCCCAGGGAATATTCATGTTTAGGGCATTGATGATAAGGATACAGTAAATGGAGGGAACTGCATTGAGAAGCATTGCTCCTGGGACTAGGCAGGTGATCATTCCATTGTACTGTGTACTTGTCAGATCTCATCTGTTGTTCAATTGTTTCAGTTGTGTCCCACTCTTCATGACTCCATTTTGAGATTCTTTTGGCAAAGATACTGGAGTGGTTTGCCATTCTCTTCTCTAGCTCAGTTTGTCTCAGGAAACTGTGTCTGTGGCCAGGAGAGAGCAACCAGGATGGTGAAGGACCTTGAGTTCATGTGATATGAAGCCTGATTGAATGAAATGGGGATGTTTAACTTGGAGAATATAAGACTCAGGGGCAATATGAGAGCTGTGTTCAAATAATTAAGTAATCACATTATCATCATCAAAGAGCAGAGGTGAAACGCATTCCAGCCCATGGCGATAGTGAGGATCCATCGGGGGCTTCTCTTCTTCCTTCTGTCTTTCCTTCCTCTCTCCCCCCTTTATTCCTCCCTTTCTTCTCTCCCTATTTTTCCTTTCTTTCCTTCTATTCTTCCTTTCTTTTCTTTTTTTTCCTCTCTCCTGCTTTCCCTTCCTTCCCACCTTCTCTCTCCCTCCCTCCTTCCTCCCTTTTTTCCTCCCTTTCTTGGAAGGAATCATTAGCGTTTTGTCTTATTCTGTTTGGCTCCAGAAGAATCGGAAGCAATGTTAGAGGCAGCAAAGAGACCATTGTAGGCTTGGAGTCAGGAGATATCCACAGGTGGGATGAGCACTTTGAGAGGTGATGGCTTCTCCTCCTTGGGGATTTTAAGAGAGGCTAGGGGTATGCTATAGCCAAGGTTCCTCTCACATACAAGTTGGACTGGGTGGACTAGATTGCTTCTGGAGTCCCTTCCAGATTTCAAGTTCTGTGAAAAGTCTGAGGAGTGGTTCTGCAGGTAGGAAGAGCGTTGCAAGACAATGTCACAAACACCCAGAGTAGAGAAGAGGGTGGACAATGTCCAGTGTAGCTATAGCTGTTATTGTTCATCTTTCATTCTTGAAGAGGACAAATGACCTCAGGAGGGTCATGTCTTGACTTGCAAGTGAATTAATGCAGCAGAGAGGTCTAGAACAGTGGTTCTCAACTTTCTTAATTGCACTACCCTTTAATACTCATGTGTAGGCATATCTGCATGTGGGCAGACTCGCCTGGTAGAGCGGTGTCTCAGTTCATAAGACTATCAGAAGTATGTGTTTTCTGATGGTCTTAGGTGACTCCTGTGACTCCTGTGAAAGGGTCGTTCAACCCTCAAAGGGGTCACGGCCCACAGGTTGAGAACCACTGGTCTAGAAGGAAGTAGACTGAGAAGACCATTTGAGGTGTCAATTAAGAGATCTTTGGTAACTTGCCTTGGTTGGTAACTAGCTTCAACTGTCTTGAAATCTTTTGTTTACTCTTTAAACTTTCTTGGAAAACACTTTTGTTATGTATGTGCATGTATGTGTACATGCATCTATGTATGTATATAGACACATATGTATATATGTATACACATATTTACACACATATTTTTTGTTTGTTTGTTTTATTATACCTTAGTGAAGTCAAAGGACTGGATTTAAATCTTGTCTCTGACTCAATACCTGTATGTCTTTGGGAAAATGACTTGATCTTGTCAGATTTCAGTTTCTATTAAATGAGGGGCATGGACAAGATAGAGCAGCTAGGTTGCCCAGTGGTTAGAACACCATGCCTGGAGTCACAAAGACTCATCTTCCTGAGATCAAATCTGACCTTAGATGCTTACTAGCTGTGTGACCCTGGGCAAGTCACTTCATCCTGATTGCCTCAGTTTCCTCATCTGTAAAACAAGCTGGAGGAAATGGCAAACCACTCCAGTGTCTTTGCCAAGAAAATCCCAAATGGGGTCATGAAGAGTTGAACACAATTGAAAAAACTGAACAAAATGGACTAGATCCCCTCCTATGATCTGAAATGTTTTTTGATACCCTAAGTACTAGCATGCCCCCTTCCTACCTCTTATTTTTTACATTTATTCTGTTTATAGTAATATCTATAAATGTTGTCTCCTTGATAAAATGTAAGCCTTCTGGGATCAGCCATTCTTCCATTTTCATCTCCAGACCCCCAGAACTAGTTCTGGCACATGACATTAAATAAAAGCTCATTGAATGAGATGTTGCTCTGCCCCTCTCCAAAGTACCGAAGCTCTTTTAAATAGTATCTACCCATTGTTGGAGCTCAAGGATGGGGTGGCTAGAAGATCAAGGCAGAAGATTACATCTATGATCACTGTGGCCCAGGCTCTGGGGGGTTTGCCCTCTATTCTCATCTTACCTTCCCCCTCCTCTTTAAAAATGTTTTTCTTTCAGGAGAAGGACCCCTACAGATATCCTCCTGTGCCCTATGGAAAGCATACCCAACAAGAGATAACGTTTCCTTTCTCTCTCTAGCACTGGAGGCCTGTGGCCATCACCCAGGCAGCAATGGTGCACCTGGACCATACCCCATTTTGTACAAGGATGGCACTGGGTCCTGCACTATCTGTGCAGACCTAAAAATAGCTCTCAATTAACATTGCATTTCAAGAATTGGAAAATTTCCCAGAAGTCCATTCTTTTTTTTTTTTCCCTTTTCTGTTTCATTACATTTTGCAGTAATAATACACAAGCCTGCAGAAAACATGACGGGTAATGAAAAAATGTAATTAATATAAGCAGTGTAAAGCATGTTTTTTTTCTCTGTTGTCCTTGCAGAAAATAGCTGCTTTAAACTGAGCAGGATGTGAAAATGCATAAAAAACTCAATAATATGCTGTGGTTTGTAAATATCTTATGCAAAACAGTTAAGTCAACTGTTATTTTTTAACCTAGTGTCACCTATTCTTTTAAGATCTTTTTTGGGGGTGGGGGAGCTGAGGAGGAAGAGCAGATCAAATAATTTGGATAATGGTAAACATGTTTAGGAGAGGTAGAGATAGAATGGAATAAGCTTTGGATCTTACACTTAGACCTGAAATGGACCTTAAGAGTTCATTGAATCCAAACTTCTCATTTTATAGAAACTGAGGCACAGAGGTTGTGTCTTGCCTAATGTCATGTAGATATTCAACGATGGGGGCAGGGTTCAAGATAAGGTCTTTTGACTTCAAATCCAGTGTTTTTTCTACCACTCCACAAATCCATTTGAGTGCTAGAAGAGCCCCAAATGCTGAATAAATAAATAAACCTGCAAGACTGCTGGGACCTCTTTTTTCTATGATTGTTATGCCCAGACAGAAAGTCAGTAGCTATTCTCCAAGTGTACAAGTGGATTTGCATACCCAACTTGGAAAGGCCTAACCTCCTTGCTTCTGTTCACCGCCATGCACCCCAGAGACCCTAAGAGACACATTTCAGGTTTGTTATTTAATGCCCTGCAGGCCTTCTTTATGCCTTCATGTCAGTATGGCACGAAGCTCTGAATTTGTTAGCAGAGGACCTCAGTGGAAATGCTGCCTTTGTCATTTACTAGCTGTGCAACCTTGGCCAAGTCACTTTCCCTCTCAGTGCCTCAGGGTTGGGCTGGGCGGCCACTGTAGTCCTGGCCATGGCCAGATCTATGCTCCTGTGATCCTCTGATCTATTCTCAATCTAGCTTGAATATGCAGAGTTGTTTGTATGTGGGTTTCCAAATAGAATATGAGCTTCCTGAGGGCAGGGTTCAGGTTTTTTGCCTTTCTTTGTACCCTTAATGCTAAGCACAGACATAGTAATTGCCTTCCAAATTCTTGTTGACTGATTAGGATGATTCCCACTACCCTAATCCTCCCCCTCCAAACAGTTATTCAAATATTCAAGGACATTAAGTGACCAAGATTCTGTATGAGTTCTTTCTCCCTCTCTCTCCCTCTCTCTCTCTCTCTCTCTGTCTGTCTCTGTCTGTCTCTCTCTCTCTGTCTCTCTCTGTCTCTGTCTGTCTGTCTGTCTCTCTCTGTCTCTCTATCTCTCTCTGTCTCTCTCTGTCTCTCTATCTCTCTCTGTCTCTCTCTCTGTCTCTCTCTGTCTCTCTCTGTCTCTCTGTATCCCTTTCTCCTCTCTTCTTCTCTCCTCTCCTCTCTTTCTCCTTCCTTTCCCTCTCTTCTCTTTCTTTGTCCCCCCACTCTCTCCTCTTCTCTCTCTTTCCCTTTGCTCCTCTTTTCTTTCTTTTTCTCCTCCCTTTCACTTCTCTCCTTCTCTTTCTTTCTTACTTTCCCCCTTTCTTTTCTCTCTTCTCCCCTCTATGTATGTATGTATGTATTTATACATATTATATATATATATACATATACATATATATGTATACACACACACACACACCCATATATACACACATAATACGTGTGTGTATACATATGCCGGCTCTCTGCAGATTGCTTGGGGTCTGGTTATTTGTGCTGCTCCTGCTACCTAGAGGTGTCTCACGAGAAGGTCACAGCGTATTTGTAGGAGCTGAAATGCGAAAACCTTATTCCCTGCACATCTCCTGCAGCCAGACATGAAAACGCTTTGGGTTTGTTTGCTTGTTTTTCCTTTCTTTCTTTCTTTCTTTCCTTGCTTTTTTTTCTCCCTTCCCTGAAACTACAGCTGACAGGCAGGATTATTAGTTATTGTTTATTTTTGTCTTGCTCTGGGTTTTCAAGGTTTCCCCTCCGGCCCTGATGGAGGTGAACTTTCAGCTCTCACCCGGGGCTGCCTGCCTTCATCCCTTCTGATCCAGTTGGCTCCCTTGTGAAGGTAGGTTTTTCCCAGCTGAAAAACTGGGCCTCTCTCCTGTGGCATTCTGGGCAGCCATTTGGAGTCCCAGATGTATCAAATGCAATAATCCACGCTCATACAGTCATGAAAGTGCCCATCTGGCACACAGGAACCGCCCGCATTAGGAGCACACAAGCGTGCGCTCTCGTTGGTTATGGCATTTCATAGACAGGCTCAGCCAGCAAGCAAGGCAGGACTTTGGGATAACAATTCTCATCCGGACTTGCCGCACCGCTCCCCCCACCCCCAGCCCATACGCACGCATTTCATTTTGTCCCCTGCCTTTCTCTTTTTTTTTTTTATAAATGTGGGCCAGGGCCAGGAAAAGAAAGTAAGAGACATCCTTGGAAGGTAACTTTTTGAGGTGGTGATGGGGAGACTTTTCAGAGAGTCTGGAAGAGAGAGACTTCCACTAACAGCCAAATCCCTCCCTAGCAGCCCTCCAATTTCAGTTATTTATTTTTTAAAAATTGTCTTCCTTTTATTCTATTTTGCTGGTCAGGGTATGAATTGTGGTCCTTTGCGGTCTTTACTAATCTTCCCACTTGGTAATAACTTATCCCCTCCAAATGACAGTTTATTTATTTTGCATATATCACACATATATGTAATATACACATACATATCTTAAATATACTTGTATATATTATATACTCACATACATGTCTATATGATGATACATATTATATACATATCTTACACATAATATAATTCATCTTGTATGTGTACATATGAAAATATGAGTATATGTATTTATTATACATTGTACTATATATGTATCTTGTGCCTATATACATATATGTATGTAGAATAATACAAGTTATATACATATATAGACCTACATTTGATATATACAAAATAAAAATCAAGGTAATTTGAGGAAGGAAGGCATATATGAGTTTATCACCCACATGTAAAGATGATAGGGACTGGACAAGTGATTTCATTGGTCAACCGCTGGCAACTATTGGTCAACCATTGGCAATCATTGACAACTTCCAGGTCAGGAAACTTTTCTTGCTGATGCAGACCAACATCTCTGCACATTACCATCTTAGAAAATCTCCAGAGAGCAGCTCTCAAGGGTCATATTCAGATCACTGCACCCAGTGCAAGACTTGAAGCTAGGACTTCTCTTGGAGATCGGTTCTTGACTGCCATGAAATGTGTGTGTGTACGTGTATGTACACATACCTCAATACACATATGCATGCATATAGATATATGGATGCATATACACATGTCTATACACACACATTTATAGGTTGTTTCCCCATATAGATTGCAAATTCCCTGAAGGCAAGGATTGTTCTTGCTTTTTTTTTTCCTGTATTTCCAATGCCTAGCGCATAGTAGGCACTTATTCAATGCTTTTTGACTGGTTGATTGATTAAACCCAATGCAGTAGAATGTAAACTCCTGAGGATAGGGATTCTTTTCTTTTCTTTTTTTTGAGTACCTTCGGTGCTTAGCACTGTACTTGGTGTACAGAAGGTGCTCAATAAATGCTTTCTGATCCATTGCTTAGCTGATATAGCTTGACCTGGTATACAGCTAACACTCAGTAAATGATGTTTGCTGATCCGTTGTTTAGCTGAATCACTCCTTGCCTATCATCCTATGAAAAAAAAAAGAAAGAAAAGCATCATTGAGAGAGATTGACAGCAAATGACCCTGTTCCCTTGCCCCAGACCAAATTCACAGGAAAGACTGATAGATAGATGACCCCATCTCCTTTTCTTAAGTTTCTTTTCAAGGCCATTTAGGCCAAATTGGATGCCCCAGTAGTTTCCCCCAAAGAGGGATGTCTCTGTCTCTCTCTGTCTGTCTCTGTCTATGTCTCTCTCTTTCTTTCCCCTCCCCCATGTGGATGTCTATACCTCAGTGGTACCCACATGAGGGATGGAGGGTGTTAGAATGTTCACTTCTGCCCTCCCAAGTCAACCTCTGGAGTTATAATTAAAGAGCAAGGCAGATGTGTAAATGAAACCTGCTGGGGCAGGGTCTAATTGTTGTGGCTGACCTTCCATTTAATCTGCTCCTTTAACTCTACTCTAAGAAAACAACACCCTCTCCCTTTCCAATCCACCACCCCTCCACATTTCCAAGAGACTTTTTGCTCAACAACATGAGTGAGATCCCTAATGGAGCAAGGAAACCAGGATATTGTGAATAAGTCCAGTCTAAAAGGATGGGACTTAAATTAAAGACCGGTTATTAATGTGCTGATTTGTATTATCATAGCATTAAAATGGGGGAAAATCACCTTAGGCATTTCACTTGATGCTATTCGGTACTGTAATAAAAAACATCACATTGCATTACGCTGCCCAAATATCACATTTGACTCTCTCAGCAGTTACAAGCTCCCAAGGAGATTTTTTTCAAAGCAGTGAAATTTTCCCAACTCCTGCCTAACCCCCAGTCCCACAGAGAAGCACCAAAGCTCTGAGCAGCTCCCCATCTTCAGCCATTGCTGACCAAGTTGCAACCAGACACTGGGAGAGATGCCTGTACACCAGAGGAGTCTTCATGGGCTCAAGAATGTCAGGGAAGAAAAAAAAAACCCCACCCACCCACCAACCAGAAAATACCTGGGAACCCCCTCACTTCTACATCTCCCTCTCCCCATCTACCATTTCTGCCTTGTCTTCCCCGAGAACAGGGTGCGTTTGTTTGCAATTCTAAAGGGCTAAATCGGGAGTACAATCAGATGTTTGTAAATAAGATAAACCATCACAATATTACAGCTCCTCATTTGGAAAGCCATTTAGGCAAGAAATGATTACTGACCCATGATATGTAAATGACGGAGATGGAGAAATTAATATTTGGGTCAACTCATGTCTTTTTCAAGCATGAAATGAAAATTTCGGTGTTCACATCCCAATTCATACATGAAAGCATCACGGCGTGATTAGTTGGCTATTGTATCAATTTATTATTGTCTTAGTTAATGTTCTCTGCGCTGACATGAGGTTTTCGTTTTTGCTCCCAGCCTGCTCTCTGTGTTAGCTGATGCTAATGCTACAGCTGAAAGGGAGAAGTGGTCTTCTGGACCACTTGGCTCCCTGACGGAATCTTTGATTTAGGGGCGAGAGAGATGCCTCTGCAATGAGCAATGGCATTGTGGGTCCCAGGAACATATTGGGTGTTTGCATGAGATGAATGTCTAAGGAGGCTGGTTTTTTGCATGTGCCTTACTTGCTACCATCTATGTGAGGTCTTTCCTGATCCCCCCAAGGTGTTTGGAACTCCCACTCAAATACCTAGTACTTACGTTGTATATACATACATACATACATACATACATACATACATACATATGCGTATATATATACACATACATTATATATATGCTTTGTATACACACACATGCCCACGCAGGCACACACATATATATACATATATACACATGCACATATATATGCCTATGGTATATTTCTGCTTACTGACCCCAAGTCCTTTATGGGCAGGAACTGTTTCAATTGACCTTAATAGACTTAATGCTTACCCATATTAAGAGCTTCTAAATATTGAATGATTGATATGATTAACTGCCTACTACTCAAGTCAATTCAACCAGCATCTACTACGTTCCAGCTACTGCACTTGTTGGGAAGGGGGTGGACAATCAAGACAGAAATGAAAACAGTGAAAACAATGAAAAGACAGAAATGAAATAGTGCCTTCCCCCAAGGAGCTTACTTTCTGTTGGGGGGAATAAGACAATGTGTACATAGACACGTAAATCCAAAATATATACATTTAAATACAGAATAATCTCAGGGGAGATGGGCTTGGTTTATATATTTGGCCAGATGCTGTGGAAGAGACAGAGAAGGGAAATGAGTTTCTGTCTTTCAAGAGTAGTGTTCTGAGTCAGTGTGTACTCCTCTACAATTTAGTTCTAGTGACAAAACCAATACATGACTTCTGAGGCAGCTACCACACGGTAGATAGAACACTGGGGGTTAGTGTCAGAAAGACCTGAGTTCAAATCTGACCTCAGACAATTATTCACTATGTGACCCTGGACAATTCACTTAATCTTTGCCTCAATTTCCCCTCTTGTAAATGGGGATAATAATAGCATTTATATCCCATGGTTATTATGATGATCAAATGAGTTAATATTTGTAAGGAACTTGGCATCATGCCTGGCATATAGAAGTAATATATTCCTTTCCCTTCCTCCTTTTTATGAACACAGAGAAAAAGGAAAAATTAGACTGGAGTACTGTGCTCACCTCTTGGTGTTATACTTTAGAAAGGACATTGACTCAGACTGGAGGGTGTCCAGAGCAATAGTGTCAATGGGGGCCACTAAACTGTATATAGTAGGGCAACAAGGTGGTACAGTGGATAGAGCACTGGTCCTGGAATCAGGAAGACTCATCTTTCTGAGTTCAAATCCTGCCTCAGACACTTACTAGCTGTGTGGCCCTGGGCAAGTCACTTACCCCTGTTGGTCAGTTTCCTCATCTGTAAACTGAATTGGAGAAGGAAATGCTAACTACTTTCAGTATCTTTGCTAAGAAAACCCCAAATGGGGTCATGAACAATTCGATATGACTGAGGGTAAATGTTGCAATGAGGCATATTTCAGCACAATCCAAGGAAGAACTTTCTAATAACGGGGCCAAGATATTCCCAAAATAGAATGTCCTCAGGCAATCCTTCATCAGTCCAGTGGTTGCTGATGATGGCTTGTCAGAACTGGTCAGGAATGCTATAGAGGGGAGCTCTATTTAGGCACAGGTTGGACAAGATGACTTCTGAGGTGGTTTCATTAGATTCTAGACTGAGCACTGGAAAAAGCCTCACAGGTCATTTCATCCAATTCCATCATTGTACAGATAAGAAATGGAGCATTGTCACAAAAGTGGCAAATAGAAGAACTAGGATTTGTCCCTAAATTCAGAGATCTTTCTACTATACCATCATGTTTCTCTGGGGTCCTAGAATCTCATATAGTACTAGACAAAATATGCAAGAGAAAAATGAAAGATAGGTGTGAGTTAGAAGGTTAAGAGATGGATTCATGGAGAAGATAGGACTTGAGTTGATGAGGAATATTTTCTGTCAATGCCGATAGGCAACTTCTTTGCAATTTATAATCTTAGACAGTTGCCTAAGTCTTTGGGGAGGATATAACAGCTCCTGACAGTATATATCAGAAGCAGGATTTGAATCTGTGTCTTCATAATAATGAGTCTAGTTCTGTCCACTGAACCATGCTTCCTTTCATGCTGTGATGCCTTATGTGATCACCAAGATAATTGGGGTTTGCTCTTTCCTGGGGTCCATTTTGCCTGTAATAGCATCATACATTTTTTTTTTTCTTGTGAAACAACTATGGGTTCCATTTCATTCAGGTTGTTTCTAGGACTCAGACTTCTCATTGCCACCTTAGCCATAGTTGATTAACTTGATAAATGCCATGTGGGGCAGACAAGAGGATCTTCTAATAATACAGGTTAGGCTATACATCTCAAGGGGACAAGTGGGGCATCCTCAGAGGATCTCTGTTAAGGATGTGGTATTGTCTACTAATTGCTTCTGTCCTGTCCCTTCTTCTAAGAAGTTGGATGAATCCTTCCAGTTCACCAGGGTCTTATAAATAGTGGCTTTCTGCATGGTCCCTTTACTTTCGTGAGCTACTGCCTATCTCTCCACTCATCAGTCTCATCCATCTTAATGTTATACTTCATTTCTAGCATCTATACTTACCTCTCATACTATTGAAGAATATGGAGACATACAACATGCTGTTAACCTGGATTCTTGCCCTCTATGAGAGCAACTCTGGCAGCTGTAATCTCTGCTATGAGATAGGCTGAGGCTGGTGAATCACTTGAGTTTGGGAGTTTTGAGTCATGGCTCTGTGACCCTGGGCAATTCACTTACCCCTGTTGGCCTCAGTTTCCTTATCTGTAAAATGAGCTGGAGAAGGAAATTGCAAACCACTCCAGTATCTTGGCCAAGAAAACTCCCAGTGGAGTCAGGAAGAGTTGAACGTGACTGAAAATGGCCAAACAACAAAAAAGGGCTAAAGATTATTGGGTGTCCACATTAAGTCCAGCTTCAATATGGTGAACATTGGTGTGAGTTTGACCAGGGGGGTGATGTGCACCAGGCTACACAAGTTGAGATGAATCAATTCAGTCCTCAGGAATGGAAAAGGTAAAAGTTTCTGTGGAGTAGGATCATGAATGGATTTTGTACTTTTAGACATGAGAGACTGGGGGAGGGGGAAGGGTGGGGAGACAGAGAGAGACACACACACAGAGAGAGAGAGACAGAGAGAGACAGAGACAGAGACAGAGACAGAGACAGAGACAGAGACAGAGATAGAGGGACAGAGATAGACTGATGGAGACAGAGACAGAGAATGGCAATAGAGTAAGAAGATTTGGGTTCAAATTCAGCCTGTTTGACTCTGGACAAGTGTCTCCTCTTTTCTGGGTTTCCATTTTCTCATCTATAAAATGAAGGGAGTTGAACTAAATGAATTTCAAGGTCCTTTCCAACCCTAAACCTATGATTCTCTGGACTCCAATCCTTCCTAGATTGGAAAGTCTTCTTAGCCTTCTTTTATATCATTCTCCCTCACACATTCTACATTCTAGCCAGAATTCCCAACCCACTTGTGCACAACTCTCCATCTCTTCATCCAGGCATTCATACCTCCCAAGTCAGGAATGTGCTCCCTCTTCACTTCCAACACACAGAATCTTTAAAGACCTTACAGGGGGTCCAGTCCAACTTTATTCTACAGGTGAAGAAACTGAAACCCAGAGACATGAAGTGGCTTGGGGCAAGCTAGGAGAACCATGGACACAATGCTGGGCCTGGAGTCAGGAAGACCTGAGTTCAAATTTGACCTTAGACATACTAGTTGTGTATCCATCCATCCATCCATCCATCCATCCATCTATCTATCTATCTATCTATCTATCTATCTATCTATCTATAGCAGTAGCTAAAAAATATTGAAAATCTCCTTTTGACTACACACACAAGGTCCCCAGGGGAGAGGGAACTCTAAGTACGATGCAAGTGAAGCACAAACTTATGGCCAAGAGATATCTTTCAACTCTTGGTCCTAGCAGTTCTTTCCTCTCATCATGGAATACCCTTCAGGTGTAGCTTTCTTTTGGCCTTGGTGGATTCATGGCTTTCTGTAGACCACAGCCAACTCAGTCATGAGGAGTTATGGTCCCTGAAGCTAATGCCATCCTCAAGAAATTGACGGCTTTTTGCCTCCATTTGCAGGTGCTTTCTTCCATCATCATCCATTACTATTCCAGTGGATTCTAGTAACTACTCTGTTTGCTGGCATGACCTCTGTGGTGGCTTATGGATCTCCGGAGCTCACTGTTTGCTTGGACCCTCATATTTCAGGGTACTCCTTAACAAAATTAGGAAACAATAAACATAAAGAAACAGGGGTGCCATTGCCCAAATGTGGAAAAGTAGCCAGCTCTACCTCACCTGACAAACCAAAGTGACTTTTGTCATGCCAAAATTGCCAAGTAAGAGAGTGAAAGATTGGTTTTCACAAGAACCTTTTGGATGTCCACTCAGTTCTGGCTCAGCCTCTCCTGAGTCACCAGCCCTGACTCTGAAGCCAATGAAGATGTTTTTCATAATTACATAGCAATGACTCTGACTCATCATGCTCCAAACACTTTTCCCCTCCAGTGTCCTCAACATCTCTTGGACTAAGACTTATCAGGTAATATAGATACATACTTCAAGGACTGGATAGCATTCATTGGCCAGTACCCCCATTACAACTTAAGTTGTAGAGTTGACCATCTGTATGGATGGGGTTTCCATATCACAAGTTTCTTGCGATGACAAAAAACACAGATCTAGCAACAACAACAACAATCCATTGTCCAAGGTTCATCTTAAGTGACTTCTTACAAGAAGCATTTCCTGATCCTTTTAGTTGTTAGTGTCCTCCAAAAATACATTTTGTGTTTACTTTAGTGTGCACTTTGGCCTGATGTTCCTCTCTCCACCTCACAAAACAGCAGAGACTATTGTATTTCAGTCTTAGTATCCCTGGAGCCTATTATAGTGCCTGGTACAAAGTCAATGCTGAATCAATGCTTGTTGAATGAATAAATGGTGGATGAATAAAAAGAAGGAACATAGCACCAAAGACCAGACCTAAGAGGTATCTGCCCACTACTCATAGGGTCATGAACCATGTGACTTGCCCAAGGTCACAAAGATCAGAAAACACCAGATGCCCATTTGTTGGAATGTGGCTACTTCTACTGAAATGCTCCTTTTCTCTTGGACTTTTTTCTGTCTCCTCCTTTAAGAAAAAAAGTCCATTCATTCAATCAATAAAGTTTTTATTAAGCATCTCCTGTGTTCATTTAATCAATCAATCGACACTTATTAAGCACTTAAATTGTAGGCACTGTGCTGAACTCGAGAGAAAAATAACAAAATAATCTCTGCCCTCAATGAGATTACATTTTAGTGGGGAGACGATATTTAAATAAATAGATATATATGTATATAAGATAAATACAAAGTAGATTGAAGGTAAGCTTCAAGGAGATGACATTAGCAGCTGGGGATGGAAGGGCTGGGGAAGGACACCTGTAGCAGGTGGTGGTGTCAGATTTTGGGGTTACAAAGACAAGTGAAATAGCCCCTGCCTCCAAGGAGCTTACATTCTATCAGGAGTGGATATATATGTGTGTGTATGTGTATATACATATATATACACACACATACATATATGTATATATACACATATATGTATATGCATGTGTATATATACATATATAATATATGTATATAACATATATGTGTGCAGACACATATATCTCATATGTACATAACATTATGTTATATATAAATCATTATATATGATATATATTAATAGATATTCACACATATATGAATCCTAACAATAAAAAACAAACTAAACACAAAGTATCTTGAGGGGGAGGTACCAGTGTGTTAGAGAGATCAGAAAAGATTACTTAACGAAAGTGTCATTTGAGCTGAACTTTGATGGAAAGTAGGAATTCCTCCGAAGGTACAGTTGTGATTATTTAAGTCAATGGGACAATATTCAGGTTTAAACACTAGCTTCCAGTATCTTCCCCTAGATTGCATTGTGTTGCCTGGTTCTAGAGGTGGAGTTTTGCAGAGTAGACAGGTCTGTTGGGCAAAAAATGGGAAATACAAATCCTGAGTACCAAGCTGAAGCCTAGAGGTGGAAGACTGGATTATTCATTTTCAATTCCTCCTTTTCTGAGTATTTGAAATTACAGCATAAAAATAATTTTGTATTTAAAAAACGAGGACAGAAGAAAATGTAAATTGTTTTTCCTTAGAAATGCATTTAGTTGAACACAGCTTTATTATTGCATAAATGATTTTTTCAAAATTAATTTCCATTTTTTGAAAAAAAGAGATAAAAACAGTGTTTCTCAATATGGCATTAGGGCAGCTCAATTATCAAATATAATAAAAAAGTATACAAAACCATAAAGAAAAGGAAGAGAAATTTAAAACCCTATAATTCAACAGAATTTTTTAAAAAGGGGGACAGAATAGCCATCCTTGCAAATTAGCTAACTCTGATTTATCAGGGGAAATATTTCACAGCATTAACAAAACTGTCATTTAAGGGAAATTAAATGGACTCAAAACCCACACATTTATTTTTACCATGTTCATTATTCATTTCCCTCTTTCTTTCTTTCTTTTTTTTTAAGTTCTGAATTCAAAGTTCCATAGAGGAAGAAGCAGATGATTTTCCCATTTTAGTGATCCCATGGTTAGCAACAATAAAGCAACAGGAACAAATCTGGCTTGAAGTCTATCCAAACCCACATCTCCCAGTGTGCACAAAAGGCAAAAATAAGAAAAAGAAACCACGTAAGATGTACAACGGATATTAATATGAGTAATCTTGGAAATCTAAATACCAAACATATGTCAAAGATCATCCAATACATATCCAAATGTAATATAGAGATGTCTATTCTGTGAGTGCCTTTCAGCCAAGGAACTCCAACTCATTTTGTTGTTCATGGGCCAGTTTGCAAGCCCCGTGGGCTCTGTCCAAGCAGGGAGTTCTAGCAGCTTCTATAATCTGAGGTTCTCTAGTTGTGGGGATGTGATCAGATACCACCTCTTCTCCACAATTCTTCTCATTCCCTTTTTATTCACTCATTCTCACATCTACCAGGAGGTAAATAGTATTTTATAGCTTTGGAAAATGAGTTTAAGAAAAGTTAAATCAGGTGCCTAAGGTCAGGTCATAGTAACACTTACTGAATTTTGTAACTGGAAGGGACCTCAGAGGTCAATTTTGGCATGGACCTAGAAGCAATCAGCCACTCAAGAAACTCTTACTAAATGCTTATTATATGCCTAATGCTGTGCTAAATTTTGGGGAAACAAACAAGCAAAAAAGAAAAGAAAACAAAACCTGCCCCAGTCCTATAAAAGCATGCCTGATGTAGGAGAGGATGTGTAAGTAGCTAGGTAAAATCAATCAATCGAAGAGCATTTATTAAGCATTTGCTGTGTGCTAGGCACTGTGCTAAGTGCTGGGGCTACAAAGAGAGGTACACATAAGATATATATGGGGTAGATGGAAACTAATCTGAAAGAGGAGACATTAGCTACTGGGAAAGGCTCCTGAAGAAGCTAAGCTTTGAGCTAAGACTTGAAGGAAGCCAGAGAAACTAATAAGCGTAGGATCAAAGAATCTCTGAGCTGGAAGGGACCTCAAAAGCGATTTATTCCAATCCCTACCCAAGTAATAAATCCAAACTACAATATCTCTGGCGTGTGGTCAGACAGCCTTTCTTTGAAGATCTCTGCTGGTGGGAGATTTCAATGCTCTCTGACGTAGTCCATTCTATTTTTATATAACTCTTATAGCTAGGTGGTCCTTTATAATATCAACTTTATAAATTACAGAATTGGAGAGTTGGAGGTCATTTAAATGATCTCTTAGTCGAACCCCTATCCAACAGGAATCCCTACCATAACATTGTAGTCAAGTGGTCATCCAACCTCTCTTAAAGACTTCCAAGGAGGGAGAGTCTACTCCCTCTTGAGGCATCCCACTCAACTTTTGGACTGCTCCAAGTGTTAGTTCCTGACCTCAAGACCAGGATTATATCTGGTACTTCTGGTCCAAGAAGGATAAGTCTAATTCCTAAAGTCTGATAAGAACTAATCTAATCCTAGAACATCAGAGTTGGAAGTGACTTCAGAGACCATCTAGTTCAATGCTTCAGTTCACAGTTGAGGAAACTAAGGCCAAGAAATGAAGACCTGCCAAAGTCACAAGACTAGTTTATAGCAGATTAAGACTTAGATCAAAGACTCCTAGGTCAGTGTTATTTCCACCAAAACATGTTTTCTTTAATAGAGCACATATCCTGGGGTGAAATCCTGGGGTCCTTTACTGACATTCTGTTGCTCTAGCCACTAAAATAGATATCCAACTATGTTTTCAAAATGTGCTTTCAGGACCCTTGTCATAATGACAGAAAAATGGATAGCCAGTTACATGCATGATAAACCCTCTGACAGACAGTGGCATTCTTTGCTTAGGTCTTTCCCCAATTCATTAGATGAATTCAGTTACTTAATTGCTCCCACTTTTTTGTATTTCTGTTCACGAGATAGCATCATGAGGTTATAGAATCAGATAGTCTCTGGGTTGAAAGGGCTTTCCGAGGTGTTCTAGTTCATCCTGTCACTGAGCAGTCAATCCTTTTATACTGTCTCTGACAAGGGATCATTCAACCCTCAACTGACGGTCTCCAATGACAGTGAGCCCACCCTCTCCCAAGGTAGCCCATTTCACTTGATAGAAAGTTCCAATTATTAGGAAGTTTTCCCTTACATTGAATGAAGATCTGCCACTCTAATTTTCATCAATTTCTTTTGGTTTTGTCATCAGGGAATAAGCAGAACAGATTTAATCCTTCTTTCATGGGACAGCCCTTCAAATGCTTGATGAAATCTGTCAATTCTCTGCTCCCTCAACAAGCCCTTTCTCTAGGATAAATATTCTTTAATCAGTATTCGTATTGCACTCTCCGGTCTCTTTATACCATTTTGATGGCCTTCTTTTGAAACTCCAGTTTATCAGTTTCCTTCCCAAAATGTATCTCTCATAGTCAAACACATGTAGTCTGATCAGGGCATTGTACAATGGAAACATAACCTGCTTCATTCTGGACATGATTTTTCTTTTAAGGTAGCCTAAGACTGTCATTAGAGAAGGAAATGGCAAACCACTCTAGCATCTTTGCCAAGAAAACCCCAATTGGGTCATGAAGAATTGGACACAACTCAGATGACTAAACTAAACAACAACAAGATTGTCATTATTTTTTTGGGTTACCTTATCACATCTTATTGAGCCTGTAGTCTACTCAGACTCTCTAGATCAGCGGTTCTCAACCTGTGGGTTGCGACCCCTTTGAGGGTCTTCACAGGGGTTACAGGGGTCACCTAAGACCATTGGAAAACACATATTTCCGATGGTCTTAAGAACTGAGACACTGCTCCTCTATCTGTCTACAGGTGGGCCCACCCACATGCAGAAATGCCCACATACGAGTATTAAAAACTTGCGGCTTTAGGAGGGTTGAGAACCACTGCTCTAGATCATTTATAGATGAGTTATTTTCTAGTCACACTTCTCCCATTTGGTACATGTGTAATATATTTTGAACCCATCTAAAATCTTAATTTTTATCTCCATTAAATTTAATCTTATTATAGTTAGTCTAAACTTCTAGCCTGTGGAAAACTTGCTATAACCTGATTCTGACCTTCAATGTATGAGTTACTTCTCCCTATTTTGTGTCATCTGCAAATGTGATGCCCACACTGTCTATGCTTCATCTGGAACATGGCCAACAACAGATCCTTGGGGCTCTGTACTGGAGACCTCCCTTTAGATCGATATTAATTATCATTCACCACATTTTTGTTTAATCGGTTTCCTATCTGGCCATCATTTGGCTCCTTCTCACGTCTCAACCCAGGCTTGAAAAATACATCAAACTGAGTGTGATCATGAACAAGTCAATTTAATCTTTCATGCCCTTCGTTCCTCATTTGTAAAATATGGATGCTGATTCTTGCACTACTTACCCATTATCTACCTTTGCAACCCTAGAGGGTTGTTGCAAGGAAAGTGCTTTGCAAGCATTAAAGTGCCCTGTAAAGGTGTGATCATAATGATTATTAGGATTTTCTGTAAACAGCATCCTTTGGGAAAGCAATCATGGTATGAGATATGTGGTATTGTCCCTTTCATCAGCAGTGCTGATTGATTACATAAAGCACCAATAGCAGCATTAATAGTGGTTTATTTGTTTTTTTAAGATCTCCTCTAAGAGTGTATGCCTCTATGAGACAATTACATTTTAATTACAACTTAGTTGGACCTGGAGTCAGATGAGACCTAGATTTGAATCCCACCTTTGATTTTTACTGATTGTATGATTGTTAGCAAATCATAATCTTTTTGAATCTTAATTTTCTCAGCTACAAGATGGTAAGAAAGGAGAGTCTGAGACCTGTTCCTACCCAGAGGCTTATAGGATATCACTCTCCTCAAACACAACCAGGGAAAAAAAAGAAGGGAGAGTGGTGTGAAATTTGCAAAATGCTTTCATACAATATCTCATTTGAACCTCTCACCAAACCTATGAGGTAGGTATTAAAGGTATCATCCCTATTTTCCACATGAGGAGACTGAGGCCATCAGTATCTCACATCTGGATTATTGCTATAGCTTTCTGGATAGTCTTTGTCCTTATAGCCTCTCCCTGCTATAATTCAGCTTCCAGTCAGCTGCCAAAGTGATCATCCTAAAATGTAGGGTCCGATCATGGCAATCACCTCCAAAATAAACTCAAGTGGGTCTTTATTAGGTCCAAGATCAAATAAGAAAAACTCTGACTTTTAAAGTCCTTCACAACCTGGTACCTTTGTACCTGCTCTTTATTCCTCTCTATGTATTATATGAAACACCTGCATTCTTGGTGTTCCTTGAAAATGACACTCCAAACAAAAAAATAAAAAAAAAAATAAATTAATTAAAAAAAAAAAAAGAAAATGACACTCCATTTTAAAATTCTACTCCTTTGTGTTGGCTTTCCCTTATGCTTAGAAGCTCTCCTTCCTCACTTCAGGCTCCTGGTTTGCTTCAAGATTCAATTCAAATCCCACTTTCTACAAGAGACCTTTCCCAGCCTCTCCCTCTAAACTAGTGCCATCCCCTCTGAGATTACTTCCCATTCACACTGTATTTAGTATGCTTGTTTCTCCATTAAAATGTAAGCTCTTTGAGAGCAGTTTTAGCTTTTCTTTGTATCCCCAGAAATTTAGCACAGTGCCTGGCACAGACTAATCCCCTTACTAATGCTCATTGCTTGACTGACTGACAAGAGAGAAGAAGGTACGTACCCAATGTCAGCTAGTCAGTAAGAGGTGGTGGTGAGATGTGAATTTGGGACAACTTTGAAAGGGAAGAAAGATTTTAACAGTCATGACCTGGAATTGCATAGCACTTGGCACACGCAGAGTAGGTGCTTAATAAATGATTTTTGACTTAAACTTGCCCTCTGACCATCTGTCCATTCTGGGAGCAGGAAGATAGAGGAGAAAGACTGAGAATGGGGATAGAGACTATGGATCTAGATGTCCCTGCTTCTGAGGAGGGGCCATTCCCCTGTTTTCTGGTAAGAAGGTGGCAGCTGCTGCCACTCTTGAGGAATGTCTTTCTAGGGCTGCTATGCCCCATATGGTGGAGGAAGGCTGACCTCCTCTGGGAATAGCACAGCTTTCTCTAGCCCTATTCCCTGATGATTTTGCACAGTTTTGTAAAGATGCACTTAATTTGCCATGGAAAATTTTAGGAAAAGATCTGAAAAAAAATAAGCACTAGACAAAGTATGTAGGTCTATAGGGAATTAGTGGAAATATATAAAAACAAAAGAGGCGTTCATTATCTCATGGAGAAAGAGCCAAAGGATATGAGTGAATGGATGAATAAACAATGATATCACATTTAGTATATGCTAGTCACTGTGCTAAGCACTGGGGATAAAAATACAAGAGGCAGATAGTTCCTGCCCTCAAGGAGCTTATGTTCTAATGGGGGAAGATTACTCATGTAAGGTGGCAATGGAAGACTTTTTTGGACAGAGAAGTCACAGAGTTAGTGATTGGAACATGTAGCATTCCTATTGCTTTAGGGCCAAGAGGGACCTTAGAAGTCATGGATTCTAACCCCTCATTTTACAGATGAGTAAATAGAGGCTAAAAAGTGAAGTGACTTATCTAGGGCCACATGGGAAGTTTCTGAGGAACGATTTTATCTCAGGTCTTCCTGACTCTATGCCCAGAGCTCTACACACTAGGCATTCTCACTGTCTCCATCTTTTGGGAGCAGGGCAGGGCAGGGCAGGACAGGGAGGGAAGGAAACAATGATTTGATGACTACATTTCTTGTCTTACCAAAGCACCTGCCGGAGCCACTAGAACCATAAATTGCTAGAGCTGAAAGGAACCTTAGAGATTTTCCTTGTCTAATTCTATTACTTTACAGATGGGGAAATAGCTGTCCAAGACAGTTTTAGGGTCACGGAATCAATCAGGGACAGAGACACTGGGAAAACGTCACTAGTGACCAATCTTTTTCTCTGATGTATTGACTGCTGTATTGTCTTCTTCTACCACCCTATATGGTCTTTTCTCACCACATTTTAAGAAGACATGGTTTTTTTCATTGTATAATGTGACTCTTTTCCTGACTTTTCTGTTTTGAAAAAGCAATTATTGTTGTTTCCCTCCTCTCCCCTCCCTTTTCTTCCCCTCCCCTTCTTTCCCTTCCCTCTCCTCCCCTCCCCTCCCCTTTCCTTCCCCTTCCCTTCCCCCTTCTCCTCTCCCCTCCCCTTCCTTTCCTTCCCCTTCCCTTCCCTCTCCTCCCCTTCCTTCCCCTCTCCTCTGCTTCTTTCCTCTCCCCTCTTCTCCCCTCCCCTCCCCTTCCCTAACCTTCCCCAAATATCTTCCCCCATCTTTATCTTTGTGCCCCTCATATCTCCCTTGGGTTAAGAACACAGACCTATCAGCTTCTCCAAATACCTTTAACATCCTAGAGAGATGTGCATGATGTTTTGTGACTTCAGCAACTGCTTAGTCCTTCTTCCTCAGTTCACAGGTTTATAAGTCATAAACCTGAAACTTGAAAGGAAAGGAAATAAAAAATGTAAGCATCTCCCCTTTCAGTTACTTGCAAATCACCAGCTTACCTATCCTTTTCTCAGTTGCTTTTTCAGGAACACAAAGGGAGCCTGCCTCTAAGCAGTCTTTTGCTCTAAATAGCAAGGGGTTGCTGAAGGATGGAAAAAAATTGAAAAAGCAAAATTCTGTTTACTCTAAGTACTGCTCTTTAGTAAGTGGGGATTAAAATTTAAAGAATGAATGAAGTTTGCTAAGGGCGATGATGGAACAAGATCTGGATGCTTATATAATTTCTTCTCTTCATCCCATTTTAGCGTGAAAATATTGTGGAAGACATGAATATGATAATTTAAGTATTCAGATAATTTATTTCACAGAATAGAGTGTCTATAAATGGAAAATATTAATAAAATATAGATTTGAATGCCCCATGCAAATCTATACTCATCAAAAGCTTTATGTCCATTTCTAACGGTTAATTCTATAACTAAAAGATCCATTCATGTCCACTGCTACATTCCTACGTTCTGCTGTTCCTTTGGACTATGGCCCACCTCTCTCATCCCTTTCAATGAGCACCTTCTACAAAGAGGAGCTCTCACTCACTGGCAATACTTCCCTACCACTCACTCATTCTTTAGTCATATACTGCTTTCTCCATTACTCTGCCAAAAATTCTCTCTCCCAAATTATTTTTATTTATACTTTTCGTTGTGTCACTCATTTTTTTCAAATGTTATCTCTCCCCTCCCTTCCCCAGTAAAGGATTCCTTTTAAACAAAAGTTAAACAAAGAAAAAGAAGCATTTCAGCAAAACTAACCAACACATCCACCATCTCTGACAGTCTATGCAATATTAAGAGGGAGGGAGGTGAATTTTCTCAACTCTTCTCCAGGGCCAAGTGCTGGTCATTGTAACTGAAAAGCATTTAGTTTAGTTTTATTTTTGTAATCGTTATGCATCTTGTGTTCCTGATTCTCTGAATTTTTCTTTGTTTTTTTTTTCTCTTGCTAGAGAACGATGCTATCATATGCCCTAGTGCATCTTGTTTAGTTGTACCTTAACTCACGAGCCCTTACTGTGGCTCTGATTCTTCATAGCCACAGAAATACCTCTATGAGGGGCAGCTAGGTGACACAGTGAATAGAGCACCCACCCTGGAGTCAGGAGGACCTGAGTTCAAATCTGGCCTCAGACACTTGACACTTACTGGCTATGTGACCTTGGGCAAGTCACTTAACCCCAATTGCCTTGCCTTCCCCCTTCTCCCCATAAAAAAAAAAAAATACCTGTGTGGATATTTTGGTGTATGTGGGAATTTTCTTTTTGTATTTGACTTCCTTGGCTATGTGCTTAACAGTGGGAGGGTCAAAAAGTATGGGCATTTTAGCCACTTAAAAAAAAAAAATTCCAAATTAGCTTCGAGAATGTTTGGACTAATTCACAGCTTCACCCAGAATGTATTAACATTTATATTTCTATGGATCTTCCAACATTAACATTTTCACATTAATTTTTACCAAAATTAAATCATCACCTTTGTCAATTTGTTAGGTATATGTTGAAACTTATGGAGCTATAGGGGCAGCTAGGTAGCTCAGTGAATAGAGCACTGGGCCTCCTCTTTCTGAGTTCAAATCTGGTCTCAGATACTTACTATCTGTGTGACCCTGGGTAAGTTACTTAATCCTGCTTGCCTCAGTTTCCTCATCTGTAAAATGAGCTGGAGAAGGGAACAGAAAACCTGTTCAACATCTCTGCCAAGAAAGCCCTTATGGGGTCATAAATAATTGGACATGACTGAAACAACTCAACAACAACAACAACATCAAGATTAGAACTGGGTGAGATTTTGGAGGCCATCTAGTTCAACTGTCTCATTTTACACATCAGAGAGTTTAAGTGACTTGTCCAGGGACATACAGTTAATATTTGACGTGGGATTTGGTTTTCTTGATTTCAAGTATGGCAATCTATCTATTACAAAATGCTTGCCTCCACAACAGAGTTATTTTGATGAACGTTTCTTTTTCTATCGATGGTTTGGAGCACTCTTTCAAATGGTTGTTATTTTGCATTTCGTAATTGAGAATTGCCTCTCATTTGCCACCTTCGTGCCCATGTTCCTGTGCTGTAGGCTACACCTGAGCTAAAACCCTGCTCCAGACACTTACTGGTTATGTGACTTTGGCCAAATCACAGCCTCCCTGAGTCTCAACAGTTTCATCTGTACAATGTACTCAATGGCCTCTAAGATCCCTTCCAACACCAAGTCCATGATCCTATGCCCCTAGCCTGGGACCTTGTGTCTGCCTGGCAAGCATTCATTAGATCTCGTCCTGACCCAGCCCCACTGTGGTGTTAGTCCCCGGTCATTTTCATAGCATTGTGGTCCTGATGCCCATCCCCAGCCTCTAACTCTAAGCACAGTGATCAAATCAACTCTGTGATTCCTGGAAAAGACAAGTCAATCCTATAACTCCACTCACCATCCCTATGCTTCCCTACCCAAAACACTCCTCACTGGCTACCACTCATCCATATGTGTTGGCTGCTCCTATAAGAATGTAAGCTTCTTCAGGGCAGAGGCTGACTTGTTTTTTATATGTGTCTCTAGTGTTTAGGACCATGCTTAACACATAGCAAATGTTTAATGGATACTATCCATTTATTCATTCATTCATACACGCATACATTCATACATGCATGCGTACATACATACATACATGCATACATAATATCCTTTGAACACATCCACAAGGGAATAACTACTAGTCATATACTTGTGTACTTATTTACCTTGGATATCAGAGCCCCATCAGTGATATTTAAGTATTCCTCCTCCAACTGACAATTTCTTTTCTTATCCTAGCTGCAATGATTTTGTTTTTGCAGAAATTTTTCAATTTTGTGTAATTGACATTACATAATTTAGCCTTTGCTAATGAATGAATGAAAGAGTATTTAAGTACTCACTGTGTGAAAGTACTTAGAATGATTCTTGATCTCAAGTGGATTATGTGTGTGTATATATCGACAACATAAGCATAAACGTATATTCTATATCATGTATATATTGCACGTTTAACTTATACATATAATATATACATTATATGATATATAATATACATATATAGAAATAAGCACACATTATATATAGACATGTATACATGTAATCTATATAGTATACATAATACATAAGCATATATTACAAATAATGTATATATACCACATTTTACATGTACATAGAATATACATATAATGTGTATAGAATAGACACATGTAGAAATACACACCCATAAGCATGTATAATTACGTATATATACATTACGTACACACATATATATTTAATTTAGCTCTGTGAATGAAGCACTTTACTACCCTGACAGGACCAAATTTGCAAATAAAAATGCTGTCTTAAAGATCACCAGAGACTTTGTCATCATCAATAACGATGACCTTTTCTCATTTCTTTTCTTGGAACCATGTGGCATCCCGTTTTCTTGATTGTCTTTTTACTTGGCTCCTATGAGTTTACTCTTTGTATCAGCAATGCAGTATTCACAATGCCTACA
>CM053586.1:330355920-330382452 GCA_028646515.1 Pseudochirops corinnae
GGCATATGCTCTTGTGTCAGAATGGCACAACTAGGTGGTTGTTGGCTCCTAGCCCAGCACAGTCAGGCTGGCTTACTATGATTACACAACAACACACATTACTGTGTGTCTTGTTACGTAATCACCCTACTCATTGAGAGGTGCTGCTGAAAGCGATTATGTCAGTCCTGTTCATTTCACGAGGAATTCTCGGAGTAAAAATAAAATCATCCTGACAAATGAGAACAACTGGACCTCTGATAGGAACATAGCATCTTGTACACTATTGTGCAACAACCCAGAGAGGACTGAGTCAGTCCATTGGGCACATTTTTCCCACAGTGTTGCTTGGGGCCAGTAGTGAGCAGCAGCACCTGGGGTACACTGCTTTATTTTTTTTTTAAATTTATTTTGTAGTTTTTATTCATGTAGAATGGAGTGAGGCAGTGGTACCATCGTATGCATATGAGAACCTCTTATTGGTTGAAAAGAGAGTGTGACTTCCCCTGAGGAGGAAAGCTTACAGAATCCAAGAGACAATTCTAAGGGACGGATCGTGGAAGAGTGACTTCTTCCTTTTGCAGGAGTTTTTTCTCTGGAGTCTACAATCTGGAGAAAAAAATTTCTTTTTGATCACTCCCTCTCAATATAACTGGTTTCCTGTGTCATGTTACATATATTATTATATAATAATAATTTATAACATTATTCTGAGAAGAGTTCCATAGGCCTCACTGGTCTTTTAAAGTGCTCCATGATACAAAATAGATTAAGCACCCCCTTTTCTAAAGGACTTCACCATGATAAAGAACAAGCTATGCCTGAGAACAGTTAGGCATAATCTGGTTTTATGTGGAGTAATCCACATGGTGGGGGAGGGTCACATACCCTGAGAGTATGACCTTTGAAACCTCTGTAGCAACTAGGGCTTCCTTGACCACTGTGGACTTCTTGGTCCCTTAAGAACTCTATGCTTCTAAATCAAGCCAGCCATTAAATCTAATACAGACTGTGTGGAAAAAGATTTTTTCTGAGGTTGGAACATTGATGGGCCAGAAATGGGGTCAAGGGGAGACTCCAGCCAAGCCAGCCCTCAAATCCACAATTCCATCTCTTTTTGTTGTGGCTGCCCAGAGCTCAAACGGCCAGTTTGATGTAAATGCTTTTGTTAGGTCCAGAAAACAACCAACATCCCCCTCCCTGCCAGGGGAATGAGAACCTGAAGGCCACTTTTCAGTCTGATGGGCTTTCCAACAGCTGAGATATTAAAACACTGAAAAACGGGGTTTATAATGGAAATGCTGACAGACTATTAACTATAGCAGCACTGTGCTAATAAATGGAATGGCCTGTCATAATCTCTAGTTCATAAATATGCAAATACAAGGCGGGGGATTTGCTCCAAAGTATGTCTCTATAATTTTAACTGACCTTTACTGATACGGAATGAGCCTGTTGCTTCTGTTTTTGTGCATTAGATATAAAAATCCCGGAAATCCAGCTTGCTGGTCAAAAGTGTATAAAGTTGAAGCTGGCATCTCTCAAAACTCTTGGCTGAGATTCCATTGCCCTTTGTCTGCTCATTCATTGTTGACGAATTCATCTCGCCCTTCAATGCCTCCTCCTCTCTTCCCCAGGTGGGAGGCAGAGATGGCATAGGGAGCAACCCAGCACTTTTTGTGTCTCTCCCTCTCTTCCACTTCTCTTCCCTCCCACATCACTTCCATATGTCTTGAGTACCTGCCCTGCCAAAAACCTGTGGACACCCTCAAGGACAAACAGGCCATCTATATAGGGAGACATTGGAGTTCTCTCCAGTCCCCTGCTTTTGGACCAAATGGCCAGTTGATCCAGTGACTTCATACTTAATAACCTCAATGTAATTTGTCCTGTGTCTTTCAGCACAAAGTAAAGAGTTGGATGGCCAACAGTTCTGCAGATTTTTTTCCCCCTCTAACTATTTTAAGCTATTCAGTCTGGTATCCAAACTATTGATGCCTGGCCAAATTGCCAGCAGGGTACAGATCTGTCCAATCCAGGAGCTAAATGAGTTACTGAGAGTCAATCTGGTTTTTTTCTTTGCTGCTGGGGTTTCCTTGGGCCTTAGACTCTCTGGCCTCTAGTCACACACAAAGCTTCAGGCCTGGACCCTCCATTGGTTTGGACAGCTTCCTGTTTCTTTGCCTTTGCCTGTCCCGACATAGCTGCTGAGAAGGGTCATACTGGTGAGGGCCTCTATTGCGTTGTACTGAGGCGTCTTGCCTTTCCTCACTGGAAAAAGGAAGACGTCTTGGTCTTGTGGTATTTACTGCTATGGTCATACATTAGGGACGTGAAAGGGAAAAGAAAGCATAGAAACAAAAACTGTGTCATTGGGGTTCAATGTTACTTCATTTTTTCCCTACCACCCAATGACTTTGAGCATTTCTTGTCATTTTGTTAAGAGATCAAAGATATTCTTGGAGATGGACCGATTCATCTTGTCCTTGCAACATGAGAAACAAGAATGGAAGGGTGAGGGGAAATAAGACAAAAGAGCAATCCACCCACCCCAGTTGCCTCTAAGACACTGGGTCCTTTCAGGCCCACTCTTTCAGTGTTAGCATGCCATCAATGCATCATTTTTCAATTGGAAATGTGTTTCTAATACTTTTCACTAAAGAGCAAAAAATCCTTGAATTCTTCTTAGGGTCAGTATTCAATTACACGAAAAAATGTAGCAGACAGAAGGTGGCCTGTACGATTAAGATAACTGCTATTGCATTGTACATGATTAAATTAGTGGATGTAGTTTGAGCTTGAACTTTGCCATCCATACCAAAAATGCAGACATTTTTCTGCTGTGTACATTGAAGGCCACTGGTAATCTAAACTGGTTTTCACTTTTTCTTTCTTTCAAAAGCACACAGAAGAGAAGGGTATTCTCTGCAAATGTATAGGGGAGTTAATGCAGAACCAGAGTGGGAAATATCTGTATTGTAGCAAGCTGAACCATCCCTGAGGGGCCACCTCAGCAAACTCCCTTGCCCTCATAAGAATGGGGAAAGAGGGCTAAGGGGGAGAGGGAGAGTCTATGAGGGTAGAGCTCCAATGAAAGTTTCAGAGAGAAACATGACTCAAAACATAAAGAAGATGATTGGTTTCAAGTTTGTGATCAGGGCCTAGGAAGATAATTTCTCCAGAATCAAATATAAAGCCATCTTTTTGGTATTTAAAGCTTGCCAGAACTTGGATCCTCTCTCTCTCTGTCTCTCTGTCTGTTTGTCTGTGTGTCTGTCTCATTTTATCACAGATTTAGAGGCTGTTCTCTTCTTGCACATTGGGTCCCTAGAGCTCAAGTGGCTACTTGTCCCTTCAGAGTTCAAGGTGACCCTGCCGTGGATGGGGAGTGTTTTTCTAGTGCTATACAACCTTGGACACCCCACCAGCATGCTTTCCCTCCACTGATTATCAGTGGAATAAATTAGTCATCCAGACTTAATTAGCTTTTAGAAATGGAGAGAATCAAGACTAAAGTCAGGGCCTTTCCTTATCCCTAAGTAGGAATTCCTTCTCAGGAACTTGACTGGAAGGCTGGAAAAAGCTGCCAGATGTTGGAATCCCTTATTTCAAACTAACCTAATTATTTTATACAGGCCATACAGATCTCAATCAAATCCCTTAACAAATCTAAACAAATTTCCTGGGATAGCTTGTTGATGTGTTGATTGATAGGGTGGTGTCCAGGCCTTGGTTATACCTGGTTCACATCTTTGATTCAGTGGAGAGATGTTCTCACTTGACAAAGGTGCCAGGGTAATATCTTGCTTCTTACTTTAAGTAGGGTGGGGTGACTTAATGATAGGCTCCTTTAAACCCATCCTTACCCAATTTTCTTAGAGTCTACTCTCTTCTATGCATCATGAAATCCAGCTTACCTCGGCCTGCTTTCTGCTCCTCCCATGTGGCATCATCTCCTGTCTCTGTGTTTTTGCACTTGTCCCTTGTGCCTGAAATGTTGTGTCTCTCAGTTTCTCTGGCTTCCTGTGAGTCTCACCTTAAATACCACCTTCTAGAGGAAAACTTTCCAGGTGCACCTGGTCACTACTGGCTTTCTCTCTATGATCACCCCATCTATGATTTATCTGTCTGCATGTGGGCAGTGATTTACATGAAATCTCCCTATCACAATGTCATCTTCTTTTGGGCAGATACTAGTTTTACTCTTCTTTCTTATCAACAGTGGCTTAAACATAGAAAGTACTTAATACTTTTTGGTTGGTTTTTTAAACTGAATTTAATGGCTGGTTTTTTTTCTTGCTTCAATAAACTTTATCTTCTTGTGTATGAATCAATTCATAATCTCTTTCTTGATTGCCAAAGACAGACAGATTTTGTGTGTGTCTCCATATATGTGTTCATACATACACATACATATACACATTCACATGTGTACATATAAAAATGTACATATGCATGTATATGTGTATGTATGTGTGTATGCATAAATGTATGTATGTATGTAGCAGTTAGGTGGTAGAGTAGATAGAGAGTCAGGCCTGGAGTTAGGAGTCAGGTAGTGGAATGGATAGAGTGCCAGACCTGGAGTCAGGAAGACTTAAGTTCAAATCCAGCCTCAGATACTTATTAGCTCTATAACCCTGGACAAGTCACTTAACCCTTTTTGCCTTGGTTTCCCCATATGTAAAATGAGTTGGAGAAGGAAATGGCAAACCACTCCAGTATCTTTGCCAAGAAAACCCCAAATGGGGGCACAAAGAGTCAGACATGACTGAAAACAACTGAATAACAAGAAAGAGGTATATATACACACACATAAACATACTTACATATATGTATCTATCTATAGTTTTTTTCCCCAGAGAGCCTGCTCACAATGTTCCAATATATATACTTTAATGTTTTATATTTTGCTTTTGTCTTGTTTCCCTCCAGATCAAGTTACAGAGACTTGTGTAATTGAGTCAGTTCATTAGGGGTCATTTGTCTTTTGGCCTCTTGGAACTGTAAATGTCCTTCTGGAATCAGCTTAGGTTCCCCCAGATTTCAGTACCTACTGTGTTGCAGGCACACACTTTTCACAAATATTGTGCGATATTTGGTCCTCAAAACAGTCCCGAGAGGTCGGTGCTATTATTATCTCTATTTTAAAATTGCGGAAACTGAAGGGCTTGTTGAGGGTTACACAGCTAGTAAATATCCAGGGCTGGATTTGAACTCAGGTCTTCTTGACTCCAGGCCCAGTACTCTAGGTACTAACAGCTAGCTGTCTCTTCTGCTAGGTATTAAGTAAGTTGAAAGTCAACAGTTAGGCAAGATACACAACCCACTTGCTCTTTGCCCGGGTTTAATCTTGAATCACCTACCACCTAGCCATGGAAACTTTAATTTCAAGTCGCTGATAGGAAGTATCTTCACCAGAAAAAAAAAATCCAGTGTAACTTTCAGTAAAAAGCTTGCTCTCCCTCTGTCCACATAGGATATTATACCCTTACCTGCAGGTGTCCTGCCCAAAGGAATGCAAATTTTGATCCCTGACACCTCACAAGACATCTTGGGGTTTACCAGTTACATTTCTTTCTTTGTTTCTCTTCTCTTCTCTTCTCTTCTCTTCTCTTCTCTTCTCTTCTCTTCTCTTCTCTTCTCTTCTCTCTCTCTCTGGAGGGCAATTGGGGTTAACTGACTTGGCCAAAGTCACATGGCTAGTAAGTGTGTCAAGTGTCTGAGGTCGGATTTGAACTCAGGTCCTTCCTGAGTCCAGGGCCAGTGCTCTGTTCACTCTGCCACCCAGCCCTCTTCCCCCCTCCCCCCATTTCTTTCTTAAGGATCCTGCCTAAAACCCAAATCACTCTGGCTTTCATTGATTGGCCAACAGTATGTCCCAACCCAAGCCTCCCTCTGTCATTGTTTGGGCCCTGATGGCTCAGAGTGAATAGTAATTGTTTCTGTTTTGACCAGAAACCCTGAGGGTCTTCTCCTTCCAGAGTGATTTTTGTAAACTTGGTAAAAGAGGTCATTGTCTGCCTCATTTCTTACCTGGCCTTAATCACTGATTGGGTATTGATTCAGGCAAAGGAAGACCTGGATTTCTATTTATTTACTTTATATATTTATTTATTTTTGGTGTTAACACTTTCGTTTTCCTAGACTTCAGGATTTTATGTACTCAAACATGGATGGAATACAACGGAACCCAGAGGAAATGAAGACATCAAGTATTTTCTCAACACCTTATACAAAATAACGTATTCAGACTTGTCTAGGAAACATGCTATAGTTCCATGTTTTGGAATACTTTAATCCACTTCTTCCATGCACGATGTGTCATCATCTCCTTCAAGAGGTGGCATTTCCTCAGTTATAGCTGCGCTGGTTTCTTCAGTAGTTGAATCATGTTCGTCAATTCCAAGACCAAGTTTGATCATCCTGTAGATTCAATTGGCATGTGTCTGGGGATCTTCCAAACTGAAGCCAGAAGACAACAGTGCAGTTTCATACAATAAGATGAGCAGATCTTTCATGGATTTACCTGGAGGGGCTTATACAAACTGATGCTAAGTGAGAAAAGCAGAACCAGGAAAAATTTGTACACAATCACAGAGGCGTCATATGTGTGACAACCAACTTTGATAAGCTGGACTCTTCTCAGCAATGCACAGTTATAAGACAACTCTACAAGTCTCAGAATGGAAGGAGGTATCTACATTCAGAGAAAGATCTAGAAAGACCAGAGTTTAAATGGAGATGGAAGCAAACTACATGCTAGTGTTCTTTTCCATGTTTGGTTTTCTTTCTTTTTTCCCATTGTTCACTCCATTGGTTACAACCCTTCTATACAACCAGACTAACATCCAGTGTAAAAGTATTTGCAGATTCTATACTTGATTGCAAGCCGCCATGGCGAGAGGGGAGGAGGGGAGAAAATTTGAAACTCAAGAGATTGTGGAACTGAATCTTGTAAACTAAAAGTAAATAAACAAATCAATTAAAAAAAAAGGAAGACCTGGGAAAGATGTTAGCTTAAAAAGGCCAAGGTCTCCCACTGCCTCCAGGCCCATCTCCAGTCCTTCTGACTTATATCTTGCCGCTGGACCCAGATGGAGAAAGTGAGGCTGATTCACTTTTGAGTCATGGCATCACCTTCCCGATGTCATGGTCCTCTTGGAGAATGAAGGACAAACAACACCACAATGGCTATACTTTAGAAATCAAGAATCCCCAAGAAAGAAAAATTACATGAGAACACCCCCATTATTTGAGCACTTCAGAGAATGCTGCACAAAAGGGGCTTGAGAATGATTGAAGAAAATCAGATCTTCATTATAGTTCTACTACTCCTACTAATTATGATTTTACTTACTACCAGAGCCTCTGGAAAACTGGGCTATTTCTTAAAAATGTTCTTGCACATAGATTTTTGTCTGTTTGTTTCTTTTGAAAATATGTACAGCGTAGAATTATTTTTACTTTTCTTCCAAAATTCCAAACTTTGTCAGGATTTCTTGGTCTTCTTTGGGAATTGCAGGCAAAGCATTTAAGGATCATGCCTTATGAGTTAAGAACATCAACAGTGACAGAATGCCCTGACATAGCTCAACATTTTTTAAAGCATGTCAAATATTTTCATCATAGTTGTAGTTTCTATGGACTGTGTGGGGATGCACTTACTCTGATTGGTGCTTTATCCCCCAAAGAGTTGGGTCTCTAAATATCTAGGCTCATGCTTATGGTTTCTGAACTCCTTGGTGCCAAGGGTTTTGAAATTGTCAATTACAGTACATTTAAAGAGTGGATAGCGTGGCCTGGGAATCTAACTCTCCATTAGAAAGATGTCCAAGGGAACACACGAGAGATACCATGTGCCACAATCTTATGACTCTTTATTTTCATTTTTATCTCACATAAGATAATTTTGTATTTGTGACATAGGTTTTTCTTTTCTACATTTCATCCCTTCCATCCTCTAAATAAACTAATTTGAAAAAATTTGAAAAATTTTGAAAAAAAATTTTGAAAAAAAAAATTTGAAAAAACTTTATTAAACATTTACTATGTCCTAGGCACTATGCCAGGTACTGAGTGTCCAAGTAGAAAAGTGAGACTAGTCCCTGCCTTCAAAGAGCTTACATGCTGGAGGGGAGACAAGACCTAGGAAGGTGTCAGACAAGGAAATGAGTCATGGTTTAGGCAGTCACAGGGATGATGATGAATGGAACCACAGGGCATGCTATTGCCAAGCTCTTTTCCAGTAGCAATGGTAGTGTTGATATAGTTATTCTTCTCCAAGCAAGAGCAAGAACAAAAAAATAGGAAGAGAGGGAGGAAGAGAGTATATGGTGACAGGGCATAGAGTAAGATGGCAAAAAATTAGCATACCCTATTTTCTTGGTGAATGGTTAGATGGGATTTAAAGTTTGATCTGGATGTGGAAGAAGAGAAGTATTTAATTTCCTCTGGATAAGGATAATTTTTTGTGTGTGTGTATCCATCTATCTATCCATTCATTGATCCAATCATTCATTCCTTCATTTCTTACTAAGTGCCAGACGTAATAGTAAGTGTTGGGGATATAGAGTACCACAGTTCCTACCCCCAAGCAACTTATTTTCTATATAAAAGGAATTGGCAATGTATATACCAATAATCATATACAAAAGATATACACTAGATGTACATTTATTTTGTGAAGAAGAAGGCACTAGTAACCAGGGGAAAGGGGACTAGGAGAGGCGTTCTGCAACGTTAGGTTTTCATAGACTATCTCTGAAGCCAAAGAATTCTTCTGATGACCAGGGCAGGATACCTAGAAAAAAATGGATTCCTTAAAAATAGGGACTCTTTAGCACATCTCTCCTTCTGTAGTAGAGGAATGTATGTGGAGAAATAGTGAATTCCATTTTAAAAATGTTGAGTTTGAGATGCCAATAGAGTATCCAAATGAAGATGCAATACTTAATGAAAAAGACTCAAGTCTTACACTGTATCCAGGGCCATCTCCAGTTGTCCTGATCTATATCTTGCCGTTGGACCTAGAGGACTCCAAAGGAGAGAGGAAGGCTAGTGACTTTGCAAGGACTTCTCTCAGTTAAATTCAATTCACTGGCAAGTCATGGCATCATCTTTCTGATGTCATGGTTTTCTTCAAGGATGAAGGACAAACAACCACAGTACTTAACAGATGAAGATGCTTTTCTTTCTGAGGAGGGGAGATTCAAGCTGGATGTATGGATTTTGAAGTCCTCTGTGTAGAGATAATAACTAAATTCATGGTTGCTGATGAAATCACCAGTTAAGGTAGAGAGATAGAGAAGGAGAGAATCAATGACAGAACCTTGGTAGATGCCAAGGTTAATGGGTGATGAAAGATGTCCTAGACAAGTAGCAGTCAGATGGGTAGGAGGAGAACCAAGAGAGTAGTGTCATGGATGCCAAGTTAGGAAAGAATGTTTGACAGTGTAAAAAGCTGCAAAAATAAAAATGCAATAGTTTAAAGATGAGAAAAGGCCATTGGATTTAGTAATTAAGGGATCATTGGTAAGGAACAGACTCAGTTCAATGGCAGGTTCAGAAGCTAAGTTGCCATGAGTCTGAAAAACGAGTGGCAAGTGGGAAAATAGAGGCCATTAGTATTGAGGACTCTTAAGAGTTTGACTGTGAAATGGAGAAAGATACAGGATGGTAGCTTGAAGCCATAGGAGACTAATTTTAAAGACGGAGGAGAGCTGATCACATTTATAGATCACGTATGAAATATCATTACATATATGTATATATGTATATGTATATTTGCAAACTTCAGAGGGTTATTAAAATGTGAGTTGTCATCATCCATTTATTTGCTTATTTATTTATAACAATAATTTATTCAAAATAATACAATAATCATTTTTATTATTATGAAAAAAGTCAATGGATAAGCAGAAATTGAAGACGTTCAAGGGACAAGATTACAAAGAAGAAGGGAGGAAATGACATTAAAGATACAAGTAGAAGAGTAGACCTTGGCAAAAAAAAGGCCATCTCTTCATCAACGACCAAGGCATAGGAGAAGACAATAAGAGATAATAGAGAGAAGTCGGAGGTATGGAGCTGGTGGAAGAGAGATCTCATGGTAGGTGGCTTCTATTTGGTTTGGAACAGTAAGTGGTTACTCCTTCTGCTCAGAGGGCCTGGGGAAGGCTGTAGCATAGGAAACTTGAGGAGAGAAGAGAAGATTTAGGAAATGTGTTGATTAGCTAGCGAAGAATTAAAGTATTATCACAAAGTAGTAAAAACCTAGTCGATATTAGATGTGGTAAATTTATAGTGGACCCAATCCATACGACGATGTGACTTTTCTCTAGTAGTATGCAATAGTACATAAGGAAAATAAAGATGGTGGATGGTAAGGGATAAGTCAAGAATGGAGATGGGTAAGGAGTGAGTAGAAATAGAAAAAAGGATTCAAGGGTAAAATCCATTATATAGTTGTATTAGTCAGTTACAGGATTCAAGACTGAAGAGGGAAAAAATAAACAAGACCAGAGCAAGGATGATGGACTGGGAGAATGGGGAAGTATGGAGAAACTGGAGGGCATGGAGAGTATAGAGAATAAGTTTAATGGGAGTGAGGTCAACTGAAAGTCAAAATGATAGATTAGGTTAGCCAGATTTGGGAAATTTGAGGAACAAAGGCACAGCTTCACTTTCAGATATCTATAAGGTTTATTGCACAACATATAAGACATTAGTAAGACACTGGTACAAAAAGGATGTGTACTCTCCTCCTTGATGCCATATCTGGGTCTTAGCTTTGGCCTGATGTGGGGAAGCATTATCACGTGTGTAAGGTAACAAAATCTCAGGAAACCAGCTCAATCTAGGCAGATCTGGATGACTCATACATAGTCTGTTGGGGGATTTTATAGGGTTGGAGACATGAAGAGGAAGGCCTGATGAATCAATCTAGGGTGGGCAAAAGTCAGCTACCTTTAAACACTCTGAAGTAAACACTAGTTGTTTAGATAAGGCTAAAGACTGGGTTTCGTAGCATTCCTTTGGAGAGGGGGCCTGTACTCTTGGATGTTCATTAGTAAATCTATGTCTATATTCGCATTTCCCCCAGGTTCTGGGAGAAGGGGCTCAATCTGACCATCTTGTGTCAAAGATTGTGATCAGAAAGAGAAATTTCAAGAGTGTGAAGGTATCACAATTTTGGATGATAGTGAGAACACAGATATGACCAATCAGTTCCTGACCTCAAGGAGAAAACAGACATATGTAAAGCAGATATCAATGATGAGTTTTGAAGGAAACTAGGGATTTTCAGGAGTGGAAGTAAGGAATGGATACATTCTAGGCATGACTGACAACTTGGGCAAAGGCTTGGAAATGAGGCGTTATTATGAAAAACACAAATAAGACTGACTGGGATGTAGACTTCATGAAGAGACACAATATATAGTATGTCTGGAAGGTCATGTTGGAGACAGTTTGTAAGGTGCTTTACATCCTTTTGTGTTTAATCCCAAGGGTAATAAGAAGTCATTGGAATTTACTGAGCAGGGAAGTGATATGGTCAGATATGTCCTTTAGGGGAATTACTTTGATGCTTGGATAGAGGATGATTGGAGAGAGAATTCAGATCCCTTGGAATGGGCCCTTTTCTTCTGTGGGCTTCCCCCCTCTAATATACAGGATAGTTGGGGGGCAATGCAGTGCAGTGGAAAGATTGTAGCAGAACTGAAGTCAGAAGTTCTGGGTTTGAATTCTGACTCTGTTACTCTCTAACCTTGGGCAAGTTATTTCTCTATCCTAGACCACCTCTTGCCCAGTAGGGCAAGATGGATCTCCCTACCTTGGTGTCTGTATATCTTATTTCCCAGTTGCATGTAAATAATAATAATGATTATATGTGTGTGTATATATATATTTTTAACATTTGATTTTAGAACTAATTTCATTTCCAGGGTGGTTTTAAACAGAATAGTAGCTGCTATTGATGTGGCCCTTGAAGTCTTGAAAACATTTTACATGTATTATCTCATGTGATCCCCACCACAACCTGCGAGGTCGGTGCTGTTATTATCATCTCCAATTTAGAGATGAAGGATCTGAATCTGAGAGACATTTGTTGCTGGTCACACAAGTAGTATGTGTCAGACATAAGTTTTGGACCCAGGTCTTTTCTGGTCCCTTCAAATCTGGACCCTTCTCCATTATCCAACATTGTTTCTCCCTCTTATACTATCTCCCTGCCCTGCCCTGACCACGAGCCAAGACCATAAGGGTTTAGCATCAAGAATGAAGAAGAGTTTGGATTAAAACTTCTTGAATTTTCTTGAATTTGAGAGAAGTCAACATTTCTAAGCCAAAAAAAAGAACAAGGAAGCATGGTGACACAGGGAAGACCTGAGACTGACTCGTTGATCTGTGAGGCCCTTTTTAATGCATTTTAAGGCTACTTTCTCCCTAATCTTCAACACTTGACCTTTCAGTCTGATATTCTTCTGTATTATTAGATTGGATGATTAGTTATTAAATATACTGTCTCCAGTAAATAGGTAATTGTATAATGCAATAGCCCTCAGCTTTCCTGGGCCATGTACCCATAGCATTTAGAGTTAGACTATCCCATCTTTTTTTGTGTCAGAAGTATTTAACTCTTTGTGTGTGTGGGAGTAGAAAGAATTTCTTGATTTTTTTTATTTTTAAAATTGTTTAACTTTTGTTTATTTTTAGTTTACATCATTCATTTCCATGAGATTTTGAGTTACAAATTTTCTCCCTGTCTTTCCCCTACCCACCACCCCAAAACAGCGATCCCACTGTATACATCCTCCCCCAATCTGCTTTCTCTTATATCTTCCCCCTGACTTTCTGGTAGGGCAAGATGGATCTCCCTACCCCAGTACCTGTATATCTTATTTCCCAGTTGCATGTAAATAATAATAATGATTATTTATATATATATATATATGTTTTTAACATTTGATTTTAGAACTTTAAATTCTAGATTCTTTCCCTTCCTCCCTTGTCACCCACCCTCACTGGAAAGACAAGCAATTCAATACAAGCCGTACATGTGTAGTTAAGCAGAACATCTGCACAATGGACATATTGCGAAAGACTAACTATATTTCCCTCCTTCCTATTCCTCCCCCCACTCGTTCTATTCTCTACTTTGTCCCTATCCCTTTACAGAAGTGTGTGCTTCTAACAACCCTTACCCCCAACCTGCCCTCTCCTCCATCATCCCCCCTTAGAAAGAATTTCTAAATGGCTCGATAGATGGCCCAAGTGGAGGAGCCTCAAAAATCCATCTGTAGTCCATAGAAGGAAGGAAGATGTTTCAGTGATTCTAGGACTCTATTCTACATTTGTTTTTCACGGTTAATGAAATGAGGGAACTGGTACATTCCCTGTGGCCAGCTTTAACAATCTCTATGAAGTGACAGGTCTCTAAACCTAGGCACCAGCTAAGGGAGTAATGATCAAGCATTCAACAGCTTCCTTTCAGATTGTTTCCCAACCAGTTTTATGGTGAGATGCTGTGATTGGGAAGAAGTCCTTAATGGACTCCAACCGCCCTCATTTCCCCTTGACAATTTTTCAAATAGGAGGGTAGAGCTGAGAGTAACTACTGTGCGTAGAGGGAGTGTATTTATCAATTAATCACACAATCAATGAAATGGTTAATAAAGTGTTTTTCAAAATTTATTTTACTTTTAATTTATAGGGCAAAATAAGCATTTGCATAATATGATACAAGAAAAGAAATGGTTACACGTGAAACTGCAAACTTATCATATACAACTTGCTATTCCTTTTAAATATATAATAAAGTATTCATGTAAATTTCTTTTTTTCTTTTTTTCTTCCCTCTCCCTCATCCCTCCTCCCCTAGAAATGGCTACACAAAGAGGTATACACAAATAAGTATACACACATGTACATATGTATATATACATATATGTAAACTTATTCTATACATATTTCTACTTATCAGTTCTTTCTCTGGATGCTTAATGAGTGCCTGCCATTTATATACCTAGTATTGTGCTAGACTAGGAAATGACCATGTGCCTATAATATCTATTACCTTCCTATACCTACCTACCTTTCAGAGTTGCTATTTGGAGAGAACTTTAAAACTGAGAGATAGCCCAAGGTAATGGATTGAATGCTGGGTTTGGCATCTAGAGAACCTGGGTTTGAATCCTATTTCAGAAATTTACTAATTATATGACCCCAGGCAAGTTATTTAACCTTTCACATGATGACAAAGGGAAGACCTTTTTTGCAATGATTTCTCTCCTCTCAGTGATTCCTGTGAGTTGAAGGTTTGGGAATCCCTGTTACTCCAAATGCTCTTGGATTCCATGTCCCGAGTTATCTCCATCAGATCTTGGGGTTGATGATAGCCAAGGTGGTAGCATTGATTTGCCTGGCCCATATTACCTCCTGTCTCTCCCTCACAGTATCTGACTGCTTCTGGGAGACTGGTGTATTATAAGCCTAGGTACTGGAGATACATAGGCAAGAACAAAGCGTCCCCTGCCCTCAAGTAACTTATGTTCTATTAATCAATTCTGTCATTTTTGTCCATGTCTTCTCATTGATCCCCCCTACAGGGTCTCGTTAGGATCATGGACTTCTTTACCACAGGTCTCTTCAATCCAAATGTACTTCTTGCCATTGGCAAGTACTACCCCATTTGGTCTTGTGTCTGTAAAAGAAACTGTGGAATTGGTCCATAAACCCGAACACCAGATCAGCTTCCAGGGAAGGGATAGTTAGGTCCCAAACAACTCCTCAAACTTCTTTTCATTCCATTGTGATCCTATACAGAGGGATATGTTCAAATGTAGTGCATTGAGTTTCTTTTAAGTACATTTCTAGTTTTTACAGATTTATATAAAAATGAAGATAGTTACCATGTGAAGAGGATGGCTTTGGAGTAGAGTAGAAAGGAAATGATGACCATGGACCCTGATATATGAAGGGGCACTATCTGTGGTCCCAGAGACAAGGATATAGAATGACCTAGGGGTCCCATAGGTCTCAAACTCAAAGAGAACTGGAGGCAGTGAAGCCATTTGTAAGGATCCCAGTGGGCAGCATATGGGTTTAGCTTTAAAATATAAATGTGGTTCAGGGCATGTACTTGGGAATGGGCCATATGGGGCCTTCCCATTTAACACCTCTGGAGTAGTGGATAGAGAGCTGGTTGAAGAATCAAGAAGTTCTGTATTAAAATCATGTCTCTGATGAAATTATTATGTGACTCTAGACAACCTTTCAGGGCCTAAGGCAACTAACTCTCTAAGATCAGGAGTTACAGAAAAGGAACTGATTAGCATTGGTGGAATCTCGCATCCAGTCCAAAAAGAAAACCTCAATTATTTAGAGTTCTATACTACCCCAGTATCAGAAGCAAAGACCCTTTTTCCAAAGGGATTGTAACTCAGGTGATGTTGAATTCAAATGGATTGGCTTTTGAAAGAGTTCATGGTCCATTTATTCAGACTGGGGAAAAATGAATCCAGTTAATATTCAGTTGTGTGTGTGTGTGCGCACACGTGTGCACATTCGAATCATAGCAGTTTGGGATGGGAAGGAATCTCATATATTTCTAATGCTCTTTCAGTTCAATGGGGCTATACCTCAAAGTCTTAGCTGAAGATACACTGAAATTGTCCTCAGGAGAGGACGAAATGAGTTACCATGGAGTTATACAATGAGGCAAAGTCAATCAACAAGCCTTTACTCTGCACCCACTACGCACCAGAAATTGTGCTAGGCACAGAGGACAAAAGTCATTGTCTCTTTCCTTAAGGAATTAACATTCTATTAGGGGAGACAAACATGTCAATATAGGTATATATAAAATATGTGAAAAATATTAAATATATTAAAATATATGAAAAATAAACACAAGGTAATGGGGACAATGGAATTACTAACAGTTGAAGAAGGGATGAATTAAGAAAGACCCAGTATAGAAGATAGTCTTGAAAGGAATTAGTGATCTTTCTATTGTTTGTTTTTTGTTTCAAAAAGACCAATGACATCATAGGTGATGGCTTGATTTGCTTGTGAATTGGATTTAAGTGAGGCAGAGCTGCACAAAGTCATCAGGCTTGCTCTCTCCTCCAGAGTCATCTAAGTTCAGTAGCAGGACAAAAGGCAAGACTGGTGATGATTCTAAAAGGCAGAGGTAAGGAGGGAGTACATTCTAATTATGGGAAATAGCCGTTGCAAAGTCAGGGAGACAGGAGATGCAATGTTACATTTGAGAAACATCAAGAAGTCCAATTTGGCTGACCTGTAGAGTTTGTGAAGGAGTAATGTGTAATAAGGAAAGGGAAGTTGAAGTCAGGTTGTAAAAAGCTTTGAATACCAAACAGAGGAATTTATACTTGATTCTAGGTAACAGAACCATTGGGATTTATTAAGTGGAGGGGAAAGGTGAGTGAATAATCAGACCTGTGCTTTAGGAAAATCAGTTCGACAGCTTTGTGGAGGTTAGATTGAGTGAAGGGAGGTTTGGAGGTGGAGAGATCAGGGGAGGTCATTGTCATAGAGTGGGCAAGAGATGATGAAGACCTGAGTTAGGATAGAGCAGGAGGGATTAAAGGGATGTTGGAGGGCAGAATCTATATGACTTGTCAAGTGATTGGATAAGTGGGGTGAGAGAATCAAAAATTACACCCAAGTTGTAACCTTGGGTAGTTGGAAGGATAGTGTTGCCTGCAGAAACAGGAAAGTTCAGAAGAGCAATGACCTTAGGAAGGAAGATGATATGTTCTGTTTTAGATATGGTGATATGCCTAAGAGAGGTACAATTTAGGTAGTTGATTCATCTCTGGAGTTCTGGAAAGAAAATGGGGCTAGATATATAGAACCGAGGGTCATCACCACAGAGATGATAATTAAACCCATGGGAGTTGATGCTATCACCAAGTGAAAGAGCATAATGACAGAAAAACGGAAACATTAGAACAGAACTTTTGGCAAGCTAGGGAATGGGATTTGGATAATGACCAGCATAAGAAACTGAGAAGAAGTGGTCAGACCCTCCTTGGAAGAGAACCAAGAAGAGGTCATAATACAAAAACCAAGAGAGAGGAGATTATCCATCAGAAGAAAATGGTCAACAGGTCAAATGATGCTCAAGGGTCAAGAAGCATGGAGATTTAAAGGAGACATTACATTCGGAAATTTGAAAATCATCTGTACCTTTGGAAAGAGAAGTTTCATCAGAGTGATTAAGTCGGAAGTCAGGCTTTGAGTTCAAAAGCAGAGCAGGTGAAAAATGGTGTCAGAAGATCCTGGGAGGATCTGATTTCTTCCATTTACTAGTTGTGTGACTCTAGGCATATCTCTTAACTCTTGGTTTTCTTACCTGTAAAATCATGGGGTTGGGCTAGATAATCTCCAAAGTTCCTTCCAGCTCTGATATTCTGTGGCTTTCTGTTGCTTCCATTGCATATGAACCTGTTTAAAAAAAAAAAATCACTGAAGCCCTAATTGTCAGTTTTGAAAGATTATAATGCACTCCCTGGAAAACATTCAGCAACATGAGCACCCTCCATTGTGCCTCCCACCTTGTCAGCCCACAACTATTGGAAATGGTTCAGAAAACTGGAGTTTGGCAAATATCTTTGGTTAATCTTTGGGGAACAGAGGAGGCTACTTATCACAGCCTCATTCTCTCTTCCTGAGTCATCAAAGTCTAGTGGTAAAGACAAAAGTCAGGGTTAGTGGCACTGCCAGTTCCCCTTGTGATCCTCATATCACATGGTCTTTAGGCCCTGTTTTTTACCCTACTCATCTCCTTTTGGATGTTCTCCAGTGTATCCATGTCCTACATAAAAGGAAGTGCACAGAATTAGTGCTGGAGGCATGGTCTCATCAGAGCAACATGTAGCAAAATGATCACCTCCTTCTGGGAGTAAGTCAGTTAATAAACATTTATTAAAGACCTACTGTGTGCCAGGCACTGTGTTCCAGGCACTGTAGGTGTTCCCTAAATGTAGCTTAATTATTTGTGATCATTCCAAGATTGTGAAGAGTGGTACTGCAGAAGGTGGGGAGGGTAAAATGTCCCAATTTTTGCAACGCAGAAGAGAAGAATCTTTAATAAGCGAATGAGCTTGACTTTGATTCTTGGCAAAATTCTAGATTGTAGCATTTAAGGGAGGGTTAATGAACATACAGAAGGCAGAAGAAAGAGAGCTGGATTTGGAAAGAGAACTAATGGGTTCAGAACCCTGGATCTTGCATCAGCTTCGATTGGCTGCCATGTTATAGAGGGATATTATAAACTTAAGCCAACTGGGCAGAATCTGCTTTAGTATGATTCTGAACCTGAACCTGACACTACAAGCAATATTTCATTCCCATAAGCCTCTGCAAAGGGGGGGGTATTTTCTCAACTTTTCTCCAGAGCTAAACTTGGTTACTCTGATTACATAAAATTCAGTTTCATTTTGTTGTGTTATTGTTGTTGTTCATTCCAATTGCATTGTTGTACACATTGTGTACATTATTTTCCTGGTTCAGCTTGCTTCATCTGGCATCAGTTCATACAAGTCTTCTCATGTCTCAGCCCTTCATAGTCAGTGTTCCTTATAGTTCAGTAATTTTCCATTATATTCATATACCACAATTTTTTAAAGTCATGCCTGAATCAGTGTAGACCCATCTATCTTACTGATACTCTGTGACTTGTACTTTAAAACAATACATTACTTTTGACATTGATATGGTTTGGTCTGCCTTTTTTGGAGAGGAATTCTGGAGAAAAGACATTAGTAAAGACACAGAGATGGGGAAAACACAGAATGTATTTGAGAAATGCCATGGAGTTTATATATGTGGACGGAAGCTGTGTGAGATGGTCTCTGTCTTGAAAGAACACATGTGGAAGAGGTAGCAAATAATTAAGTACTCAACTAAGGGGAACTTGAAAGTGTAAATCCAGAGAAAGTAGAAATCCGGGTATGTTTGTTGGAAGATGTGGAACATAAACTGGCCTTGGAGGCTGAACAGGACCTGCATAGGGGGCTGAGAAGTAGATGGTTTGCAACATGAACAAAAGTATGGAGGTGCTAATGGTGTATTGGAGTCAGCAAGAAGATAAGCTTCATTAATGCAGAGTTTCTTGTTGGAAAGTAGTGTATGATTATTTTGTATTAACTTTGTATAAATTTCATTTTGATTTATCCATGCACATAATGTTTCCTTTATTAGAACGTTACTTCCCAGAAAGAGGCGATTGTTTCATCTTTGTCATTATATCCTGGGCAATATTGACTTGAATTTTTGAATTGAAAGGTAAACTGGGGTCAGATTATGGAAACCTTTGAAAGCCAGAGAAGTTTAGAATTGATGTGATAATGTGGATGGTCCTTTAGTAGGGACGACATCATTAAAGTTATGTTTTAGGAAGATCAATATGACAGAAACAGGGGAAAGAGAATTGGCTTTGGAATCTTGGGACCTGGGTTCAGATTCTACTTCTGTGTTTACTATTGTATGACTGTGAACAAATCAAATAACTTAATATCTCTGGTCCTCAATTCCTCATCTATAAAATGAAGAGGTTGGTCTAGATGGCCTCTGTGGTGTCTTTCAGTTCTAGAGCTATGACCACCTCCAGCCCCCTCATTATTCTCCCAGTCCAGAGAGAGGCAATGCAACAGTTTAGGCATGAAATGATGAATGCTTAGTGTGATAACAGTAGGAATAGAGAGGAGGGGTGAATCTTTGAGATAATGCACAGGGATGAAACAATAGGACTTGGTGGCAGATTGACTATTGGGATAAAAAGAGATGGATGAGTCAAATCTGAGTCTAAATTATTTAGTCTAGGAGAGGGAATGAGTAAGAGTGGACAGAAATGAGAGAGGTGAGAAGGGCAGTTTCTTTTTAGGGAAAGATACTAAATTTAGTTTTCCCATTCAACAAATGTATTGAGCACTCATTTTAGACAACGATACTGTGCTACATAATCTTAATTTTTTTGGAGGGGGTTATATTATGATTTAATTTTTCTTTTGTTTGCTTTATTATTTTTGAGCATTCATTTCTAAAAAAATTTGAGCTCCAAATTCTCTCCTCTCCCACCCCTCTTTTACCTATTGAGAAGGCGAACAATACATCAGTTGTACATATGAATTCATGCAAAATGTATTTTGATATTAGCCATGTTGAAGAAAAGAAATAATAAAAAGCAAGAAACGTGGAGAAGGTGAAAAAAGTATGCCTCGTTCTGCACTCAGAGTTCATCAATTCTGTCTCTGGAAGTAGTTAGTATTTTTCGTCATTCGTCCTCTGTAATTGTCTTAAATTATTGTATCAAGGAGAGTCGTCGAGTCGTCCACAGTTGATCATCTCTACAGTATTTCTGTTACTATGTATAATGTTTTCCTTGTTCTGCTCACTTCACTTTGCATCAGTTCATATAAACTTTCCCATGTTTTCCTGAAACTATCCTCCTTCTCATTTCTTATAGTACAATAGTATTCCATCACAATTTATATACCACAGCTTGTTCAATCATTCCTCAATTGATGGGCATTTCCTCAACTCTGCGCCACACACAAAAAACTTCTTTTCCCTTTTCTTTGATCTTTTTGGGATACAGATCTACTAATGGTGTTGCTGGGTTGAGAGATATGCACATTTTATAGTACTTCGGGCATAGTTCCAAGTTGCTCTCCAGAATGGTTAGACCAATTTACAACTCCATCGATAGTGCATTAGTGTCCCTATTTTTCCACTTCTCCTACATTTATCATTTTCCTTTTCTGTCATGTTAGCCAGTCTGATAGGTGTGAGGTAGTACATCAGAGTTGTTTCAATTTGAATTTCCCTAATCAATAATGAGTGAGCATTTTCACATGTGACTATTGATAACTTTGATTTCTTCTGAAAACTGCTTCTCCATATCCTTTCACCATTTATTAACTGGGGAATGGCTCTTATTTTTATAAATTTGACTCAGTTTCCTACATATGAAATGAAGCCTTTGTCAGAGAAACTTTCAGTAAAACTTTTTTTTCTGGATCTTTAGAATGAAAATAACAGGCAAAAATGAGTATCTTGAAAAAAAAGAGTAACTAGCTAGATGAATTCAAATCACCTGACTCAGATGAACTATATCCTTGTAGACTAGATACTGTGAGAAGCACTAAGGGTACAAATATAAGTGAGCAAGAAAGTCCCTGCACCAAAATTCTTTACATTCTATTAGGCAAAGACCAGGAAGGGTGGCTAGGGAGGGGTATTTTGGATGGAGAATACAAAATGAATGGTGACTGGAGCAACAGGATGTTCAACTAAGGTATTTTTCAGAAACTTCACTGTTGATTTGATCAGTATTCTCAGAACCAGAGTTGGAAAATGGATAGGAAGGTAGAGGGGAGGAGGAAAATTGAAAACTCTTAGGTTACATTAAAAGAGGCTTAAAATCCAGGACTGGGGAGACGATAATTAACCAGCATTTATTAAATGTCTACCATGTGTCAGGTGGTGTACTAAGTGCTGGAGTCCTATTGTATTTTATTTTTATCATTATCTTCCTCTTCCTCCTCCTCATTATCACAGTCAACATTTATATAGTACTTACTACATGTCAGGCATTGTGCTAAGTGCTTTATAACTATGATCCCATTTGATCCTCACAACAACCCTGAGAGGTAGGCACTATTATTATCCTTATTCTGCAGATGAGAAACTGAAGCAACCAGGCTTAATGACCTTCCTGGGGTCACACAGCTAGTAAGTGCCCGAAGCCAGATTTGAACTCAGGTTCTCCTGACATTATACCTAGTACTCTATTTACTATTCCTCCTACTTATTCCCGTCCATCTCTAGTATATATTGAGAGTTTTGTGTTCACTCTATGGTGAACATTTTAGAGAAAACATCTATAATTTAGAGAAAGTCCAGAAATGGATAAACAGAATCATGAAATGACTCAATTTCATGTCAGATGGGTTGAAGAAACTAAGGGATACACAGTCTGGATAAGAGAATAAATACTAAATGGGAAGAATATCAGTTGTCTTCAAATATTTGGAGGAAAAGGGATTAGATTTGCATTCAGCCACTAGGGGTCAATACCAGGAGCAGTGGATTACACGGAGGCAGATTTGGGTTTAATGTCAGGGAAAAGATTGTAATGATTAGAGCTGTTAGAATGTGAAGTTTGAGGCTGTGGCAGGCAGCAGTTATCTCCTCTGTGGAGCCCTTCAGTCAAAGATTAGAGGACCACTTAACAGGCATTATGGAGAGATGGGATTCTTGTTCAGGGCTTTGCGGTTTCTTGCAACTCTAAGATTCTGTGATTTTAAACCATTGCTCATGAGCCCCCACTAATGTGTTTACTTTTTTCTCATCAGCCAAAGGGTGCAATGAAGACAAAGCAATAATACTGAATCAAGTAGCAATGAAACATTTTCCACATAAACCTAGTCACATGTTTCCTTGAGTATGCTCACCATCAGTTAGAAGAGTATATATGTATAGAGAACATGCAAGAAAAGGCATATTTTTAAAGAGATTGCTATGACTAAATATATATGTAGAAGGATAATTCATGGCACAGTTCTGTAAGGCCACTGATATGTCACCATATTTTCATGTTGGGTCAGCACCCACTGTGGTCTTTGAGAGATATTTTATCTCTGTAAGCCATTGTTCTTCTTCTTGCTGGTCTTATGTGGCTGCTGCTTAGAAATGCTTTCCCAGTCCTACAGTGGCTGCCAGGCATGGTTCCACTAGGTCATGGAATTGTTGAGTTTCTATTGGTTTCCAGTTTCTGTTTTCAGCTGAGGTCTGACCTCTTTCCCATGAGAGAAAGAGTAGGCTTGGCTATTCCTCTTTTAGCCTAAAACCCAGAGGCTTCTACCTCCCCTCATACTACAACTCTTTTAGAAAGGCAGAAATCTCACAAATTCAGTTTTTGAACTAGAAGAAAAGTCCCTCAATGTGTTGTCCTTCCATAAGGATAAGAACGGTATCTGTCTGTTTGTCCATCAGAGAGTTGGCAGGAATGGATGTTTCCTTTCCAGAAGGAGATTTCTTTCCATAGCCACCAAGGTCTTTGAAACATAGAGCTATCTCAGCTGAATAGTGCCTTCAGGGCTAAATCTAGCTGTTAACCTCTATTTTCTTCTCACCAACGCCTTGCTCTGACCAAACATTCTTTGTAGCTCCCTGTTACACAGCCCCCAGTTAACATTGGCTTAAAGGTTATCTTTCCAGCAGACCGTCAATGGCTCTTAAGAGTTTCAGAGTTGGCTGCTCCACTCATAACCCCCACCCCAGTTTCTCAACTCTTTTTTTCCTTCATGTAAGTGAATCAGAAGCTGCAAGGAGCATGAAGTAAACGAACTGGGGACAAGGTCAATGTCTCCCTCCTGTCTAGCCACATTCCTGCTTTTGATTTTCACATACACTGCCTTGTATTTGGTTGGAGGCATGAGTGTTAATGGATGGACAGCGCCCTGCCCTCCCTGCCCAAGATTCTGTACCTGTCCAGGCAAGATCACACTTGCTTTTCTAGGGGTTGAATAAGATTGGGAAATACTGCCTTAGTGTATGTCCTTAGAAAGCACGCTCTAGGTTGAAGGAAATTTAAAATAGCTCGGTTGATTATATTGATCATGATAGAGTCAGAGGGTTAGGGCTAGGGTTAAGAGCTAAGAATTTGTTTTCAGACTCTCATCCACTAACCTCTCTTGACTGGATAATATTGAGCCATTCCTAGGCACATTCACATATTAAAAGTCTCCTGAATTGCCTCCCTGTCTGCTGGCTTCCAAGTCTACCTTCTTTAGCCTTCCATCCAGCTCATTATAGACAGCCAGCTCATTAGGAAAAAAACTATTTCTTTTTCTAACAGCAACAACAAAACCCAAACTATTGAAATCTTTTGTTTTTAATCTTCTACGTTTCTCAATGTGTCTCTCCTTGTTCCCCTCCCCATCTCTTATAAAAAGGGTAAAAGAGTTCAGAAAAACTAAGCAGCCTATTTTAAAAAGTCTAACATTCAGTGTGCTACTCCCCACCTCTGAAAAAGAAGCGGGGAGAGTAATTTTCTCACGCCTCTTCTTCGGGATCAAGTTCGGTATTTATAATTTCGTAATATCCAGCTTCAGATATTTTCTTTTTGTTCTTTCCGTTTATGTTGTTGGAGCTGTTATGTTGTGTCTTGTTTTCCTGAGGAAATATGTTTCTACCTAAACACCTGGCTGTTCTCCATCACATTAAGTAGTTGAAGAAGCCTGAATATACTATAAATGTCAATTTATTGTCATTGTACATTGTTCTTGCCCATATACATGACCCCTTTTACAGAAATATGGGAACCAAGTTATATAGTTCCTTATCAATTGGCCTGAAGTCATTCTTAAGTGTCTCCGCCTTCCCCCCAAGAAACTCAAATAAACCTCAAAACTAAGAATTTTTGCATCCAGGGCAAGTAACACAAACTGTAACTGGGATGAGTGGCAAGGAACATGCCTTCAGTTTGGTCAGGGGTGGAATGTTGCCCCATGGGGAGGACTTAGAGACCATAAGATACTGACACAGTGCCAGTCCTGGAAAGGGGAGGCTGCAGTAAGGGGGATGGTAGAGAAGCAAACAGAATGGGATAAGAACTTACCCTATCCTCCATTTACTAGTTCTCTATTTTAACTAATGATTCTTGATAATTAAGTGATTAGCTTGTTTTTTTTTTCCTCTGGTGCTAGAAGAATTCAAGTACTGCCAACACTCTCCAAATTCAGTACCTTGAGACAAGGACCTGCTTACCCTACCCTGGTTATGTATCTGGACTCTATAAAGCTTATTCTTTCTTTGTCTGTAGATAGTTAGCCTAATTTTTAAAAAAAATGTGTAAACATTTTCCCTCCTATGTTTTGGATCAAGAGGAGCAAAACAAAGAATAAACATGTATCTTTCTTGGAATATAGACTATGTAAGGAATGGTACATATTTGCCTTAATGAATACCATTGATTATGGTTAGTCTGGGATCCTATAGTGTTAAGACAGTATATTTATAAGTCCTGAACCAACATCAGTGTATGTTGATTTTCAAGTTTGGAGATTGGGTTCCTTCCTCCTCTGTGCACAAAATATCTGAATGAGGAATATGTGTGTGTGTGTGTGTGTGTGTGTGTGTGTGTGTATAAAATACACATATAAAAAATTATATATATAAATGATGGGAGGATCGCTTACTTTTAAACTCTAGGCAACTTTGGCTTCTTCCATAATAACAATCTAAACTCATCTTCCAGTTATCCCCATCTCCACTTCAACAGAATGCCTGCCAGTCCACATGCTGATAGAACTGGAAATGATTTTATTTATATCTTCCTTGTTAGTCATGCAGTCTGTGTACAAACAAAACAACGTTATTCTTATCTTCTCCAAAAGTTTAATTCATTTGCAATTAAAAGCTGGGGAAGAAGAAGGTGGTGGTGGGGGCGGGCACAAGGAAGAAGTTTATCCTGCTTCAGCATCCGGGGCCTGAGTGATGGGTGACAGTCATTCTTCCCCGGAGATAACAGCACTGCCATCCACCTAATTGCTGCTCTGTCTTGTTTTTAATAAATAGTTACCCATGTAAGGATTATCCTACCATAATTAAATAAGGCAATGCAGTCAACAAGCCCTTCAAAAGTATATTGTTAAAACCTGCCATACACTAGCTCTTGCCAAAGCTAGTTCCTACACCCTCTCTCCCCACTCATATCCTCATTTGTTGCTGGCAGACGCTTATTCCAAGTCAAACTTGTACATTTTTTTTCCAGCAGGGTTATTAGCAGAAAGAACTGGAACTAATCACAGGAAGTCAGGACCACAGGCTTGAGCATGATACAGCAGGTCCCCACTTTTGGTTACTGGGCTTGCTCAGTTCCCTTGGCATGCCTCCGCTGGCCACCAAAGACTCTGTGACCTTCAGGTAGTTTCTTTAGTCGACAGATGCTGGCATATTGTAGTGAAGCAGAATACACTGATGGCCTGTGGACATAATGGATGTATCAAGACCTAAGAAAAATAAAGACTCCCAGAGGAGGAGGCCCCAAAATTGATATAAGAAAAGGAGTTTGGAACTTTGATGCCACCATCTTGATTTTGCTGCTGACTCATTGCTGGGTTGTGGGGAAGTCACCTAACCCTTCTGCAGACCTTAGAGCTCCCCATTGACTGGGTAGAGGATTCTTCCTTTGAATATCACAAAATTCATTCATTTTTCCATCTATTATTCCTTCATCCTTTGAGGGCTAACAGACCTGAAGTTGAAAACATTCAGTGAAAAAAAGCAGTCATATCATTTAGCGAGAGTTCAATCTGGCTGCCTCACTGAGTGTGCCCTTCTCAACTGGTCACTTTGATACTGGGAACACATTCTGTTAGCACTGAAAATACACTTTGTCTTTAAAACAGCAAGTCGAGCAAATTCAGAATTTCAGAAAATAGGTCATCTGTTTACTAGAGCTACACTTTGCACATAGTAGGTACATAATAAAGATTTGTTGTATTAAGTGGA
>CM053586.1:330382952-330399330 GCA_028646515.1 Pseudochirops corinnae
CTTCCTTCCTTCCTTCCTTCCTTCCTTCCTTCCTTCCTTCCTTCCTTCCTTCCGTAAAATGAGTTAATGACAACAATCTCACTGAGTTGTTGTAATGATAAAATGAATATAAAGTACCCATTTTCAGAGGGGTAGTTGGATACTCAAGCCTGTATATAAACCTGTCTTAAATTTAAGCCTTATATAATCTAGATTCCTATCCATCAAAGCACTATAAAGGAGTATTCCTACGTTTGAGACACATCAGATTAGTAGTAAACTGATTTTGAGACTTGCATTTCCTAGGGCATCAATGGCGAACCCTCTGGGGTTACTCAAGAGAGATGTAAACTTTAACTTAAAATCCTCCACATATTGAATAATTATAATCATAACAACCTCAAAAGAGGTCCATCAAGTCTTATCAAGCTATTAGTGATTCCTCTTTGAGTCTAATCATTGAATCAATTCTGAATCTACCTATCTTATGGTGTCTAGCTAATCTCCTTAGCTTGACCACAAAGGTAACAAGAGATTTTGTTAAATGCTTTGTTAGAATCTAGAGAAACCCCATTTCCAACATTCTCATGACCTACAAATTCAGTAACTGTCAAAATATTGAAATTTGGTTGTTCTGCTGTGACTTATTTATAACAAAGCTATGGTGGATTTTTTTTTTTGGAGACCTTCCTTTTTAAGAATGTCTAAAAATCCCCTTAATAACAGGTATTGGAAATTTGCCAAGAATCAAATCCCAGATCCTTGGCCTGCAGTTTGAAAAGTCTTCTCTCTTCTAAATTTTGAAATCTGGAGCATTTGCTCTCTCCCAGTCTTGTGCTACTGTCCTATTCTTCAAAGTCTTTAAAAAATCTCTAAAGACCAGCACCAACAGCACCTGGGAAGTTGTTCTGAGCCTGATGAGTTGGAATTATCAAGGGCAGGCATCTAGGTGCTGTCTTGCTATCTCCCCACTAACCTCCAGTATCAAATCCCTAAGAGATACTTTTGTCTTGTCATTCTCTTTGGCAGAACTGCTCCCTCCTCACCCCTCCCTCCACTTTTGAAAAATGGAAGGAGAAAGAATTGAGACATACTCTGAAGAACTGATTGTTTCCATTCCCATTTATTGGAGCAGGGGCCCTTCTCTGACTTCCCAATTCTGGTAGGTCCACTTCATGCAGTTTGTAAAGACTGATGTGTGGGTAACCGTGATGAGTGGTTCTGTGCACACTAGTCTGCTAAGCTCTAGATTCATGATACTGAGTTGGAACCAACCAGATCTTTCGATCAGACTATTTCTGCTTCTATATATGTACTTTCAGTCTAAGGATAGCCTGCCATGCAAAGGGATACATAATGAACCAAAGAAAAATAGAAGACAATCCCATTAGTTAAACAGTTTCAGTAAGAAAAGAGATTTCCCACCAAGGATAATGAAATTTTGATTTTAAATTTAGACAATTTTTTTTTCTACCTTAGAGAGGGGGGAGCTCCTTCCTTCCTTCCTTCCTTCCTTCCTTCCTTCCTTCCTTCCTTCCTTCCTTCCTTCCTTCTTTCCTTCCTTCCATCCACTCTTTCTTTCCTTCTTCCTTTCTTTCTCTCCTTCCCTCTCTCTTTCCTTCCTTTCTCACTTTCTTTCCTTCTTTTCATCTTCCCTTCTTCCTTCCCCCTCCTTCCTTCCTTCCTTCCTTCCTTCCTTCCTTCCTTCCTTCCCTTCTTCCCTCTTTCCTTCCTTCCTTCTTTCCTTCCCTGCTCCCTCCTTCCTTCCTTCCTTCCTTCCTTCCTTCCTTCCTTCCTTCCTTCCTTTCTTCCTTCCTTCCCTCCTTCCCTCCCTCCCTTCTTCCTTCCTTCCTTCCTTCCTCTCTCTTTTTCTCTTTCATTCCTCTCTAATCGTAGAAAAAAGTCCACCAAGATCAGGCATTTTGAGAACATTATTCCTTCTTAAAGGCCTTAAAGTACAATATAAATGTGAATAATCACTATGATCTTATTGTTCTCCTCTTCTTCAGAGGGGCTCTATCTAGAGACACACTCCTGAGACAGTTGTTCTCCTGCTATTATTCTTTTCTATTTAATATTCTATAGACTATTACAAAGGCAGAGAAGACAACTGCCTTCTCTTGTTGAATAAAAATGTTATAAAGTTAGCTCGTTTGCTGTGGACTCAGTGAACGCATCCAACTCCCATAGCGGGTACGCATAAAGGAGGGTTTCCATCTCATCTAGTTTCCATATAAGTTTGATTTTCTTTGCTAGGACTCTATATTTTGAAAGCTTTTTGTTCCTTGTATCTTGGAGACTGTGAATACCGGGTACAGTAACTTCTATTGGAAACATTGTTCTTAAGTTTTTATGGGTTAATGTCACATCCAAGCCGTTACGGGCAATAAGCGAGTCTATGATAAGGGTCTCGTTTCCAGGACACTTGACTGGTTATACTTTCAAGGATGCTTGAAGTCATTATTTGTAGAGTGAGGTTTTGTTGTCTGTCAGGTCATGAAAAATAGTGAATTTCTCATAAATAATTCTAGCTACCAGTTTATGTTTTTTCTATGTGTTCAATAGGTCCTAAATTTTTACCTTCTGCAATGATGTGTGGAGCAATTTTTCTATTTCCATGTGTAATCTGTATTGATATCTAAGTCCAAGTTACTTAAAGATAATCCTTTTATGCTTTCTGGTGCCAGTGACCTGGTCTGGAATAATCATTACAAACACCTAAGTTTCCACAAAGGGACCCATACAACAGAACTATTTACTTGATTTTTCTTTGTTGACGTGTTTTAGCTGATTTCGTATATATCTACATCTATATATTCCAGCAAAGTGATGTCTGCTTGTTCTAAAAGTATTGCTATAGGGGGTCGACCTGTTTATCATATATTCTAAGAATGTCTGATGATAATACTTATCTCCCTTTTTGGCAAGGAAGTACAAATCTTTCTCTGACTGCCTTAGAATGATGGGTCTTATCTTCAGTATTGAATGGGCCTTCGTGAGAATGCTTTCCAAATCTTCTGTGGTCCATTTTATGGTTCTGAAAGTGTACATTAAAATTGGTATTACATATGTATTAATTGCTTCCAATGTATCTTCCATTCACCTTTAATTTCAGTAAGCCAGTAAATCTCTTAACATATTTGACCACAGACTTCTCTTTGGTACCACTATGCTCAATATATCCTACCTGAAAGATTTCAAAGCATCCATAGACATTGACTTCATACGTTTGTTAAATGTAGCCTCTATACATTGACATATGTTAATAATTTTTCACTTTATTGAGTACAAATGACATTTTATATCACTGGAGAAAGACTGAACTATCTAAAGGAATTGTTTAGTGTGTGTGTGTGTGTGTGTGTGTGTGTGTATGTGTTTGGTGGAACCATATAGCTTGATATCACTCATACACATCTGTTAATCAATAAACATTTATTAAGCACCTATCATAAGAGGCGGCTATGTGACTCAGTGGATAGAACACTGATCCTGAAGTCAGGAAGAGCTGGCCTCAGATGCTTACTAGTTGTGTGACCCTGAGAAAGTCACTTAACCTCTGCTTGCCTTAATCCACTAGAGTAGGAAATGTCAAACTACTCGTATATTTGCCAAGAAAACCTCATGGACAATATTGGCATTAAATGGCCCACAGGTTCATGAAGAGTCAGACATGACTGAGTGACTGAACACTGCACCATGAGTGATGCTAAGCACTAAGGATATGAAAAAGAAAGACCTACCCTCAAGGAGCTCGCAATCTAATGGGGAAAGACAACACACAAAAGGAAACTTAAAACTGGTAGAATAGAAGTAGATTCATGATATGGAGTTGGAATCAACTAGATCTTTCAATCAGACTATTTCTGCTTCCATATATGTATATATGTATATGTGTGTACTATATATGTGTATATATGAGAAAGGAGATAATGAGGCTATGATTTTAAATTTAGATAATTTTTTTCTCTCTTAGAGAGGGGATTGGTTCTCAGCAAGGAAAATGATGGAGAAATCTAATGGAGCTCCACTGGGTGGGAAATGAAGAGATGACTGAGCATCCTCTTTAAATGGAAACTTTGGGAATTTTTTGCTCTGTTCACTAACCTTTCAATTAGTAAAAGGTTCTAAGGCTATTTATGAGGTATAAGTATCAAGGCTGATGCAATTTCACAAAATGATGAGTTTCCTGATGATGAGGTTACTATGAGCATAGTGGAATCCAGACCAAAGTAGTGCAGTCAGGTGGGAAGATGAACAGAGTCAAATTATTAAGGAGATAAATAAGATGTTTTGGATTCAACTCCTTCTTTAACATGGAACTAATACCTCATTCTATTTAGAAGAAATAATGAAGGAATTCAGACTGGAAAGACTCATAATAGACCTAAACTGTCTTCTAGAAAAAATATCAGTTTTTTTATCAATCACTTTTAATATCAATTATTCTTGATATTATTGCAGTATTGGCATGTCTTAAATAGAGAACATTGAATATTAAATATCTTAGTAGTCTCACAATACTAGTAATAAATGACTAAGCCATGAGTGCAGAATAGAGTAAAAGGATCTACAATAAGCAAAAATTCAATATAAAAGTTAGGGTGCTTTTAGGCAGCTTGTTCTATTACTGAATTACTAATAATAAGTTGCTCTTTATACTCCTGGGGCTTCTTGATATTTTTTTTTTTTGCTCCTCTACCAATATGTTGTTTTCTTATTAATGTTGGTTTTCAGTGATATAAAACTGTGAATGTTATATATAAAGCACATAAACACGTGATTAACCTATATAGGGGGGCTGGTTCTCATCTTTTGGTAATGGATATGTTCTTCCTTCTGTTAACAAAATTGGGGATCAGGTTTGAGAGAAAGCTAGTCAAGTCCTTTTCTAGTTATTCATCTGCCATTCTAAACCATGTGCACCGATGATTATCGCTCTTAACTGGTCCTTTTGTTTCTAGTTTTTCAGAGAAACTCAAGTTTCAGGTACCTCCCTTGGAATAACTGTTTTGTCGTTCTTCATATTAATAGAGCACAAGCTTTCTATTTCTCATTCAATCCAATCTGTGTTTTGTTTGTGTTGGACTTCTTGGAACCATACCGATGACCAAACATTTTCCATATCCTCCTTCTTTGGGGGTTCTTTCAGGTCACTGATTTCTTTATTCCTCAAGCTTCTGTTGTAGAGTTTTTTTTATCGCGGATCGCTTATTTTCTTCTTTGAGCTGCTTTGACTCCTTATATCATCTCAACTTTTTGACATTTTTCCTCAGTGGTTAGAATTTCTAATGTGCTTTTTCCTCAGATTATTTTTTTCTACATATCTCTTTTTCACTGCCTTTATTCGGGAAATCTGCAGTTCAAGTTTTATACTACTCATACAAGCTACATATTGATGTATGCTTTCTTCAGATCTTCAATCACTCTCTGAAGACACTTCAGCCATGGGGAGGTTTAACATTTACCCTTAGGGGTTTTCCCTAATAGCTCCACCCTCCCTCATTTAGTTCTTACTTTGGTAACAGCTGCCACATATACGGAGGTATTTGGTTCCTGAAATGTTTTTTGCACTCTGTCAAATACTGTGGGAGACCACATTTATTTACGATGGTTATGGAAAAAATCAACTTTTTGTAATTATTCTGTTTGGTATAATTGGTCTGCTACTTGGATTCATGCCATCAAACTCAGAAAAGGTTTTTTTGAATCCCAGTATAAGTATGCTCAGCTCTCTTAAAAATCATTTGAGACTTCAATGCTGTTTTTAATCATCTGTTACCTACTTAGGTATAATTTTTGGTATTTGCATTAATTGAAGACTTTCTATGATCCAGATTCTTTAATATTTCATCCTTGGGTTTTAGTAGTTTCTTAATTTCATCTGACTTAATTTAATTTAGGTTTGGGGATGAAGTCATCATTATTTTTTTATGACTGTCCTGTGCTTGTTGGCAATAAATTGTATGACTTGGAGTAGAAGGCTGTTGTTAAGTTGTTTTCAGTTGTGTCCAAATCTTCTTGACCCTGTTTGGGGTTTTCTTAGCAAAGATACTGGAGTGAATTGCCATTTCCTTCTCCAGCTCCTTTTACAGATGAGGAAACTGAGGCAAACAGGATTAAGTGACTTGCCCAGGGTCACCCAGCTTGGAAGTGTCTGAGGTTGGATTTGAACTCAGGTCCTCCTGATTTCATGGCTGGTACTCTATCCACGGTGCCACCTAGCTGTGGAGCTGAGACGACCACTGGCAAAATGCAGTATGAAGGCTGTGCTCCTGACCTGTGGGATCTGTCTCCAGTTTGGTTACTATCATGGCGTATAATGAAACTATTCATGTTTTGAGTCCTTTTCATGCTTGCTCATGGTTTGTTCATTTTAGTGGTCAGCATCACCTCCATGAAGGGTTCCTGGTATATGTGATATTGGTCTTTATTTCTTGTTCTTATGTATCTTGCCATCCTTTTATACCAGAACAGGAAAGGGAGCCTCTGACTTTACTGTCTTAAGTGTCAAATTAATCATCACAGCAGTTTCGAGTAAGTATACAATCTTATGCCAGCTCATCTATTTTTAAAATTGATCAGGGATGTTTCTTTATAGGCAGTGGCATTACCAAAGGTGGCTAGAGGGTACATTGGTAAAATGCAGATTCTGTTCTCTGGAAGACCTTAGTTCAAATCCAGTCTCAGACACTTATGTTTGTGTGACCTTGGGTGAGTCACTTATGTGCTGTCTGCCTCAGTTTCCTCATCTGTAAAATGAGATTAATCAATCATAACACCTATTTTGCAAGACTCTTATGAGGATAAAGTGAGATGATATTTCAAAATTGTTTTGCAAACCTTAAAGGTGCTATACAAATGCAATTTTATTATCGCCATTTGTCGTTATCATCCAGTTGTTTCAATTGTGTTCTGCTCTTTGTGTCCTCATTTATCTTTTCTTGGCAAAGATACTGGAGTGGTTTTACCATTTCCTTCTCCAGCTCATTTTGCAGATGAGGAAACTGAGGCAAACAGGATCACACAGTCGGTAATTTTTCAGATTTGAACTCAGGAAGATGAGTCTTCTTGACTCCAGGGCCAGCACTCTATTTGTTGTGTCATCCAGCTGTCCATTTTTACTTTTACTAAAGCCCAAAGGGCTAGTATTTCAACGTTCTTTCCAAATCTTCACAACAATCGCCATATGGGTCTATATGCACATTTTTAAAAAAAAAAATTGATTTATATATTTACTTTTAGTTTACAAGATTCAGTTCCACAATCCCTTGAGTTTCAAATTTTCTTCCTTCCTTCTCCCTCCACCCCCCCCCCCCTCAATGGCTGCATGCAGTGAAGTATAGGATCTGCAAATACTTTCACATTGGGCATTAGTCTGGTTGTATAGAAGGGTTGTAACCAATGCACATTTTTTAAAAATAGAATAAGGGGAGTCTATTGTGGTTGACCCTAAGCTGTCCCCTTAGTGTGTTAGATACTAAGACTAAGGCTTAGTCTCGGGTTATAAATGACTCTTGTTCAAGATGAGCTCACCGCTTCTGATTACTTCAGTGTTTGAATTGACAGATTAGTACAATAGCCTCTTCTGTTTTCCAGCAGGAAACATCTAAATATATCACTCAAAGTTGTTGTGCGAAATTTAACCCTATGCCACTGACTACAAGTCCACTTTTCAGTTGGTCACACAGACCTAGTTTATGTATCCCACTGTCTCCCTGCCTTTTGATGAAGAATTTTTTTACCCTCAGTTTCCTTGATGAGGCTTGAACCAGACATAAAATGGCATGATTTACACTGACCCTGCAACACCATAGAAATTCATTGTACCAATAACTACTAATGAGGATTTTAACCTACTGCCACCCACGTGGTGACACTGGGCATGTGGCAACAGAAATATCATAAAAAATGATGTATGTGCTGTTTATTAGATTGCAGCCCATTTGTTTGCAGGATGGAGACAACACAAATAACAAAAGACTTTAATGTGCAAGTATCAGCTATTTATAGCATTGCCTTCCAGATTCAGTATGGGGGGGGGGTTGATGTTTTTCATGATTCTTCTTTCATAATGATTCATGTCACTCAACTGGTCAGAGTGGCCAAGTTGACAGAACTCTGGACTTGGAGTCATGAAGATTTGGGTTTGAATTCTGCCTCAACCCTTCCTCGTTCATTTGTAAAAGAGGACCCACGGTACTTAACTTATAGAATTGTACAGAAACTCAGGTGGGATAACGGATGCTTAAATGAGATTGGTCAGGAATCTCCTGATTAACACTCCTTCTCCCTTACTTATGTAAAGGCATTTGCAAGTCTTTTTGCTTTGTTTAGTTGGTTTTTCAGTCATGTTTGATTCTTTGTCACCACATTTGGGGTTTTCTTAGCAAAGATACTGGAGTGATTTGCCATTTCCTTCTCTAGCTCATTTACACATGAGGAAACTGAGGCAGACAGGGTTAAGTGACTTGCCCAGGCTCACACAGCTAGGAAGTATCTGAGGTCAGATTTGAATTCGGGAAGATGAGTCTTCCTGTCTCCTGGCCCCAGTGCTCTATTCACTGTGCTGCTTAGTTGCCCAAATTTTAAATCTTAAAAAAAAAAATCTTAAAAATCTTGCAAATCTTAAAACAATATAAAATAATAATTAACATTTAAATCTTCACATGACAAGTAATTCTGTACTAAATGCTTAGTTTAGAAGACTTTAGTCCTCCCCCTACTTAAAGGAAACTCTCCCACTTTAAGTTCCCGTAGCTGTTTGTTTACGTGTTTCTATGATGCTTACACTTCCTTGTAATGTAGTTGTCTATGTGGGTGGCACTTCCCTTTTTGGATTGTAAACTCTTCAGTATCAAAGACCACGTGTTACCCCTCTCTATCCTTCACGTTGCTTATAGAAAGTAATTAATTAATCCATAGTATGGGTTCATCAATGGCCCCCAAAAAGGGATGTCCAACGCACTAACACCACTGGTGTTCTTGAAAAGTCAAGAGAAAATGAGGCAAGTTTCCAATATGTTGGATGGACCTCTTTTGGAAGATTTATGGGAAGACATAGATGGCAATCACACTGAGTAGGCAGGCATAGATGGATTTTAATTATCACCATTGGAGAGAATATCTACATTGTTGAGACCACACATCCACTTGACTATTGTGTACTAAGTAGAAATTTTACTATAACGTCTAGTGTTGAGAAAGATGGAGATGATGGTAGAGTCCTACTGTACTCTGTTCTGGTCAGCATGCAACTGGGGATGTACATTACATCATAAATTTAGAGGGAAGGGACCTTAGAGGCGGTAAAATCCAACCTTTCAATGTGCAAACGAAGGCCGGGGACTCACACACGTAGTGGCAGAGCTGGGATCCCTTCTAGAATTTGAAAAAGATACCTTGAACCTGAAGACATTCCACATTTTTCTTTGGGCTTTGTTTCTTCTGAAGGTATGGATATAGACTCTAAAAGAAAAGTCTCATGTCTATTATGTGATCACATTCACACAGAGTTCCTTCTCATTTTCCATCACCCTTGTGTTATCTTCTTCTATTTGCTAACTCTGTGATATTTCCCTTTATCTCTTTGCTCTCTATTTCTTTTTTTCCTTCTTTTTTGCGGTAATTTATTCCACTCTGCCTAGAGACCTTTCATTATCTTCAATGTGTTGGAGTATGTATGGATATTCCTCAAGTTTCTTTTACATTCAAATAGTTAGAAGAACAGCCTTCATTTACAATTCACATAATTGGTGACTGCCTCAGGTAGGAAGACAAACATAACACATATCTTGTAAGACAGTGGGATAGTTTTTTTTTTCAGTCTCCTCTAAAATTCTGTGAGTCTATGAATATTTTCATCATCTTCAATACTTTCATGTCGACATAGAATATAAATAGATCCCTTTCCAGTTTTACTTCACATATTTTGTTTTGTTTTGGTCTCATCTTTCTTTGGGAATTCATGATTTCATGGAATTATATAATATCATGACCAGCAGAGACAACAGAGGTCATGTAGTCCAATTTCCCATTCAAAGAAGAATTCCTCTTTGACTTATCCCAGATAGCCCATTCAATCTGTGACTAGGAACTTCTGGTGATGGGGAATTCTCTCCTTTAAGAGACAACCTGTTGCACAGTCAAATACCTCTAATTGTTGGAAAGTTCTTTCTTATGTTAAGCCACTTTTGAACTCCCTGTAGCTTCTAGCCTATGTATTCATCCTGAATTCAGCTATCCTTTGAAACAATATGAAATAGTCCCCCTCCCCTTTCCATAGAACTTCAAATATTTTAAAACAGATATTGTCGAAAGCTGAACTGATCATCTTTCCCCCCAAATATTCCTTTCTTTTAAATTTCTTTATTACTTTTGAGAGTACAACTATATTCCCAGTTACCTAAGCTTGCAATCTACATGTCACCCCAAACTCCTTATTCCTTCTCCTCTCCCATAACCAATGAGATGTCAAATTCTGCTGTTTCTACTTTTGTAATTTCTCTCACATGTAACCCTTCTTTCCTCTGACACTTCTACTACCCTAGTGCAGGCCATCATCACCTCATGCCTAGACTGTTGCAGCAGGCTTCTAGTTGGTCTTCCTGCCTCAAATCTATGCCCATTCCAGTCCATTATCCACTCAGATATAAAAGAAGGCTTCTGGAAGTACAAGTCTGACCATGTCATTCCCTTATCTAATAAACTCCAGCAGCCCCCTATTCCTTTCAGGATCAAAATAAAATTTTCTGCTAGGCTTGACACTGCAGGATATTACAATATCCTTAATGATATCCTCAGCACATAGAAGTGTTCATCCTGATAGCCTATACAGGAAAAATTGAATGGATGAGCTCCTGTTGTCCAGACTGTGAAAAATAGTTGGATGGATGCTCCATTAAGTTACACATGTATATTGGTTGGGCCCTTCAGATGGACACTTAGGACCAGAAATGAAGAGGAGGAAGAACGATTGGATTGCTTTGGAAAATTGTTCATTTTCAAATAATGAAGATGGTTGGTGACCCAGAGGGCGAAGGAGTGATGTATGATGGGCATGAATAGGATGTAATATATTAGTAAGGATGAATGGTATCTGAGGAGTGGCATAAGAGATATCATGTAGAAAATGTGGAGGGAAAGGAAGGAAGATGGGATTGAGGAATGACATGGGGATGGTGTAATACTGCATTAGTTTCTATAGAATGTTCAGAGACTTGGACAAAAGCTTTCAGCATGCTAAGTAGAATGAAGACTGATGGGAAGGTATGGACAAGTCTTGCACAATGAGAAGGTGGAGATGGATTATGTCTGCACCAGTGGAGGGATTACCACATTAATGAGGTCATAGAACCTTTAGGGGCTTCATACACTGAAATTCTGGTCCCTTTGCTTCTGTGAATGTAATTTAATATTGCCTTAGAAAATTTTAATTGCCATACCACACTAGTCATTGTGGCACCATAGGATTGCAGAGTTATTGCTAGAGGGAACTGTAAAGAGCACTGAGCTCACCTTTTACTTTTCAGCCAAAGAAACTAAACCCAGAGCAGTCAAGTGACTTATCCAAGATCACAAAGCTGATCTAAATTTACAGACAGATGAAACAACCAGTTCTTTAAAAAACAAAATGCAAAAAAACCCCATGAGTTGATTTTGCATTATGTTCTTCCCATCCTGTACTTCTTGACTTCATTTTTATAAGGCAGATGCACTTCCAATTTATCTCTATTAAATTTAATCCTGTTTTCTGCCTATTGCTCCATCTTATTGAGATCTTATTCTATCATAAAATGTGCTAGCTATTCCTCACCGATTTGCATCATCCACCAAAGTGGTAAATATTTTTTCCATGCCTTCTTCTAAGTCATTCATACACACACACACACACACACACACACACACACTATATGTATATATATATAGTCTATATGTGATAGATTACCCAGCATATATACATATATAATATTTTTAAATATATGTTTACATGTGTATGTATGTGCATGTTATGTGCACACACATACACACACACACACACACACACACTAGGATGGAGCAAATAGCACAGTCTTTGCTGGTAGAAACTTCTCTGCAAGCTGACATCTATGCACTAATTAGCATTCATTAGGGGAAGGGAATATAAATCTACTCAGCTGTACTATCATTCACCCCATGTTTCTTTAACTTAACTAGAACAATTTCCTGAGACACTTTGTCAAATACTGTGCTGAAATTAAGATGCTATTTCTTTGTCATTCCCTGCATAACTTTGTCTTCGTGAACCCATGCTGGTTCCTAAGGATCATTTTTTCTTTTCTCACTAGCCATAAGCCATCTACTCCAAAATTCATTCTACAGTTTTGCTGGAGGTTAATGTCAAGATTTCTGGTTTAGAAAATCTATTTTCTGGAATCTATCGTTTTCTGCTTAGTGAAATTGGCACATTTGCTTCTCTCAGTATTTTATCACCACCTGTCTCATTCTCTAAAGCTATGTAACAATGCTTTCTTGATCATACCTGTAAGTTCTTTTCATGCCTTGGGAATGGAATTAATTGGTACTTAGAGACATGACTCTAGGTAATACATTGTCTCTATACTATGTGTGTGTATGTGTGTGTGTGTGTGTGTGTGTATGTGTGCGTGCGCGTGTGACTCTTGTTCCTTGGACAGAGTACAGTACTATGGAAAAAGCACTGAATTTGGAATCAAAAGACCTGGCTATGAATCCTGGATCTGTTGTAGGTTGCTTGTGTTATCTTAGAGAAACATTTCATCTCTCTAGATCTCAGCCCTCAGTTTGGCCATCCTTAAAATGAGGGAGTTGGAGTAGATGACTCCCGAGATCCATTCAGGTTTTTTTTTTTTTAACTTTTTGGAGGGGGAAAGGTGGGGCAATTGGGGTTAGGTGACTTGCCTAAGGTCACATGGTTAGTAAGTGTTAAGTGTCTGAGGCTGGATTTGAACTCAGGTCCCCCTGACTCTAGGGCCGGTGCTCTATTCACTGCTCCACCTAGCCACCCTGATCCATTCAGTTTTAAATCCTAGAATATATTGGATTGTGTTAAATGATTCTTTTACTTTGGCTTTTCATTTGAAGAATTCCTCTCCTTAGTAGATATAATGGAAGCAAAATTGAAATTTTGCCTTCACTTTTTCATCTGACGTTATATATATATATGTGTATATATAAATATATACATACACACACACACACACACACACATATATTTTCCAAGCATCAATCTTCTTCCTTCCTTTGTTTGCCTTGTTTAGAAAATGGTATTAAAAATCCCATTGGGTTGACCTTAGCACATCTTAAAAGATCTGGAAAGAGAATAACTACAACAACAAGGTCAACAGTGATGGTAACACAAACTAGCATTTATCCAGCTCCTGTAGGTTTGCAAAGGTCTTTCCAAATGTCACCTCCTTTGGTCTTTTTCAGGATGCTTGACACTAGTTACAATGGTTTTTATTATGCTTTCTGATTCGTCCTGGCGATGCGCACCCTCCTTCTGTCTTTGGTACGTATTCTTGAATCTAAATTTGGCAGAGGGATTCCCTTGAAGTTATCTTTGTTTCAGTGGATCCTTCATCCTTTGCTTTGTCACTAAGAAAATCTACCATTATTATTATCCTTCTCCCCCCTTCACCTCTCCTAAAAATTCTTCACTTCCCTTTCCATTAGTGTTCTTTCAACATGATACTTGTTTCATTCTCAGCAGTTTCTGATTTTTCAGTTTAATCTGAATATCCTTGAAATATCCATTGAAAGCTCTTTGCATTCTTGCAGGGTCTTTGGAAGGTGTATTCCACCCCTTTGCAGAAGCCCAATCATTGTATTCTTCCGGATTTCGAATTTGAAAGGAACTTTGTGATATCTGATTCAAATTCCATATTTTACAGATGAAGAAACTGTGGTTCACAGAAATGAGGTAATTTGCCCACAATCATACAGGTTAAGTTCACAGTAAAGCTGGGATTCAAATACAGGTCCTTCTATTTCCAGATTCAATGGTGTTTCTACTACATTACATGGTATCATAAGTGACTGTTTATAAAATTGAATCCAGCGGGTGGCTCGGTTGTGCAGTGAATAGAGCACTGGCCCTGGAGTCAGAAGGACCTGAGTTCAAATCCAACCTCACACATGTAACACTTACTAGCTGTGTGACTTTGGGAAAGTCACTTATCCCCAATTGCCCTGCCCTCCCCCCTCCAAAAAGCAAAAAAAAAAAAAAATCAAATTCAATTTTTTGATGCTATATAGCCATTTGGGGTCTTTCTTTCTCTTCCAAAGCATACTGTCAACTTTGACTTCATCCTTTGTGCCTCCTGCTATAGTCCTATACTTTTCCTTAATAATTTGGCCTACCTAACAATTTTGTGCCATTGCTGAATGAATTTTTATTGTTTGTACAATTCTTTGTTTTTTATTAGTATAATAATTCATTTTATTTTTAATTTATGGAATAAAATAAGCATTTCCATAGCAGTATTATAAAGAGATGATTATACATGACACTACAAATCTGTTATGTACAGTTTGCTATTCCTTTTAAATGTATAATAAAGTGATCCTTTCTATGACCTTCTTGACCTTAGACTTTTATCATATTAATTTTTGGTCTTAGGCTGATTTCTGTACTTTTTCACCTCACAGTTCAGAATTCCTTAATTTGTGAATGTTTGGACCAAAGTTGCCCTTACATTTATAGCTTCAATCGATTTTAGTCTCCAGTCTCCATCTGGTGCTTATGACAAAGGGTATTGACATCATGTAGTTCTGTTTCTGCTCTGTGAATCTGTGATAAAAACATCTAACCTGGAAAGACTTATATAAACTGATGCTGAGTGAGGAGATTAGAAATAGGAGAACTTTGTGCACAATTACAGACACATCATATATGTGACAACTAACTTTGATAGACTGGGCTCCTCTCAGCAATGCAAGGTTAGAAGACAACTCCAAAAGACTCATGATATAAAAGGACATCCTCATTCAGAAAAAGAACTACAGAATCTGAATGCAGATTGAAGCAAACCACCTGCTCTCTCTCTATTTTGTGTTTTGTTTTGTCCCTTCTTTCTCATTGTTCATCCCTTTGGTTATGCTCCTTCTTTACAACATGACTAATGTTCAACGTGAAGGTACATGTAGAACCTATATTTGATTACATACTGCCATGGTGGGGAGGAGGGAGAAAATTTGAAACTCAAGGGATTGTGGAACTGAATGTTGTAAACTGAAGGTAAATAAATAAATTTAAATAAAACAAACAAACACCTAACCAGGTATTGCACCATCTGTATGAAAAGGAGGAAAAAGTCCAAAACATACAGATGTTTTGTTTTCATGATGCCAAATATCCAGGTAATGAGAGGAAATGATACCAAATATTTGGCTATTTCCGAATATCTTGGTGATTGATTGGATTTTCAGAGGGGGCAGAGTCAAGATGGTGGCATAGAAGCAGGAGAACTCTGGGAGCCTCAAATACATATAAATATGACTCTAAACAAATTTTAGAGTTCCAGAACCAATAAAATGACAGAGAAACAAGGCACCTGCTGAAGGCATCTTGACAGGTGGACAAGAAGGTTCATCTCAGCTCACTGGTTGCCGAAACCAGCCCAGTCTGAAATCCCAACTTAAGCTGCAGGGTGGCCAGCAACAGCTGCAGCTGGAACACTTGGAAGAGTGGATCACTGGCAGCTGTGGCAGTTTTCAGATTTATCAACCCATAAGAAACAAGGACAAAGTGAAAGGTCAGTGGAACTCAGCTAAATTTGGGGAAAAGGAGCGGGTCTGGATGACTGCCCCCAGGGCAAGAAGTAGAGTAAAGGCCCTGTAGCCACCTCCATGTGGCTGCTTCAGAGTTCCCGGCCTGCAGATTGCAGGGAGGCCAAGTGATCATTCAGAGGCTAAGTGCTCTTGCTTTAACCCACTTGGACTGGGATCCTAGTCTTGGGTGGTGATCCTGAGGTGGGTGACCAGTGAGCCAAAGCTGGTGGGGGCTGCAGAGATGGCAGCCCTCTAATAGCTCCAGCAGCTGCAAAAACCCCAGCGATTTGGGACAAAGCTCTCCCCTCTGAAAACAGAGTTCTACTGAGCCCAAAAGCCAAGTAATTGACTGGCAACATGAGCAGGCAAAGGAAGAAAAGCAAGAACAGCAATCCAACTCTAGATTCCTTTTTCAGCAACAAAAAGGATCAAAGCATGGAATGGGAGGAAGACAACACTGTCAGAACTCCTGCACCAAAAGCTTCCAAGAAAAATGTAAACTTATTGCAGACCATAGAGGAGATTAAGAAGCATTTTAGAAACCAAATAAGGGAAGTGGAGGAAAAATTGGGAAAAGAAATGAGAATGATGCAAGAAAATCATGAAAAGA
>CM053586.1:330399430-330410864 GCA_028646515.1 Pseudochirops corinnae
AAAGCAAATGATTTTGTGAGAAATCAAGATACTTTTAAACAGATCCAAACAAATGAAAAAATAGAAGGCAATGTGAAATATCGTATTGAAAAAACCACTGACCTGGAAAATAGATCCAGGAGAGACAATATAAAAATTATTGGACTACCTGAATGCCATGATCAAAAAAAGAACCTAGAAAGCATTCTTCAAGAAATTCTGAAGGAAAATTGACCTGATATTTTAGAACCAGAGGGCAAAATAGAACTTGAAAGAATTCACTGGTCACCTCTTAAAAAAGATCCCCAAAAGAAAACTCTAGGAATGTTATAAGCCAGGTTCTGGAGCTCCCTGATCAAGCAGAAAGTATTACAAGCTGCCAAGAAGAAACAATTTGAATACTGTGGAAACACAATTAGGATAACTCAGGATCTAGCAGCATCTACATATTAAGGGATCAAAGGGCCTGGAATATGATATTCTGGAGATCAAGGGAGCTAGGATTAAAACCAAGAATCACCTACCCAGCAAAATTGAGTATAATGTTCCAGGGGATTGGATTTTCACTTTTCATATGGATATTTTGGATTTGGTAGATGCCGTGTAAAAGACACAAAAGAAAAGAGGCCTTTTGGGGAATAGACATGAAATCATTCTCTGACCTACTTTATATATTTATTTATATAAATTTGTATATTCATTATGTTACATGACATATTATGTACATTACATATATATTTATATATCTATTGATCTAGATATAAAAATCCACAGACATTTCTGTATATGTACTCATCTCTCTCTTCTCTCTCCCTTTCTCTCTTTCCCTATATCCATTCATCTGTCTGTCTATATCTATCTATCTATCTATCTATCTATCTATCTATCTATCTATCTATCTGTAGGTTGTACTGAATAATCACTAAAGCCCTTTCCATTGATTATTCCATGATACTGTCACTTAAACTCTCAGTACCGCCAAACACCCATCTAAGGCTATTTGGAGAGAAGTTGTTGCCAATCTGTCAAACTACCAGTCTGTATAAATGGAGAGCATTTCACATTAGGATCCTTATATCAGTGCAAATCATATCTTGGAAGAGTACATACACTTATAAAAAACATATTTGTCTATATATATATATACATGCATACAAATACATATACATACAATATACATATATATAAAAGCATGCATATACATACACACACATATATACTAATACATAGTAATTTGAAAAGCATGTGTGCATATATATGTGTGTATATATATATTACATAGATATATATGTGTCTGTGTGTCTATATACACACATATTCAGCTTCGCAATTTCCGTGGTAGATTCCTGTGACTTCTGTGATCTCCGTGGCATTGGTTTCCTTTGAATGACTGGAGCTTGACAGCCCTACAGGGCTTCAGGGTGGAACTAGCTATTGAATACCACCACAGTCAATCACTCTGCCTTTACCGCTTTTCTTTGTGACTTAGGAGAATATACTTATTTGTAGAAGTGTTTTATCTGCTGCAATATTAGACACCATTTGTACATAATAAAGAGCTATAGTTTATCAGGAAGCATACTTTTCCCTCCAGAGGAGCAAAACTTAGCACAACAAACTTGATAAAAGCCATTATTTTCACAAGTGCAAATAAAATGTCTCCTGCATCTTCCCCCGTAGACTCAAAGGTGGTGAGATGAGGGAGGCCAAATGGGAAAAAAAAAAAAAGCAGGGAGGCATTGAAGGTTTTAGGCTGAAACTGAAAAGGAGAAACAACATCAAAGTACTGATATCTACTGAGTGGAGTGACCATAAAAGGAGGAAGACCAGACATACAGAAAAAAAAAATGAGGGCTAACACTTGGATGGCCTAAATGATCCATTGGTTTGCATATGATATTAAGAATTCTTGAGAAAAGGCCCCACCAGTGAAGGCTTTATAAACGGACATGGAATTGAGTCACATAGGATAAGGAAACTTGGATAGTGTGTAACGTGCACTATTGGTGTATGTATGACCTTGAAGAGATAACAGTTTAGTGCTAAGTTCTGAGAGCACAAAGATGAGGATGTAGTGCCTGCCCTCAAGTAGTTTACACTCTTATGAGTATCATAAGATTAGAACACAAATAAATATCATCCAAATTAGAACATAAAAAATTCATGAGAGAAATATAAACCAAGTACTGGGAGCTTAAAAGAGGTAGAATTTCAAAGAACATTTTGATCTCATGTCCATTTCCCACCTTTTACTTGGGGAAAAATGAGTATTCTAGAGTAATGCCTAATTAATATAACCTGATTCCCTCATAGTTAACTTCTCTTGCTTCTTGCTTCTGGAGACCTGGCCCTCAAATGAATGTGTCCTAGAAGTAAAATGATATCAGTGACCTCATCCTAGGCACACACAAACTTCTGGCACATTACCAAACCTGTGTTTGACATAATTGGGTCTCTTTGCTCAGCAATTGGAAAGTAGTGCCTGTAGAGAAGTTTAAGGCTCAGGTGTCTTGGCAAAGATGTTAAATGGGTGTGAATAGTCATCCATGGGTTGAAGGGTGAGTCTATCTGTCTCTAGCCAAAGTGATCACTTGTTCCTTGTTTTTGGAATTTTCTTCATTTCAAGGTTAGGGGTATATGTGTGTGTGTGTGTGTGTGTGTGTGTATGTGTGTATTCTGGTTCTTAGAGGAAAGTACAAAGGAAAAAAAAACTCCAGTGCATGCTTTCGGTTCTTCCTTCGGTGTACCCTGGGATGCTAATAAGGGCACACCCAAGGGCTGTGAACTACCCCAACAAACCCAGATATTGGGATTCCCCATTGAACCTGGATTTCCAACATGTGGCTTGATTGTTTCAAGGGGATAGGGAGCTCCTTATGCCTGCCATCTCTGTATCTTGGTTTGCATGCCACAACAGGAGAATGCAACCCGCAAATTTCTGTTATCTAATCAGGTGCATCAGTCCGTGTTTGAGATGAGAATGGTGGAACGCCCCTCTGACTCAGGCTTTGCACAAACAAAACTCCAGCTTGTTAGCGATAGCAGGGAGGGAGTACTGCTGTTCAGATACCAATCTTTGCCTGACCATCTGTGGGGTAATGCCAACGGGAGAGTAGTTTTTATGGTAAGATAAGCAAAGAAGGGAATGGTGCAGTTGGGTATGCCAAATGAAACAAAAATGTCGATATTTACACATAACCTTCAAAGATCTTACACTCCCAGCTCCTTAGTATTCAGTCCAGACAGCATTTTCTTTAGTCCATTACCAACAGCTTGGAAATTTAGTTAGAGGACATCACACAAATGTCCCTCCAAATGTTCCTTCCAAATGGTCATCTTGAAAAGTGCCGTCTTAAGGCACGGGCCCTTTTGGTCCAGGGAGATGAGCTTGCGCACAGCCCACCAGCTCACTGAAACTTCAGGGAGATTATCCGAAGATTAAAAAGCATTGATGATAAAAGATAGTGCTGTTTAGCAGGCTTTAATTTGTTGGTAACTGAAGCAGCACTCGAAGCTTTCTTTAACTGGCTTTCGGAAACCTCGCTATTGTGTAGGGCGCATTCCAGACCGGCTTCTATGCTGACACAAACAAATAAAAGCGATCATAACGGTTGAAATGTAGTTAGAAACACAATTGAGAACATCTGTATTGTAAGCAGAAATAAATTAGAAATAGTGGAGTGTTTTGTAGCTGTGAAACGAAGGAATAAAAAAATAACCTCCAGTACCTGGATTAAGCGGTTATAAATAATGTATAAAGCAGAAATCTCATTACCCCCGCTGTAAACTCTCCCCCCACCTCAATGAAATATATTTTATGAATGTAGTAACACAGTAATAACGGAAGCATTTGTTTTTCCCCCCACAAACTTTCCATTTCATGACTGTGAGATTGTTCGGATTTATACGCTAGGGCCTGAACGTCACTGAGTTTACCTACTGGGGCTCCTTCCCTGTGACCTCACGGGCCAGGACTGCAGCGAAACTTAGCCCACATTGATTTCCCGGAACGGGTTGTCTTACGCCTGTGGAAGTTTGATGCATAATTGCATCAAAATAAACATACACACAACACTGATCTCCAGCCCTCCTGAAAAGGGACTTAAAACTTTTTTTTAAGCTCCCTTCAACAGCAGAGGCCATAAATGGTATATTTCCTTCATGATTTCAGCTGTGTTTCATATGGCAACTATCTCCTGAAGGGCACAAAAAAAAAAAAAAAGGCAGAAATAGAGCTAGCCCTAGAACCAACAAGATCTGGGCTTCAGTACTTCCTTTAACACCTATTGGCTTTGTGACCCTGCTCTAGTCATTTAACCTCTTGGTACCCTTCAGGCAAATCTCTAGATCTACAAGTTATAGAGAAGGTGCTAACCTCCATTAGTAGAGGGAGTTTTCCTGACCTGAGAGTCACCTATTCCTTACCTAGTGAAATCATGGGTCTGGGATGGCTAGGTGGTACAGTGAATAGAGTGCCGGCCCTGGAGTCAGGAGGATCTGAGTTCAAATCCTGCCTCAGACACTTAACATTTACTACAGCCATGTGACCTTGGGCAAGCCACTCAACCTCTATTGCCCAGCTTCCCACCTCCAAAAAGCAAAAAAAAAAAAAAAAAGGAAATCACAGGTCCAATCTCTTTCCCTAACCCTGCTCTGTGTAAAAAGAGTTTGGTCCACTCCTGAAGATGCTTTAACAACAGCTCTTTTGTCAGTGAGCCTCACAGGACTCTACCAGGGGTACTATTGGAGAGATGGTCAAAAATTTTCCTATTTGATGCCACCTGAACTCAAAAGAGATTTTATCCATCTAGAAAATGGAGATAATAATAATTTTTGTGTGTTATTTCATTCATGTCTAATTCTTTGGACCTCATTTGAGATTTCCTTGACAAAGATACTGGAATGGTTTGTCATTTCCTTTTCCATTTCATTTTACAGATGATAAACTGAGGTCAACAGGGTTAGCTGACTTGTCCAGGGTCACACAGCTACTAAGTGTCTGAGGCCAAATTTGAACTCAGGTTCTCTTGACTCTAGTTGCTGTATCAGCTGATACATAATAATGTATAAGACTGATGCTAATAATAATGGCACCAATCTAATAGGATTTTTAGTGGGGATCAAATGAAATAATTTATGTAGAGTGCTTTCTAGACTTTAGAGTTCTAGGTAAAATATTATCATCAAGCAACCCACTGACAAATGTTTTTTATTAAGCACCTACCATATCCCAAGCATGGTGAATAGGTGATGCAAAGGCTGGAATAATGCCTGTTTTCAAGATTAGATTATATTGTGAGAGATGAACATTTGGAAGAGCTGAAACTAGTACTGGGTCACTGGGGCTTTGACCCAAAGTGCCAAAATTTAGAATTTACCCTAAATACATGCATATCTTCAGCAGGGAGTAAAAAATTCAATTTAGTACCTAGTTACCTTTTTAAAAAAAATAGTATTTTATTTTTCCAATTACATGCAAAGATAATTTCTAATATTTATTAAAAAAAATTGAGTTCCAAATTTTCTCCCTCTCTCCTCCCCCAAAAGGTAAGAATTTTAAATAGGTTATATTTGTGAAATCATGTAAAACACATTTCTGTATTACTCATGTGTGAAAAAAAATGAAACAGACCAAAAGGGAAAAAAAAATACATGAAAAAGATAAAGTGAAAATAGTATGCTTTGGTCTGCATTCACTCCATCAATTCTTTCTTTCTCTGGATGTGAATAACATGTTACATCATGAGTCCTTTGGCCTTGTCTAGGATCATTGCATTGCTGAGAAGAGCTAAATTTTTCTTAGTTTGTCCTTGAACAACATTGCTGTTATTGTGTACAATGTTCTCCTGGTTCTGCTCACTTCACTTTATATCAGTTCGTGTAAGTCTTTCCAGTTTGTTTTTTTTTTCCTGAAATCCCCCTGCTTATCATCTCTTATAGCACAATAGTATTCTATTACATCTATATGCCAAAATTTACTTCCATCCCCCATAGATGGGTATACTTTCAATTTCCAATTCTTTGGCATCACAAAAAGAGCTGTTATAAATATTTTTGTACATGTAGGTCCTTCTTAGTACCTAATTATCAAGAATAATAAGTTAGCATAGAAAGCTACCAGATAGCTCCTCTGGAATTTACCACCTGAAATGAATGACTCCCTGGTTCAGTTTAACCCTCTTCCCTCTACTGGTGGTTTTAGTTACAACCTCAGAGTTTTCCAAAGTTTTAGTCCATGGAGATAAGGGCTTTCTCTCTCTCTCCATGTGCTTTGGGGTAGTATTTGGAGTTACTCCTTTGATACTAAGATCCAAAGTCTCTTCCCCATATGCAATTGAATTTGTCCTAAAAAGCTGATTTGAAGGCACCTTTTATTCTGCTTTTCTCAACCATCAGATTTACTAGTAATTGCTCTGACTTGGCATGCCCATCTGGCTCCACAGAACAGATTTGACCTCTCTATGGCATTAGATTTGGGACCATCCTGGAACACAGAAATTTGCTATAAGATCTCTTGTGATGCAAGGACATTCCTTCTAGTAGCCACTATAATCTCCCCAATGTCTGATGAAAGACAGGAAGGGGAGAGGATCAGCAGAAGCTTAATAAGATGTCCCATCAAATATTTCTTTGAGCATAGGAAACTTCACTCAGTCATAGGAGGATCCACTCTGAGAATCACAATCATCCCTGGGTAGTCATGGTCTGATTTTTCTTCCCTGGATCAATATTCCTTTTATGAGGCAAAACATTGTGTTGGAAGGCACACTAAGTTAGTTGATAAATGAGCTGGGTTCTTTTCCTGAATCTACTATAGACTTTCTGTGTGACTGAGCAAATTACTTAACCTATCTGGTAGTCATTTTTCTCATCAATAAAATGGGGAAACTGTAATAACTGACATTTATCTGGTGCTTTAAAGTTTACAGTTCACTTTCCTCCACTTCTCCTCTAACTTTTCTAAATCTTCCATAGTCTGACTTTTGATCTCACTGCTCAACAGCAATTGCCCTCTCCAAAGGCAGCCAAGGATCTCCTTATTGTCCAATCTAATGACTTTTTTTTTTTTTTTTTGCAATTCTCAACATTTTTGAGCTCTCTGTTTTTAAATTTTCTTTCCCTTCTACACTTTGGTGATACTATTTCTCTTGGTTTTCCTCCTATCTGCCTAACCATTCTTTTTGCATCTTCTTTGATGAGTCATGTTATGCTTTCTAACTGTGAATCTACCCAAGGCTCTTATCTTGGGCTTTTTCCCTCTTTTCTCTCTATGCTGGTGACCTCATCAGTTCCTATGTATTCATTACCATCTCTATGCCAATGGCTTCCAGATTTGGATACTCATCTCTCCTTTCTCTCCCAAGTACCAATTCCACACAGTCAATTTCCTATTGGACATTTCCCACTGGATGCCCCAGAGGCATCTCAAATTTTATGCGTCCCATACAGAACTCATTTTCATCCCCCATAAACTCTCGCCTTTTCTGAACTTCCATACTTATGTTAATGGCACCAACCATCCTTATAGCTCCCCAAATACAGAATCTTTGCATCATCCTTAACTCCTCATTCTTACTCATCCCATATACCTGTTCACTTGCTGAATCTTATCATTTCTATCTCCACCACAGTTCTAGCATCTGTTATCTTTGCTCATACAGCCACCCATGGTAGTTTGGGTCCTGGTCACCTCTCATGACCTTGGACAAGTCATTAAATCTCTAGGCCTCAGTTTTATCACCTGTAAAATAATGGGGTTGGACTTTGGTGGCCTCTGATGTCTCTACCAACACCAAATTTCTGATGCTATGACTTATGAGTATAAAACATATATTTTAAGAATAGAGCTCCAGATCTCTGAATAATATAATGCAGGGAGCAAATATATGTGTGTTTAGAAGAGATCTTAGGTCTTATCCAGTATCATGGTTTGAGTAATGGGGAGGTACAGTTTTTAGAGTGCTGGACTTGGGATTGGGAAGACCAGACTTTGAATCCTGCCTCTGACATGAGCTTTGGCAAAGGTCATTAAATTTAGCCTCAGTTTCCTTACCTGTGAAATCAATAGGTCAGAATGTAATGGCCTTTACTGTCCCTTCCAGTTCTCAGGATCCAACTACTTTATTTTACAGATTAGGAAACTAACACCCATAGATGTTGACTTGTAACACAATGGAGATTTGAATGGAGGTCATATGACCTCCAGTCCACTCCAAATCCCTCCCCTCCTACTCTCACTCCTCTGTCAAATTTAGGAGTTGTCCTCCAATTTCTGCTTGCTGACTTACTGTTGTATAAGTCTCTTCAGCTCTCTGGTACTCAGTTTCCTCATTTGTAAAATGAGTGACCTCTGAGTTTCTTTTCAGCTCTGAATTTATGAGATTAGTGATTCAGGATCAGGGCAAAACTTTGCCCAAGTATGAATCTAGGTCTCCAAGTACATTCTCTGGACAGTGCTACCAGAGCAGATTGTCATTTCAGGTCAGTTAACCTTGAAGGTGTAGGCCAGGATATGGCTAGCTGCAATTTTTTTTTAATGCTATTGAAAGGTACCTGAAAGTTTTCATGTCCTTCTGATGACTGCAGAGCTATTCCAAGGCTAGTGAGCAATTAGGGCAGCCAATAAGAATCCAGCCAGCTCTTCAGTCTCTGCTCCCAGGTGCCCCTCGCCATGCCCAGTGCACCTTTGAGAGCATTCTGCTCTCCAGTACCCTGGAATACTGGGACACAGTCCCTTCCCTGGGAATGGTGTTGCATTCTTGTTGAAATGTATGGAAAGTCGTCCTTGTGCACTGAATCAGTGCTAAGAAAGCCTAGATTCTAGTTCTGGCTGTCATTTACTCACTACATGATTTATATCACAAGCCACATCACCTTTCCCAGCCTTAGTTTCTTTCGCCACAAATTTACTAATTAGACTATGTCTGGGACCTCATTTCAGTTCTAAATTCCCACGATTCTATGATCACGATATTTCTTAACAGATTTCTGGGAAAATGCAAATGGATGCTTCCTCCAAGGAGAGCATGCTTGTGAAATGCTTTGTCAACTTCAAAGCAGGATGTGAATGTCAGTTATCCTCAGAGCTGGCGTCATCACCACTAACACCAAAGCTAGCTGAGGCATCTTTTTCCAGACGTCAAAGGATTTGCCTTGATAAAGCACGTGAACAAGTGTTTCCTGAGAATTTGCTGTGTGCCTAGCACTTTGCTAAGTACCCCAGAGAGGCCAGTTGAAGTAGGGGATGCAATTTCTTAACTCTTGTGAAGTGGCGTCAGCCCTGGGTCACAAGAAGCTGTGCCTGAGAAAGACCCTGGTGCAAAGAACTGAAAATGAAGTAGATATCCATTGATTGGAGCATGACTAACTAGGGGTGCACAAATGTAATGGATATTTTTTTTTGCACTGAATATGGTGACTTTAGGGCTGCTAGGAGATGCAGTGAATAGAGTGCTGAGCCTGGCCTCAGAAAGATGAGTCTTCCTGGGTTCAAATCCAGCCTTAGATACTTACTAGCTGTGTGACCCTGGGTAAGTCACTTCACCCTGTTTGTTTCAGTTTCCTCATCTGTAAAATGATCTGGGGAAGGGAATGGCAAACCACTCCAGTGTCTTTACCAAGAAAACTCAAAAAGAGGGGTCATGAAGAGCTGGATGTGACTGAAAATGACTGAACAACAAAAACAGCAAGTGGTGACTTTATCATTTGCAGACAGGACATGCTTCTCTACCTGCTACAGGGGTGTCTTGGGGCAAAGACTGTGTTTATGGGGGGCATGAGAATCCAGTATAGGCAAATGTGTCTACATATATATACAAATAATTCGTGAATATACACACACATATAATATATGCATATATAATTCATAAATACACACATAATATATACATATATAATTTATATACACATTTATAAATTTACAAATTATATACAAATATAGAGAGACAGAGAAACAGAGACTGAAAAAGAGACAGAGAGACAGATATAGAGAGACAGACAGACAGAGAGACAGAGATACACACAGAGAGAGAGAGAGAGAGAGAGAGAGAGAGAGAGAGAGAGAGAGAAAGAGAAAGAGACCAAAAAAGAGGCAGAGACACAGAGAGACAAAGAAACAGAGAAACAGAGACAGAGACAGAGAGAGACAGAGAGAGGCTATGGGATCACATAAGCTTTCTCTAATTCAAACAGTTCAGCTTTGGGGCCTAGTGATGGTGGGGCATTCAGCACAGATCTTTTCCAAGCCAATAAGGGCTTATTACTCATTATTTCCTTAGCAGTGAGGACCGTGCCTTGTTCATCTTTGTCTCCTCCTATGGTGCCTAGAACTGTGTCATGTCCAGTCACTTCCTTTGGGGAAAGGGGCCTGTTTTGTTCTTCTTTATTCCCTCTCCCCATAGTGACTAGTACAGTGTCATGGGAGACAGTGTGGTACAATGGAAAGATTCTCAATTTGAGATCAGAGACCTGGGTTTGAATCTCAGTTCTACTGCTCACTGCCTGTGTGACCTTGGTCAAGTCACCTTAAGGGGCCTCAGGGCTTGGCTAAATGACCTTGAATGTCCTTTCTAACTCTTAAATCTATGATCCCATGATATCCAACAATCTGCTTCTAGGAAGGAACCATGTTTTATTCATCTTTGCATCCTGCCCTCCATGGTGTCTAGCCTATGGTAACATCCAGCCAGCTCCTTTGAAGGCAGGGGACATATTTTCCTCAGCTAGGTGGCATAGTTGATGAAGTACTGGACTTGGATTCAGGAGGGTGAGTTCAAATCCTGCCTCAGACACTAGCTACGTAAGGGCTAGTCAATCTCTTATAGCCTCAGTTTCCTTTCCTTAACAAATAGTATGTACCTCCCAGGCTTATGTGGGTATCTGCCGAGTTAACATATGCAACATACCTTGCAAACTTTATACCTCCATAGAACTTTCTACAGCGTTTAGGACAGTGTCAGGGCCAGAAGCTGACAACAGGCAAGAATTAACTGTCAATTCATTACAAAGTTTGCAGAAACTGTGCCTTGCACAAAAAAGGTGTGGGCAACGAGTGGGTGGGATGGTAAGTGGCAAGTGGGCAGAATGATAGGGATTGGGCAGAGTTTCAGTGTTGGAACCAGAAGTGGACAAAGAAGGATCATTGTGGGTAGAGCCCGGGTCAGGGCAAGCCAGAGCATTGAAGAACGTCTCCAGTGTCCAGAGCAAGGGGGACAGCAGAAGGGGCAGGCAGGAGTTATAAACCAATCAAAGGATGTAGGAATGAGAGACTAGAACACAGAAGCTAAGATGGGAATATAATAGGCTCCAACACTTGCTGAATGAATAAACAATTGAGTGAATAAATAGTTGCATTATCTTTTATATCAAGATCTATTGTCTGTCTATCCATATCTATCTATCTATCATCTATCTATCTATCTATCTATCTATCTATCTATCTATCTATCTATCTATC
>CM053586.1:330411364-330431030 GCA_028646515.1 Pseudochirops corinnae
AGGATATAGGAGAGAGCAGATTGGGGGAGGGGATATACAATGGGATTGCTGTTTTGGGGTGGGGCGTAGGGGAAAGATGGGGAGAAAATTTGTAACTCAAAATCTTGTGGAAATGAATGATGTAAACTAAAAATAAACATTGAATTAAAATATCAAAAATAGGGGAGGAAAAAAAAGAATTAAGGGTGATAGCTACACTGTGAGCAGGGGAGAATGGTGATATTCTTGACAGTAATAAAGAGGTTAGAAAGAGGGATTGGGAAAGAAAGATAATGAGTTCAGTTTGGAGCATGTTGAGTTTAAAATGACTATGATACACTCAATTTAAGATGTCCAATTGGCAGTTGGAAATGTGAGGCTGAGGACCGCAAGGGAGATCAGTAGGTGTCACTTGACTTCTTTCTTCATGTGTAAAATCAGGGAATTGGACTCAGAGTCCTCTAAGGTCTTTGGCAGCTTTCAGCCTATGATCCTATGATCCTAAGGAGCTGCCTTAGTTACAGAGAAGTCATGGGATTTGCCTAGGGTTAGACAATGAGCAAGTATCATCAGTGGGATTTGAACTCAGGTTTTCTTGACTTTGAGACCATTATTCAATCTCTGATGCCAATCATATAGATATATCTGCCTCTCATATCAACATCTGGATGTCTATAAATCTCTCTCTCATATAAATATAGATATACTGTCTAAAGATAGATGATGGAGATACGAGGTGGACCTGATTTGTGATTTCATTGATATGGAGAATTCTTGGAAGGAGAAATTTCCTCTGCCAGTGCACCTCAGCACTTTCCCTGCCACTTGTCCCCAGAGGATAAATGACTTCTTCCCTCCTCCAAATTCTAGGGGTAACCTGGAAGAGTTAGAGATTCTTCTAGTGCAACTGTTCTAAAGCTCGCATTAATATATTTCCCATTGATCATCCCATTGAAATCAATTAGCCAACCAGAGTTAATTAGTTCTTAAGAATATTTAGAAAAGTGATATAATAAGAAAAGTTGGTATAAAACACTCCCCTCCAAAACTCTGGGATATTCTCCCACAAGGAGGGTCAGTTTACACAGCTTGGAGAAAACTGGCAAAGGGATTACTGACAATCCCTGGTTCAATACATGTCCTTTCCTCCCTTCCTAGAGTCCTCTGAAGTTCCCCTGAGGTTTACATAGCTCTTTGCTGTACACTGAAGGTCGAGACCCTTGTAGAGTCCTGAAGCTCTGTTTCTCTGAACTCTAAAGAGTTCATGAATCTGCTTTTCTTCAATATGTACTCTCAGATCCTAGCCAGATGAATTGTTTATGGGTCCAATCTTTTTTTTTTTTTTTTTTTGCTTTTTGGAGGGGCGAAGGCAGAGTAATTGGGGTTAAGTGACTTGCCCAAGGTCACATGGCTAGTAAGTGTTAAGTGTCTGAGGTCAGATTCAAACTCAGGTCCTCCTGACTCCAAGGCCGGTGCTCTATTCACTGGGCCACCTAGCCAACCTATATGGGTCCAATCTTACCCATGGTGGTGAAGGTGGAAATGGTAGAGGAGGCAGATCTGAGCTTACCTACCTCCTTATCTTATCCACTTATCTTACCTACCTCCTTATCCACTTCCCTACCTCCTCATCTGCCCCCTAGATGCTTTCTGGTTAGAGGACCAAGGATCTGGCTCCACAAAGTGTTCCCAGAGCTTAACACTCTTGACTATTATGGTCCTGCTGGAATCTTCTTCCCTGAAATAAATAGACCCTGAGGTTGCTGTTGGTCTAATTCTTTCAACCATTTTCAATATACTTCATCTAATTCCATCCAATGGCTTGAAGCACTTTGTTCCATCCCAACTTAATTAACTAGGTCGTTAGTATCTATTTTATGCTTTTGATTGAGTGATTCAATAGACTTGTCTAGGAATTGTTCACACCTATATGACATCTTTGATTGATTGATTGATTATGTGCCTCAATCAAAGAGTTGTTTTTACCTGATCAAAATTTCATGGAATGTAACATCTTGTTAGTTACATTAATTGGAGTTGGGTGATGTGGAGTACCCCTTCCCAACACACACATATTTACTTTTTAATTCAGTAGCAAAATCCAACACGTCAACTAAAATGTAAAGATATTTTAAATGTAATATTGAAATGCAAGAAACAAGCTTTGACTTGGATAAATTAAGCACCAATGGCATTATTTAATTAAAATGTCACAGGTAACTGTTAGAGAGAAACAGGAGTTTTCAGATTAAAAAAACAATCTACTCCTAGGCTATGATTGGTCCTCTTCTTAGTATTAGTTAAGGTGAAGAGTGTGTTTGTAAAGGAGAGAAAGCAAAGAGTGTTAAAATACTTTCTTCTGTGAGAAAGTAGAAAGTGTTATGAGGGCCCAGAAGCAACCCTGTGCTTCCCTCCCATCAAGAAAGCTGATATCAAGGAAAATTTGTCAAATGCCAGCCATAGGAGCTAGACTGAATCAAGTAACATTTGAACCTCTCAAGTTTTTTTTTCTTCTTGGTGGTTTTCTCAGAAGGCAGAAATATGTACAGATAGCTTACCAAAGGTCTTTTTAGTAAATAGATTCAGCCTCATGGGGGGAAAAATAGTCCCTGTTTAATGGTTTCTTCCACCAGTCTTGTTCTCAATCAAAGTTCTTGGTGGAAAGGCACAGTAGGCAGTGAGCCAGTATCTCAGCTCCCTCAGCAATGCATCGATCTCTGCAGCGGATTCCTCCTGTCATCTTCGACAAAGCCTCAGGCTTGCTGGAGAGAAGGGCCAGTAGGAGCTCTTCTCCATTTCTTCAAGTCCTTGGCACTTCAGGTAAAGACTTGGAGAATGCTGGAGTTTCTGAGCTGACGGCGCACTTGCTAAGAGAATCAAGCATTTCTATCTCCCTTTCAACAATGGATCCATGTCAAAGCACCGTGGGCCTCCGGGATTCTCATGCTACCATCTACAAGAGAAAAGGCAGAGACACCAATAGGGACGACCACAGACAACTCTTGCTACAACCAAAATTTGCCTCATTAGAACCACAAAATATTCTACATGGAATGGGATCATAGACTGGACAAGTCACTTGCACCGGTTTACCTCAGTTTCCTCATCTGTAAAATGAACTGGGAAAGGAAATGGCAAACCACTCCAGTATCTTTGCCAAGAAAACCCCAAAATGGCGTCATGAAGAGTCAAAAACAACTAAACAACAAGGCAGTATCAGGACTAGAAGCCAAGTCTCCTCATCCCTTGTGCTTTGCTCTTTATTTTGAATTTTAACTTTTATTCTGAAATCAAACACCAAATAAAATGAACATATCTATATACACAGTAGAATAGAAAGGATTATTCAAAAAATTTACATCATCTCTATTTTCTTATCTATCATAAGATCAACTTTGAGCTTTGAAAGTTGCCCTGCTTGGCTATGATTCTTTCTGTGCACTCTTTCTTCCTTTGTTTCCTTCATTCATTTCCTTCCCTTCCTTTCTTCTCCCTTATTTCTTTCTTCCCTCTCTCCTCTCCTCCCTCTCTTCTTCCTTTTCTTACTCTCTCTCACTTTACCTCTTCCTCCCCTTCCTCCTTCTTCCTTTTTTGTTTTTTGGAGGAGAAAAGGTAAGGCAATTGGGGTTTAGTGGATTGCCAAGGTCACACAGCTAGTAGGGGTCAAATGTTTGAGGCAGGATTTGAACTCAAGTCCTCCTGACTCCAGGGATGGTGTTCTATTCACTGCACCACCTAGCTGCACTGCCCTACTTTTTTTTAATAGAACTAGGGTTCCCTATCTCACCTGGGTTGGAAATATAGGGGCTACTCGTGGCCTATTTTTACTACTGACCAGCACAAGGACTTTGTTTCTGACTTAGACCAGCCCAGTCCTCCTTAGGCAACCTGGTAACCTCTCTTCCTTCCCTCTGTCCCACCCCCCTCTCTTTTCCCAGGGGATGACTATGTTGAAGTCAAACTTAGTATGGACACCTAATCATCCACTGTCATTCAGAACTCCATAGTTCAAGAGATCCACCAGTCTTAGCCTCCCTGGGAGCTGTTACATGCATGGGCCACAACCTCTGCCAGCAACTACACACACACCCCACAACCTGTGTGCTGTTTGTAAGACATCATATTGCTTCCTGCAACTCAGTTCAGCAAATATGTGGTTAGCAACAAACATGGAATGACGGAAATCAGTCAGAATTGGTCACCAGAGATAAGCATCAGGGTGTTCACTAGGATTGTGGGGACTTAGAATTCAGCTGCAGTTGGTTTTGCACTAAACATGAGCCACCCCCCCATATATGCCCAGTAGGGTATGAATTTAAGACTGCTTTGTACTACCTTCAGTGCTGAGGGGATCTGATCAAGTCAGCCTTGCCCTTGGGGAAGTCAGAGTTTGGAGCTAGTTCCTTGGAAGTAGGAATTGCTTCACTTACCCTATTATTCTTAATCTCTAGTGACCAACACAATGCTTGGCATAGATTAGGTTCTTAATAAATGTTTGTTAATTGATTGTAGGAGATGATGGGGAAGGAAAAGCAGGCAAGACTTTATAAAGCCTGTAGAAAATGAGCTGTGATGTCCTACTAGACTAGATTATCTTAACCTGTGGTCCATGAATGTGGGTTTGGAGGTGTTTTTGGTTTTTGGTTCTTGCTTTGTAAAAAATATTGATAAGTGTGCCTTTTTTGCAGAATGTCTTTTGTTTGAAGAATGTTTATTTTCCCCTTTTAATTAAAGTTATTAAATAATTAAATCATTTTCAATCAACAGAAATCTATTTTCTCTACCTTCCACCCCACATGCCCCATGGGGAAAAAAAGAACTATAAAAACAAATTCCTTATAACAATATGCATAGCCAAGCAGAACAAATTCTCTCATGTGCCATGTTCAAAAAATATATGTCTCTGTCTATACCCTGAGCCCATCATCTCTCTTAGGAGGAGGATAGCATGCTTCATCATTGGTCCTCTGGAATTATGAATGGTCATGGATGAATCACAGTTTCCATAAGCTTTCAAAGCTGTTTGTCTCTTCCTTTCAATATAATTGGTTTCCTTTGTAATCCTTTGTTTTATACATTTAAAACATTATTCTGAGAAGAGGTCCATAGGTTTTGCCAGACTGCCAAAGAGGGTCATGACATTAAAAAAAAGATGAAGGACACCTGGCTTTTCCTGTCCCATATTCCCTAGTATATGTCCCTGGCTGCTATAAATTCCATCCAGCCTTTTTTGTTCTTCCTCTTGCTCCCCCAAAGCTTAAAAAAAATTCCCTCTTTTGGTATCCTTAGCTTTCCTCATTAGCCTCAAATCATTCTGAGCTTCAGAGAACCTGACATAATTATTACAAGACAGCACCTCGTTGCTTACATTTGTCTTCTCCTCCTTCCTCTTGCTACCGCCTTGTATATGTGTCTTTTTCAAATTTAAAATGGTCCATTAGTTTCCTACGGGCATACATCGGCCTCTTTAGACAACTCCCCTCTTCTTCCTCGTTGGAATTAATTCTGATAGTGTCTTTCCTAATTTAACTATTGAGGACTCCCAGAGCAGACTCAACCAGAAGAAGTGGAAGCCATGGGATCCTGCACATGTTTTCATGGAACTTTTAAATCTTGTTGTCTTAAATTCTTGGGTTCCCACAGTGGACTTTGGCCAGATTTCCTCTCCTCTGTAACAGTTTCTAAGGTGGAGCCCTCACTTGTCTCCCAAGCCCAAGGCTCTGCTCATTCTGACTTTAGCCACCAGTTCCTCTTTGTTGGTTAGAATCAGGTCGAGAATAGCAGTTCCTTTTCCCACTTCCTCCAACTTTTGAAGAATGAAATTATCATGAGGTGAAGTCAAGAATTTGTCAGTTGTTGTTCTTTTGGGAGGGGAAGGGAAAGGAAAAGAAGAGAGAGGAGAGTAGAAGAAGAGAGGAGAGAAGAAAGAAAGAGAGGAGAGGAGAGAAGGAGAAGAGGGAAGAAGAAGAGAAAGGAAAGGAGGAGAGAGGAGGGGAGGAGAGGGATGGGAAGGGGAGGGGAGGAAAAAAGAGGGGAAGGGAAGGGGGAGAAGGGGAGGGAAGAGTTCCAGTAGATATCAGCACCATTGAAATCTCTCATCATTGCTATATAATGCTTCATACTAGTTTTGTGATCTCTTTCTAGAAATCCACACATAGTTTCTCTTTCAGTTCAGGTGATGTATAGCAGCCTCCCATCACAACATTCCTTCTGTTTCTCCTTTTTTTTAATCTTCACTCTAGTATTTTTCATCAAACTTCCTCACTCCACAGTTCCTGGATTTCTTTGAATAACAAAACCTTAACATACAATGCTATTTAATTCTCTTCCCTCTTCCCCTCCTCCATTGAGTAAGGTAAACTGGAAGTGTGAACCGAATGAAATCATTCAATCTACCTTCTCTTTTTCAAAGATGAGGAAATTTGGACCCAGAGATGTTAAATCACTCGCCCAAGGTCACACTGGTAGTTATCAGCATTAGAAAGAAAAGGAATGGCAAAAAACTTCAAAGGTTATATAACTCAACCTCTAACCCAAAACCTTGTGTAACACAATTACAATCTCTTCATTTTACAGATGAGGAAACTAAGTCCCAAGGAGATAGCATAGGTAGCAAAACAGAGAAACAACTAAACCCATGTTATAGGGTCATTACAGGTCTAGTGCTCAAAGTGACCTCAGGAGCTGTCAAGTCCGATTTCCTCATTTTAGAGATGAGGTGATCGAGACCTCCAAGAGCTAACTCATCAATAGGACACAGTATCCCTGATGGGATCCTTTCTCGAGTGTACACTGGTCCCAGCTCCCAAGCAGTGCATGACCCCAGAAGACCACTCTGTAAATCTCTGATTTGCCATTCAAGAATCTGACTAACTACCCTCACTTTGAATCCAGGTCTTCAGACTCCAAATCTGACAGTTTATCCATTGTACTACACTTCCCTTAGCTAACCAGACAGTTGGGTGGTCTTGGAACTAATTGACCAAACTCAAAGAGTAGTTACAAACAAATTGATGTCAATTTGGAAGGAGGCCTTCCAGGGAATCTGTCCTTGGTCTGGTATCATTTAACCATTGTATTGATTATTTAAATGAAGGTACAGATTCAATTCAACTCAATTCCAATTTATTAATCTTTTATTTTTTACAGAGCATTGTGTCCGGTGCCAAAACTACAAAGACAAAAATAAAAACAGTCTTGCCTTCAAGGAGATTATATTCTATTGGAGAGCAAGTTTATCAAATTTAAAGACAACACAAAGTTGAGAAGGATACTAAACAGTTTGAATGGGCAGAGGGAGTACCCAATAAAATCTCATGACAATAAAACAATGGACTGAGTCGAAAACAAAATTTAATAGCCATACACAGCAGGTCTTGAGCAAATACATTATTTCTGAGCTCCTTGTTTTAATAAGGACACTGATAAAGGATAGCATGAGCAGGGAGGGTGTTCAAAAAGATGAGAAGAATGGAAACCTTTCTATAGAAAAATAGCTTAAAGGAGCTGGTATCACTCATGTTGAAGAAGGGAAGACTTAAGGGTGAGGGAGAGTGAAAACTTCTCAGACTACCCTCTAAAATCTGGTAAGGCTTTTCATGGGCAACAGGTCCAAGTTCCCCTTCCCTGGAAATCACATAATTTACAAGGACTCAAAATCAGATCGGTAGGGAGTCACCCCTCTCCTCAGTGACACCTCAGCATATATGCCAAATGAGGACAGACGTGCTTTCTCAAATGTATGTTGGGTGGTCTACTGTTTCCTTGTTCCAATCCTTGAGGCTGATTGCTGCGCTTAGATTGTACACCTGACTTCCAGCCAATGGAAGAAACGGGTCAGCAGGCGGGTGGGGGGGGGGGGGGGGAGAATTCTGCATTAGGGCTTTATAACTTCACCATTTCCTGTTGTAAATTGCTTCTCCTCCCTGACGGCTTGTCAGAAGGGTGGCCTTTTCTCAAGATCTTAACAAACCATTCTTTTCTGCTTCCCACCTTGAGAAACCTCTGAGTGTTATTTGGGTAAGGATTTCTGCTACACACAGTTTTGGGGGTGCACACAGGAGGAACATAGTAGCAGTCTCCAACTATTTAGAGAGGTATTATGTGGAAGGGGATAAGATTTTTCCTGCTTGGTCCCAGAAGGAAGAACTAGAAACAATGGGTGAAGTTGTACGGATAGATTTTGGTTTGATATAAAGATTAAAAAAACAGAGCTTTTCAAATGTGGAGTGCCCTGTCTCAGGAGATAATAGGTTACTCCTCACCAGAGGCTTCCAGGAGAGTCTGGACGGTGTTTATCAGTAAAATTGTAGAGGGGATACTGTCTAGGCATGGGTGGGTTAGATGATTTCTAAAGTCCCTTCCAAAAATGAGATCCTATGATCCCATTAATCTATTTAAAAAACATGTCTAATCCATGTGCATTATAGGGGGCCAGTAGATGGTGCAGCATATGGAGCCCTAAGGGGAAGTCCTGAGTTCAAATCCAGCCTCAGACATTTACAAGCTGTGTGACCCTGAGCAAATCATTGAACTATTGTCTGCCTCAATTTCCTCAACTGTAAAATGGGAATAATAATAGCACCTACTTCCTGGAATTGTTGTTGGGATCAAATGAGATTATATTTGTAAAGGACTTACCAGTTCCTGACACATAGTAAGCTCTGTATAAATATTAATAATATTTAAATATTATAATATGTTATATAATATATTATAATATGTAAAATTATAATATATACTATACATAATTCTATATTATAGAAATATAATAATTAAATATTATAAAATAAATAATATTTAACATTATTAATGCTATTAGCAATAATAGCCATAATAATAATTGTTCTTATTTTTACATTTGTAAGTTTTTTAGGATGGTGCCTGGCACATATGGGATTTTTAATGACTGCTTGCTTGCTTCCTTCCTTCCTTGCTTGAGAAAGCTTTAGCTTTAGCAAAGTCTTATGGACCAATGACTTGAGAATGACATCAGTAGAATTCTAAGACTTTCATTGAGGAGATAGGGCTGAAACACCAATCAGAAAGTTGATTACTCATACAACTTCCTCAGCCATAGATTATCAGAGGATGCAGGATTAGGCCGAGGAAACCAGCCTCTCCAATATTCTTCTCCATAAAAAACGGTGTCAACGTGACATCAGTCTCCCAGCTTAGCCCAAGGTCTAAGAAACAACACTATGAAATCAATTCAATTCATCAAGTATTTAGGAACTGCACATTATGGCACATAGTAGGCATTTAAATATGACTGACTGAATGTGCCAGGCACTGCTTCAGACATGGAAGTCACCAAAAAAAAAAGGAAAAAATATGGAGCAGTCCTTGCTCTCAAGCTTACATTCTAGTGGGGAGCTACAACCCCCACATAAGTAAACGAAGGTGGGTACAAAGTAATCTAGAAGAGGCAAATGGAGGAATCAGGAAAGGCCTCCCCCAGGATACGGACCGAACCGTGGGGTGAGCCTTGAAGGGAGCTCGGGATTCCTAGATGAAGAGATAAGGAGGGAAAACATTCTGGGCATGGGGAAGGGATGGAGGAAAGGAGACTGATGGATGTCGTGTTGATACCAAGCTTACTGAGAGGATTATCTGGGGATAGAATCTGGAATAGACGACCAATGAGAGCCTTTCCATCTCTAAAATTCTGCGGTTCTGAGACGGAATGTTGAGTTGAAGGGACAACTCTTGGGTCCAGCCGGGCTATAATTAGAGCAAAACCAGGAAGCGCCATAGTGCACAGAGCACTGGGCAGGGAATTGGAAAGATCTGCCTTCGAAGCTTGCCTCAAACACTTGCTTATTAGCTGTGTGACCCTGGGCATGTCACTTAAACTACATCTGTCTCAAGTTTCCTCATTCCTCAGTCATGCCCAACTCTTTGTGGCTTCAATTTGGGGTTTTCTTGGCAGAGATATTGGGCTGGTTTGCCATTTCCTTCTCCAATTCATTTTCCAGCTAAGGAACCTGAGGCAAACAGGGTCAAGTGACTTAGCCAGGGTCATATAGCTAGTAAATGTCCGAGGCCAGATTTGAACTCAGGAGGAAGAGTCTTCTTGACTCCAGACCCAGTGCTCTGTGCACTATGGTGCCCCCTAGCCATCCTCGTTTGTAACATGGGAATAATAGCAGCACCTTCGCACCCAGGATCATTGTGAGTATTAAATGAGATAGCTCCTGTAAAGTGTCTTACCAGCCTATGTATATGGCAGCTTTCTCAAGGGGAATAATAAAAAATTAAACTGACAAGATCGGGATGGGTCTGAAAGCCTACCAGGTTAAAGAGTCTATAGTTCAGTCTAGAGCCAATTGAAGGGTTTTTTGTTTTGTTTTGTTTTGTTTGAGAAGAGGAGAGATGGGATCAGGCCTGTGCCTTAGGAAATCATTTAGGCAGCCATGAGGAAGATGAATTGAAGTGGGTGAGGACCTGGGAGAGTTCCAGAGACAGGAGCTAAAGAAGCTTTCACTAGCACACAGCCCTGCCTGTACTACTATGTGACTCTCCTTAGTCAAGAAGCACCATAAAGAGAGGTCAGAAGCAATTCACCTTTTAAGGTCTCAGTTTCATCATCTCTACAATGGAACTAATTACACTGCCTACAGAATATTTCTTATTAATGAATAAAGACCTGCAGCACACTGAAACCTTGAAAAGGGAAGGAGGGGAAGTGACTGATTATAAACAATGACCAAACAGTATTTAGCTCTTCTCTCTAATTTATCCTCACATCCAGACCTGAAACGTTACAGTGGCCAGATCTGGTTTTTAGTTACTCCATCTTCACCCCTACACATAGCAGGCACTCGGGAAATGTTCAGAGGTTTAGAATTAGAAAGGACTTTTGAGGTCACTTTGTCCTGCCCTTTCAGGCCACAGAGGTAGAATGACCAAGGTCACACATTTCCACTTCACCCACAACAGGATGGCCTGATCGGTTTACTGATTCCCTTATCAGGGAACACGGCAACATTAAAGGATCATAGACTTGGAGGTAGAAAAAAACCTCAGAGGGTGTTTAGTCCACTCCTTTATTTTAGAGATGGGAAACGGAGGCCCAGGGAGGTTAAATTGTTTTTCTAAGGTCATGCAGGTAAGTAACACTCAGAGACAGGATTTGAATCAAAGGCTTCTGACTCCAGTTTTGTTGCTGCTCAGTGGTTTTTCAGTCATGTCTGACTCTGCATGACTCTATTTGGGTTTTTTGGTTTGTTTGGTTTTTTGGCAAAAATACTGGAGCAGTTTCTCATTCTTTCTCCAGCCTATTTTACAAATGAGGAAACTGAGGCAAACAGGGTTAAGAGACTTGGCCAGGGTCACACAGCTAGTAAGTGCCTGAGACAGATTTGAACTTATGAAGCTGAGATACTGTATCCACTCTATCACCTTGTTGCCCATTCTGACTCCAGAGTCAGCACTTTTTCCTCATACCAAAGTCTCTGCTCAGCCCACTGTCCATTCAGCCTGAGCTGGTAGTGCATTCTCAATATGTCATCTCCCCAGTGAGAAGTAAGCTCCTTGAGGGCAAGAAATATTTCATTTAACTCTTTCTTCCCCGGTAGCCTGACCTACAACCTGCTTAACAAATGCCTTGCTCATTGAAAACTCGTTTGTCGATCTCCTGTTAGACTGTGAGCTCCTTGAGAATAAGCATTGTCTTTTACCTTTCTTGGAATCCCCAGGGCTTAACATAGTGCTTGGCACATAGTAGGCTCTTAACATATGCCTACTGGATTGATTTGAGTTGACCACCAGAGTTACTTTGAATTTACCTTGTAAACATTTTGCATTTATTTCTGTTCTGTGTTCCTGTTGTTCCTATAGAACATACGTCTCATGTTGGCAGGCACTGTTTTCACATTTCAAAACAACAGAACAGACTTTTTGAAGCGCCCACTGTGTGCAGTGCCCCAGAAATGATGCTAGATTTAGATAAGATATGCTTTCTGCCCTCTAGTAACTTATATTCTGGTAGGGTATGAGAGTAACCACTATCACACATGTATTGAATGAAACATGTATTTGGGAGTTAGAGAATAAAGTGAAATCTGAGGTGTGAGGAGGAAGGAACAGATGAGCCTTGATGAAATAAAATGGTTTGGTAGGAAGAGTACTGGCTTTGGAGCCAGAAGACTTAGGTTTAACTCACACCTATGTGACCCTGGGCAAGTCATTTGTCTAACCTGGGTCTCAGTGTCTACATTGGTAAAATGAATGGGTTGGACTAGGTAATCTCTGTGGCCCATTCATGCCCTAAAAGTAGGTTCTACTGATCATGAAGGGCAATCATTAGAGATCTCTTGGGGGGATTCCTCTTGAATAGGGCTGAGATTTTAAAAAGTCCGATGTTCTTACACTCCCACCCCCACCCCCCCAAAAAAAGAAAGAAAGAAAACCAGCTCAAGCCTATGCACTATGTAGCAAAAAAAGTGCCTTGAATTGAGATTCAGAAGATCTGGGTTAAATTTCAAGATGGAACTTGGGGAAAGCAACTTCCCTCTTGTAAGAAATCAGGGGTTTGGATGCCATGACCTCTAAAGGTGTCTAGTTTTGAAAATTCTCTGCTTCTGGTTCCCTCTCTCAGATTATCTTCTTTTAAATTCCTATGCCTGGAGGGAACTCCCTCCTGAACTCCACCTCTTGGAATACTTGGCTTCCTTCAAAGCTCAAACTCCTCTGTGACCTTTCCTGGTATTCTCCGGGTCCTGCCCTGCCCTGCCCTACCCTGCCCTACCCTGCTCCCTCCCCACCACCAGCTGCTAAGGCCTCTTCCTTCCCTTCATTATCTGGTGGATTTATTTTGTATTTGTCTAAAGCTGGAGTTCTTTTTTTTTGTTGCTTTTTGGAGGGCAATTGGGGTTAAGTGACTTGCCCAAGATCACATGGCTAGTTTGTGTCTGTGTGTCTGTGTGTGTGTGTGTTAGGTGTCTGAGGTCAAATTTGAACTCAGGTCCTCCTGACTTCAGCGCAGGTGCTTTATCCACTGCGTCACCTAGCCGCCCGTAAAACTGGAGTTCTTAACCATTGTTTTCTATGCTATGGTCCCCTTGGTTCTTGTTCAGTTATTTCAGTCATGTCCAACTCTTCCTGACCCTATTTGGGGTCTTCTTGGCCAAAATACTAGGTTGGTTTTCCATTTTCCATCTCCAGCTCATTTTGCAGATGAGGGAACTGAGGCAAACAGGGTTAAGTGACTTGCCTAGGGTCACACAGCTAGTAAGTGTCTGAGGTCAGATGTGAACCTGGGTCTTCCTGACTTCAGGAGCAGGTAGGTGGCATAGTGAATGGAGTGCTGGGTCTGAAGTCAGGAAGACTCAATCTGTTGTTTGTCCATACTGTGATACCCCTGACAATGGGCATGCTGTTTCCCATACTAGAATGCAAATGCCTGTAGCCCTCCTGGGGTCTATTTTGCTGCTGTCTTTGTATCTCTCGTGCCTGGGAAGTGATTGGCACATAGCAGGCACTTAGTAAATATGTGCTGATTGACTGAGTCCCCACCCCCCTACCCTCATTTTCCATGAGCTCCTTCTTAATGTCCATTCTGGGCTGGGAAGGGAGGCTACCCCTGCTCCTAATGTTGGCTAAGAAGGCACTTCTCAGCCTCTTTAACTCAACCACCTGGCCATAGCTTCTACCAATGTGACTATCATTTTTTCTTCAATAAAAGGTAAACTCCTAGAGGGCAGGGAGTTTTTGTTTCTGTCTTTATATCCCCAGAACCTGTCATGGAGTGCCAACATAAATGCTTATTGGGTTGACTTGATTTCTGTTCTGTAGAGTTGGGTCGTCTCTTTTCTCTCATAATCAACCACGTTGTAGGTTGGATTCCAAGGCTGATCCAATGCATCTTGCCAAACAGCTTTGGATTAAAAGGGTGGAACAGGCCTGGAGTCAAGAAGACCTGAATTTAAATCTGACCTCATACCCCTACTAGTTTTAAATTAATTACTTTCATTCAAATTTATTTTAAATCTGATTTACAAAGCCTCCCTGTGTGACCTGAGGAAGTCATGTCACTTCTGTTTACCTCAGTTTCCTCATCTGTAAAAGGGGATAATAATAATAATAATAGCACCTACCTTCCCGTTGTTATGAGGGTGAAATGAGAAAATAAGTGTAAAGCGCTTGGCCCAGTGTCTGGCACTCAGTAAATGCTGTACAAACATGGACTATTAAAAGTCACTGGAAAGCAGCCCAAGGGGAAGTCTAGAATGAGGAGTCGTGGAACCAAAGGAGTGCAACCTAAAACCCTTTTAAGCCTCTGGATGCCCTTGAAGGCTGCTTCCCAGCCTCCAGCCCTTCAGAGATGACCAAAACAGGCAAGGAAAACCTTTACATGCTGGTTTCTTTTAAGTCAAGAGCAGCATGCCATCGCCCTCCCTCCCTTGGTCTCTTAGCATCCCATGTTGCCAGTTTCTTCCCCCCTTCCAGCCAGGTACCTTTGTCTCTCCCACACCCAGATCAGCTCGCTGCCCCTGGGATGGTTAAGACAGTCATGTCTCTTAGCCTAGATTGACACAAATAGACATGGCCTGGCCTGTGTTGTAGGGTTGGATGGGAAGGTAGGGAGGTGCTGAGGAGACCTGGTCCTGGTCCTACAACTGCCATTCATTAGTTGGGAAACACTTTGGATAAGTCACTTAATTTTGAGCGAAAAAAAAAAAAATCGCCCTTACAGGAAGCCTGGATAGGCAGCAACTCACCCTCCTCCCTCCACTCCATCCCACCCGTCCCCCAATCTGAGGGTCTTAGTGCACTGACAGCTATGAGTCAACACTGTGGCCAAGTAGAGTGTAAGCGCTTGGAGACCAGGGTGTAGCTTATTTTCATCTCTATTCCTATCACCTGGCTTCACATCTGGTACATGGTAGGTACTTAAATGCTTGCTTATTTAGAGAGCATTTTCCCCCATCCGCGTCAAATCAGTTTGTAGTAACATTGCGTATGTTTTTGTTATTGTTTTTTTTTTCCCCACACCATAGTTTAGACAGTCTTGAGGTTATCAGTGTTTTTCATGCTTACTTATTAAGAGAGCACTTTCCCATCTGCACCAAATCACTTTGTGGTAACATTATATGATTGGGTTTTTGTTTTTTTTGTTTTGGTTTTTTTTTTTTCCACACCATAGTTTAGACAGTCTTGAGTTTATCAGTGTTTTTCTTAAACGAGAGCACCCAGAATGGAATATAGTAATCTAGGTGTGGTCTGATAACCAAGGAGCAGAGGAGTGGGACAGTCACCAATCTATTTCTGGAAGCCCTGCTGCTCTTAATGCAGCCCAAGATTGAAATTGTTTTGTGGTTTGGGGTGTGTGTGTGTATGTGTGTGTGTATCTTGCCCCATCTGATTATGACTCATGTTGAGCCTGAAGTCCACTTCAATTCCAGATCTTTTTCAGAGTGTCTGTTGGCTAATCCTGCCTCTCCCATCTTGTGGTTGCACTCCCGCTTAGATGAGTATAAGGGGTAACACTGATCCCTGTTGAATTTGATCTTATTAGAGTCAGTCCAAAGTTCCAGGCTGGCAATGGAACCTGTGGCAGTTACCCATTGTGTTAGTTATCCTTCCCAGTTTTGAGTCAACTAAAAATTGGATAAACCTACCATTCTTGCCTTTGTCCAAGTCGCTGATTTAAAAAGAAAAAGCCAAGCACAGATCTTTGAGGGACTCCAATGGACAGCTCCTGTCACCTAGATATTACACAATTTCTCTTTAAGCTCAGGCATTCATTCAGTTCTGAATCTTTCTTAATGTATTTTTGGTCTAATCATCCTTGTTGCTTTCCCCTTATCAGTACCCTGTAGCCCTCTGATTGGAGGGTGGAGCCATAAACTCTTCTATTTAAGGAGACATCTCCTCAAATATCTCTTTATTTCCCATCCAACTCATTTTGCACTTATTTTGGACTTCTCTGGCTTCCCCTCCATGCTCCCTCACTGGATTCTTCCCCTCCTTCCCTTGCTTTCAGGGTTTTTTTTTTTCCTCATGTATGGGTTTCCCTCTTTAGATTGTAAGCTCCTTGAGGGCAAGAACTGTATCCCTAATGCTTAGCACAATGCCTGGAATATAGTAGGCACTTAATATTTACTGACTATTAAATCATATCTTTTCCATCTTCTCCATGAGAATAGATGCTTTATAAAATGTTTTGCTAAGACCTACATGCTATATCCATAGCATTCCCTTTCTCTACTAGTTAAACAATTCTCTCTAAAAAGGACAAGAGATCAGATGAGTTCCAACCCCTTCATTTTACATATGAAGGAAGCTGAAGTGACTTACCCAAGGTTGCCAAGCCAGTTCACAGCAGGGCTTGGAATTCTCCAGTGTCCCTGTACGTTGCTGAGGGGCATGTGTAAAGGAAAAAAGAGAAGAGAACAAAAGTAACACTTTGAAATTTGTCTTCTTGTCCCCATTGGCTCACTTGAAGGCAAGGGGAAACGGTGGCGCTGTCTAAGGCTGAGTATGATAGAGAGACCCTGTTCCCGTGGCTCCGCATCCTGAGATCCAAGGGCATGATAAATATTAATAAAACTTTGCAAGCTAAATCACTTTATTTATGAAGTTAAGGACATAAACTGGGTTTGTTATGTCTAGAAGGAAGAGAGTCATTTTCTTGCCTTTCTTTCTGGTAAATTTTGCCTGCGTTTTGGGTAAGTTCTCATTCTGTCACTTGAGGGAAAGTTTTATAGTCTGTTATTCTGAAAACTAGAGATCCCTAATTGTGTGTTGGGTTATGTGCAAAGGGCTAAGTCTGGTGTAGAGGACAGAATATTGGCCCTCTTCTTACTGCCTGTCCACATCCAGTCAGTCACCAAGCCTGTTTCTTTCTATTTCCACGATCTGGACCCCTGTCCACTTCATGCTACCATCCCAGCTATGTCCCTCTTTGCCTCTCTAACGACAGCTAAGATTTACATTGCAATTTAGATTTGCAAAGCACTTTTCACATGTTATCTAATTTGATCTTCATAACAACTCTGAGAAGGGAAGTGCTATTATTATTCGCATTTCTACAGATGGGGCACTGAGGCTGAGAGAGGTTAAGCAATTTGCCCAGAATCACACAGCTAAGGAAATGTCTGGGGCAGGATTTGACTTCTGGTCTTCATGACTTCAAGTCCAATGCTCAATTCCCTGTGCCACCCATACCTACTAACCTTCTGATTGGTTTACCTATTTCCAATCTCTCCTTTCTCTAATATTTCCTTCACATAGATGTAAAAAAAAATACAAAAAATCTTCTTAAGGTGCAGGTCTGATCATAACTCCTCCCTGCTCAAGTCTTTGCGGGTTCGCTCTTGCCACCTCTTGGATGAAATACAAAGTCTTCAGCTCCTGTTGAAAGCCCTCTAAATTTCTAAATGGGTCTTTGTTCCTTGATCAACAAAAGGTGGGGACTGGGACCCATCTAATCTCCGGTGTCCCTTTTAGATAGAGTTACTTGACTAATAGAAGAAGGAAATGCTGCGTTGGATATAGTTTACCTAAGTCTCAGCAAAGCATCTGATGAATCTGGTTGCAACCGTAGTATTACTCCCCTTTATGCATTCTATGTGTTAACCAATCTGTTCTACTTGCTGCTCCTCATACAAAACATTCCAGTCCCCATCTCCATGCCTAGACTATCCCCTCCCTCTTCATATGGAACTCTTAGAATCGTACCTCCCTTCATGCTTAACTCAAACGACACCTCCTACAAGAGAAGTTCCTGATTCCCCAGTTAGTAGCCCACCCTCCCCATTATTTTGTATTTACTTGGCAAATATTTTGTATTCATGTATGCAATCAATCCCCAACTTTTGTGGGAGCAACTTTCCTAGAAAACAGCAAGAAAGTAAAAAACTCAAATGTCGATGCATTGAATCTCTGGGAAATAGGGGGTTAGGTTCCTGATACCACCGAAAACTATAATCTTTCCTAGGGATTGCTGAAAATACACTTTTCTGCATATAATTCTTTATAACAAAACATTAATTCTGATAATATGCACTTTTCCTAGCACAATAACCATAAAATAACCCATAAAATGCAGGGCAGAGGAGAGGGAATGCTGGGTAGAATGGGGAGGGGCAGGGGCAGCCATGTCAGAACTCAGAAGTAAAAGAGGGAAAGGGGGCAATCTGCCTTCTCTAATTGCCCTTTCAGCTCTGTGGTTGAATTGTTCCCAGATACCTCTGCTGAGTCCCCAGCCTGGTCTGAGCTTGGAACTCCCACCTGGGGCAGCTTGGCCAAGGTCTATCTGAGGAGGCTAGGGCTGGCCTTGCTCTTTCATGATGCTCTACAGGAGCTTGGCTGGAATGGATCCGGGCAGTGGGGAGAAGAAAGGGCTCTAGAGTGGCCATTGGAGCACCTGGAAGAGAGTGAAGGTGACCATATTTGCCACATTTCTCATTTACCCACAAATGTAGTGACTTTTCCATTTTTTTTTTTCAGTTCCCTCATTGCACACTTGAGAGGGTTCTTTAGCACATTCCGGAGCAGATTCACAAACACTTTTACGAATATTTTCCTCCTTTTTGCCAACACAAACTTGCACCCATCACGCCTCTCATGTTTTTCTCTACTGCTCCTAACTCCAGTGTGCTGGGTTGCCAATAAGAAAGTGAGAATGAGGCCACTAATAACCCGAATGCTTGAAGTCGAGAAAGTTAAACGTGTGAATAGTGAAGATTGACTGTACATATGTATGTGTTGTATTTCACCCCCAATAGAATATAAGTGTTTTGAGAGCAGAAATTCATTTTTGTCTTGGTACCCCAAGGGCCTGGCATGCCAGCTGATACATTGTAGGTGCTTAATACATTTGGGTTGATTGATTGACTGAATAGCTGACCTGGATCCTGCCTTTGACACCAACTCAGTCAGGTAACCTTGAGCAAGCCCACCCACCCCTTTGAAGCCTCAGTTTCCTCATCAGTAAAATGGAGTTGGACTCAATGATCTTGAAAGCCTATTTCAGCTCTGAACCTGTGAAAATTGTTTCCAGCATTAGGTTTATGTCCTCATGTCTAGCTAAATATCTGCCCTCCCTCCAGGAGCCCGATCGTGTTTGGGAAGCAATATATATGTTTGTATATATCTGCTTTCATTGACTTGACCTCAGATCTCAAGAAGGGGAAAGGGAGAAACATGGTTGGCCTCTTACAATGAAAGAACCCAATTGCATGAGCAGAAAGGGTCAGCATCTCCAAGCTGCATTTGCTGAATTGTGATTACAAGAAGGCCCTGAGCAGGGAGGGCTGTGAGGGTTTTCTCACCTTACAGTCAGACAGCTCAACTTTTAAACGTCTGACAGCCTTAGCATTAAAGTTTAATAACAATAATAATACTTTGTTCTATTTACATAGCACCTTTCATCCCAAGAACTCAGAGGGCTTTACAGACATTATCGAATTAATCTCCATATCATTCCCCCTCCTTTCCTTCTCTTCTCACCCTCCCCAGCCAAGTTAGGGGCAAGTGTTATTATATTCATTTTACAGACTGGAAAACAAAGGGTCACTCTACTCTGAGTGTCAGTGAAAGGAAACAAAAGATGCTCTGTACTATGATCATGTACCATGCCAGCAATTGGCCTTCCTACTAATGCTGCATACACATCACAGACCAGAACCTTATGAAAACTCAAAGCAGGCAACCACATAGACAGTGTGATTTAAGGTTT
>CM053586.1:330431530-330465110 GCA_028646515.1 Pseudochirops corinnae
ATATGTATACATACATACACACATACATATATGTGTATATATATATGTATATATATATACACACACACACACACACATATATATATATATACATATATATATATATATATATATATTTATATTCCCTTCAACTATTCTCATACTGAGAAAAGTTTCACATAGGTTACAATTATCATTTTTCTATGTAGACATGTAAATAGTTAAACTTTGATAAGTTCCTTATGATTTCTTCTCCCTTTTTACCTTCTCATGCTTCTCTTGCTTCTTGTATTTGAATGCCAAATTTTCTATTCAACTCTGGGTGTTTCATCAAGAATACTTGTCCTATATTTCATTGAATGATCATATTTTCCCCTGAAACATTATACTCAGTTTTGCTGGGTAGGTGATTCTTGATTTTAATCCTAGCTCCTTTGACTTCCAGAATATCATATTCCAAGTCCTTCAACCACATAATGTAGAAGCTGCTAGATCCTGTGTTATCCTGATTGTGTGTCCACAACATTCGAATTGTTTCTTCTTGCTGCTTGTAATATTTTCTCCTTGATCTGGGAACTCCAGAACTTGGCTGTAATATTTCTAGGAGTTTTCTTTTGGGGATCTTTTTCAAGGGGTGATCAGTGAATTCTTTCAATTTCTCTTTTGCCCTCTGGTTCCAAAATATCAGAGCAATTTTCTTGAGAATTTCTTGGAGGATGATTTCTAGGTTTTTTTTTTTTGATCATGACTTTCAGGTAGTCCAATAATTTTTAAATTGTCTCTCTTGGATCTATTTTCCAGGTCAGTGGTTTTTCCAATGAGATATTTCACATTGCCTTCTATTTTTTCATTTCTTTGGATCTGTTTAATAGTATCTTGATTTCTCATAAAGTTATTAGCTTCCATTTCCTCCAATCTACTTCTGAAGGAATTATTATCTTCAGTGAGCTTTTGAAATTCTTTTTCCATTGTCAAATTTGGCTTTTTAAGGCATTCTTCTCCTCATTGGCTTTTGGGGCCTCTTTTGCCATTTGAGTTAGTCTGTTTTTTAAGGTGTTATTTTCTTCAGTCAGGTTGTTGGCTCTCTTTTCATGATTTTCTTCCATCATTCTCGTTTCTCTTCCCAATTTTTCCTCCACTTCTCTTACTTGATTTTCAAAATCCTTCTTGAGCTCCTCTATGGTCTATAACCAATTCATATTTTTCTTGGAAACTTTTGGTGCAGGAATTCTGACTGTGTTGTCTTCCTACCATTCCATGCTTTGATTCCTTTTTGTCCTCAGAAAAGGAATCTAAAGTTGTATTGCAGTGCTTGCTTTGCTTCCTTTGCTTGCTCATATTGCTAGTCAATTACTTGACTTTTGAGCTCTTTGCCACAGTAGAACTCTGCTTCCAGAGGGGAGAGTTTTGTCCCAAATTGCTGGGGTTTTCATAGCTGCCAGAGCTGTTAGGAAGGTGCCATCTCTACAGCCCCCACCAACTCTGGCTCACTGATTGTACACCTCAGGACCACTACCCAAGACTGTGATCCAGAACCTAGTAGGTTAAAGCAAGAGTGATTACCCCTCTGAATGGTTGCTTGGCTTCCCTATGATCTGCAGGCTGGGAGCTCTGAAATAGCCACATGGATGCAGCTGCACGGCTGTGGTGTCTCCACAGCTTCTTGCTCCAGGGGCAGAGGCCGGACTGCACTCTCTCCCCCCCAGTTCTAACAGAGTTCCACTGACTTTTACTTTGTCTTTGGAATTTATGGGTTGATATTTCTGGAAAACGCCACAGCTGCTGGTGATTCACTCTCCCAAAATCCCCTCCAGCTCCTGCTGGTTGGGGCCACCCTGGGGCTAAAACCACAGGATAACTCAGGGCTGGGCTCAGCTGCCAGCACACTGCAATAGACACTTCCTTCTGGCCTGCTGGCCTGTCTTCAGTGGAAGATTTGTTTCTCTCTGTCATTTTGAGGGTTCTGTAGCTCTACAATTTGTTTAGAGTCATATTTTATAAATATTTGAAGTGGTTATGGGGGGAGATCAAGCAATTTTTCTGCTTCTATGTTGCCATCTTGGCTCCAGCCCCCCACCCTTAATTCTTTACTCTCTCTTGTTTCTGGTGCCTGGAATGCTCTCCCTCCCTATCACTGCCTGTTGTCTTTTGTGGCTTCTTTCAAGTCCCTGCTAAAATCCCAATTTCTGCAAGAAGCCTTTTCTAATCACCCCTAATGCATGTTTCTTTCCTCTAAGATCCTCTCATTTTTCAGGTATCTGTTTTGTTTGGCCTGGTATCTCTCTGATTAGACTCTGAGTTAATTCCTCAGGGGCAGGGGCTGTCTTTTGCCTTTCTTCCTACTCCTAGCATTTAACACAATCTCTGACACACAGTAGATTCTTAATAAATATTTGTTGTTCATTCTTTGTTCTCAAAGAAGACCAGTGATGTCACAGAATGATGCCTTGACTTGCTTGTGGATTGGATTTAAGTGAAACAGCCTCAATCTCCCTTCCAGAGTCATGGAAGTCCAGTGGCAAGACAAAAGTCAAGATCGCTGGCGATGGCCTGGGATGCAGTGTGTGGCTTTGGCATCTTCAATGTCTTCACTAAGCTCTAAGCGCCCAATAGCACCTGATTCAGCCTGCCTTCATGGATGTTGGAACAAATTGGTGATTTGTTCAGAAACAGAAGAGGATGGGGAGGAAACCAGGCTGGAAGGAGAAAAAGACCCAGATTTTAATCAGACCAATGGTGGAACAAAGAGGCAGAAAATAACTCATCAGAATTATATTGTTTATCAGAAGCAGGTCATTTGATGGAGCATGCGGCATCAGAAAGTTCAGGGAGAAAAGGCACTACTTGTTTCAGCTAATCAGACATTATAAGAACTAAAAATCCAGATCATGCACGCCTTCTCAGTAGCTCCTTTTGACCAGAATCTCTCAATTGATGGGAAAGTGCTCAATGATGACATGGCTACCTTGGGTACCCTAGGTGTGATTCCTGAGTCCATTATTTTGTTAAAGGCAAATGAACCAATAGCAGATTATGCAGCAATGGATGATGTTATGCAAGTTATGTATGCCTGAAGAGGGATTTAAAGGGACTGGTCTCCTTGGACATTAATAATATGAAATTGAAATAATATGAAATAATAGGAAAATTGAACCATCTATTCCACCAGGGGAAGTCTGGGATAAAATTTCTCCAATTATCTGACATGTTTGAGGTCTGTCACTTAGCCTCAGCCTAGTGTACCCTGTTTGTCAAGTCACAACTTCTTGGAACCACAGGTGAGAATAATAAATATTTATTGATTTCCCCAAAGAGCCAATGATCCTTTGACTACATCATTCAATAGGTACTCAATACATACTTGTTGACTTGATTTGACCTATAAAAGCTTTATCCACCAGGTCACAAATAGTTATAATATATTATTAGAGAGAAAATTCCCATATCAAAAGTATACCACAATATGGAAGTCAGAGACCCTTCTTCCATTCTCAAAAACATATGAGAATGGCTTACTTTAGAAAGACCAGATCCATGAAAAGCTGATCCTAAAAATGGACAAAACCTTGAGTGATAATTTGAGCAACAGAGGGATTATTTACTTGGCCAAAATAGTCCTTTAAATGATGGCAATATTTGCACAGAGCTTCCTATTATACAAAAACTTTTCCATATACATTCTCTTCAATTTCTTTCTTAAAGCAACTCCATGAGGGCAATGGGCAGGTACAAATAAACCATTTTATATAAAGAAAGCAAATTGTGAACTCCCATGGTGTGTTGGAGGTCTCATTCAATATGCAAGAGTTTATCTCCCCATGGCCCCTCTTTTGTAAGATGGCGATCGCTTTAATTCCATCATGTGGGAATATTTGTTACCTAATGTTATGGAGGCGTCACTGACTAGTTCTTTACGCTGAAGGATGGCTTCACATTTGAGGAGTTGCTTGCTCAATGGACTGATAACTAATATAAGATCAGGAGGCAGCACAATGGAGCAGATAGTGCATTAAATTTGTCATCAGAGAACCCAGGTTCAAATCCTGACTCTTTTGCTTATGTCCTGAGTGGCCTTGGATAGTTCATTTACTCTCTCTGACCCTGTTTCCCCATCTGCACAATCAGGGAATTAGATTAGATTACTTAGAAAATCCCTGGCACCTCTAAATCCGTGATCTTGCGATCTTGTTCTGCCATTTGCGAATATGGGAAAATCACTTAGCCTTTGTGAGACTTGGTTTCCTCTTTTGTAAAAATGGGTATAAAAATATTTGGAACATCTATCTCATAGGATTATTGCTGTGGAAGTCTACTTAAGTCTTAAGATTACAATAGAAATGTCAGTTAACATAAAATAGTGGAATACTCCTTGGTCTTGGAGTCAGGAGGGAGCTGGCTTTAAATCCTACCTTCACGAGCTTCGTTACCATGAGGTCAGTTCAGCTCTGTGAGTCACAATTTCCTTGTCTCTATAACAGGGGATGACAATGCCATTAGTGACAGGCAGTATTCTGTGGTGGACATATCATAACCACCTCCCAAGTCAGGGAGATGAGTTCTTTTTTTTTTTTTTTAATTTATTTGTTTATTTACTTTTAGTTTATAAGACTCAGTTCCACAATCCCTTGAGTTTCAAATTTTCTCCCCTCCTTCTGCCCCTACCACCCATGGCAGCATGCAATCAAGTATAGGATCTGCAAATGTTTTCACACTGGACATTAGTCTGGTTGTACAGAAGGGATGTAACCAATGGAGTGAACAATGGGAAAAAAGAAAGAGAACCAAACATGGAAAAGAAGGAAAGCATGTAGTTTTCTTCAGTCTCCATTTAAACTCTGTTCTTTCTAGATCTTTCTCTGAATGTAGATATCTCCTTCTATCCCAAGACTTGTATAGTTGTCTTATAGCTGTGCATTGCTGAGAAAAGTCCAGTTTATCAAAGTTGGTCATCACACATATGATGTGTCTGTGATTGTGTACAAATTCAGGGAGAAGAGTTCTAATTGTCCCTCTGATCAAACCTAGCTGTGGGACCCCAGGGCATGTAGGTCACTTATCATCTCAGAGTCCTAGGCCACTCCGGAAGGCTACATTTTAGAGATGCCTCCAACTTGCTTTAGTAGCAGGTTTGTCTTCATCCAGAAGTTCCCCGTACAAATGAAACCAGAGGATCCATTTCTCTCTCTGCTTTAATACAGTAACTATGTGACCCTGGGCAAGTCACTTAATCTCTGCATGCCTTTGTTTCCTCAATTGTAAAAGGTAGAAGGTAACAGCTCCCATCTCCCAGGTTGTGGTGAGGGTCGAAGGTGATAGATACAGAGTGCTTACCATAGTGACTGGCACACAGAAGACGCTTAATAAATGCTTTATTTTGTTTCCTCTTCCCCTAATATCCTCGGTACTTATTTCCCAGAATTTTTGTGGGGATCAGATTGCAGACTGTTTGTAAAGTGCTTTTTGTACCTACACTGCTGTTGTTCGGTCATTTTTCACTTGTATCTGACTCTTTGTGATCTCTTTTTGGGGATTTTCTTGGCAGAGATACTAGAGTGTTTTCCATTTCCTTCAGCTCTTTTTTACAGATGAGGAAACTGAGGCAGACAGGGTCAAGTGACTTGTCCAGGGTCCCACAGCTAGGAAGTATCTGAAGCTAGATTTGAACTCAGGTCCTCCTCACTCTAGGCTCAGTGCACTATCCACTGAGCCACCTAACTGCTCATTCTTATACCTATATTTCTAAACAAATGCCAGCTATTATTATTATTATTATTAAGCACCAGAGAGTTAGGGTTCTAGCATCATTTCGTGTGTGTGTGTGTGCACACACAGACGTGCGTGCTTTGGGTTAACTGTCTATAAAATGGAGCTGTTAACAGTTGGCACCTGTCTCCTTCTCAGGGATGCTTTTTCTGTTAAAATAAAGATGCTTGAAAAGTCCCTCAGAAGCATCCTGGGACCTTGGATGCAAAATAACTAATTACCATATCTAACTAGGCCATGTCTGCTTTCTTTTCCCAGAATTCCCTGTGTGCCCTGGCCTTTTGAGGGGCCTAAGTGTCACCATGTACCATGGCATACACACACACAAATTCCCCCTCCCCACCCCCCGATATTTGGATGGTGCTGTCTAAATCATTGTCATATTGAATTTCAGGTTCTAAACTACCTTTTGCATATTTATACATAATACATCTGAAAATAAATCTAATGAAACTTTAGTAGAATCTGCAGAGTTATTGTTTTCCCAATCCTTTGGAGAGTTTCCATCTATTTTTTTTTTCACATAAATAAATATTCTTACAAAATAGGGGAAAACAGATTTATCACGATATCAAAGTGATGAAGCCAAGGAGAGAGAGAAACAGATCTGGAGGAATTAGACGATGCTAATTTTCCTTTCAGGAAGAAGTAGGCCCGGGGAACTGCAACTTATAAGCAAGGAAACAGCTACAGACCTTGGAGAAAGAGGGAGGGTCACACGTAGAAGAAGAAGAAGGAATGACCAGCTGGAGAAGAGAGGGGATGGATTCAAGGAATGTGGGTGTGAAAGGCCAACTTAGCTGGTGTTGCTTAGTCATTTCAGTCACGTCCAGCTCTTTATTCTAATTCCTTCTTGGGTACCAGAAGCACAGACTTAGAGCTGGAAGGGTGTTTGAGGATCTTCTAGTTCAATTCCTCCATTTTACATAATTTTGTTTTTTCTGAACTGGCCCTATGATTTCAATGATATAGGGAACTCCCAGTCAGGAAATTCCCTTGAACAAGCAGATCAGCACGACCTCATTTCAGCCACTTCAATTGTGTCTGACCCCATTTTAGGGTTTTCTTAGCAAAGATACTGGGGTGGTTTACCATTTCCTCCTCCAGATCATTTTGCAGACGAGGAAACAGAGGTAAATAGAGTTAAGTGACTTCCTGAGGTTCACAGCAGATTTGAATTCAGGTCTTCCTGACTTCAGGGACTCTATTTACTGTGCCACCTAGCTGCCCTTGAAAGTCCGATTAGTGGATGAGGACCTCAGTAAGAGCATTCAACCCAAGGACTGAGAAGTCCTTTTTACAAAAGTAGCTGACTTGGGCCTTCCCTTGGCTCACTGACAAAAGCAGAGTTTGGACAAGTCACAGGAGAATCTCATAATGTGGGTCTTAGAGCAATGCCCTTCTTTTAGCACCGTCTCTGCGGAGATTGAGACAGCTTGAGAGGAGAGTGGCCCGATGAAGCCAGAAAACACCATCATTGACCTGAAGGCCAAAAAAAGAGCCCACCTATCTAAGCCTCCATGGAGTTTCCTCTGTCCTTATGCTGCTACTTGGATGGCACAGCACAGACGCAAGATCCCCAAACCATCCTCTTCTCCTCCTGAATCCCCACCCCTGCTTTTATGTCTCTTGGTACCAGACACCTGCATCAAACAGTGCTGTGAGCTGTAGGCGTTCAGCCTCTTAGAGTAACTTCTGAGTGAAGCAGTGCCACGGCTAAAGCAAGTCCCTCACGGAGAAGTGTCTGCTGTTGGCGGTAAGGATTAAGGTGAATAGCTTCAGAAGTCATGGACCATGTTACAATAATGATGATGATGATTTAAAGGTTTGCAAAACATTGATCTTCACAACCACCTTGTGAGGCAGGTACTATTATTACTCCCATTTCACTGATGAAAAAACTGAGGCTGGAAAGTTAAATGACTTGTCCAGAGTCACATAGCTTGAGTCTGAAGCTGGATTCACGCTCAGATCATCTCGACTCTAAATCTAACACCTATTCCCTTTGCTACCACGTGACGTCCCGAGCGGAGGTAGTCACATATTTCATCACAGAAATTATAGTTACCTTCCCTTTTTTTTTGAGAGGCATCTGGAACTGTGACTTTGTTGATATAAGGAGTTCCCTCCTCTAGTGTAGACAACATAACCTGCAACTTAGAATCTCAGAAATTTGCCTGGAAGGGACAGCTAGGTGGCTCAGTGAATAGAAGATCAGCTCTGGAGTCAGGAGGACCTGAGTTCAAATCTAGATTCAGACGCTTAACAATTACTAGCCGTGTGACCTTGGGCAAGTCACATAACCCCAATTGCCCTACCTTTCCCCTTCCAAAAAGCAAAAAAAAAAAAGGAAAGAAGAAGAAAAGACATTTGCTTGGAAGCAGTGAGCTTACTCAAGTAGATATGTGCTCTCTCAGAGGCCAGTTTTCAATGAACTATGTCATATTGCCTTTTGAATCTATTTTTAGAGTAGGACCATACTGTAGTTTTAGAATAGAGGCAAAACTTAGGTGTCATCTCATCTAAATGCTTCATTTTACAGAAGAGGAAACTGAGGCAAATTAACTTGTAAGCTCAACAGCAAGAATTGTCTTTGTCTTCTTAACACAGTACCTGAAACATCTATCAGTCATTCAGTCAATCAACCAACACGTATTTATTAAGTCCTGTACAAAGACATAAATCCAGCAGTTCCTGTCCTCAGGAGCTTGTGTTCTGTAGGAGATAACATGTATGCATAAATGCATATGCAAAATGAATACAAAGTAATTTGGGGGGAAAGGCATTAATTAGCATTTGGGCAATCAGGAAAGGCCTCATGGAAGAAGTAATGTCTGAGCTGGGCTTTGAAGGCAACCAGGAATCCGAGGAAGCAGTGGTTAGAAGGGTATGCATTCTTTAAAGAAAAAAATGCTTGTTAATTGGTGGTTGTCCAAGATGAAACAGGTCATAAGTGATTGGGGTCAGAATTTGAATTCAGACCCTTTGACTCCAAGGTCAGTGCTCTTTGTACTGCTCAGAAGCTCTCCAGAAGGATTGTACAGAGCTTGTCTCCTAGGTATGAAGAAAGGAGCCATTGTTTGTCTCCTAAGAAACCAGAGACTCTCTTGAGTCCAACAGCTGGACAGCAGTAAGAAATTACCTTTTTTTCTCTCGTTTTTAGCTAGCATGAGGATTGTCTACCTTGAAAAGCAAAGATATTGGGTTGAATGTACAACCCAGCTCAGTCACCTCCTGCCTGATATTAGCAGGTCTAAGCCTTGATCTTGTATCTGGGCAGGAGGTCTGAGCTCCTGTCTGGCCCCAGTCTGACTGGGTGGGCTGAAGAACTCCAGGACAGTCAGGAAGTAGGTGCCAGGCGCTTGTTTTGTGAGATGTCCCATGCCTGTTCTGTGATCACAGCCCAAACAAGGCCACACTCTAGTTTCCTTCTTGTGTTTCTTTCTCTTTCTCCTTTGTTTATGACTGATTCCCACAGCTGACAAAGGGCATTCCAAGAGCAGAGTCACAGCCCCAAATAGGGGGATGGAAGGAGGGGTGTTGCCCTGGGAATTCCTCCACTGGGCCTTGTCCAATGACCCTGCTCTGGAGAGAGCATCCTAGAAATATAGTCCCCAATGCCTTCCCTGGAGACCCCCAATGCCCTAATTAGGGTGTTTGTGTCTTCCTTCAAGGATTTTTTTTTTCCTTTAGGCCACCTCCACCTCCCACCTCAGTGAATTTACTACCTGTGAGAGGGGCCAGGTGATTAGCCCCTGAGACTAGCCCTGGATTATTCACCAAGCAGGCAATTTAGAAATATAATAATATATGTAGAAATATAATAATATTATATATAGAAATATAATAATATTATATGTAGAAATATAATAATATTATATATAGAAATATGATAATAGTAGCAATAATATTGGACCCATGATTTCAATAATAGGATTGGATTTATGATTTCACTAACACAGGGAATTGTCAATCGAGGAAACACCTTCTGTTAATGTAGGCCTGTACCTTCTCTCTAATTTACCATCTCAGAGAGTTACCTAACTCACTGAGAGGTAAGTGACTTTCTATGGTAAGTAAGTAAGCATCAGAAGTGGGACTTGAACCCAGATCTTCCTGGTTCTGAGACTGAGTATGCCAGGATTTGTCTTACTGTTCACCTTATTATTCTTACATAGCTCTTGTGTTTTTATGATTCATCTCTAGGTATATGATTTCATTTGAGGTTCACAGTGCCTGTGGAGTAGGGCTGGGATTAGCTTTATCCCTATTTTTATGGGAGAAGACTAGAGATGTTGTGTCTTCTCCAAGGTCATGCCCCTGGGCAGAGTGTTTCCTGCTTTCCAAGATGTTAGCATGCCCTTTCTTCCCCCAAGTTATCTCATATTTATTTGGTGTATACTGTTAACTGGCGTACTGGGCTCTAGCACATACTTGTATAGCATTTTTTTAAGGCTCTGCAGAACCTTGTCCTGCCATAGACTTCTATTCACATCAACCAGTCACGCTTCTCAGAGCAAAGCTATAGCCTCCCATTATCCTCTGGGTTGTAGGTTTACTTCTGAGAGGTTGTAGTGATTCTTCCCCAAAGACATCATTTTGAGCTCCCATCTTGTTTTTTTTTTTTAGAAGTTTTCAGTTGTGTCTCATTTCATGACCCTTTTTGGGGGGTTTTCTCGGCAGAGGTATTGGAGTAGTTCGCCATCTCCTTCTCCAGCTGTTTTTACAGAGGAGGAAACTGAGGCAAGGAGGGTTAAATGACTTGTCCAGGGTCACACAGCCAGTGAGTATCTGAGGCCAGATATCAGCTCAGCAGGAGGAATCTTCTTCACTCTAGGCCAGGCACTCTATCCACTGCACCATCTGGGTGCCCTCATCTTGATATGTTCTCCCCCAAATCAATCAGCTGTGATTTTCTAACTAGTTTAATGTAACCTATCACTCTCAATTAGTTTTGACCACATTTTTACTGACAAGACGCACTGGGACTGGAAGAACAAACTTTCCTCTGAATACTTGGGAGAACACTCTGCCCTGCACCATCCTGGCCTTCAGGAAGAGTAGGCACAAACTTAAAGCAATTTCTACAAAGTTTTATCCCAACAAATTTACTCCCCAATGTACCGTATTCAGTGGACTAGTGCACATACATGTATAATATGTATATATGTGTATGTACATGCAAACACACACATACATTTATACATATATATATACATGTAAACGTGCATATATGCATTTATCTATACGTAGATACACCCATACATTTATATATACACATGTATACATACATACACATAAACATACACATGCACACCCCTGTTGCTCCACTTTAGAATGTTTGTTTTTTGAGAACAGGAACTCAAGGACTTTTGTTTTTATTTCCAGTGCCTAAGGCAGTGCCTGGCACGTAGTAGGTGCTTTGGAAAATGCTTGTTAACTATTTGATGGAAGCATCTGAGTCAGGCTTTGTACCCATCTTCTTTCTGCTAAGCCCAACCTGCTACACAAAACACTAGGCTACCTCTTGTGAAAGATGAGTTTTCTCTAGAGTCCTTGATCCAGCAAGGGACTAAATCTAGGCCTCATTGCTTCCTGGACTTATGGGTGAGATGACCACTGTTTACCTCAAGGCAATGGCCTCCTGTATACTAGAAGACAGAGTCAGACAAGCATTGTCAGTAAATGAAAGTGAAAGATTGCTGGTGTGTTCCTTATCTTTACTACAGCAGTTCTCAACCTGTGGGTCGCAACCCCTTTGGGGGGGCTGAACGACCCTTTCACAGGGGTCACAGGGGTTGCCCAAGACCATCAGAAAACATATTTCTGACGGTCTTGGGCACTGCGACACTGTTCCTCTATCTGTCTCCAGGTGGGTCCACCCACATGCAGATATGCCTACACACGAGTATTAAAGGGTCATGGCATTAGGAAGGTTGAGAAGCACTGCTTTACAACATGTATCCCTATGAGGTGAGTATTTTGCCTTCCATTTACTGATAGAGAAAGAAAGACGTCCAGTAATCTGTCAGGGAGTGCTATGGTGGACCAGGAGCAGAGCTGCTCAGCCAGGTTATTCTGACTCCAAGTGGGGGTCTTGGGGTCAGAAGAGCTGAATTAAAGTCCTGACTCCAACTGGTTATATGGCGAGTCACAGCCTCTCTAACTCTCAATTTTATCACCGACAAAAATGAGTATAATCATACTTACCTCATTGAGTAGTTGTGAAAGGTGTAATCTGTTAGAAAAAAAAAAGCATTATGTAAATGTGAACATGTAAATGTAATTTGTATTAGTGGCTACAACTGCAAGTGAGTTTTTCTTTCTTTTTTCTTTTTTTTTTGGAAGGGGGAAGGTAGGGCAATTGGGGTTAAGTGACTTGCCCAAGGTCACACGGCTAGTTTTTTGTGTTGTGTTTGAAGCCAGATTTGAACTCGGGTCCTCCTGACTCCAGGGCTGGTGCCCTATTCACTGGGCCACCAGCTGCCCCCTTCAACTGAGTTTTGCTAAACTATGTGGAAAAGTAAGAAGGGCCCTAGTCCCTAATCCTAGTCCTCTGAGTCATCCATAGTGCTACTGGTGATCGTCATCATCATCACCTTCTTCATCTTCTCCTCCTCCTTCTTCTCCTCCTCCTCTTCTTCCTCCTCCTCCTCCTTCCTCCCCAGTAGAATGACAACCCTTCTTTATGCATACTCATGTCTCTCCACCCAATATGTAGGTGAACATCAGAGCCATGATTTGAACCTGGCCATTTGATTCCAAAGTCAGTACTCTTTGCCCTTTCCCAAAGAAGTTCCCTGAATGAATGAAATCACCAGACTACACTAAGTACTAATAATAATGATAATAAGACAACACTGCTTATTGTTGCTGTGATCTCCATTATTATCACTGTTGCATGACCAAAGTCATTTTCCTGTGGAGATCTGCCTGGATCATGCAGCAGGTGATGGCTCCCTCTTTCCTGACCTGACCTTGCCTTCTTGCCATCACTTCCTCTTGGCTCCCCATCTGCAACAGCACATCATATTCACAATTACACCGGAACCCCATGCCCTTGCTACACAGCCCTGTGAGCTGCAACCCAAATGATAAAGTAAAATGTGAAAAGTCTCAGGCAGCTTTATGCAAATTGTTGCCTTTAAATTAAGAACATTTCTCTCAGGCTATGACATAGAAGGAGAGCTGCCGGGGTCCCTGAGCTTTAATGCAATTCTGCATAAAACAGAGGTTTAATTAGTACAGGAGGTAGGAATTCCATCTTCAAAGAACTTGGATTCAACTTCCGATTGAGTGGTCTGGGTAAGTGAGCTACCGAGATGGGGACAGACACCCAGAAATAATGCTTCTCCTTTGGATGTAGCTGCAGATTAATTTTAGGCTACAAACTACAGCTTGCGAGGAATGACCACTGATCACCTGCCTGTAGTTTATTGAATAGCAAATGTGTGTGCACACGAGCATGCCAAAATTTAAACACACTTGGACTCATGTGGCAAGTCATGTGACATAGACTTCATTCCCCATAGAATCATTGATTGATCATAGAATGTTGAGATTGAACAAATCTTAGACTCATTCAGACTAACCCATTACTAGTATTATTATTTTTCTCTGGACCTATGGTTTTAGAAGTGTAGGGAATGTCTGGTATGGAAGTTTCCTCCTTTCCTCTGACTCTCAAAATCCTAGTTTCCTTTAAGATTTAGCTCAATGTCACTGAAGTCTTTACTGGCCCCCATCTGCCAACCCCTTTCCTTCAAACGTTACTTTTCATCTTTTTTGCATATATTGATTTATAACTGTGCAATCCCTCCTATTGGGCAGTTAGGTGGCTCAGTGGATGGAGCACCAGGCCTAGAGTCAGGAAGACTCATCTTGCATGAGTTCAAATCCAGTCTCAGAAAATTACTAGCTATGTGACCCTGGGTGAGTCACTTAACCCTGTTTGTCTCTGTTTCCTCATCTGTAAAATGCATTGGAGAAGAAAATGGAAAGCCACTCTAAGATCTCTGCCAAGCAAATCCTAAATGGGGTCATGAAGAGCGGGACATGAATGAACATCATCACCATCCTCATCCTCATCCTCATCCCACCTCTGGGGTCAAGGACAGTTTTTTATTTTTACTTTATAATCATCCTCCCCAATATACCTGGTATAGCATAACCACTTAAGAAATCATTGCTTTTTGGTTATTATGGAAATATGCTTTATATGACTTCCCATGTATAATAGATACCGTATTTCTTGCCTTCTAAATGGGTAGGGGAGGGCTTGGAAGGAGGGAGAGAATTTAGAACTCAAAATTTTAAAAAATGAATATTAAATTTTTTATATGTAATTAAGAAATATTTAACAAAATAAAAATATATTTTTAAAAATGCTTGTTTATAGCTTGGGTAGATTTGTAACTTAATTTGCAATCTTACAGTCCTCGATCACTGAGGTTCCAAGAAGCATTGAGGCCCTCAAAGATTAGGTGACTAATGGTCACATAGCCACTCTACATCAAAGGCAAGACTCAAACCCAGGTTGGACCGATTCCGAGGCTGGTCCTCTAATATCTATACCATGCTGCCTTTCTCATAACTTGGCTCACCCAAGGTAAACCACCAAACCAGCCAGTGAGTGGCAAAACTATAGGTGTTTGTAATTTCCTTTTCAGAAATCCCACTTGATAGTCAGAGGACAGAAAAGGGGAAAATCAGGTTCCCACTAGCATGGTCTGACACGACTACTTCTCAGGATGAATGGCAATAAATACGTTGGGTCATGTTCCCTAGTGGTTCCCAACCCTTGGAATTGTTGGGTTTTTTTTTTGAAAGGCTCATGTCTTTTTCACCTTTTTTTCTGCAGAACGTATCACTTAGAGACCCAATAAAGAGCAATATTTGACCAAGAAGACAGTCACTTGTTACTTGCTTCAAAGATGGACTCGGTAAAGAAAGAGGTAGGCAGAAAACCCCACCAGGCCAAGGAGAACAAAAGAACTTGGCCAACAGGAAGTATGACACACGTACTTTATACATGTTTAATTTCTGTTGTTTTGGTTGGAAAACAGCTGCAGGTGTCCTCTAATTATATCACCATTTTCACAAATATCAACTGTCGTCCTTAATCTGTTCCATTTGCCAAAGAGCCGGCTAGGGCAACACGCTTCTTTCATTACAATTTTAGTACCAGAGTTTCGAATGCTCAAAAGCTAACATTCAGGCGAGTCAATTAATGCATTATTTACAAGTTAAATGTTATTAAAAACAGATTCTTAATTTGCTAATGATTTAGTAGACTCCAGGCAATATTCCAATTTGTTTTTTATTGAAAATGGAAGAACATTTAGAACAAGGGGTTGGGGAGGAGGAGGAGGAGGCTGATGGTGGGGGGAGATGTCAGGGATACTTCGGCCTTAATTGCCAATGCTGTCATTTTCAGTTCTCCTTTCCTGTATTGTATTTTTAACGTACACGCTAACCAATTACAGCATGATCAAGAGGGAAAGCTTATGAAAAATGAAAACCAGCACAAATACTATTGTAAGTTTTGTTTTTAAAAGCACCAGGCAGTCTGGCCTGACTCAATACACATGTTCTCCATACAATACAGCAGATTTTGATTTACTGTGCCATTCTCGTGGCCCAGCAGGTTAAGAAGGTTAGAAGTCAAGGGAAATTAAACATTATTAGCATTCCACTGTTGTCATACTACACAAAATGAATATGTGTCTTTTCAAATACATTTTTAAAACTAAATACTTGCTGAAGCTTTTAGCACCTCCAAATCATCCACATGTTTTTTTCCCCCTTTCACTTTTGCCTTGGTTTGAATAGGAGGGCTCCAATTCTTTGTTAAAGTCACAGCTTCACTGCAGAGGCCTGATTCCACCAAAGAAGGATTGAACTAACAACTTGGAGCAATCTGCGTCAGTTCCTAGGAAGCCCAACAGCTGGGCATACAAGGATAACACCTTCATTCTGGCTTAGTTCCTGGCTCAAGCTCAACACCTAGTCCAGAGGCCCTGCCCTTTTCCTTCCCATCACAGATCTAGAGCTAGAATGGACTTCAGAGGCCATCTTGTAGAACCCACTTGTTTTACAGATGAGGAAACTGAGTCCTGGGGAAGATTCAGTTAAGGTCACGCAAGTAGGAAATATCAGAGTCATGATCTGAACCCAGACTCTCTGACTACAGAAATAGTGCCCTTTCCGCTGTACTATACTTGGTGTATTTTCATAGCACTTGGAGTCTATGCCATACAATCTCTTGTTTAAATCTTTCAATGTTCAGTGCTTTCAGCTGTGTGAGTACAACCTGTACCAGTGCAGCTCACACTTTCTTTGCCTATGCCTTAATACACAGTCTTTTCGTGAGTTCCTAAGGCCCTCAAATTAATTTCGTTTCTGTAATGAACTTTTCTGAAATCACCTGGGCTGGTTCTCAGATAATGGGCAGATAATCTGTTATCAGCCCTCCTTCAAAGCCCTTCCAGCTCAGTGAAATGTATACACCTTTGGCATCACCTTGGAGGACCCAACTCCACTCCACAAAAAGGACATCATCATCACCATCATCATCACCATCACCACCATCACCACCATCATCATCACCATCATCATCACCATCACCACCATCACCATCACCATCTCCACTATTATTACCATCACCATCACCACCACCATCATCACCATCATCATCACCATCTCCACCATCACCATCATCACCACCATCATCATCACCATCATCATCACCATCTCCACCACCATCATCACCATCATCATCACCATCACCACCATCACCATCACCATCTCCACCATTATTACCATCACCATCACCACCACCATCATCACCATCATCATCACCATCACCACCATCACCATCACCATCTCCACCATTATTACTATCATCATCACCATCACCACCACCATCACCATCATCATCACCATCACCACCATCACCATCACCATCTCCACCACCATCATCACCACCATCATCACCATCACCACCATCACCATCACCATCTCCACCATTATTACCATCACCATCACCACCATCATCACCATCATCACCATCTCCACCATCACCATCATCATCACCACCATTATTACCATCATCATCACCATCACCACCACCATCATCACCATCATCATCACCATCACCACCATCACCATCACCATCTCCACCATCATCACCATCATCACCATCACCACCACCATCATCACCATCTCCAACATCATTACCATCATCATCACTACCATCACCCCTACCATCATCACCATCACCACCACCATCATCACCATCTCCACCATCATCATTACTGCCATCACCACCACCATCATCACCGTCATCATCACCTTCACCACCATCATCATCACAATAAGCAGCATTTATATCATACTTTATGGTTTTCAAAGCACTTTACAAATATTATCTCATTCATTTGAGTATAGAATCCTCATAGGAGTGTAGATCTAGAACTTGGAGGGACTTTAGGGATCCTCTAGTCCAACCCCTTCATTTTACACTGGAGAAAACTGATCACTAGCGAGGTTAAATGACTTGCCCAAGGACACACAGGTAAATCACATCACCATCAACATTTATGTAGTGATTACCATAGGCAATCACTGTGCTACATGCTTTACAAATATTTTCTCATTTGATCCTCCCAACAATCCTAGGAGGTAGATACTATTTGATAATAGAAGATTTGTTTTACAGATGAGAAAACCAAAGCCCAGATAAGTTAAATGACTTATTAAAAAAAAAAAAAAGCAACAAAAAACTTCTCCAAACCCAAAACCAAACCAAAACAAAACAAAACCAAAACCCACACAGTATATATAGTTAGTAGCAGGGTTAGGATTTGAAACCAGATTATCTGCATCCAAATCTCATGTTTATTTCATTATACTGTTCTACTCCTCTCACATTTAATCATATATTACCTTATATTTGTTACAGAGATTTAGTTTTCATTTCCCCCTCCCCCCAATGGTAAGGGAGATAGGAAGGAGAGAAAATAAATATTTGTTAATGTAAAGAATAAAATTCAAAAATTAGATATTGTTTTTTTATTGTCTGGTTCTTGTTTCCTCAACTATAGTGTAAGCTGCTGAAGGGCAGGGATGGTGTTTTCAATTTGTTCCATTCTCCACACTGCTAGGAAAATAGTAGACATTTCATAACTTTTTGGTGAATGATTGAATATGCTCAGCTGATCAGAGAGCAGCATCTAGAGTTCACCTAATTAGACAATGCCAGGCGACAGATTATACGGAGATTGGGAGGCAGCATGGTGGTGTGGAAGGATCCCTGAATCAAAGGACTAGTCTCTAAGCCCAATGATGCTACTTAGTGTCTGTGTGACCTTGGATAAGTCATTTTATCCCTTGTGGGTCAGTTTCCTTATCTGGAAAACAAATATATTGGATTCAATGACCTCTAAGGTCCCATCCAGTTCCAAACTGACAATTCTATGATCCCTTCTCTAAAATCCTATGATTCTGTGACAGAATATACCTGTTTTCTAATCTGCAATTGTTTAAAAAACAAAGATTCTGAAAATTAGGAAAAATTGGAAGAAGCAGTGGGCTTTCAGAGCAGTACTAACTAGATAGTTAAAATTGGGATACCATAGATGAAGGAATGAATTAAAAAGGTACTTATTTAAAGCACTGTCTTAAGTGCTGGGGATGTAAATAGAAAAGGGGAAACAGTCCTCGATCTCAAGTTATCTTATTCTCTAAATGAGGGAGACTATGTAGAAAAGAAAGTCCAGCTGCAAGGAAGATGGTTGTTATTCATATTGGTTGTTATTCAGTTATTTTAGTCTTGTCTAATTCTTTGTGACCCCATTTGGGGTTTTCCTGGCAAAGATAAGGAGTCCTTTGCCATTTTCTTCTCCAAATCATTTTACAGATGAAGAACTGATACAAACAGGGTTAAGTGACTTGCCCAGGGTCACACAGCTAGTAAGTATCTAAGGCCAGATTTGAACTCAGGGAGAGGAGTCTTCCTGACTCCAGACCCAGTTCTCTAGCCCAGACCTTGGGGTACTTAGTAGTTAAGATAACAGTTCCCTGGACTGCAGGGTATAGAGGCAGGGCAGGTGGTAAGACCTGGCAGTGTTCCATCTTATTCGAAAGAAAGGAGTTGTTGACTTCAATCTCATTTAAATCCTTTGAGGAGTCAAGCAGCCCAGTCAAGGGGGAATGAAAGGTGATAGAGTATTTTTCCTCTACTGAATCCCAGGCGGGCTCTGGGACTGCCCAGGCCAGAGGAAAACCAAAACAAAATAAAACAAGAAAGAGAAGGAACCGCCAGTGGTGGTGGATTTTCCCAATACTCAGCCATCTTGGATGGATTGGTAGAAGGAAGCTGAATAAAAGACAAATTCTTATCTCCTCCTTAGAGTGAAGATGGAAGGAAGAGTTACAAACAATGATAGGATTATTTGAAGAGGAGCAATAGTCAGTTGGTAGGAAAACTGAGTGCCCAGGCTTCCTAAGTCAATGTTTTCCAATCAGGGTGCTGGAAAATTTTTGGGTGATGGTGCATCCATTCATGTATATGCTTTAGGTAATTGGCCTTTTCCTGCAACTTTGCCTCTGGTTCCTCCACTCTGATGACTTAGTTCCACTCCCTCATGATTACAACCTGTGACCTCCCCTTGGTCATCCCAAATGGAAGGGATCCATGAATACCCCCTTAACTTGACCTAACTTGATGATGCTTTTTGTTCTTTGTCTCTTTCTATCACTATGGCCACATATACACTTTCCAAAGGTCAAGGCTACTTTTAGGAGCTCTGCCACTATGACTCAGAAAGAAAAAGTCTGGGAAATACTATGTTAAAAGCTTTTGACTTTGAACTTCTAGGCCAATTCTTAGCCCTTAATTTTATTTTGTCAGTCATTCTTCTAGTTCAGTGGTTCTTAACCTATGTTGTGGCAGGGGATGGGGGAAGATTCATTGAATAGGGAAGGAAAAAATTAATCTTTATCTGAATATAATTGGTTTCGTTTGTAGGCTTACATATTTTATTTTATTTGTTTAAAAACATTCTGAGAGAGGGTCCCATTTTTATTAGATATTTTCGCAAATTTTCTTTTGGGAGATTCAACAAAGTGCAAGAATTTATTTCTCTCAACTGAGAGAGAGAAGTGGAATGTGTTGCCTTAGGAGACAATGTGTTTCCCCTTACTTATGGTCCTAAGGCAAAAGCCAAATGATTAGTTGGCATATATGTCGTAGAGGAGAGTGAAGAGGTGCTATGGTGGATAGAATGTTGGACTTGAAGTCAGTATGCCCTGATTTCAAATTCTGCCTTAGTCATTTATCAGCTGTGTGACCCTGGGCAAGTCACTTAACCTCCCTCAGCCTCAGTTTACTTATCTATAAAATCAGAATAATACCACCTACTTCGTAGGGTCTTTGTGAGAATCAAATGAGAACATATGTCAAGTGCATTGTGAACATTAAAGCTCTATAAGATACTAATTATTGTTTTTGTTCATTCTTCTTCAGGTCCAGGTTGGATTTGATGGACTCTGAATTCTTTTCCAACTCTTAAGATGTGTAATCCTGTGAATCTGAGTCTGCCATGCACATGCAAAATCAAGTATTTCCCTTTTAAAATGTACTGTCTCATAAAATCACAGGATTTTAGAATAGGAATGGACCATCACAGCCATCTAGTCTAACTCATACCTGAAAGAAATCCATCCCCTGTATGATATACTTGACAAATACTTATATGGTCTTTACTTGAATGTCTTCAATGAAGAAAAACCTGCTGCTTCCAGAGGCAGACTAAAGTGCTTTCCCTAAAGGATGAGTCTGGGTCTGACCATATTATACCATTCCCACCCTCTACTCATTTCTCTACCCCATTTCCTCCAGGATCATTTTTTTTTTTTTTTGCCACATAAAGCTCTTCATAACCTGGACTCTACTATTCCAGTCTTCCTACTCTACTCCCCTCCACATATTCTACCATAGAGCTTGTCTGGCTTATTTGTTATTCCTTAATGATTGTACTCCATGTTTCATCTCCATGTCCTTGCATTAGCTGTCCCCCATATCAGAAATATTCTTGCTCCTCACTTCTACTCCTTAGCTTTCCTGGCTTCCTTCAAGACTCAACTTAAATGCTACCAACTCCAGAGAGCCTCTCCTAGTCCAGCCAGATACTAGATCTCCTTCTAAAGTCATCTTCCATTGATTCAGTATCTTGCATATGCATATTCATTGAATGATGTTTGTCCTATTAAAATGTAAGCTTCTTGAAGGAAGGCCTTGTTTTTGTCTTTCTTTGTATCAGCCTGGAACATATTACAGTACCTGGTACATAGTAAGTGCATCAGACCTATTGACTGCTTGATCAATTAATTGCTTGATAGGTTGTAGTCTACTTTTGGACAGTTCTAATTGTTAGGAAGCTTTTCCTGATACCTAACCTAAATTTACCTCTTGGCAGCTTCCAATATTGCTCCTGGTTCCATTTCCTGGGTCCAAATAGAATATGTCCCATGTCTTTCCATATGACAGTCCTTGAAATACTGCAGACCATCTTCAAGATATTCCCTGAAGTCTTCTTCAGGTCAGACATCACAGACAGTTCCTTCCACTGATTTTTGTATACCATAAACTCAATGCCCTTCACTATCTTGGTTGCCTTCCTCTTTCTGCTCTTCAGTTTTTCAATGCCCTTCTGAAACTGTGGTGCCTGAAACTCAACACAATACTTTAGGTGTTGTCTGACTGGAGCTGAACACAGGACAATCTCTCTCTCTCTCTCTCTGTCTCTCTCTCTCTCTGTCTCTCTCTCTCTCTCTGTCTCTGTCTCTCTCTCTCTCCTCTTTCTTTCTCTCTCTCTCTCTCTCTCACACACACACACATACACACACACACACACACACATACACAAACATACACACACACCATGCCTGAAAATTATGCTCCTTTTAATGTAGCCCAAAATCAAATTAGCTTTTTTGGCCATCACATCATGTTGCTTACTCATAGTCTCTGACTTGTGGGTCCCTGATCCAAGATGATTATAGATATTTCCTTTAGGCTAGAAGACGGGGAATGATAATGAGTCAGCAATCTTTGCAGTGTGGTATAGTAAGAAAAATACTTGACTGGGAGTCCAGGGACCTGGGTTCTGCTCACTGCTGCCAGTATGACCTTGAGCAAGTTATTTTACCACTCTGGCCTACAGTTTCCTCATCTTTAAAATGATGGGGCTGAGCTAGAATAGCAGATGATGTCCTATAGCTTTAAAACTCCACAGCTATGTGATCAGTATTCTATTTCATTTTTTTCCCCTATGTCAGTGCTCTAATGGTTAAGAAGACACCAAAATTTCCAGGATATTTGAGCCACAGTTTTGGAGATTCAAAATGTCAGATGTCTGGTTTTGGCCATTTTTGGCTATTTCTGTTGCCATATGAGATAAGCTCTCTGACTCAGTCAAATATTAGTATCCTTTCATTGTTCCTCTGTCCTTCCTCTCCACTAACCCTTTAATCAATCAATTGATCAATCACAAAGTCTTTTGAATTCCTTAATCGATACCAGGTACAATGTTAAATTCAGGGTATATAAAGAAAAATGAAAGATAGTTCCTGCCCTCAAGGAACTTATATTCCATAGGGAAGATGATGACTTGTAAGTAAATGTGTACATAGAAGATACATACAGAATAGATACGACCTAATCTTAGGGAGAAAGCACCAGCATCTAGGGTAGGGATATGGGGACTGAGAAGGGTGGTGCCAGTTGAAGTGAATCTTAAAGGAAGCCAGAGATTTTAAGAAGCAGAAAGGAGCCTTCCAGGCACAGAAGGCAGAGCAAGCACATGGAGGTGGGAGGTAGAGTGTCCTGTAATGAGGAACATCAAGGAGGCTGGATTGGCTGGACTGTACAATGCTCAGGAATGGAAAAATGGGAAGGGAGCCTATTAAGATAAGAAAGGGGCCAGGCTGTAAAGAGCTTTAAATGCCAAATATTTAAGCATTTCTCTGCTATACCTGGCCACCAAGGGAGTCTTTGAGGGATAGGATGCTTTCTGCTGAGCTGTCAGCACATGTCCTCCTCTCCCCTCCACACCCCCACTCCCAATCCAACCCCTCTAGGACAGGTTACACCTCTAGGCTCAGCCATGCCAAAAGATGTTCTCACCATCAAACATGGAGGAAAGATACCTACAACTTTCCAGGCATCCCTCAACCCCTCCTAGAATCACAATAGTGTTGTTCAGTCTGAATGGATCCACCAGGAAGTTTCTAGACTTTCTAAACTAATTTGGTGTTTATTCAACTTTGCAATCACTTCTCTGCCCTATCTGTGTTTCACACACCGTGAAACGGCCCTACACTGTGCGATTGAATTAGCTGTACAGTGACTCAAAGGCATTAAACAATGACTTTGATATTTTAAGTACTGACTAGGAGGGATTTTTAATTCCTTCCTCATAATGAAAGCAACAGCAACAACAACAAAAAAAACCCCTCAGTTACACAACCCTGAAACACTTATTCTCTTTTCTATTCTGGGTGGACCCCACTGAGACAGAAAAAAAAAACAACCCTCAGAGCATTTAGTTTGCTTAATAGCAGAAGAAAAATTAAACAGGCATAGACGTGCAACCTTAATGACACCCAGCAACACTAGAATAACAGTTCCCAGCTTCTAAAACCTGTTATTTAATATAATGGGTAAATCTTGTGGGAGCTGTTCAGGTGCTGCTGAGTTTAAAAAAAAATAGCTACTTGGTGGGGTTGTAGGGGGAAGGCAGTGCTTGTATTCACTTGATTTGGGGGGTCTATGTAAGAAATCCAAAGCAGAAGCTGCTGATTGGCATCTACCCTGGCCTGGGTCTTGGAAGGAGGGTCTTGGAAGGTTCTGTACCCTCTCGAAAACAGCAAAAGCCATGGCCGCCATGATGGCAGTCAGAGGATGGAAGGCCAATCAGTTCTTCCAGGGCCAGAGTTGGCTGTTCCGGAGGCATATTTGTGTGGATGACACAGAAAGGAAGAAAGAAGGAGGCGGGGGTGTTGTTGGTGGGGGCGAGGAGTGGAGGGATGCTGGTGGTAGAAGAGAGAGCAAAACAAAACACTGAGTGAATTAGTGCCTGGAACTATGAGCATTAGCCGGTAATAGTTCAGGGCAAAGCACCTAAGTGATGATTCACATCTGACAATAAATATATGAATAGATGTTGAAAGCTTGTTTGATTTCCACAAAAAGGTTTAAACAAACATTCGTTCGTTCATTAGTCTTAAGCAACACTTTTATGGCAGGAGATGCATTAGACCTAACATATGTCTGCAACCACGATATTTGGGAGTTTTAAAGATGAGGACACAAAGCCGTGCATCTCGCTTAGCCAGAGTGGCCTTGAACTACCTGTAATAGAGTGAGATACAGTTATTATGTATTAATGCTGTGAATCTTCATCCAGCTGGAGGAAACAAGCCGGCTAGGAAGAATGCCACGTCTGGGGAGATAAAGACTTAGAGGACCTCATTCTGCAATCAGTTTCCAGTTTGCATAAACTCATTTTCTTTCTTTCTTTTTTTCTGAATAATTTTTTTAAAGTGAGTGGTTTAAATCTGCTCCTTGAGGTAAATGATACAACACTGGCATTTGAGCCTTGTAAATTCCCAGAACACAACCATCTCTTGCAGATTTTAGCTCCCTGTGAGGCTCAGCTCAAGTGGTACATCCTTTCAGAGGTCTTTCCTGATTTCCTCAGTTGTTAGTGCAACTTCCCCCCCCCCCCGAATCGGTACACATGCACATACACAATGCATATGTGTATATACATATATACATACACGTATTCTGTACTTAATTGTATATAAACATGTTGTATCTCACAAATCAAATATAAATTCCTTGAGTGTAGAGAATGTCCTGTTTCTGTATTTGTATCCCCAATACTTGATACCAGTCACTGGCTTAAGAAATGTTGTTAGAGGTTTGTTGATTGGTAGATGTATCTCTATGCTTGTGTGAGGTAAGGTTGAGTTATTGGGTGACACTCAACATTTTCTAGGGTTGTATGACTTGTGGTTAGCTTAGAATCATTAAAGTCCTTTCCAAGAAAACAATAAAGGAAGTTGTTACTGTTATTATAGCTTGTTTTATCTCCTTCTCTTCTCCTCCTCCAAACAAATACCTCTTTTCTGTGTATGGCCATCTTCTTACACTCTCCTGGTGCTGGATGACAAGCATGTCTTCTACCTCGTAGCACCTGGACTGTGTTCCAGTTAAATCATTTGCTCATGAAAAGCTAATTTAGCTCTTGGTTGGTGCCAAGAGGTCCGATAATTATACATGCCTACAGCCCCATTCAGATATCCAGCACTACCAGAAATCCATCAGTCGAGGTGGGATCAGTAGTTAGAACAGAAGAAGACTAAAATATTAATTAAGGTCACCAGATTCCAATGTTTGGTACTGGGATATATTAAGCCCCCAGTTACAGGGTACTTCTCCTGAATTCGGCTGGATTAGCATGAGTAAATTCAGAGGAATGTAAGTCTGTTTTCATCTTCTGTTTTGGTAGGGAGGAATGATATCACATTGGAAGATGGTGGTGGTATAAACCAGTAACAGTCACTGGCCAGAAGTATTTATCTAAGTCTCTCACTTCTTTCAGTGAAAAATAATATATGAAAACACATAACTGCTGAATCTCATTCATTAATTACCTAGCTAGGAAAAAAAACCCAACAACTTCAAATAACTACATTATACTTGACATCTTGTGTCACTGATATTAACCAAGGATGATAACACTTAAAAATCAATAAATGTTTTAAATTTATTTTACCTATTATGGTTGTCATAATATTTTGACACAGAGGGCTGACATGTCAACAGCGTTGTTCTCAGGAGGTAAAGTGGTGGCATTAGCCTGTCTCACCCCCAGTGCTGCTGTTTCAGAGTAAAGTGGGCTCCTGGGAAAACCTACTAGACTCTCCAAGGAAGCATCTGCTCATGAAGTCAACACAGGTCACTGTAGCTTAATACAAGATAAGTTCAAAACAAGAAACAGGGGAAAAACCCCACCCCAATTATTGCCCACCATCCCAATGGAGTAACATATTTTTTCCTATGTTAGAACAAGAGGCTAATATTTTAACAAATTTTTTCTTGATTTCTGTTCACCAACCCTAATCACTTCTTCCTTCTCCATGGCTTTTTCACTCAATAGTGATTAAGAGGATATTGCCAAGAGGAGAAAATCAGACCCACAGATTTGAAATGAATCAATGTTCATCTTTCCTGATCAACAAAATTAAAGATTAAAGGCACATTCAAAAGAAATTGAAAGCAAGAAGAATTTAAAACTGTATGTTGTTTGGTATCCAGGCAAGCAGCATCAGAAAAGTGGGTCTCAAAGCAGATTTGAGCTTAGATGAGAAAAGTACCAGAGCCAAGCATAGTAGACATGCCTACACATACTTCATTGCTAATGTCTGTCCAACAGCTATCCAATGACCATCAATGAGGTGGCTGATTTGTTCCTGTTTTAAATTCTCTTCTCTCAACCTAATAGCATGTAGATATAACTGTCCTCATTAGGGGCCAATATCGAGAAGGTACTTAAGAAAATAAGGTGAACTGGTCACTATACTGGACTCAAAGAGTACCCCGAGGTGTTTACCATTTCAGTTAAATAAACAAACTATCAAGTTGTGAGGAAAAATGTCAGGGGAGACAAAAGTTATTCATCTGAAAATCACTGATAGCTAATGGACATTATTTATCCTCTCTCTCCAAATGGATTATAAATTACTGAAGGGTAAGGAATATCTTAGGGAGTCCTTGTCTGTTCAGGGCTTAACACAGGATTCACCTCCACGGAAGACACCAGTCAGTATTGGTTGTTGCTATAGAAGACAATGGTGGTTGCTGATCAGATCAAATGGTTTTTTTGGCTCTGTTTCCTACCATTGACATGTCTTTCCTGATAAGAAAACCATGGGAGGCTCCAGAATACACTCTAGCTTAAAATAATATGGAAAGGAGCCAAGAAAAAGTGAAGGTTTGTGGGTTGGCTTATTTCAGTTGGTAGCTAGGAGATAAGGGCTCAAATCGTGATTTTGCTGGTAAAGGGATCTCCCAGGTGAGGAAATTCACTCCACCAATGCAGGTCAGCACCTTCTCAGCTACTTAGAATCTTAGGGGTTCTTAATGATTTTTTTGTGTCATAGATCACTTTGTCAATCTAGTGAAACCTATGGATCTCTTCTCAGAAAATGTTTTTCAATGCATGAAATAAAATACATAGGATTACAAAGGAAACTAATTATACTGAATTACAGTTACAAAAATCTCTTCCTTCCCCATGATATCTTACTCAATAGTGATTAAGAGGATATTGCCAAGAGGAGAAAATCAGACCCACAGATTTGAAATGAATCAATGTTCATCTTTCCTGGTCAACAAAATTAAAGATTAAAGGTAGATTCAAAGGAAATTAAAAGCAAGAGGAATTTAGAATTGGATGTTGTTTGGTATTCAGGCAAAACAGCATCAGAAAAGTATGTTTCAAAGCAGATTTGAGTTTAGGTGAGCCAACCACCAGAGCCAAGAGCAGTAGACATGCCTACATGAGCTTCATTGCTAGTGTCCAACAACTGACCAATGGCCATTGATGAGATGGTTGATTTTTTCTTGTTTTTATTTCTCTTCTCTCAATCTAATGGTATGTTGAGATACCTGTCCTCATTTTTTTAAGTTTTTAAAAGTTTTAAAAGTTTCTTTTGAATGTTCACAGACTCCAGGCTAACAATTCTCAATTACAGTGTTGCCTAGAATACTGAGAGTTTGTGACTTGCCGGGGGTCATACAGCCAGAATGTGTCAGAGACAGGCTGATGTCCACCCAGCTCTTCCTGGATCTCCATTTTCTATGCCACTGATTATGTCAAAGGATGACTTCTTTAAATGGATGCAAAGGGTCTTATTGACAAATCATGCCTTAGGATCACAAATCTGGAATTGTAAGGTGGCTTAGAGGTCATCTTGTCTAACTTATTCATTTTAAAGAGGAAGAAACTATAACTGGAGGCATTCACTTCACACAGGTGGTGGCATAGACAGCTCAGTGAGATTGTGTCAACAGGGATGCCAGCAATGCTGTTCCTAGAGCCCCATACCCTAATGTTAAAGCCCACTCCCCATGACTTTCCTAGCTATTGTAGGCATGAATCATAGTCATGACTTAACCAATGCTTCACTGGGTCTGTGATCTCATCAATGTGGGTACTCCTTGACAAGGACCCTATTGTCAGCCACTCATGTCTTCCCATCCTGTGTGCCCCCTGGCCAAGTCCTCCCCTGAATTCTCCCTGGGGATCCAAACAAGGAGCTGGAGGCCTATAGCCATCTATATATGCAGCATGTAGACTCACCATCTGTTGTCCCTTGCTCTTACTGCGTGGTAAGGGAGAGCTAGCTGGTAGGCACAAGGAGGCAGCAGCTCATTACCAGTGAGAACTTGTGCATAAGAAAGGGTAGACACAAACTGAAATGGAGGCATGGCTGGCATTTAATGGGCATCTTCCTAGTAGCCCCAGAACTTTAGTCAAGGGAGTGTTTTAGAAAAAGAGCCAGAGCATATGTGTTTTTTTTCCCTCTCTTTTAGAGGCAGCTTGGTGGATAGAGTGCTGTTAGCAATACCTGAGTTCAAATCCAGCCTTTCTATTTCCTAGCTATGTGACCCTGGGTAAGTCATTTAATTTCCATTTCCTCAACTATAAAATGGGGATCATAATAACACCCACCTCCCAGGACTGTTGTGACAATTAAATGAGATAGTGGTTATAAAGTGCTTAGAATAATATTTGGCACATAGAAGGAGCTATATAAATGCTAATCGTATAGAGAAAGCTTTGACAAGGTTCACTTGATACCAGGTCTTTCTTGAGGAAGCTCTCAGAGATTCCTGGTCACCTATCATCTGACTATGGTATCCACAGGTTTGGTCATCAGGAGTGTTATGGTGGAAAGTCAGGCAGGTATAGCTCTACCTTATGGAAGCTCAGAAACTTCCCATCTCACTAATTTGGCTTATCGTGTTGTACAGGTGTATAACGCTTCTTCTTGAAGATGCATGAGAAGAACATAAAAAGAACCAGGAGCTAGTAAGATAGCAAATTTAAAGTGATATTGTTCTATATTTTATTTTGAGTAGTTAAAACAGTGACATCACTAAAGGGCAGGGAATAAACATTAAGTACCAGACATTGGGCTAAAGGACTTTATAAATGTTATTTCATTTGATTCTCTCAATAATCCTGTGAGGTAAGTACTACCATTATCTATTTATTAGAGTTGGGGAAACTGAGGCAGCCAGAGGTTAAGTGACTTACCTAGAGTCATATACCTAAGAAGCTTGTGAGGCTAGACTTGAACTCAGGTTTTCTTGACTCCAGACCCAGTGCTTTCTCCACAGCATCATCTAGCTGACTCTAAGTTAACGCTCAAAGGCATTGTTAGTAGAGTAAGAAAAAAGCTGGCTTTGGCATCAGAGAACTTGGATTTCACCTCAGCTTTGCATTGAGTATCTAGGCAAGTCACTCTAGGTTTCATTTTCCATCATCTATCCAAAATGAAAGTCGCAGAATCACGATTTGGAGCTAGAAGGAAGTTCAGAGACCCTCTTGTTCACTCAGTCAATAATATTATGTACCTACTATGTATCAAGCATTGTGCTAAGCACTGGGGATACAAAAAAAAAAAGGCAAAAGGCAGTCCTGCTCTCAAGGAACTCATAGTCCAATGGGGAAGATGGCATGTGAACAACTCTGTACAAACAAGATCTATACAGGATAAATTGGAAATAATCAACAGAGGGACTAATAATCAACATTAGGACTAAGGGAAGTTTGGGAAGTCTGGAAAGGCTTTTTGTAGAAGGTAGGATTATCACAGAAGGTGTGTGATCTTTTCTCTTTACAGATGAGAAAATTGTGGTCCCCAAATATTAAGCAACTTGCCCAAAGAAAGTGAGAAATAAGTCTCCAGTTCCTAGGAGATCTAGGAAGAGACCTTTTCTTAGAGAAACAATAGCATGGGAAGCTCCTGAGACTGGATGTCTAGGATGGGAAAGATTGGTTACAATGAAGAAGACAAAAAATTCATTCAGTTGAACCAGAAGAGATCAAGGTCAGAGAGTGGATTGGACTACAAACCCCACCAGGATCATTCCTCTTCTACATCTATGAGCCTATGAATAACAAAAATGGTCAGCTGGGGAATGTGATCATTTTCAAGACAAGTAACGGAAATCAGGGTCACCAAAAAAGGATTTTTATGCACTTTCTAGACAAACATATAGGAATTACACTTAAAAGAACCTGCCTCAGAAAATGGGGGTGGGTGGGAAGGAGAAAAGGAGACTCTTGGCAAGGGAAGAAATTTCTGGTTCAGTCTGGTTTACAGAAACTTCAACCACAAAACTCTCTTCAAAAGGATATCAGAATACTCAGATTACATCACCAGAAGAAACTCTCACTGACTATTCAAGTTCTGATTGGCCAGCCCTGGGTCCCTTTTGGTTAACTCTTTCTCAGCTGTCCCAAAGACCATCCTAATTTGAGCCTCTGACTATGTTCTCCTTTTTAATTTCAATTTTGATGGTATTTAGAATCAAAACACTTGAGTGGAATAATTTCCCACAAACTCTACCTTCCTCATATCTTTTATACTTAAGAGCATCAAAAAAAAAGTTATTTCAAGTGCTCTGTTGCTATGCGATTGGGAAAGCTGCATTACAGAGAGAAATGGTTCCAATAAAAGCCTTTGGAAAATAGGGAACATTACGCTATTGTGTGTTTTGCTTTCGGAGTCATTGTTTGAAGCTCTTCCCCATACCTAACACGTGACAACTGTTTAGATCAACATTTCTGGCAGGTTCTGTTATTCATACTGCTACTTCAGGCAAAGAGTGGATAAACAGACACAGACAGTCCAGGCCTGTAACGACTACAGGTCACACGGAACTTCCAAGGCACTTTGCCCCTATTGAAAGGGAAGGCTGGTCATCAAGAGAGTGACTAGGTTTCCCGGTAAAGGGGAAACAGTTTTATTTGGCCTTTTTTTCTTCTTGTTCCACAAAAAAGAGAAGAAAACTAGTTCTGTGGTTCACGAACATAAGAACATTGACTGAAAATTAGCCTGTGGCCCTTTTTTCCACTACCACTGGACTCACATAGGCTTGGGATGGTGGTAGCGATTCCCAGTTTTTGGAGATTATAATTCTCTGAGGTTGTGCTTTCATTCCTTAATACTCTTCTAACTTCTGAGTAGCACTGTATGGTGAACTACATAACAAGAGCATTTATATAAAGATAACATTTATATAACACTTTAAGGTATACAAAGCTTTCTCTCTCCTCTCCCTCTCTCCCTCTTTCTTCTGTCTCTCTCTCTTTTTCTTTCTCAGTCCATATATACATACACATATCTGTACATGCATACACCTGTATACATACACAATGCACATATACAGTACACACGTATATCTACACATATGTGTATATGCACATATGAGTCTGTCTGTGCATGCTGTACATGTGAGCATGTCTCTATACACATACATGTATATATTTTATATACACATCCCACATACACACACATATATATATACATGCACACACATATATATATGCACATCTACATATACACATAGACACGCACACTCACACACATATATCTTTACAATAACCCTGGGAATCAGGTGCTATTATTATCATTCCTGTTTTGCAGATGAGCAAAGAGGGGCAGGCAATAGTTAAATAATTTATTCAGGGCTCCATGGCTACTAAAAGTTGAAGGCTAAATTTGAATTCAGGTCTCTCTGACTCCAGGTCCATGGCTGTATATATTTCATCCCTTAGCTGTTTCTAGCAGGTAAGGGATCTGTGTTTCCTTCAGCAGGTACCCCTTCCACCCAAGCAGCTCACAGAATGAGAATCCATCTTGGTCTTGGTAGATGAGTCCCAGGAAGTTATCTGAGGCACCTGTTAGAAATGCTATTTAAGGTTAGTAGTGAGCATCATAGGCAGGATTTGAACTCAGACCTCCCTAACTCCAAGCCTTACACATTCTTTTCGATTATCTGTGAGATATAAACTTACTGTAGATTATGCATTTAATTAGAGAAGCAACATGATGCAATGGATAGACAGCCTTCCTCAGTTTCAAAGAGGTTTATGTCCCTGAGTCTGACCATAAGGACTTAACTTCTCAGTACCCCAGCAGGCAGCTCTTTAAGAATGCAATTTGCCAACTTGTAGAACAAGTGCAGATCAGCACTGGTAGAAGAAATTTCCTCACGAGGGAGTTCTTTCCACTCCTCCCTCCCCCAATGAAGTTACAAATCTAAATCAACCTCTCCACCCCTATTAAAATTTAGTGACACTGGTCTTTTGGCTCTTCCACCAACCATCTCTTGGCTGTGGGCATTTTCTCTGGCTATCTCTGGTGCCTGTAAAGTTCTCCCTCCTCTGCTCCACCTACTGACATCTCTTGCTTCTTCTTCTTTTTTTTTTTCTTTTTGGAGGGGGGAGGGCAGGGCAGTTGGGGTTAAGTGACTTGCCCAAGGTCACATGGCTAGTGTGTCAAGTGCCTGAGGTCACATTTGAACTCAGGTCCTCCTGACTCCAGGGCCAGTTCTCTATTCACTGCGCCACCTAGCTGTCCCATCTCTTGCTTTTTTTAATGCCCAATTAAAGTCCCTTATTTTCCTGGAAGTCTTCCCCAATCCCTTCTAATGCTAATGTCTTCCCCCTGTTAATTATTTCCTATTTATCCTGTTCATAGCTTGCTCTGTATATATTAGTTTGCATGTTGTCTCCTTCCATTAAATTGTAAGCTCTTTGAGGGCAGGGGCTGTCTTTTACCTCTTTTTGTATCCCCAGCACTTAGCACAGTGCCTGGCTCATAGTTGTCACTTTATAAATAATTGACTGATAAAATTAAATTAATTTCATTAAAAAAAATAATACTCATGGAGATAACTGGAGACACCTTGATCTAGAGCAAAACTTGAACCAGAGTCTAGAGGCTTACACAGTGTTGTTAGGAATAAAGGATCAGGGGAGAAATATTTGACGTTCTGATCTCACAGTCATAGGTAGCATGGGTGGTGGGTTGGGTTAGAGTTAGAGAGACAGCAGCCATCAACAATTATAAAAAAGACCGCTCTTCTTATATCCTGTCTTCATCCATTCAACGGGTTCTTTGAGGGAAACCAACGGTTACTGGCTAACACAGCAGCATACATTTTAGTTCCATTTCTCTTTGGGGCTGGTTCCCATCTTTGACCTCCAATGGCCATTTAAAGAAGAACGGAAATCCTACCTGGTCTCCCCTCTATGACCTTTCCCTCCTCATCTCATGCCGCCTCCCCGGTGCCCCCACTGACTCCGACCACCCCACACCCACCCCTAGACTGTCAGGGGAAAGGAGAAAGTGAAGGAAAGGACGTGTCTAAACATTCTTATTCCAGGCCAATGGCAAGTTTTCCTCTCAGATCTGGAGTATTTGCCAAATCTGAAAGGCATTTTTTTCTTTTTTGCTACTCAGACACCTGCTTCTAAACTGATGTAGCATTACCAGGTGTTCAGCACTTTAAAATTAAGTGTTTTCCAAAGGGCAGAGTTTCTGCATTCTTTTCTTTAGCTCAGGGGTGGTCTCTGGTCACATGTAGAAGTTATTCTTCAATATGAAGACTCTCTCTGGCACAGGGGCTCTTAACCTGAGTCCTTGAACTATCTATCTATCTATCTATCTATCTATCTATCTATCT
>CM053586.1:330465610-330503363 GCA_028646515.1 Pseudochirops corinnae
TCTGTCTGTGTCTGTCTGTCTGTCTGTCTGCCTGCCTGTCTGTCTATCATCTATCTATCTATCTATCTATCTATCTATCTGTCTGTCTGTCTGTCTGTCTGCCTGTCTGTCTGTCTGTCTGCCTGCCTGTCTGTCTATCATCTATCTATCTATCTATCTGTCTGTCTGTCTGTCTGTCTGCCTGCCTGTCTGTCTATCATCTATCTATCTATCTATCTGTCTGTCTGTCTGTCTGTCTGTCTGCCTCTCTGTCTGCCTGTCTGTCTGTCTGTCTGTCTGTCTGCCTGCCTGTCTGTCTATCTGTCTGTGTCTGTCTGTCTATCTGTCTATCATCTATCTATCTATCTATCTATCTATCTATCTATCTTCTATCTATCTATGTATATGTATATGTATACTTATATATGGAGGGAGGAGACAGATAGAGAGACTGAGACAGAGAAAGAGATACACAGAGAGAGAGAGAGAGACTGAGACAGAGAAAGAGATACACAGAGAGAGACAGAGACAAAGACAGAGAGACAGAGAGAGACAGAAAGAAGAGAGTTTGAGAGGAGGGAGAAAGAGAGAGGGAGAGAGAGAGAGGGAGAGAGAGAAGAGGGAGAAAGAGAGAGAGAGAAGGAGAGAGAGAGAGAGAAAGAGAGGGAGAGAAGGAGAGAGAGAGAGAGAGAGAACTATTTCCCTATAACTGGTTTCCTTTGTCATCAGATCTATTTTATGCATTTAAGAACATTATTCTCAGAAGGGGTCCATGGACTTTTCTAGATTCCCAATTGCAGGGGATCTCATGACAGACTTTGTTCTCCACAAAGAGGCCGGTGGTTATTAGATAAGCACAAAAACAAAGAACGTAGCACTACTTTTTCTTCTTTTTTTAAAACAAATATTCGTGCCGGGGTGGGGAGGGGGAGGAGATCAGAAGAATATGGATCTAGACCTGGAACAGACATCTGTGAGAGGTAATATTGATAGCCAATATTTATATGGCACCTACTTGTGACAGGGATTGTGCTAAGTATGTTATGGATATTAGACAGGATGGTGAAATGTACTATAGCCAGGAAGTCCTGGGTTTGAGTTTTAATCTTGTACACACACTTACCAGCTGTATGACTTTGGTAAAGTCACTTAGGTCCTATGGGCCTCAGTTTCCTCATCAGTAAAGTGAAGAGTATTGGACTTTACGCCCCTTGTCCCTTCTAGATCCAAATTGTTATTAGCTTATGATCTGGTCCAACCTCCCTCATATTATAGATAAGATTAGCCGAGGGTCATTTATCATTTAGGTGATAAGTGGAAGAGTTGGGATTTGAATTCAGATCCCTAACACTAAATCTACTATCCCACCATGTTGCCTTAAGCAGAATGGATATGGTTTTCTCAAGGAATTTCAGTTGGCTTTGGATTCCTCTGCTCTCCCTGGTGCTAGAGGAGGCTAGCTTGAGAGTCCTGTAGATTGAGCCCTCACTGGATTATGTTGAGTTTTGGCTCCTTGGATGCTATGAAATGAAACTCTTCTCTCCTTCTCCCCCCCATCCTCTTCCCACACTACCACCAACAAACCTACCTCTCCCCCACCAAACCAAATAGTACCCAGGGCACACATGGGTTCTGTCCTATTTTGTGAGATCTATAGCATGGAGGAGGCGGAATGAGGGGAAGTTGCTTCCACCACAATCTGCTTGGGAAAATGAGGCGAGGGGTTGACTGAACATTCTCCACCCCCAGTTTGTTGCCACATTCTTGGAGGATGAGTTAAAGGCCACATTCTGGATCTCTTTGTGTAAGGGGAGGGGGTGAGGGTGGGGAGAAATCTGCTGCCAAGCCCAGTGGCATTAGAGCCTTGAAATAGAATCCAAAATCTAGTTATGGGCTTGGAAGGCAGCCTCCTTCTGCATCATGACTCTCAGCCACTTTGGGGAGTATCTGCGCATCACCTGTGATAATCACGGGCTGTCCGAGACTCAGGAGGTGACCAGGAAGATATGTGCGCCTAATGTCCGAGGAAAGCCTTTTTATGTCCTTTAGCGTTTATGGTGTCCGATGGAGTGGGTTAGCAAAACAAAGACAGATGGCCACAGATTAAGGCAAACACTTACCATGCCTTCCCTCCTGGTGCCTGCCCCATCCAAAGCTCCCCAACTCAACTTCATCTACAACTCACAGTCAGAGGCCACTTAGTGCCCCAGAAGACAAGGGGCATCCATCACAGGTCAGAAGCCAGGACCAGATACGCATTTATCTCAGATTGGGGAGCCAAAGGCAAAATGAAGCATCCACTCACAGCACTTTGCAATTTTCCTATCTATTTAATTCTCATTTGACACTGTGGGGGCAGCTAGGTCGTGAAGTGAATAGAGTGCCGGGTTTGGACTCAGGAAGAATCATCTTCATGGGTTCAATTCTGGCCTCAGATACTTGTTAGCTGTGTGACCCTGGGCAAGTCACTTACCCCCATTTGCCTCAGTTTCCTCATCTATAAAATGAGTTGGAGAAGGAAATGGCAAACCTCTCCAGTATCTCTGCCAAGAAAACTCCAAATAGGCTCATGAAGAGTCAGATGTGAATTGAAAATGACTGAATGACAACAATTTGGCATTGTGATTATGTGTTTCAGGGCTATGTCTAACCTACCAGACTGTAAACTCCATAGGGGCAAGGATCTTGCCTGCTCTTAGGTTTGATTCGGGGCTCTAAACCCAAAAGTCCATCACTAAATTCCTACTGTGTAAAAATTGAACAGGATTCTTGATTTGTCGAAAAATATCTTTATTCTGTGGTCACAGAGTGGTATCAGGAATCAAAACTTGCCTCAGCCAAGGGTCACTCAGACCCTTCACCCTCTTCCCATTCCACCCACACCCCCTGCCCCAAGCTAGGCAAGCCTGTACAGTGCTATTTGAGTCAAGATTTCACAAGCATTTATTATTGAGGCAGTTAGGTGGTACAATGGGTAGAGAGATGGATGGGCCTGGAGTCAGAAAGACCCGAGTTCAAATCCAGCCTCACATACTTCCTAGCTGTGTAACCCTGGACAAGCACCAACCTCTGCTTTGGTTTCCCGAATTGTAAAATGAAGATAATTATAGTACTTACCTCTGGGGGTTGTAGTGAGGATCAAATAAGATAATATTTGAATAAAATGCAAAGCATCCTACCTGGCACACCATAGGCACTTAATAAATGCTTGTTTCCTTCCTTATTAAATACCCACTGTGTTCCAGATGCTGTGTTAATAGCTGGGGATATAAAAAAAAGGCAAAAGACATTTCCCACTTTCAAGAAACTCACAGAAAACATGCAACGAAGTATGTGCAAATGAACTATTATGTGATAAATTGGAAATAGTCAATAGAGGGAAAGTATTCATATTAAGTAGGATTGGAAAGTCTTCTTATAAAAGGTAGAATATTAGCTGGGACTTGAAGGAAGCCCAGACAGGCAATTCCAGGCTGCCTTCAAAGGAGGACAGTGTAATATCTCTAAGGTACCACAAGTTCTGGGTTTTGTCTGTTTTTTAAAAGCTTTTAGAAGCCCTGGGCTAGAGAAAGCAGGTCTGGGGTCCAGTCCCAGCTCTGGAACTAACTTTGTTCTTCTGGGGCAGCTTTTCTTACTTTTCTTTCCTCATTTGTGAAAAGAAGATAAAATGACCTTGGGCAACTTATCTTCCTTCTCTGGGCCTCAGTTGCCCAATCTGTAAAATGAGGGGGTTAGCTGGATTGGAGAACTTCTACTGACCTCCAAGTCTAAATCTTTTTTTCTTTCAGTGAGATGAAATTTAATAGAGATAAATGAATAGGAATATTTGAGTGAAAATGACCACAATAAATAAACATGACATTAGCTTTTGTTTTTGACTGCCTTATTGTATTTATAATTTATAATGGGCTTGCTGTCCACTAAAACTCCTGGATCTTTTTCGGATGAACTTCTATCTAGTTATGCCTCAGTCATCTTGAGCATGTCGAATTAAGTTATTGTTTCTTCCTGTCAGTTGTGCCCAATTCTTTGTGATCCCATTTGGGGATTTTCTTGGCAGAGATAATGGAGTGGTTTTCCAATTCCTTCTCCAGTCCATTTTATGGGAGAGGAATTGAGGCAAACAGGATCATAGCAGCTCTAAATCTTTGATCCTGTAATCCCTGCCCTTACCCTCTTGTAGCTATTCTGAGAATCAAATGAAATCCTCTCTCACCTTTATGCCCACTAGGAATCTTTGAGCAAGATCGAGGTGACCAGCATAGCCTGAAAGAGTTCAGGATCCTCTTCAGGAGGCATTTGGCAATGACTTCAGTGGATGAGAGTACTTTCTTGTTCACAAAGTGTCTCATAACTCTATGAAATAGGTGGGGCATGGATTTTTATCTTCATTTGACAGTTAAGGAAACTGAGGCAGAGGTGAAGTGATTTACCCACGGTCACACAGCTAGGAAGTCTATGAGGCTAGATTTGAACTCAAGTCCAGATTCCAGGCCCAGTGCTCTATCCACTGAGCCATCTGGCTGCCCTTCGATGGGGGATAAGGAGGAGGAGGTTGGAACCCTGCTCAGGTGCCTCTGTGGGTAACCCAAAGTAATGACTTCCACAGTGGGAATAGGAAAGTTACAGAGAGCTTCGGTTGATGAATTTCACGATTTTCCCTGGATTTCTTCAAACAGCTCCGATTCCATCTTCTGCAGGACCTCATTCCAGATGTCCCTTGATGATGTTGCTTTCGCCCTTCATTTTTTCTTCCTCTTTTCTTTGTGTTCTCCCTAGTCACCTCATTGATTGCATGTTGCTTCCTCCATTAGAACATAAGCCCCTTAAGGTCAAGGACTTTGCCTTTCTTTGGATTTACAGTGCTTAGAACAGTGGTTGGCACATAGTAAGAGCTTGATAATTGCTTGTTCATTAAATGATTGATTGCCCAAGAATTTCCAGCTGCTCCCTTCTGTCTCCTGCCATTAAATCCTGAGCTCTGTGAGGGCAGGGACTCTTTTTGCCTTTCTGCGTATCTCTTTGTGATCCAAACCCTGGGACTGAATCACAGTAAGTGCTTAATAAATGTGGGTTGACTGACTGACTTCTTTCTGATCTGGAGGAGGTATTGCTAACATGACATTTGAAGGAGGAGGGGTTAAGTTCTAATATTGTTTGACAGGGAAACCCTCTCTAGGTAATGCAGAAGGTCTGACGGATGTGCTCTCCATTTCAGGAATAGACCAAAGAACTCCAGATGGCCAAGGACCAAACGGCAATGACCAGCCTATCAATGTTGGCAATCTTGAGCCCGCCATGTCCTACTTTTTGGGTAGTGATTTTTCAAATAAGCTCCCTCCCCTCCTAACTCCCCTCTATTCTACCTTGCCCAGAATGTACTTCCTTCTCATCTCAGTCCTTGGATTATCCCTATTTTTCTTCAAGAATCAATTCAGGTGTCACCCTTGAGGTGAAATCTCTGACTTTCCCATCCTCCCCATTTGTTGGTACAATCAACAACCTCATTTTACCTTGAATTATATTTGACATCTGTATATAGTGCATTCCTCTGTAGAATGTAAGCTTTTTTGAGCAGAGACCCCTTTCCTTTCCCTTTCCCTTTCCCTTTCCCTTTCCCTTTTTTTTTCCCCCTTCTTGAGTCGTGTAGGGCCAATAAATGATACAAGAGTCCTTGATGCCTCAGTCTTACTTGATGACCTTGAACTTTCTATTGGGTATGTAGAAAGGGAAAGAGAGAAGCCATGACTAGAGTTAGCCATATTCAAGGGCCAACAGAGCTTTGAGGGGCAAGTGAAATGAATAGAGGGGAGAGATCAGCAGAAGCTGGAAAACATCCATGGTACCTGTAGTGAAGAGACCTCGGGCTCTTCTCCTTGTATTTTCGCTGTCACATACGTGTGTTGGGTGGCATTCTAGACGTTCCATTTTTGAAAGGAGATTGGAAATTAGCGGTACATCCAGAAAAGGAAGGGAAGGACGGCAGGAGAGCTGGCAATCTTGCTAGGCAAGGAGCGATTAAAGACACCTGGGCTCTTGGAATCACAGAACTTGAGAGCTAGAAAAGATCTTGGAGGCTCCATCTCGTTCAATCTGTACCTAACTGAAAGTGCTCTCTTTAAATTCGCTACAGATCTATTTGCCAAATACCATTGCTTTTACTTAAACCACATTCATCTTGACTTCTCTGCAGCCTTGGATACTGTTGATCATTTTCTCTTCCTGGAAAGTCTCCTTTTTTTCCTGACACTCCTAGCCGTCCTCCTATCTAGCTGACTCCTCCTTCTCAGATTTCTTTGCTGGATTTCACATTGTGTCCAACAATCGTTAGTGTCAATTGAGGCTATATGCCTTATCTCTATTCATTCGATTTCTTGGTGACATCACCAGCTCATGTGGATTTAATTATCATCTATCTATACATCCAGCCTGATCTCTCCTCTGAGCTCTAGGCTTACACCACCAATGATCTATTAGACATTTCATATTGGATGACCCATAGACATCTCAAATGCAACATTCTGAAATAGAACCCATTATCTTTCCACCCCAAATGAACTCTTCTTCAAAACTTCTCTATTTCTATTAAGGGTACCACCCTTGTTCTAGGATCTCCCAAGATCTAGGATCTCCCAAGATCTAGGATCTTCCAGGATCTAGGATCTTCTAAGATCTCAGATCTTGGTTCTCAAACTTGTTGTCTTCCATCATTTGCAATTACCTCACAGATCCTGAGAAGTAGTCTCATCAGTTGCCACATCTTGTTTCTACCTCCACAGCATCTATCACATTTTTCCCTTTCTTTTCACTCACAAGGCTTGGTTTAAGCCTTCAAGACCTCTCACGTGGATTACTACAAAAACCTAACCTCCTGATTGTTTGCCCTCTCTCAGGTCTCACCCAGTTCCAAACCATCATACAGCTGCCAAAATGGTTTTCTGAAAGTACAGGTATGACTGAGTCAATTCTCTCCTCAACAAACTCCAGTGGCTCCCTCTTACTATTAGGATCAAATGGAGTTTTCTGTAGTTGATATTTGAATCCCATCGCAGTCTGGCCTCATCCTACCTTTGGATCTTATTACACATGACTTCCCTTCATGCACAAAGGAGCCTGGATACGCTAGCCTGATTCCTTACACATGGCACTAAATTTCCCATCTCCTTTGTACTACCAATGCTGGAATGCCTGTCCTCTTCACCTTTCCATCTTAGCATCCTTAGTTAGACTCAGCTTAAGGGTTTCCTCCTTACATAACGCTTTTCTGAATCTCCCCAGCTCCTAGTAGTTCCTTCTGAAAATTCTCAATTTTGTATATACCTAATATGTACCTATGTTGTCCACCTTGACTAGACTGTAAGTTCCTGAAGGGCTGGAACTCTTTAACTTTTGTCTTTGGGTCTCTAGAGCCTAGCATAACGTAAGTCCTTAATAAATGTATGTTGATTGACTAAAATCAATTAAAATCAGAATAGAACACTCCAGATATGGTCCGATCAGGGCAGAGTAGAATAGACTCAACACTTTTCTTGGCTTGGAAATTTTAACTCCCAACATGGCCTAAGGTTGCTTTCATGTTCTTGGCTTCCATATGCCTCTACTGACTTGTAATCCACCGTTATCCCCATCTCATTTTCTTATGAATCAATGCATTTTTTCCTCTCCTGCATTGTACTTGTGAAGCATATAAATCATGGCTGACTTTTTGAATCCATGTGTCAGACTTTGCATTCATCCTGATAAATTTTACTTAATTAGATCAATTCCAATGCTCAACTCCATCAAGTTTCATTTGAACCCTGACTGTGTCATCTAGGCTGTTAGCTCTCCCTCCATCTCAGCTTTGTGTCATCTGAAATTTTAATAAACATACTATCTATGCCTTTATCCAAATAAGATAAAATAATACTGGGAAAATAAGACTTGGGGGAGGGGCAGGGGGGCACTTCTAGTTGTTTTTGAGTCCATGAAAGGCTTCTAAGTACATCCATAAGAGGGATTAGACAAGTTATGTTTGGCCCCAGAGGGAAGAACCAGAAGTAATTGTTGATGGGGCAGCTGAGAGTTAGATTTATTTGATGTAAGGAAATGCTTTTTAAAAACTAGAGTTGGAAAGGGAGTTGATGGGCTGCCTGGAGAGGCCCTTGGGGATGTGGGAGAAGAGTTAGAATGACCACTTCCAGAGAACCTAGCAGATGGAATTCCTGTTCAGGTATGTTTTGGTCTATCTGGCCTCTGACCCCTCTGCTATGTCTGACATTCTGTGATTATGTATAGGTAAAATGCCCTATGATGGTCAGGGATCAAGGGTTCTGTTGCCCTCCAGCCCATCCACAAAGCGCCAGGGTTATAGCTGGAGGAAGGAGCAGTGATGAAATAACTGTGTATATTTTGTATTGTATTTATCACACTATGCATGTGGTCCCCTTCAAATCCCTCTCCCTATCCCCCCACTCTCCACTCCCAGGATAATGCAGCTCCTTGAGGACAAGGAAGGTATTGTAGACATTTTTGCCTTTGTACGGCAGGCACCTAGCACAAAGACCGCGCAGGCATGGAGTAAATATTTGATAAAACATTGGTCGAAGTGCATTGAAATGCAATGAATGAAGCTTTCATCACATACTGCTGAGCACTCTCAATCTGACCTGAATCAGAAGAGCCATCAGTCAACCAACTTTTATTCAATGTTTACTGAGTCAGGCATTGAAGTCCCTTGAGACGCAAAAAAAGTCTATGAGGATCCTGCCCACAAGGAGCTTACATTCTAATGAGATACTGTGTGAACAACTATGTACTTAAAAGATATTTAAAGGTAAATGATAGAGATCTCAAAGGGAAAGTTTTGGGGAGAGGAGAGAGAGAGGGAAATGTTTGCAGAAGAAGGTGGGATTTGAGCTGAGTCTTGACTGAAGCAAAGGAAGCCTGGAGGTAGAGGTGAGGATGGAGAGTCTTTCAGGCCTAGAGCAAAGCCAGTGAAAAGACACAGGGTATGGGAAGCCGAGTGGGACTGAGGATTTCCCACCCCTGGACAAAGGTGCCCAGTAATAGGAATCAGGTTTATCTGTAGGATTCCCTATGACCTGTAACCGGATAATCTACCATGGAAAAATCCCTGACCTTGAAGTCAGAGAACCCAGGCTCAGAGCCTGCTTTTGATGCTTGCTACCTTTGTGACGTTGAACAGGTCACTTAAACTTCCTCTTATGTAAAACAGAGGAGGCTGGCTTCAAGGGTCCCTTCCAACTCTATCCATAATCTGGTGATGTGGGCTGCTAAACCCTGTATACATGACTGAATTCAGCTGGTATCCTAGTACTGGTCTGGTATTGAACCTAGAGCCTCCCGCCTACACTCCACACATGTCCCCTTATCCTAAAATGAAAAATAGAGGGTAGCTGCAAGCTGCTGATAAATGATGGTAATTTTTTCTAATGAATGAATTGTTCTAGCAGCTGAGAAATAGCATTTCACAATTTACCCAAGCTCTCTAAGTACAGAAGTACATCCATTAAAAAAAGAAAAAGAAAGAGAGAATATTCATTTTCCTTGGTCAAACCCACCTTCTGCCATGATGCCACCCAGGATTCGTTGGCATCTGAAGTGGGATTGTATTGTTGCTGCTGCCCAGTGGACTGTTTCCCTGCACGGGAAGAGTCGTGACCCTCTGTCCCTTGACACTCGGACACAATTTATACTGTCTATTTTACCCTTGGAGAGCCTCACAGCTGGTCTGCATGATACCCCATATCGTTTTTATGATAAATGAATGCCTTTCGTAAAGTACAGTATCTCCGTCCCGCTCCGGGGAAAGGATATGCCGCCTCCAAGGACTGCACAGCTTTGAGGAGCTTCGACTATTACGCAGTCATTTTTGCTCTTTGATTTCTGTCTTTTTCCTAGCTTGGATGTCCCCCCTCTCCCTTCTCTCTCATACTTTATTCCCAGGGCTTTACTCCAGAATCTTCTCTGGGGTCTTGTCTTTCAGGGGATTTTGTTTTCCTTTAGGCTGTCTGATAAATAATTCCTTGTAATCTCTCCTACCTGCAAATAATGTTCCCTATCATTTTTTAAAGTTGTGAGCAGGTGAGACATGAGCAGCAAACTGTAAAGGCTGAGCCTGCACTGATGGAGTTTAGTGGTGAAATTAAATAAAACTTACAACAAAGTTAACGACACATATTTAATGTTATGTGTAATCCTCATTGCTCTGTATAGTAATTACACATACATGGCGAAATATTAATATAGGAAATAATAACTATTGTTTTTATTCATCCAAACTAAACATTTCTGGGCTAAGCTTGTGAAGAGGAGGTGGGGGAGGGAGTCATTGTGAGCCAATGTTCTCCTTTGTCCTGCTGCACCATAGCTAATCTTTCAGGGAAGGGAAGGGGAGGTCAAGGCTTTGCTCTGCCTTAACCTAGCCCTGGGACCCTAGTATCTGCTCTGCCCTTGACCCAGTCTCTGGAGGTTTGGGGGGTGGTGGTGTATGGATTTGTCAAGTTCCAGAACAGAGGCCGAACTGAAGAGGTTTCCAGAACACCCAGGCAGTGGGCACTACCCCCACCCCCTTTTCATTCCTCAAGGGAAGAAAAGAAAATAGATAGCTACCCTAGGGAGGGCTGGTTGAGAGAGCTCATTAGGAGGCTCAGAGTAGATGAGCAGCAAGAGAAAACCTGCCTGAATAGGCTGTTTAAGACCCAGAGGAGGTTGGGGCTGGCAGCCGAGGAGGGTGAACATGCCCGAACAGTAGGGTACAGGATCAGCTACATTTCCAGCCCAGTGTAACAATTTATCAGATTGTTCGCTGAACACCTAGTGCTACGGGAGACCTGAGTTAGTGGAGTGGAGATGGTAACTGAGGAGGCAAAAGGGAATATGGAGAGCTGGGCTAGGGGGAGCCTGGTGCCAGTTGGGTGGGTACAGTGCCAACACATGGGCAACTAGAGGGAAGTGGGAGAAGAGGGTTAGAAGTTGGAGGGGGTGTCATCAAAGCTTATGACTGCCTTTTGTACCTAGGTGACACTGGCCTCTTCTAACAAGACACTCCATCTCCCTACTGTGCTTTCTCATCTATGGTCTCAGTCTCTCCCCTCGGGTCCCCTCCCCTCCCTTCCCCTCCCATCCCTTCCCTTCCCCTCCCTTCTCTCTCTCTTTTCTTGTGTGTCTATCCTCACTTCTGTTTCCTAGCAAATCCTGTCTCTGCAACAAGCCTTTCCTGATCTCCCTTAATTCTAGTGTCTTTGCCTCTGAGATTAGTTCCAATTTATCCTGCTTAGCTTGTTTGTACACAGTTGTTTGTACCTCGTCTCCCCTGTTAGACCGAGTCTTGTTTAGCGTGGTGCCAGGCACACAGTAAGTGTTTAATAAATGCTCCTTGACTGACCTTGGGCAACCTGCCTGGTTTTCAGTTTCCTCATCCGTAAAAGGATGGGTCAGATTAGATGATCTCTGAGGTCCCTTCTCTGTTTAAAATCTTTTGACCTCCTTCGTGTGGGTGTGTGTGGATGTCCTAGAGGTGAAGGAGTGGGGGATAGGTGTGCAAAGCCTTCAGAAAGGGAATGTGCCCCAAGTGAGCGTCATGGCCTTCAATGCTTAATCTAGCACGCCCTCCCTCTCCACTGCCCTGCTTACCTTACTTTGTTGGGGGACAGGGAGGTGTAAGATGGTCCTAAAGTCAGCAAGGTGACCTCTCACCTAGTCAGTCAGGTCTGATAAATAGAAGCTGTGTCCAGATGTGTCCAGAGGCATGTTAGGCCCTGCTTGGACACACAGAGGCCAAGGGGCCATTAGGTACCTGTAAGAGCAGGTGATGCTCCTCATTTCTCACTCCATTACTTCCCTAGCTTCAAGTACCTTTCTCCTCTCTACCCCCACTTTTCATCTTTCTTTCAAGTGTTGTCTTTCACCATTCGATTGTAAGCTCCTTGAAGAAAGAGACTTTCTTTTTTTTGTATTTGAAATCTCCAGCGCATAACACTGTGACAGGAACACAGTAGGCACTTAATCAATGTGCTGACTGACTAAGCTGCAAGAGAAGCTTTGTGGGACCCAAGTTAGGTAATAATGCAAAGTATTTGGAACCAAATTCAATATTATTCCTCAGATATTTATTTACCTAATGCTGCCACCCTAAGAAGCAATGCTTTTCAGTGAAATGAACATGGGAATTTGTGCCACAGGACATGAGTTCAAGACTCACTGTAGTGCTTCTCCATCCATAAAATGAGGGGAGTTGCATTAGATGGCCTCCCAGCCACCAAAGATCCTGCTTTTATATACATGCATCCAGATACATGCACTTCATAGTATCTTTATAACTGACTACTACCCCTTCCCTTCCACTGGACTAAACTTGTCCTAGGTTCAAAAACTCCTAGCTCCAGCTCCAGTTTTGTTTGTGAACCCCGTTTCTAACCTTCCTTATTCCTGAAGGCAAAAAGCAAAATGTCACACACGACAGGGGATAGTTTTAGATGTTGTTGTTGTTGTTTTAATCATTAAAAAAATTCCTCAGGGTTAGCACAGTTTAGGAGACCTAGGTTTAAATCTTACTTTTCTCTCTCTCTCTCTCTGTTTCTCTCTCTCTCTCTCTCTCTCTCTGTTTCTCTCTCTCTCTCTCTCTCTCTCTCTCTCTCTCTCTCTCTCTCTCTCTCTCTCTCTCTCTCTCTCTCTCTCTCTCTCTCTCTCTCTCTCATAATGATTGTGTGATCCTGGGCAAGGGCTCATGCAACATAGTAAGACTCTAAGCGACAGAGAATGTGACATTCTGCCTTGGTGGAGGGAATTTCCTCACTAGGAGTTCCCTATATCCATGATGTCATAGATTCATGAACTCCCCTTCCCCCCTCTAAAAATCTAACAGTGACCCCTTTTTCACTCTGGTATTGAGGAAGAGGGCTTGCAGCCTTGTGAGATTAGCCTTCTTTTCTAGGAATACTTATGTGGGGCAGCTAGGTGGTACAATGGGTAGAAGTCCTGAGTCTTGAGTCAGGAAGACTGGAGTTCAGATCCAGCCTCAGATACTTAAAGTACTTTGTTGCTCTAGGGAAGCCATTCAATAGCTGTCTGCCTCAGTTTGCTAAATGATAAAATTGGGGTAATAGCAGCACCTACCTCCCAGAGTTGTTGTGAGGATCAAATGAGACCCCATTTGTAAAGCCCTTAGCACAGTGTCTGGCACATGGAAGGTGATTTAGAAATGCTTGTTCCTCTTAGGGATGGCGCAATATGTCGGAGACATCATTTGATGTGGTCCTCCATCTTTGGCTACAGGAAATTGAGTTACACTGGGGTTTCTGTAGTACCATCGTCCTCTGCTTGCTACAGTGGAAAGAGAAAGCTTGTTCTCCGTGTTCCCCTCTTTTTCATCTACATCTATCTTACCTTCTTTTCCAGGGGATGGCTCCCATGACTACAGATCACCTGGACAAGGTCCTGAGTCTTCCTGAGTAATGCGCTAATAAGGCACTGTTTCCAACTGATCTTTTCTCTCCTTTCCCAATATCCACCAGCTTTCTGATTGCTTTGGAAGTGGGTGGAGTGGAGAGAGGGCAGGAATCCAATCACTTACATTTTTAGGTTCTCTGTGGTGGAAACTCAGAAACTCAGTGAACTGATAATGATGGTGAGCAGAGGTTAAATCCACATCTTACCATCAAAGGAGCTTGAATAAAGGATTTGTATTCAAGCGCACAATGTGGAATGAGGGCAGTTCTTAAAATGATTGCTTGGGTTGCTTTTATTCTCATAACCTCTGTCTGTCTATATGTGATAAAAATCTCTTTAAAAAGAAATTTTAGAATATATGTCTATATCCATCTATCCAGCATCTATATCTAATTTTATATACATGCATCTATATCTAAATCTGTTATAACTCTATATCTATGTATATTTCTGTCTTCTATATCTCTATATCTGTGTATCTCTCCCTGCCTATCCACCCACCCACCCACCTATCTTCCTCTGTGTCTCTGTCTTGGTCTCTCCTCTCCTCCCCTCACTTCCCCTCTCCTCCCCTCACTTCCCCTCTCCTCCCCTCACTTCCCCTCTCCTCTCCTCACATCCCCTCTCTTCTAGTCCCTGCTCCTCTTCCCTCCCTCCCTTCTTGTCATCTTCTCTTCCTTTTCTTCTCTCCCTCTACCCCCCCCCCCCCATAAGGCTTGGACCTGTGATTTACTGGGTATAGGGAAATCCCAGGGGAGAGAACACCCTCTACCAATTTTCTAATTCAGGTTAGCAGCTTCTTTGCAACTTAAAATCTTAGTTACTCAGAGCACTGAGAGGCTGGGATGTGTACAGGGTCATGCAGGCAGTTTGTGTTCAAGGCAGGATTCGAATCCTTTTCTTTCTGACTCAGGGACAGCCCTCTACCAACCATACAACAGTACCTCCCATTAATGGGAAATGTGCCTCCTTCTAACCCCCTGAGGAAAGGGAACGCCAGACCTTTTCCTCTTGGTTTTAATTCCCATCATTAATTGCCTAGTAATATTTAGGAACAAACATCATGAGTTTGAAATTCTTGTATTTTATTTTTAGATTAAAAACATTTTTTTTTTTTGCTGTTGCCCCCCTTTTGTAGAATGTAGGGAGGCTTCAAAGAGTTAATTTCTTCTTCAGCAAACCATCTTCTCTGAGACCATGGGAGGGCCCTTTCCCTGATCAGTCACTTCCATATCCAAGTCTGAAAAGGCTAAAGCGGGAATGCTCCTCAGAAATAGGGGAATGTCTTTTGGTTTTGACCATAAATGGAACTGCACGCCCGGCGTGGTGATAAGTGGAATGTGCACACGGCCTGACTCACATGGCCCTCTCGGCACCAGCCCCTCTGACTCTCTGGTTTGGCTGAGAGGCAGCAGTGCTCCAGGGTGGACAGACACCGCATGGCCACAGACCCAGTCAAAGAAAAGGGAACAGCTCCACGTGCAGTTAGCTGCCTTGCTGGGTTCCTGACAAGCCACTCCCTCCAAATCCCACCCAGGCTCCTCTTCTTTTCCTAAAAATCCAGTTTGGAGGATCTAACAATGCATGGAGAAATATGTTGCTTACTTGGATAGTTTTACCTTCATTTTTCTTTTGGTTGAGGATTTGTACTACCTAAACGGGGAGAAGGAAACCTCACCAACTCCACTCTCCAAATTCTATAGTATTGTGTCATGGAGAGAGGGCTGGATTTGGAGCAAGGAAATCTGGGTTCAAATCTTGTCTCTAACACATCCTGGCTGTATGACTCTGTAAAAGTCTCCTAATATTTCTGGGCCTCATTTTCTTCATACATATAATAAGGATGTTGGGTTAGATAGTTTATATTTCCATCTTTAAATGTAGGATCCTGGGATTATGGCTTTTCTCACTTACTTCCTGTGTGACCTTAGGCAAATTCCTTAACTTTTCTGGGCCTGTTTCCTGAATTGCCAAACAGAGGGCTTGTGTGGTACTTGATCTCTGTTTCAGGTTGAAATCAATGATCTAGCGATACCTCGTTACAGAAGAGTTGCCAATCTTCCATAGGTAGAAGGAATTTTCACACTGGGAGTTCACTGTATCAAGTCAAGTAAAAGATAGAGACCAAAATAAACAAAGGCTTCTTTTCCTCTGCCTTTAGTACAAGTTGACCATTATACACAACTTTCTAATAGTCAGAAACTACTTGTCTCCCACCTCTCCACCCCTTTTCAATGTAAATTCCAAAACCCAAAATGGGTTCCTCTGAATCAGGTGAGGAAACCTATAGCTCAAGTCAGATAATTAGACTGGCTGCTTCCTGCTAAAGAACATGTCTTTTGATTGACACAAGGCTTTTGAACAAGGCTTTCTGCCTCCTCAGTGGAGGTGGCATTCAGGATTACAGTCTGCCTGCCCAGCCATAGCCATAGCCAAGACTCCTTCATCACCAGCCTTTAATTGTTTATGAATTAGTCCTTCAGTAAACAAAATCTCCACATTATCTCCATCCTTAGTCCCAGGGTACCATTCCAGCCTGCCCACAGATGTCTAATGTGGGGCTGGAAGTGCTCCATGCAGAGACCCCATCCCTTTGAAGAATTAGAGTCATGCTGGTGGGGGGAGTGTGTGTTGGAAGACAAGCTAGTTGTCTTCTTATAGAGGTCCTGGCTGGATCTGGAGTGGTCCCCAAGCCCTTTGGAAGTATCTGCCCAGATGTTACCAGGTAGAAATGAAAGCAGGAGACCTGCTTTGCCCCATCCTCCTTCAGAGCCCGTCCTTCCACCCACTCTCCACCTGCATTTGCAGAAGGCCAGTGAGAAAAATCCTCTGGTGGAAACTTCCCCACCAACTCTCAGAGCCCACGGAGGAACCCAGCAGGATTTCGCCGAACAGTTACGGCTTGATATTTGAACATCATTTAATGAGTGCCCAGAATTCCTCTGTAAATGCACATCGTTAATTTGGGGCCTGCTATTCATTAATTAGGGCTTTAGCGGCAAGTGCCACCGAGCCATCCGCAATGTTTAAGGTTACATCAAGCCCCAGCAAACTGCGTGCTGATAACAAGATGCATCTATCTTCATTACTTGGCCCACTCCTGGCTGCCTGGGCTCTGCCCCCCTTCCTGGAAGGGCTATGCCACTTGGAACTGCAGAATTAAACTTTTATCCAAACCAGATTCTGCACTTTCACCTCTTTTTTATTCCTTGAGTATGTCCCATTTATTTTTGCTTAAATGACATCTGATTACCCAACATGGAGAGGAGCAAGAACTTAACTGAAAACAGCCTGCGGATCGTGAGTTTGGGAACGGAGAGTTACAGTGGGTTAACATTTATAGAAATCCTCACATGTATATTTCATCTGATACAGGGGCTCGGCGTAAAAGAAAGAGCTTCTCATTTTTCTTCTCATAAGTCTACAGCTCTGATAGGATAAAAAGGGAGGGAAAAAAAAATGCCACAACCCGGAGAAATACAGGAAATTAATTTTAAATCTGAAGAATAAATGCTCTTTTTGGTTCGTTTACTTTTTCAGTGTTTCTTGCTCTGAAAATATGTATCATTCAAGGTAATCACTGGGCCAATGGAATCAGTCAAACGCTGGAGAAGGAGCCCTGGATGTACCCCCTCAGCAGTCCAGATTCCATCTTGCTGCCGGTGTTCAAGGCCCACGCTCGCTCCGGAGGGGATCTCAGCAGGGAGGAAGCCTTCTCTAGCCCCCAGGTGCCAGCTGGGCTGCATGTCATAGGAGATACTGCTCTAAAGCTGGGGAGGGGGAAAAAAAGCAAAAGAACACAAGTTTGTTTATCCTCAAACAACAGGATAGAGAAATTCACAAAGCGACTGACATCTGTTGACAGATGTTTGGTCGTCCCTAAGTATAGTGGACCCAAGACAGGGAGGGCAGTACCTGGAATGGCTGTTCAACATCAGGGAGCTCACAGGGATGGCCTGCAGCTCTTCTGAACCGTGGTTCAGTTTTAAGCATCCGTGGCTGGGATGGGTCATTGTGAGTGGGGTGAGAAGTCAGTTTGGAGAGGTTGATGTTCAGGCAATGGGTGACATGGGAGAGGAGGAAGAAAAGGAGGGGGAAGAAGAAAGGGAGGAGGAGAGAAGAAGTGAAGGGGAAAGGAAGATAAGAAGGGAGAGGGCTAGAAGATGGAGGAAGCGGGAGAAAGGGATGGGAAGGGAAGGGGAGTGAAAGGATGAAGAAAGGGCAGAGGAGGAGGGGGAGGATAGAGAAGAGGGAGGAGAGAAGAGAGGGAAAGGAAGGGAAAAAAGATGGAGGACGAGGAGGAGGAAGAGCAGAAGTTGCTTACAGGAGCGATAGCCCGAGGGAAGGTACCTGGAACCCTTGCACCAGTGAGCTCCCCTCATACACTATCACGAGGTGAAGGTCTAGGCTGTGGGTCTGCCCTGCAGTTGCTGCTTCTGGAGCCCACTGCCAGCTGGCTTAAAAAATGCAGATCCCCCTCTCAGATAGAGAGCAGGAGACAAAATGTCAGCAGATCGACACTCGCCACAATAGGCCTCCCTCACCCTGGGAAGGCAGGCTATGGATCAGAGCCGGGTGCTGTGCCCCCCTTGCTAGGCAGGGTTTGCCTAAGATCATGCTGGGACCCCACCAGGTGTTAGCATTATCCTGGAGGGTGCCCTCTTGTTATTGGCACCTGGCAAAACAACCACAAAACATCAAGAGCGCGCACGTGCGCGCGCACACACACGCACACACTCACACACCCCTATCTCCAGGCTGCCAACTTTGTTTCTCTTTCTTTCAAATTTATTACATTCTGCTGTACCCCCCATGACTCCCCCCCAATTTTATCCAAAAGGTGAGCTTGTATTCCTGTACCGTCTTTCTGTTTGCCTGTATCTTGGCAAATATGAAACAGAGAATCCCCGGGAGAAGGTAGTAAGCAAAGACAAAAGAGACAAAAGGCCTAGTTTGCAACATTTAGCACTAAGTTATCTATATTATACATGATTGAAAGGACTGGCCTTAAGCTGGATATTTCTTAAATTTACCAGGATGGTGAGCTGGACTCTTGAGCTAAGTGCTCTCTGAAGCTAATGTGTTAACTGTATAAAGAAAGCTCTTTCCTTTGAAAAGATAAAGCTAATATACTGCCATGCATCCGGGTACAATAGAGCCAACAAGACAGGGGTCACATCTGAAGGATTTCTGCTCGCAGTGAGCTACATCCAGGTATTTTAATTTTTTTTTTTATTCAAACAAAAATCTAAAAGCAGCATCTAGAGCTTGGCATGCAGGCCACTAGTTGGGAACACATTCATTTGTCCAACTTTTATTGTTCATTATTGTGTTTAAACACATACACACACACACACACACAACTTTAGGCTTTTTCGGGTCAAGGCGACTTTTAACAGGTTAAAAGCTGTTCAAAAGGGTTACTTCACCACAAAAGCAAATGAGACTAGGCCTCAGGACTGATGGATAAAAAAGAAAAAAAAATCAACACAATAATATAGATAAAGCCGGTCTAGATGGAGGAAATATTGATATTAGGAAAGACTCACAGATGAATCACTGCCAGGAAGAAAGGGGCTTTCTCTCATCATGCCATTTGTAGCAATTAGTTCACATTTCTTTTTGATGGTTTTCTCGGTTTAGGTCTTGGTTTTGGCTGCCCTCAGTTAAACATTTTTTTTAATAACCTGGGAAATGTGATTGTACTGGCACCAACTTCCATCTGTCAACTACTGACCTTGCTGTTTCTGCATCCGTAATAGCCACACGCCGTTGTCATGGAAAGAATTATGATGTTTCAATCGAATGCATTGCAGAGTTAACAAATCCATAACATGATCGGGATCTGGACCTGGCGAACATATTTAACAAATGTGTTTCAGAGACCTCAAGGGAAAGGGAAGAAGAGGAAGGGAAAAATCTGAAAGGTTTGTCTCGACGTTTTGCTATCAACAGAGGGAGTGAGTGATCATTGCAAAAAGCAATAGCACAGTATGAGCTTGAGATTCAGGAGAATGAGCTACATCAAAACGTGGGGTTAGGAACCTGAAAGGACAAAGTGGGAAATGTCCAGAGGATGGCAACGATGGTGAAGCCCACTGGTGGAGTCCATGCCACTCAAAGATTCATAGGAGAAACTGGGGACATTGACATAGAGAAGACTAGGGGTGGTTGTATGAAGCATGGGGACACCCTGTTGTTGTTGAGATGTTTCAGTCACGTCTGACTCTCTGTGACCCCATTTGGGGTTGACTTGGCAAAGATACTGGAGTGGTTTGCCATTTCTTCTCCAGTTCATTTTTCAGATGAGGAACTGAAGCAGAGTTAAGTGGCTTGCTCAGGGTCACACAGCTTATAAGTGTATGAGGCTGGAGCTGAGCTCAAGTCCTCCTGACTCCACACCTGGCACTCTAGCAGCACTACAGTCTTCTAAAGACTGTCATGTGGAAGAGACCAGCCTTTTTCTGTCTGGCACCAGAGGGCAGAACCAGAAACAACGAATGGGCAGAAGTTTCAAAATTTAGTTTTGATATCAGGACAATGGTCCTATCCCCAAATGGAATGGGTCACCTTGGGACATAAAGGGCTCCTCTAGTTGTACATCTTCAAAACAAAAGCTTGGGAGAGTGGCAAAAATATTTCTTTTTCAGTTATAGGTTAGACTAGATGACTTCTGATGGCCCTTACAAATATGAACCTCTGCCATTTTGTAATCCAAATTCACATTTCCTTTGAATGCCAAGGAAAGATGGGGAAAAAAAAAATCTTAAAAAAAATTAACTTGACCTTCTAGAAAGTAAGTTTCCAACAGTCAGGGATTGTGTTTTATTCATCCGCCTGTCTCTGCCAGGGCCCTGAAGAGTGCTTGGCACCCTTAGGTAAGTACTTAATAATTATTTGTTGAATAGAACTGAAAGTAAGTTTGAGTAAAATCTGGAATTGATGAGAAGCTGGCCTATTGCTTAATTCAGAGTTAATATGGGAGAAAATGATATTCTAGATGTTTCCATTTATTTTCTCCCTCTTATGTCTAAATCCATAGGCATTTTAAATCAGGTCCCACAAAGGCTAAATCTTTAATTTGAGGACAGATATTATTCTGATATTATTTAACAAAGAGTTTTTGTGCCTCCACATAATCTCCTCTTACATACAATTAAAGGATAATGGCTCTGGTGGAAGGACATAATCAGCTTTTGTGGGTGACTAAATGGCAAAGAAAAACCCAGAAGCTGGAGAGTGGCTAAAAATTGTTTACAACATACTTTTTTTTTTAAATTTTTTTGCAAGTGGGCCCTGGTTTAAAAACAACAGCAAAGAAACAAACAGGCCAGTATAAGCAAACACACATGAATAAATAGGTGAATAAGTTATCCTTCCACCCCTGTTTTTATGTTATCTTACTTATACATGTATCTGACAAGGCGCTGGCATCTGTTAGATGTCTGCTGTGTGCCAGACACAATTATTATTTCATTTGATTCTGCTAACCCTAGGAGGAGGCACTGTTATTGTTTCCATTTTACAGACGGGGAAACCAAGGCAGTTAAATGACTTGCCCAGGGTCATGCAGCTAGTACAAGTCTGAGGTCCTATTTGAACTCAGGTCTTCCTGACCCTGGATGCCCCACTCAGCCGCCTCTGATCGGGCCATCAATCTCCTCCGAGCCCTTGAATGCTTCCCTAATGCCTACCAAATAAAGTTCCCATACTTTCCCTGGCATTACTCCCCCAAATTTATCCACGCCTTCCCTTCTAAGTCAGGATAAAGACTGGGCTGTGATATTACCGGTATAGGGAACTCCCGGATGAAGAATCTCCTCCTACAAGTGGAGAACTCACAATCACAGAGGGTTGCTTGCGGAATTGAAAAGGTCAGTGATCTGACCAGGGTCCTACCCAGTATGTATCAGAAGCCGAGCTTGATTCCAGCTCTCTCAGGATCCAGTGAAATTGGGCAGAACCCCCCTACCATCAGCTGACCTGCTTCTCTGCTACTCCCTTTCTCTTCCCCTCCTTTCCCCAACAATGCCCCCGGCACCCCGACCCCCCCACCTCAACCTCTTGTATACCTACTCTTTTACTGACTCAAATACCAAGCCTTCCCAGGTACCCTTGGTCAGTAACGGACCGTGTACTTCTCCGATATTCTCAGCTTGAATTCAAGGACCTGAATTCCAATCCGAACTCTCACTTACTACTACTAACTGTGGGATGTTGGGCTGGTCTTTTTGGGGACCCAATTTCCTCATATGTAACATGAAGCTGTTGGGTTCAAAGCAGCTCTAAATCGATAATCCCACGACCATATGATCCTATACCCCCAATTAGACTTTAAGTTCTCCAAGGGCAGAGACTCTCTCATATATACCCCCCCCCCCCACCAGTGCCTATGACTGTTATCGGCACACAGAAAGTCCTTAATAAATGTTTCTTGAATTGTTTACTTTTTGAGAGAATTCTTCCACTCCATAAAAGGAACCAGCCACCTCAGGGTTCCTTTAAATATTAAGCAACATGACATGATGATAGAGAGACTGGGGATGGAGTGGCAAACAGAAAGGAAAGATAGAAACTCATAAAATTCACCCTAGGAGCTGCTGACAACTGCAAGATAGGCAGAGTGGGTCAGTGGTTGGAGCTGGGTTTGGAGTCAAAAAATTCCTAGCACTGACAGCCTCCCCCCCCCCCCTCTGTGCCTGTTACGTCATCTGTAAAATGAAGGGATTTTACAAATTCTTTTTGTTCATTTGGGGGGGTGGGGGGTGGAGCGTGGTTCTGCTGCTCTCCCAGCCAGCAGAAGAAATCCTCTGCTCCCCAAGCTGGGCAATATGAAGTTACCTTGATGTCTTTTTCCTCCTCCCCACCTTCAATCTCGCCTTCATTCTCTTCCTGGCTTCCTGACACAGGGCAATCAAGAGTAGTCAAGTCAGTGAGCATTTATTAATTCCTTTCTATTTGCTAGACTCTGTAGCAAGTGCTGGGAATACAAGTACCATCAGCAAGAGTCTCTGCCCTCCAAGAGCTTACATTCTAATGCAGGAAAGACAAACCAGAAAAGGGAGCTGAAAAGCAGGTGGGGAAGTGATGAAGGTGCCTGGTGCTGGGATGTTGAAGAGAAAGAGAAAGTGTGGATAAGAACATTTGACTGTCCTGGGCAGTCTCCTTAAAATGGGGCTTATGAGAGGAGCTAGCTCATCAGAGGGAGAAGCAGCAGGGGCAGAGGGGACTTCCAGTGTGTGAAATCCAGGTGTGGAGTAGGCTTTCAATGCATAGTACAGTCCTGGAGAATCAGGAGGGCAGCCTGGAGAGGAATGAAATCTACATTTACTTTCAGCTCTTAAAAAAAACATCTCCAGATTCTACCTAGCATATGGCAAGTGCTTAATAAATATTTGTTGATTGAAAATAGAACTTAACTTACGTGATATCATCTTTTGAAAGTTACATTTTATTTTTCCAGTTAACAAATATTTTTTTTTCTCTAACGTCTCTTTCCTCTCACAAAAACGAGAGAAAAATTAGAACTCTCACACAATCGATCCTCGTATTGGCCTCAATCCAAAAATACTTATCTCATCTTGCACACTGAGTCCACCACTTTGTGTCAGGAGATGGACAGCCCACTTTCTCACTGATTCTCTGGCATCAGGGCTGTCAGTTTAGCAAAGCGTTTCACAATTAATCATTAAAAAAAAGGTTTGTTTGTTTTTCCCCCTATGGGGGACAAAAACAGTACTAGAATGGTAGACATAGCTCTGGAGCTGTAAGGGAGCTGCAAGGCCACCAAATCCAAGTCCTTAATTTGCAGATGAGGAAACTGAGGCCCAGAGAGTTTTTCTTGACTTTTTCCAAAATCACACAGGAAGTATCAGAGACAGAATTCAAATTCAAGCCCCCTGAGCGCAGAACTTAAGATCTTTGCATTGTACCAAGATGGCGCAATGGATAGGCCATTGGGAATGGAGTCAGAAAGATCTGAGCTCAAATTCAGCTTCATGTGATTACTAACTGTGTGACTCTGGGCAAGTCACTCAACCTTGGTCTACCTCAGTTTCCACAATTTTAAAATGAGAATAATAACTAACCACTTTCCAGGGTTGTTGTGAGGATCAAATAAGATAATATTTATAAAGCACTTAGCATACTGCCTGGCACATAGTAGGTGCTTGTTTCCCTCCTACCCAAGCCACCCTCCCAACAACAGATTTTGATTCAGATTGCGAGCCCTTTCAAGTGACTAAGAGGCTTCATTAAAAGATAGGACACAAGAAACAAAGAGGAAGACAGCATAGAGTCTCAACTCAGAGGGAATTTGAGAAATGTCATTGTGTCTCTGGGCTTCCCAGGCAATTCAATCTGGAGCCCAGACCTTCCAGAAAACCTGCCCTCAAGTCAGGTTTCAGGAAGAACTATTTACTCTGGGGAGTGCCCTGCTTTGTGAGATGGGCTGCAATCAGGAATTCAGAATCTGCCAGGAGCTAATCCTTGATTTTTCTGCATCAAAAAATATGACTTCCCTTATAATTATATTTTCTGTAAGCTGGCTTATCTTTATTATTTTGCAGGCAAACCATTAGCATGGGTGGGAATGTCATTGTATGGCTGAAGGGGGAAAAATCACCCTCAACAACAGCACTTCTGAGTTTAGTCTTGCTACCTAAAAAAAAAAAAAAAAAAGTTTTCATAAAAGTCAAACTCTTTTCATTTGAATCTTGCCTGAAATACCTATACCATGTGCTTTACATCCCACCTGCTACCTCGCCATCATCTCTAAAACCCAAAATGGCCATTCTGCTGCTATTTCTAAAGCAAACACCCAGGAAGATGTCAATCTGACTAAAATAGCCTCATTTTAATAAGTGGCTTAAATGTAGCCTCCTCTCTCTCCCGCCCCCCACCCCCAATCAACAGCTCTAAAAATCATCTGCTTTCTTAAATATTTGAAGACATGCATCTTCCACCTGTCCTCAGTCTCTCATCAGATTGGCACTTTGGCAGCTTCTAATTTATTATTATTTTATAATTTTAAGCCACTTTTACATGGGTAATAGGGGAGAAAAAAATCTCTGAATTTCATGTCATAAGATTTTCAGCTCTGATATTTTCAGATTGTGTGACTTTAGGTAAGTCATTTAACCTGTTGGGGTGTTAGTTTCTTCATCTGTAAAATGGATAATAAATAAACAAAAATAATGGCTAATATTTTTATAGAGCTTTAGAGTTTGTAGTAGTAATAACGGCTAATATTTTTAAGTGTTTTTAATGTTTGCAAAGCACTTTGCATTTGTGACCCTCCAAGGTCTCTTCTTTCTGCTGGTCCTGCTAGCCTGTGATCCTCAAATACTTGCTTTGATATACTTTGCCTGGGTCAGGGAAACATTCAAAATCCTCAGTGATGTTAGATTTGATTTACAGGATAAAGAAGAAAACCATATCAGGTGTAGTTTATCTGCCTTTCAAATCAATCAATCACTTAATAGTAACTGGCTGACTGCTTCTCTGTATTCTTAGCATTCTGTTAGGTGTCATCAAATTGATGATACCCCAAGACCTTCTTAGTATCATGTGTGCTCCCAAGTGGGTTTTATTGTTCTGATTGTTTGGCTTGGCTCAAGTGAGAGGCAACTTGATGTTTATGTTACTGAAATCTTTTTCCAAATTGAGTTGGAATGAGGGGTGGATTTTTGAATGACGGTAGGTGGTTCTCTGAATCTGGGAAAGGTCCATCTCATACTGGGAGAAGATGTGTCTATCTTGTGTCTATCTGTGAACAGTAAGATTTTCATACATGGACCCAATATCTTCTTAAGTCAAGTGAGAGAGATAATGGGATGAATTCTGAATGGACTTCAGTGGTTCCCCAATCTTGGTTGATTTTTAGTGGATGTAAAAGAGTCGAATACCCCAAGGTGGGGAACCTGCTTCCCTGAGACCATATGTGGCCCTCTAGATCCTCAAGTGCTGTCCTTTGATGGCATCTAAACTTCACAGAAGAAATCTCCTTAATAAAAGGATTTGTTCCATAAAACTTAGACTGAGTCAAAAGGCCATACCCAAGGACCTAGAAGGCTACATGTGGCCTAGAGAACACAAGTTCACCACCCCTTCCCCAGACCAAGTAACTCTAGACACAAGATCAATGAATATAAGAAGCCAAGGACATGGAAGACATATTCAATTTAGAATAAGGGAATCCAGGAGGAGTTGAAACAAGGACCAGAACTAGAATTAGAACCTAAACTAGAACTAGAACCAGAAACCAGAACTAGGCTTAGAACTAGTACCAGAAATGAGAACTAGAACCAGCATCAAAACAGAAAATAGAACTAGAATCAGAACTAGGATCAGAACTGGAACCAGCACTGCCATCAGACACCAGTACCAAAACCAGAACCTGCCCCAGAAACCAGTACTAGAATCAGAACCAGAACCAGAACCAGAACCAGAACTAGAACTCAAACTAGCACCATAATTTGAACCAGAGCTGGGACTAGGTTCAAATGCCTGCTCCATTACACCCTGTTTGACCTGGGGTACAAAGGACTGGACCATTCTGAGCCTCAGTTTCCAAATCTGTTTAAATCTGTTAATGCTAAATCCTAATTTAACCTAAATTAATATTTTATGTTCAGTCTAAATTTAAACTAAATTTAGGTTAACCTAAATCCTAAATCTGTTAAAAAAAAAAAAAACCCAAGCCTTAAAAAGTTAAAATGCCATTTTGATAGGGTAAGAGTCCACTCCATGATGTTACAGAGTTTCAAGTTAGCTGAATCTGACCAACTCTGTCCAGGACTTGCCAAGAAAATAATTGATGTAATCCCAGAGGACTGGGCAAAGGCCAGTGCAGTGCCTATTTTTATAAAAGGGAAATGAGGAGTTGCTTGAGAATGAATGACCTTTAGACAGATGTCATGCGTGGTGGTTGCCTCAAACACAGTGAGTTTTTGATAGTTGTATGAATGTGATGATAATGAGTAAAGGAAAATAACACTCAAGATTTTGAAAATGATTAATTTTTTTGAAAGTTCAGATTCTTGGTGTCGTCAAGCATTTAGCTATGTCAAAACATCTGAATTTTGACTGTTTCCCATTTTCACCCAAGATCTGATAGTACCTAGATGTTACCAAAGATGTGAGTTAGGTTCATGTCAGTTTGGAAGTATTGTCTTGAGAGAGGTTCTTGAAAACTCAATTCTGGCTTTGATATCAGAAATTCCTGTAACTGGCCTAATGATGTACTTGAAAGTTCTTGAGATGCATAACCTAGTCTTGGTTAAAATTCAATTCAACAATGTAAACCTACTACTTTATTAAGAGCCTATTATGTGTTCATCATTTTACTCCACACTTGTCCTAGAAAGAGAAAAGAAAAACAATCCCTGCCCACAGGGAACTTACATTCTATTGTGAGAAAATAAGCAACCAAGCGAGTTATTGCAAAATATAGCCAGAGTTAATATAGAGTCATGGGCGGGGGGAGAGGAGGAGAAACAATAGGAAAAAGTCTGTTGTGGGAGCTGATTCTTGGGCTGAGCTTTGAAGGGAACTGGAGATTCAAAGAAGAAGAGATAAGAAGGAAAAGTATTTCAGGTTTGGATTACAGCTGACAAAAGAAAAGAAGGAGGCAAGGATTTTTTAAACCCCTTCATAGAACCAGGCACTGGGCTAAGTGCTTTACGAAGATCCAATATTTTAGCATCACAACAACTAATAGCATAGTTGCTATTATTAACCCCATTCTACAGTTGAAGAAACTGAGGCAAACAAAGGTTAAGTAGTTGGCCCAGGGTCACACCATTGGTGAGTATCTGAGATGGGTTTGAATTTGGGTCTTCTTGACTCCAGGCTCGATGCACAATCTTCTGTATCACCTCAAAGATATGGGTGCATGAGAAGGAATGGTGTATATGGTCAAAATAAGTTACCAGTATGTTAGATATGAAGATTAGGCTTCAAAGTATTTATATAGGCTGTCCCAAAAGTCTTAGTGCAACATTCAGCTTTACTATACCTCATTAAGACTTTTGGGACAACCCATATATTTTGGCGTGATGTTCTTGAAACAACCCGGGTCAATCAGATACAGTGAGGACAAACTCAAGGAAACAAAGTTCCACAAAGAGGGATGGAGAATAAGAGGTAGTATTGAGGAAAACACAGGAAAGAGGATTCAGAGGCAATATCCAACAAACCGGCCATCAGTAGTCAGTTTATGAGAGGCAGACGCTGCTGTATAGTAGGCAGAGGGTTGATATGGAGTCAGGAAGACCTGGGTGCAAGGCTAGTCTGGCATATTTTCTGACTATGTGATCCTGGCTTACAGGGTCAATATCCCAGGACACTTTCTAAGTCTTTAAGTTGAATATATATTGAGGTGAGGGAATTTCCTCATTGGGAGCTCCTGCCACATTGGTCTGGTCCAAGTCAACAAATATTTATCAGGTGCTACACTCTACCAGGCATTGTGCTAACCTTGAGAATAGAAATAAAATTAAAGACAGTTGCTTCACATCTACCCCCATTCTAATGAGGGAAGACTGAACATAAAAGGAAACTGAAAGGCTGAGGGGGTGAAATCTGGAGTGTTAGAAGTGTCATTTATAGAAAAACAAGCATGGCTGCTTGGGCACTTCTTCAAAATCGAGATTCCAGGAGGAGCTCCTCAGTTGGAGGAAGGATTACAGGGGTGGAGGACCTTCCATGGGAAGAAGGTCACAGAGCAGTGGCGTCTTCCAGGTTGAGAAGACTGCTGGGGTACAGTAGAGAAGTCCTGAGAGTTAGGAGTGAATTTGGGAGAGGAAAGATTTAGTGAGCACAACTGGCCTGGGCATTTCCTTGAGATGGAGATTCTAGGAGGAATTCACCAATTGGAGGAGGGACCTGCCAAGTCAAAGAAATCTTCTATGGTGAGAATAATGCTGGGACAGGGTGGAGAAATCTGGAGAGTCAGAAATAGTCCAATAAAAGATCTGGTATGGGAGGGCACCATACAGTGAAATGTGAGGCATGTTGGATTTGGAATCAAAGGACTTGGGTTTGAATCTTGTCATTTACTGTGTGTGACCTTGGGCAAATCACCTATACTCTTTGGGGGTTGGTTTCCCCATCTGTAAAATGAAGGCTTTGACTAAATGACCTCTAATACACCCTTTAGCTCTAAATCTATGATGCTATGGTCCTATATATTACATTTACAAGAAAGAAATTACATCTTGGGATTATCAAAGTACTTTGCTCAACAATTCAGTGCAGCTACTCTACATGTACTAGGCAATGATTCTACTTCTTTTCCCCTCAAATTCAGATTTGCGTATCATGATATGAATATTTGGGGAAGAATGTTGAAGACATAAACTAGGAAGACAGTTGAATGCTGTATTTTCGAAACCTTATTTTTATTGTTTTGTTTTTACATCATTTTGCTTTCTGTATATGCCTCTCCTCTCCTACCCAGTGAACTGACTCTTTCCAAGGGAGTGCTGCTGCCAAGCCCATATCTGAGAGATCCAATTGTTAAATTTTCAGAGTGAACATTTATACCTTAGAAATTGTCAAATGTTATAAATCAAGGGATTGATTTATTGTTTTGTTGATGGTCTAGACTTAGGAAAGTGATGGAAAAATGTTAATAACACAGATTAAACTTGAAAAGATGTCATATGCCCGAATTTTGAGGACCAGTTGTTAAGCATTTACTAGAATGCCCTTGCTTGTAACAGAGATTAAAAAAGAAGAAGAAAAAAAGAATTCAGTTTGGGAGGACCAATCAACAAACAGACTGTGTCTGACAACATATACAATATTCTATATCCGTAGTTCCCAACCTTTGCAAACAGGGGAGAGAGGTGCTTTTTCCCAGGGATCTAGAGTCGTCTATTTCTTCCATTTGCTTTTCACATGACTGTGATTTGGGGCAAGCTACATAATCTTTCTGGGCTTCTGTTTCCTCACTTGCAATGATGCAGGCGTTAGACAAGATAGACGACTTTTAAATCTCAAGTCTATGGCCCAATAGTCAATGCACTCTTCTCCAAGGCTAAGTTTGTTTCAGGGAGGGTCACATGTGTTGAACTTGAGTGAGGGGGAGCCACTAGGGGAGTAATCTAAAACTCTGTAAGGCTTGGAACATGGAGGGGATTTTGGTGACATAGAAATCTCTAAGTTGGAAGCTCTCTCTACCAACTCAGATCCCATAGCAAGTCATCCATTCCTAGTAGATCAGTCTTGAGAAAGCTGTCTAAGACTAATTTTAAGAGTATCAAACAGCTAGGTGTTTGAACCTAGGTGATCTTGACTCCAAACCCCAAAGTCTATTAACTACAACATGATACCTCTTCAAGAAGCTCACAGGATCACAGTCTTGGAGCTGGGCCATCTGGTCTAATCCATTCATTTTACAAACGGAGAAACTGAGTCCTAGAGAGGTGATGCAACTCATCCAAGGTCATACACACACATACACACAGTGGTTTGAACCCAGGTCCTTTAACTACAAAGCCAACACACTTTCTCTTACACTATGCAGTTATTAAATAATTGTTATTCATTCATTTAATGAATATTTATGAGCATTTAATATATGTAAGACACAATGTGAACTTTTTACCCTCTATGTTAAACAAGGAAGATCATGACTCAGGGTCTCCGACCTCTAGGAATTTATAGTCTAGTTGTGGAGAGGAGATGTGTACACGATGAAATCCAATGCAAGCTGGTATAAGACTTTCCACCTGAGTGACAAAAAGTGTTATGGAAGTTTAGAGGAGACAGAGATGACGTCAGGCTTGCATGATGACAGGAGCCTATGTGGACGAAATGAGATTTTATTAAGTCATCAATGAACCAGTCAATGAGGACTTATTAATTACTTAGTGCTTAGGAAATTCCTGGCATGTAGTAGGAGCTTAATACATGTTTATTGATCAGCTGATTGACCTGTCATGTGTCTGGTTCAGTGCTAGACTCTGGGTTTAAAGAAACAAAAATGAAATCATCCCTGTCCTCAAAGCATTAACATTCTATTGTCCATGAATGATGAGCAGGGTTTCAATATTGTACTCAGAGATGGGGCCTTCTAAACCAGGCCTTATCTGATTTTCTCAGTCCTAAGCTTTCTATCAGCCAATAAATCAATCAACAGGCACCATGCTAAATCCTGAGGCTACAACGACAAAGTAAAATCAGTCCCTGCTCTCAAGGAGCTTGGATTCTAGTAGGGGGGATGCAACATGAGCATAAGAAGTTATACACTAGATACAGAGGAGCTGAAAGGTCAGCTTTGAAAGAAAGGCATTAACAGTGGAGCCATCCTGGAGGGATCTCCTGCAGAAGGTGGATTTGAGCTAACTCTTTTTTTTTCCCCTTTTTGGAGGGGGGAGGGCAGGGCAATTGGAGTTAAGTGACTTGCCCAAGGTCACATGGCTAGTAAGTGTTAAGTGTCTGAAGCCACATTTGAATTCAGGTCCTCCTGACTCCAGGGCTGGTGCTCTATTCACTGCACCACCTAGCTGCCCCAATTTGAGCTAACTCTTTAAGAAAGTCAAGGATTATGAGAAGCAGAGATGAGAAGAGAACGTTCTAGGTCTTGAGCTGGGGGTGGGGGTGGGAAGAAATAGAAGCCATGAACTACCTGGTATGATTTTATTTAAAATTGTTTTTCCTGGGTATGTGTTATATCCTTCCCATTAGAATGTAAACTCCTTGAAGACCTGACACTATCTTTTATTTCCATTTTTGCATCCCCTCAATTTAGTATAATGTTTGGTACAAGGTAGATAGATACTTATTAATATTTTTTTGCATCTGCATGTGAATTTAGGGGAGGATGCTGAGTTTTGTACTAATGACACATACCACTGCTCAAAAAATGTCGATGTTCTGGATTCTGAGTTTTACAGTGTCAATCTTCCAGCAGGCCGGCATAATGTCTTTTTTTAAAGTGTGTTCTTCATGCCATTATAGCCACATGAATCCTAGAACTGAACCCAGGAATCCCCTTCCAGGTACGTCCAACATGGTAGCTTTGCCCCTGAGAGAAGAGAAGTCACATTGCAACAAAAGAAATGGGTTAAACATCAAGAAAATTAATTTGACCATTATTCCAGTTAAATCTCTTTTACAGATGTCAGGTATTTGTGGAAATGGTTTATTTAAAAAAAAAACAACAACCAAACCAACAATAAAAAAACAAAACAAAACCCATAATCTACTGAGCAGGTTTGGATGGTCTGAGAAATCCTGCAATGCAGTAACAAGAATAATCCATCTGCTCCAGGCATATAAAAATAACACTAGGCTGAAAGCATGCCTGGTTGGACATAGGAGATCTCTTTGAGTCAGGATAACCCTTCACACCCTGCAGGAGAAAGTCCTGAGTCAGTTTTGAGGGATTTGGAATCTTGAAAACTAGGAATTTTCCAACTTGGTTCTTAGATCTATGCATCAGACTTAAGAAGAATTGGAAGGGAACACTCAGCTCAATGATACCTGCTCTCTGCTAATATAGCAGCTCAGCCTGGCCATGGAACTCAGGCTTTGAAGAAATCTTTGTTGCTTAATAAGTTTAAAAAAAAAGAAAAGAAGGGAAAGGGAAGGGAAGAGGAAAAAGGGGAAAGGGGAAGGAGGGGAAAGAAAAGAAAGGAAGAAAGGAAAGGAAAGGGGAGAAACAGGGAAGGGAAAAGGGGAAAGGAGGAAACCTCACTATACAAAATTGCATTTATCCAATAAACCACTTTGGAGGAAAATCAATGTTTCTTCCCTGACTGAAAACTTACAATAATTACCCTCAAGCTGATGTATCTTTGAATTGGCGAAATACTTAATTGTTGACTAATGATTAAAAATTAAAGAGGAGAATAGTGGATTCCTCAACCCTAAAAGCCACATGAAAGAGGGAGGGGAAATGAGTAGGCAAAGTGTTTTGTCCTGTCTATCTTAATAGTTGGACCACAGTGCTGTGTTGACAGGAGGTCTAGAAAGTTAAAGAAAGGCAAAGTCCAATGAGTTTTTTTTTCTCTTGTCCCTTGCCTTACTAACCCCATTAGACTGAATTCCCAGACTGTCCTGTACACTTTGTTCTATGTCTTTTTGTTCTGATTTAGTTAAGTTAGCCCTTTGGTGAAGGAGTCACGCTGGGAGTCCCATGTTCCAAGGCTGGTAAAGGGCCTGATAATTAGATAGGGGTATGTCTTCCCTTCTTCAGGTCCCCCACCCTGCCAAGAACCAGATAGAACCTCATTGCTTATACTGCAGTTTTCTATAACCTAACTGGCAGAACAGTTATTCAAATTTTAAGCTTCTGAATGCAGTGAGATCAACCCGGCCCATCCACATAAATAATTTTGACACGATAAGTATGCGAGTGCGATGATAGCCGATAAGTGAAGCAATTACCTTGCTTTTTTGGATTATATTAAATGAATATTCTGATAGAGTAATGAAAAGAGACAAAGCCCACAAAAAGGCGGTTGCAGAGCTTTTGGGCCCTGTGTTATCTCTATTATACCATATTGAAATAGAGAAGCTATCACCAATCATGCGTTTCTATGTAACTTCTGGCTTCTAACGGTGAACAAGGAATAAATTGTCACAGGACAGTAACTGATAAATTGGGATTGGCAGTGCTTTCTTTTTTTTTTCAGAGTGTAAATAAACTTGCTAGTCATCTTCTCCTCCATCTCCTCCTCCTCCTCCAAATCCTCCTCGGATTTGGGGAAAGATGATAACTTGGAGGCAGTGTAGTAGAGGGAAAGATGGAGAGATTCCCAATCAGATCATTCTGCTTACCAGCTAGCGGTCTGACCTTGGGTGAGACTACAAGTCTCCTTATCAAATGGTGGTTGGTGGCAGTGGTTGTGGTGGCAAGGGGTGGCATTACTAAGAAACTACAGACCTCTCAGGCCTTAGTTGAGGATTTTGTGGGAGAATGCATATGAAGCTCTTTGTGGCCACAAAGTACTACAGAAATGTCAGCATTTTCTGAGAGATAATTGTTATTACAAAGCCCTGTACTTGGAGTATAGAAACTCTGACTTTAAAGCCTATGTTACTAGTCAGGTAACCCATCTCTGAACTTGCTTCCTTATTTATAAAAGAAAGGAATTAGACCCCTGGTGATTTCATTCATATATTTAACTCCAAAGTGAAGAGATTCTCAATACCACAGTAGGTCAGCACCTTCTTTTCATTTTATAGCCTTTTAGAGACCACAGCAGAAAAGTTAAGTGACTTGCCCAGGGTCACATAGCCAGTATGTGGCAGGGGCAGGACATATATACCCAGTCTTCTTGGATTCAAGGTTACTCCCTTGCCATCATACCATACCACCTCTCATCTTTAAAATGGGTATAATAAGAGCAGCTATTGGCAAGCTTCAGATGAGATAATATCTCCAAAGTTCTTTGTGAATATCTTAAAGTAGTGTCATCTCAAATCAAAAAGAGGGCCATTATATAAGGATCCTTGGGAAAACCACATATTAACATTCCCTATGTTTTATTGTGTTTTTATTTGATTTTGTTAAGTATTTCCCAAACGTATTTTGATCTGGTCTAGGTGGCCCTCAGGCGTGTTATGGTATGTGTTTGACATCTTTCTCTCAAAGCACTGATCATTGTTAGTATTTATATCATTGACATTATTAATAGGAGGAATAATATTCCTTACCTTCTCTGCCATTCTTTTTTTACTCACTAGTTTGAAAGAACCTCAGGGTGTGAAAGCCTTGCTGTCAATTTTTACTATTTCGTATTCCCAGCCAAGGGTGCTGCTGTCTTGCTTGATTTCTGTGCATTTGGTGCTTGGGATTGGCTTTGATTTCAGATTTCCTCTGATCTAATAAAAAGGCATCATGTTATTAAAAAATATTCCTCTTGGTATCCCCAGGGCCTATTACAGTGTCTTGCGCATAATGGATACTTAATAAATATTTGTTGAATTGGCGAATTAAATTTACAAGGGGAGGAGGCCTAGGAAGAGGCAGGCTTCAGTTTGCAAAAGCAAGCGAGATAAGAACAAGATCGAACCTGCAAAGGGAATGGAGGCAGAATGATGGAATGAGGAAGGCTCCAGAAATCAGAGCTGGAGGATGCACAGAGCAATTCTGGGCACTGCCATCCTCCTCGAGGTGATTCAGAGACCAATCACAGCACTGAGATTTTGACCTGATCAGAACTCTGCCCAGAGTGGCCACTTCAGACACCCCTGAAGTAAAGATTCAGGAATGGGCTTCATGAGAGGGCCAGAGAGCACCTAAAAGAGAGGGGACAGTTTTGGTGGTTTTCTGGCGTCCCAGATCCAAGTCTGGAGGTAGGCTGGAGGGGACGACTGGAGAGGTTTGTTTGCAGCAGCACCCAGAGCCAGGGAGGTAGGTGGAGAAGAGCAGCAGGAGAAGGCTATGTACTTCTAATGTCTAATCTCTTTACCCTTCAGGCATAGCATAACTAATGACCTTGGTTCAGGCTTAGATGAATGGGAGGAGCAGGATACATTACATGCTAAGAAGGATGAACCAGAAAGAGTTTCAGATTCAGGAACCAGAGGAGCTTAGGTAGAAGAAGGACCCTACAGGCCATCTGGACCAATCCTCTCATTTTACTGATGCAGAAACAGACATTAATTGACTTACCTGAAGTCACAGAGGCAGTAAGTGGCAAGTCTAGAATTTGAAACCAGGTTCTCCAACCTTGAATCCAGAATTCTTTCCCCTGTACAACATTAACTCATGGATCATGGGAATACAGACGTAGAGCTGTAAGGACCTCAAGAGCCATGTACCCCAAGTCTCTGATTTTACAGATGAGGAAACTGAGGTTCACAAACGTTACGTGACTTGTCTAAGGTCACTTCAGTTCTAAATAGAAAAGCTATAATTTGAGTTTAGAGCAGGGGTTCTTAACTTGGAGACTGTGTGAACTTATTATGTTTATTAAGTATCCTGATAATTATTTATGAATATAGTTGGTTTTCTTTGTAATCTAATGGCATCTATTTTCTGTTTTTGAAAACATTACTCTGAGAAGTGGTCCACAGGTTTCACCAGATTGCCAGAGGGCTCTGTGACACACAAAAAGTACAAGAACCTCTGTCCTAAAGAGTCAACCATCCTTTCTCTAGGGAAAGTCTGCTCTGCATTTTCCTTAAGTCTTAAGATCACATTAAGGGTGAGGGCAAGTGGGTAGAGTGTTTGCTGAGCTGATACCTTAAAGTGGGGTGGGGGTTATAGAAGAGGCTGATACTTCAGTATGGGGTTCCTTTATCTTTCTTCACTAAGAAAAGAGAGACAAAAACATTTATATCCCTATTTTCGAGTGAAAGGGCCAATAAAGTTATGAAAAGTTAATCCAATTTGATTAAATTATTATCATTCTGGCATTTTAAATAACATTTGTTCAGCATCGACAAGTCTCTGGTCTTAGAGCACTTGCAAGGAATTTGCTTTTTAAGGCCAGAAAAACAACAACAAGGAAGTGAAGCTGGTGCCAGCAAAGAGTATTGGATCTTTGAATGTTTTTCCTGAGTTCTTTGTAAGTAGGCCTGCCCAGCCCAAGCCTCCCAGCTGCTCAACACATAAGTTAAGGGGGCATTTGGGAAAAGAAGTCCAAAGCGCGCCGGGGCCAAGATGGAAGGAGTAGGCAGAGGAATGTGGTGATTGTCATCAACCCCAAAGCAAGAGCCTGGGTTTTAGTAACTTGGAAGGAAATCCACTTTAAAAGCTTGTCCACAAGACTGGTTTCACAGCCTTCTTGCTTACCTTCCCCAAAACTCATAGTTTCTGTTCCAGAGTCATAGAATCTTAAGTGGCATGCTAGAAGGGACCTTAGAAGCCAATTTGTCCAACATGGTAGGTAGGTGTCACTTAAAACCAAGACCCACTCTTATTGGGCAATCTCAATGTCGAACATGCCATTAACTCAATCCATTATTCATTAACTATTCCAGTCTTCCAAGGGATTCATGATCTCTTTAGTATACCTTTCAATGTTTGTATATTACAACCTACAATATTGCTTCCCTATCCTGGGTAACTCTTGTCTGTGCCACAGATTGGCAAGCTATGGCCAGAAGGCCCAACTGGCTGACCTCTGTTTTTGTATGCTACCTAGCCTAGACTGGTTTTTCCATGTTTAAATACAATGAAACTTAATTTAAAAAAATGTAGAATCCATTCATAGCTCACTGGAAATAAAAGACAGACTGCATATGGCCCATAGACCGATACTGGTCTATACCTTCTTACTACAAGAGATTCATTCAGATTAAGGGGTGAGATGGGTTTCTTCAAGTTCTTCTAATGGAAGGAACAGTGCCCAGAACACAGTCAGCTCTGACTAAATGCTTTTGGATCAAGCGATAGAGGATGCTTCTGGAATCCACAGACTATCCAATGTTCTGCCCTTACTCTCACTGCATGACCACCCCATCTTCTTTTTTTCAATCATAAATCTCTTTGATAGCATCTTTTACATTGCTCCCCCTTCATAATTCCTTGTTTACATACCCAGAAGCTTACATACTCAGACTACCTGCTTCCTCACTGCTCTGTGAGTGAGCCTGACTTTCAATTCACCTAATCAAATAATTTTCTTTTATTGGCCAAATAGAGAGCAATTAGAGACATTTACTTAACATCTAAAGGCAAGGCAGACTCTCTAAGGGGAGGGAGCCGTACCCAAGTCAAGAACCCTAGGCCATGAACTCCAAGATTCAAAAAATCAAAGACCTTGTTACCGACAGTCATTGCCAGCACTTACAATGCTGGCTCATCAGTCAGATAGTCATTGGGCATTTATTTATTTATACATTTTTTTAACATTTGCATGCATTTCTAATCCATTCCTTCATTTGCCTTAATTGTTATCCATGATCTCATCCCATTTTCTTTTTTTTTAGTTAACTTTTGTTTATTTTTAGTTTACATTATTCATATCCATGAGATTTTGAGTTAAATTTTCTCCCCGTCTTTCCCACCACCCCAAAACAACAATCCCATTGTACACCCCCTCCCCCAATCTGCTCTCTCCTATATCCTCCCCCATAACCCCTCTGACTTTCCGGTAGGGCAAGATGAATCACCCTATCCCAGTGCCTGTATATCTTATTTCTTAGTTGTATATAAATAACAATAATAATTTTTTATATGTGCATATATATATATATATGTATCGTTTTAACATTTGATTTAGAACTTTACATTCTAGATTCTTTCCCTTTCTCCCTTGTCACCCACCCCCACTGGAAAGACAAGCAATTCAATACAGGCCATATATGTGTAATGGACATATTGTGAAAGACTGACTATATTTCCCTCCTTCCTATC
>CM053586.1:330503863-330525871 GCA_028646515.1 Pseudochirops corinnae
CTCTGAAGCAGCCACGTGGAGGTGGCTGCAAGGCCGGAGCTTCAGACTGCTTCTAGCTCTGGAGGCAGTCGGCTGGATCTTCTCCCCCAAATTTAGCTGAGTTCCACTGATCTATTCCCTTTGTCCTTGGCTCTTATGGGTTGGTAATTCTGGAAACTGCCACAGCTGCCAGTGATTTGATTTCCTGAAAGCTCCAGCCAGGGCTGCTTCTGGATGGACTGGGGCTAAAACCGCATGGGGCTGGGCTCTGCTCCCAGTGTGCTGCGATGAGCCCTTCCTGTCCCACCTTCTGGGCTACCTTCAGTGGGAGCTTTGTTACTCTGTCATTTTTGTGGATTCTGGGGCTCTAAAATTTGTTTAGAGTCACATTTTATAAGTATTTGAGGTGGTATTGGGGGGAGCCACGGAGTTCTTCTGCCTCTACGCCACCATCTTGACTCCACCCCCATTGAGCATTTATTAAACACTTACTATGAGCCAGGAAACGTGCTAAGTGCTGGGGATTAAAAAAAAAAGAGGAAAATCAGTCCCTGCCCTCAACAAGCTTATGTTCAAATGGGAAAGATAAAATGTAAATAGCTATGTAGATACATCTTACATATGGAGTAGATGGAAAACAGTCTGAGAGGGAAAGTCACTTGCAGGCAGGGAGAGTAAGAAAGACCTTCCATAAAAGGTGTTAGTTACACAAGGTGGGATTTCAGCTGTGTCTTCAAGATGCCAAGAAAACTTGAAAGCTAAGGCAAGGAGGAAGAGCATTCCAGGTATTTGGGAAAAGCCATTGCCACAGCATGGAGGCAAGAGATGGAGTGTTGTGTATATGACATGTGGCAAACAGTAAGAGCATAATAAATGGTCATTCATTCATTTCTAGGAAGCCATTCACATGGAGGGGGCATGTGAAATGAGTTGTCACTCAGGAAACAAGCATTTATCTGGCACTTATTATGTCCGAGGAACTCTATGAAGTTATAGGGGGATACAAAGGAAGGTAAAAAAATGATTTGCCCTCAAGGAGCTTATATTCTAATGGAGGAGATAACATGTAAGTAAGTAGGAATATTTAAGATTTATACATAGGAGGTGGAAGGCAATCTGAAAGGGGAAGGCATTAGTAAATGTGGGAACCAAGAAAGGCTTCTGCATGGGGTGAGATTTGAGCTAACTCTTGAAGGAAGCAAAGGAAACTCCAAGGGAAGCAGTACTTCCAGGGATGGGGTCAGTCAGTAGAATAATACAGAAATGGGAGTTGGGGTATCTTGTGAGAGAAAGTACAAATAAGCCAGAGCAACTAGATCCTAGACTGTATATAGTTGGTTATGGTCTAAGTAGACTGGAAACGTAGAACAGACCATGTTATGGAGAGCTTTTAAATACAAAAAAAGGGGGGGGGAGAGGGATTTGATCCTAGAGGTAATAGGGAGTCACTGGAGTTTATTGAGCAAGAGGAGGGGTGACATGGTCAAGCCTAAGCTGTAGAAAGATAACTTTGGCAGTGATGTAGAGGACAGATAGCAATGGGGAGAAACTTGAGTCAGGGGAACCAATTTGAATTATGTTGTAAGTAACTCGGGTAAAAGATTATAGGTGCCTGAATTAAGGCTGTGGAGAGATGGGTGGAGAGAAGGGGACATATAGGGGATGGAGAAATGATAAGATGGAGCACAGTTACAGGGAAGTAAGGGGTTTCCTGTGCCTGTTTCAGTCTCTTCTGGTTCTCAAGCCCTTGTTGCCTGATTTCAAGATGACTGGGAGTGGATATAAAGGATTGCATCAGAGATTTAGAGCTGGAAAGGCCTTAGGAGTCATTTTGACAACTAGGAATGGAGACCCAGAGATGCAGTGACTTGTCCAAGGCCATACCAGTAGTAAATAGCAGAGTCAGGTTACAACATCATGCCCTCTGACTTCAGAAACTATGATGTATCCACTCACTGAACACTAACTTGTGCTCTCAAAAAACAATGGTTAACAAACCCAAGAAATCTACTTGAGTTTATCACTCCAAAGCATCTGGAGACCCTGGACAAAGAGTTGATAGATTATCACTATCTAGTCACTTGTAAATATAAATGGGAAATCCATACGAGATAATAATAACCAGGCTGGGCCATAGAACATGAGAATTTCTTGAGATGGCAGCCCCAGAACCTGAACTCATCAGGACCCTGAAGGAAGTGGCCACTATGTAGTCAAGTGGCAGGAGAGGAGGATGGATGGGTGATGATGGAATGCATCTATGCTGGACGAGCAAAAAGAGATGATGAATGAATGCTTAGAAGTGGGAAAAAGAAACAAACCTAAGCCAATATCTTCATGTTCCATTCCCCTCTTTTCCCCATTCCTGTTTTCCAACAAATGAAAATCAAGTTGTCCCCACCTTCAACTCTGAGGTCCCTGTCCTCATGAAGGGAAGCATTGGCAACCTTCATCCTGGCAAAGATGGAGACAAGGTTTTTCCTACTGAGGAAACAAGCTCTCTCTTGATATAGTTGATGTAGAAGGGAAATGTACAAAGGAACAGTATTCCCCACCCTCAAAGCAATCTTCCATCATTATAAAGCCTTACATCGATCTTCTTTTTTAAGGTTACATTTGGCAGAAAACGATTGTAAGCACAGTGGAACTTAATGAGTAACGCTATCAGCATCCAAGAGAGAGGTTATCTAATTGCTTCAATTACTAAAGAAATGAAGCCTATGTGTTTCCTCCCAGCCCATTTATAATGTTTTTGGACCTTCAGTGTAGGCTAAATGGACGCCAAAAGTACCACAACAGACAAATGGGCACGCACAAACACACACGGAGACACATCTCCTCACCTCTGAGATAATTATCCCTGAGGAGTGCCAATTTCTCAGCTGGCTTCATGTTGACTAAGGGGTACCATAAGTGATAGACTCAGGCCAAAGGTACTGAATATTCTCTCTGTTTGTTCATTTGGCTGTTGGATTTCCTTTGCTGCTGGGTCATGGGGTTCTGGGACTAACAGAACCGAGGAGTTCTCCAGATGCGAAATTCTTTGAAAAGCATTATTTTTCCAGCAGGGAAGCGAATGCTTTCATCAGAAAAATATGTCTTACTTAGCGCTCTAAAACTTTGCGTTTGGCATGGTGAAATTGAACATAAAACTTTCGTTGGTGAGAGCTGGAGGGAGTTGCAGATTTGGAGAGCAAGGCAACTTGGAGCTGATGTAATGTTTTCCCGAGGAAGGGCCATGGTTGGGAAACTGATCTGTAATCCTTAACCTAAGCTTATAATAACAATCAGCTATGAAGAAGAAAGAATTCGGTATTGATCTCCTCCTAATCAGAAATCAAACTGAACCTTATCTCATGACAAAATGTAATTAACTATTTTGTTAATTACTATAATTATCTTCTTCACATTTATTTTGACAGTGGTGTCAGTAGCAGAAAACTATTTCCTTAAATTGCCTGTTGCCTATTATGAATTACAAATTCACACAATTTGGACAAATGATTTTATTCTCTCTTTTACACTTGCTTTGGGGCTCCTTGCAGCAGATGATTTTTCAGAAAAATGCCTCTGTGGCTTAAGAAAAAAAAAAGAAATGAGAAAGGTCATATTGAAAAGATTAAATATAGGGTGAGACACCAGGCCTTAGAACCAACTATCAATCATTGTGAACCTCCTCTCTCTCGTCTCTTTCTCTCTATATGGCTGTTCTGAGGGCTTGGAATATTGTAAACAAAGAGGAAGTTTAAGGGAAGAGACAGTCATTAGCTTAAGAGGGCCCCAAATGTGACTCTTGGCTAATGGAATATGCCACATGGCTTTTGGCCTCTCCCAATCTTAAATCAGAGCTGTGGCCCCTTGAGAAATCATATATTCATCAAAATGAGGAAGTCACTCAGGTTTCTATGAATCTCTGCCACTGGGCATTTATCTGATCCAAATAAGGGGATCCAAATAAGACAATCTCCTGTCTAGCAAGGGCCCAGATAGCCTGGAAATTGAGGTCCAATTCTCTGGTCAGGACCAACTCCCCCTTGATTTTACTTCTGTCTCCATTATCAACCCCACTAGGACCTCTGTCTCTCTTGATTGTCTGGGTGATACCAGAACCAGCAGTAGGTAATTAAGGGGCTACACCAGCGTTTACAATGGTTTCTTCTAGCTGTAGTCAGTCAGTCATGTGTTTCCCACTTAGAACCTCAAGAGAGGAAGAGATAAGGGTAGAATGTCAAACTGTATTGACACTCTCCCATGATAACCAGGCATATGGTAGAAAACAAACCAGAATAAATGTCTTTGGATTCTTGTAGCACTCAGAAAAGATGCATTGTAGATACACAGCACTAGGTTCCTTCTCCACAGAGTCTCGGCACTAAGTGATCAACTCTCTCCCTATACACATTTAAGATCAAATGATGTGTCCCTAATAACCACTAGGCTTTGGAGAGCTGGTGGAGGGGGATGTTTCTGTGGAATGCGCTGCTTGTCACTATCTTGCAAAAGCTTATTAACTTTTTAATCTGGCCTACTCAGCTGGAGGGGCGCCGCTGTTTATACCGTGTTATGTGGCTAAGTTTCACTTGTTCTATTATTATTATTATTATTGTGTTATCTATTTTAAATGCTTTAATGGATGGCTTTATTATGCTTCCTCCCTGTAGCTTTTAGCAAAGGATGCAACTGGAAAAAAATCAAATAAATAAACGTATATTAAGTCACCCAGTATACAAAAAGAGTAGTAAGGTTCATTGCTAGACGATGAATATTTTAGAATCCATTTTGGGAAGTTTTCAAGGCTGTTATTGTTGCTTATTCTGAGAGCAATTGCTCTCTGCTCGCCACTCCCACCCCCACATTTGAACCTTTCATTGAAATCATGTGGGAAATTCAGGTATAGAAACTCCTTCCACTAATGTAGAACAATAACTTATCTGTAACTTAGAGTCTTAGAGAGGCACTGGGGACACTATGAAGTTAAGTGACATACCCAAGGTCACATAGTTCTTAGGATGATAGGAATCACAGAAGGAAGGAACCTTAGGGGCCATCTAGGCCAATTCCCCTATTTTACAGGTAAGGAAACTGAGATCCACCGCCTTGCCTATGGGTACACAAATGGTCACTGTGAGAGGCAGCATTTGAACCCAGATCCTCTGACTCCAATGACAGAGCTGTTTCCCCTACTGAATTTGCACATAGGTATGCCTGTATGCTCCTGGAGAACAGAGATTGTTTCATCTACTGTAACATCACAGCCTAGCACGTAGTAGGCACTTAATAAATCCTTGTTGGGTTCTGATTGATTTCTGATTCCAAGACTGGCTTTCTAAGCACTATTCCACACTGAGATACAATGATAAAAAGAAAAAAAAGATTTCTGAAAAAGGTAGTTAATTTTCACAATTAAAATGTATCTTTAAAAGCTTCCTTTTTGGGTTTTTTTTTAGAGATCTTTTTTTGCATATTTCACATTTGTATATTTCACGTTTAATATCATCACCAAGGCAGTTCTGGCTTATCTATGTGTAGCTAGGTCCTACCTTGGCTCAGACATTCCCAATTCTGTCTATTTTAGGCTTTTTGAAGTTCCTCTTATCACTGCAGAATTCAGATTCAGAGACAGTGAAAAGAAGAGAGATACTGGTTCTTGGCCTTGGGCCCATGCCGAAGAACACGAGCTTGATATGGAAGGTTGGAGAATGAATTTGGGATGTGGGTTGGAACCTTATTAAAAAAAAAAAACACTATTTACATTTTCTTATTAATGAAAAAGTAAACATTGGTTTTCAAAACAACTTACATATATCAAAACCCATCTGCCTGGAATACAAACCTTTAATTGGTTCACTTTTTTTTTTTTAAAGAGCTAGGATTAGTACAGGGAGTTCTTAGTGAGAAATTTTCTCTACTAATACAGATTAGTACCTTTTCTATCATATCTGCCTTCAGACACTTTCTAGCTGCGTGACCCTGGGCAAGTCACTTAATGGGATTTGCCTCAGTTTCCTCATCTGTAAAATGAGCTGGAGAAGGACATGGCAAACCACTCGAGTATCTTTGTCAAGAAAACTCCAAATGGGGTCACGGTGAGTCAGACATAACTGAAATGATTGAACAATAACCAATAGACTTGGACAGGTGCCTGGGGGGTGTTGAGAGGCTAAGAAGACTTGGTCAGGGACCCACGCAGCCAATATACCTTAGAGGAGGGACTTGAACCCAAAGCTTTGACTTTTAGATTGACTTTCTATCTGCTATGACATACTCCCTCTCAGGCCGCTCTTACTCAAGACAATATTTATATCTTAGATGTTCATGAACATAAAGATAGATACCTAGGAAACCCATACTATGTCTAGAGAAATTTGTTATAAGAACCATGATGGCAATGATAGCTAGCATTCATTTATGTAAGATATGTAAAGTCCTTTCCATATGTTATTTAACTTGATTTTCATGAAAACTCTGTGAAGTCATTTTATAGATGAGGAGAGAGTTAAATGACCTTCCCAGGATCACTCAGCAAAATATTTGGGCTGGAATTTGAACTGAGATCTTTCTGACTCCAAGTCCAGCATTCTATCTGCTTTGTCACCTAACTTTTTATATAAGTAGGAACAAATATCTCACAGATTCTTAGAGACTTGGGTGCTGAGAGCAAAGTGGAAAGGGGCCAGATGAGATCTTGTTTCTTTTCCCTACACAAAGCGAGACGCCCTATAGACTCCAATCTGCCAGCCCTGTGAAAATATTAACTGGAATTCCTTAGGCGAGAGCACTTCCTATGTACCTTGGAGTTTTGCCATTTCCAAAAATAACTAAAATGGTTCTGAATCTATTCATCAAAGACCTTGGACACTTTGCTTCTCACCCTCTGTTGCCTCAATGATGAAAGCTTGTATCTTGATTTAGTAGGAGGTGATGGATAAAGCAGCTACCTCCTCATTCAGTGAATTAAAGAGCAGTGAGACTCCTGCTGGTCCTGTGGTCACAGAACCAGGGGTGTGACCTTGGGCAAGTCATTAAACTTCCTTGCATCTCAGATGCAAAAGGACAGGGTTGGGTGAGATGGCTTTAAATTCTTAATCTTATCTATAATGACTCCTTATCTTTTTTTTTCTTTTTCTGCATTCTGAACCTTGTCAGTCTGTTGAAGTCTATGGGCCCTCTCTCAGAGTGTTTTTAAGTGCATAAAAGAAAATGCATAGGATTGCAATTATATTGAAATAAAGTTAACAAAATAGCTTGAAATGACATATCAAATGAGATAACATAGATAAAGTGCTTTAGAAACTTTAATGCATTGTAATAGTAGGGTAGCTAGGTGGAGCAGTGGATAGAGAACTAGTCCTGGAGTCAAGAGGACCTGAGTTCAAATCTAGGCTCAGATAGCTACTAACTGCATGACCCTGGGCAAGTCCCTTAACCCTGTTTATCTCAGTTTCTTCATCTGTAAAATTAAAAATGTCAAAACACTCCTGTATCTTTTCCAAGAAAACCCCAAATGGGCTCATGAAGAGTTGGCTGCGATTGAACAACATAAATGTTAATATTTTTTTTGGCAGTTCTCATATTAAGAACCTCTGATCTAAAGACTCAGAAGTCAGCTTGAAGAATTATTCATATAAATAATATCCCAAAATCTTTAGTAAATTCTTTTCCCATCATCCCCTGGTTTGTTTCCCCTGCTGTTAGAAGAGGCTCAGATTCACGGGGTCTGTGGGCCGCAGCCTTCCCATGGTTTGATTAGCTGAGGAATCCCAATAATCTTCTTTGTTGACTGCCTGCTCCATCACCCTTCTCTTTTCATCTGATCTAGGATTCAGTTAAGTTTTCCTCTTAGTCTCTTTCTTCTTCTCTGCTGCCGTCTGTCCTTCTGCACACCACCCCTATCTCGGGTCGGCTTGCACCGATCATGTTTAAAGGTCACTCATTTTGTTCGACAGGCAGCCAAGCCTGACAGTGGCTTAATGATACCTGAACAAACCATATTAAAATGACATCGCATGTGATCCTAAATAATTATCGGCTAAGAGGAGAAGAAAGCAAATATGCTTCTGTGCAGGAAACCTATGCTGAAGATATTCGTTAAAATGCTAAACTCTATTAACCAATTACATAAAAACCTTTTCAATTGCCTTGCTTCATTTCAAACATAGCACAGGCTATTTTGTCTGTGACCTCAAGTGTAACAAAAAGCTACAGAAAGCCATTTGTGTCAGGAGCTGGACTACAGAAGGACAACTAATTCTAATTAGTACGAATTCCCCACAGGCCAGAGGGAGGCCGAGTGCAGGAACCAACTGTCTAATGCTGTTTCTAGCTTGCAACAGGTGGGTTGAGGCCTACCAAAGGTTGTCATGGCAATAGCTAATGGTAGACCTTTAGCGGGACACCAGTAATTAATTGAGTGCATGTCCAGCCTTTGAATGTGATATCTTTTAATACACTTCTGAACTGAAGGAGATTGCCTCTTCTAATTGGTTAAAATTAAAGCAGCAGAAGGATTTGCCAAGAACTACAGAGATGTGATGCAAGGCTATTTGGACTGCTTAGACTGGAATTCTTTGCATATTACTGCAATAAGGTGTTACCTACCCCTCCTCCATGTCACTACCACCCCCAGTGATCATGGAGAAAGGTATTTGCTTCTTATAACACTGATGAATTTCTACAAGATGCCACTCTATGCATGTAATGCATCATTACTCAACATCTGAAACCTATAAAAAACATAACATTAAAATTCTGAAAAAAATTATCAGAAGAATGGAATTTGATTTCCAACTTGTAGGGTTTGAAGGTGGGAAGGGAAGGCCACTTCTTAAGTATACCCTGCTGTCATGTTATGACCTTTTAGTTGACTGTAATTCTTGAGTTCCTAGTCTCATTTGGGAGTAGCAACAGCCCTGGTATGGTATTGGAATGGAGTCAGGGTAGAAGGACTTCGCCTAATGAACGTCCCACAGGAATTCTTCTAGACCCACAGAGTCCCCTCTCTGACAGCTTTTAAAGTAACTCTGCAAATCACTTCCAATCTGAAATTGGTCCAGGGTTCAAACTCAAAGGAAATTGATATAGTGTTTTCTAGACTTATATTGTGTGACAATCAATTTCTATGCCTTTGCACAGACTCTCTCCAAAGCCTGGAATACACTCCCTCCTCTCCCCCATTTATTTTATATATTATATAATATAGATTAAATGTGTGTGTATGTAATTTTTAAATATAGTGAGCTTTCCCTTGGTGAAAAACAAATTATTTTCAGTTCTACTGAAAGGACTGAATATATACATTTATATGTTACATATGTCCATATTCACATATATTTATAAATATATATACATATATGCAGATGCCTACATTTTTTTTGCCACTTGATGTTCCTTAGGTGACTACTTAGGTTAGAAGTCTTTGTTCCCCTTTCCATTCTCTAAGTGCTAGTTGATGGGGAGGTTTCTTCCCCAGAGGGAGAACTGAAGGAGATCTGGGTACTTTCATTCTTTGAAGAAGTTTCCACATAATTAAGTGGTTTGAGTGTCCTAGCACGACTGTTGGAAGTCATAGGGTTATAGATGTAGACCTAGAAGGGCTCTTGGAGGTCATCAGATTCATTTTGAAGATGAGGGACCGGAGGCACAGATAGGTCTTTGGGTTACGGAATCAGACCTGGAAGGGACCTTCGGCAACTAGGTGGCTCAGTGAAGAGAGTTTTGGACTGGGAGTTCAACTCCAGCCTCAGACACTTATTAGCTATGTGACTTCTTTTGCCTTGGTTTCCTCATCTGTAAGATGAGCATCATAATAGCACTTCCTCCCAGGATTGTGGCTATGCCCAAGTGAGGCAGCATGGATAAAATGATCTGCAAACCTTAGTCTTCTGTAAGTGCTAACTATCATTATTATTGTTATTGTTACTCTACAATAACTGCAAGTCTGAATAGGATGCCTTGTTAGGAAGCCTTGTGCTGCGGTACATCATATCAGGGCGTGCTCATGCCTGTTCACACTGTAAAGAATGTCGTTAGAGACATGTAGGACCAAAAAAATATCATGGGGTGTTCCTGCAGCAAAAGGGAGAGCAGTGGGACAGTCAACCAATGGACTGGTCATGTGTTCCAATAACCTCCAGGCAAAGTCAAGAGAGCATGGGGAAGGCCCTCAGCACACTGGGTGGTCCCCTAGTGATGAAACAGTGGTATGTCTAAGTGTCACACAGGATGGGTATCACCTGGCACTGTGGGAGGGAGTTACCTACACAGATAAAGTCACAAATTCAGTGGTGTATTCTGTCAAATTATGTTGTTGTTTTTAATCACTTTTCAGTTGAGTCTGACTCTTTGTGACCCCGCTTGGGATTTTCTTGACAAAGACAGTGGTGTGACTTGCCATTTCCTTTTCCAGTTCATTTTACAGATGAGAACTGTCTGCAAACAGGATTAAGTGACTTGCCCAGGGTCACACAGCTAGTAAGTGTTTGAGGATGAATTTGAACTCAGGTCTTCCTAACCCCTGGCCCAACACTCTGTCCACTGTGCCACCTAGCTTCCTTGCCAACTCATATTCACTGCCATGAAAAGTGTCATTTATATTATTCATTGCAGCAAATAACCAGTTTCTGGACTGTAGACCTCAACAGGAGAATGACTACGGAGGAAGGGAATGTTTAAACATGCTTTCTTCACCACCACCTTTAACTAAGGAGACCACTGGATTATTCTCAGATTTACTCTGTCTCAGCCTTAGATCCGCTAATGCTCTGGAGAATCATCCCCAACCATAGCGGTTGTGTCATGAGAATGATTTTATTAATAAAACTCCTTCAATGTGACCTCATGGGATTTTCCACTGCCATTGTTTGGGCATCACTAGGGGCAAAAAAATGAGGCCCCTTTTAATAACACATTTACATAAGTTGATCTGAACGATCCCCATGTGATGGTGTATCTCCAGGGCTGGCCTGTCATCTTGGAACAGCCTAAGGTGCTGGTCCCAAAGAGACTAAAACCCAAGAATTAACTAGTCTTCATAAAATGGGAACATCTCTACAAGCAGTAAAACAAATGATTATCATTTCTTTTTGGCGTTGGACTATGCCAAGCTAGAGAAAAACAGAGCTTTCAAACGCCGACAATCTGGTATATTGAAGTATGACCATTATTTTTTTATTTTCCACATTTTTGGTCCAAAGACAGTTCTGAGTAATTGATTCCCATAATGAGCTATGGTTCGTTAGTCAATTTAATTTATAATTGAATTGGATGGATGTAACTCTGTGTAAAATTGTCTCTGAAGAATCTGTTTTGTTCGTCTGTTCAACTTCTGACAGGGATGGAAGAAAATCTAAATTATTCCCTCCTGCAAGAGGGAAAAATTCAGTCTCAGCCTCCCTGGTGAAATTAAGAGAAAAAAATATTTTTAATAGTTGCCATGCAAAAATATTATGGCTTTACTAAAATTTATACAAGCATATCAATTAACACATTCATGACTTGAGAGACTGCTTTAGTGATGGGAAAATGTGCTGGAGGCCACAGCCTTTTACAGGCACATGGAAAGGTTTCTCCTTATTAGAATGAGCTCCAGGTCTCTCTACATTTATTTTTATCAGTTATTGACAAGGCTTGTCTTATTACTACAGAAATATACCGTGGAAACAATGGCTCTAATTCTCCAGGTGTTTTGCAATCATTGTAACTTGTATTTCCCATACATTCCTGGAACAGTGTAATTTGGGGGAGCAATTATTAAAATAACCATGTGGATTTTTTTCCCCCTCTAAGTTCTGAAAAGGCTGTCAGGATTTTAAAAAAAAACAAACAAAACCAACTTTAATTGTTAACAATAGATTCTTTTTCCCCTCCCTTGTCCAAAGATTATCTTACTTCCCGAGTTCTTTATCTTAAAACTTCTCCCCATGCATGCGCACAAAATAAAACCATCATTATGTACAAGGAAATGTTTTACAGTTAATGCCATCTAAGACACTCTCCAAGTGCCAAAATGCATAGGATTTTGGTAAAAGGCAATCTGCTCTAGCAATATAATGCATGCAAACTAGTCTTGTCTAAAACCTGAGGCAGGAACTGTGCACATTGCCTTGGATGGCACCTATGGAGTTGGCTTTGATACTATGCCCAGAATTGGGTTGCATGCTGTGATCTGAACGAAATTTAATCATTTTTTAGAAGCCAGGGGCCTTTGAGGTGCTCTTGTTCCATAAGACTTATTATAGCTAAGAAAGACTAAGGTATATGCATTATTATTCCTTGTTAACAATGGTAATGCAGTAATAAGCTCTAATGATGAACTGCTGTGTGAAATAGGTTTAGGCTGATATAGAATGGGGAACTATGACAATACATATCTGTTCTACATAAACACCGTACCAAGCCAGCAAGGGCATGAAACGACATCCCATAATCTGATAAAGAAAACACTATATTGCTTTTTAAGTATTCTATTTGTGTGGTCTGTAATCTAATCATTTACAAACGTAAATATTTGATATAATTACAATGATGGTAGGAATGGTGGTGAGCCAAAGATGGGTCAGATGGTCGTATTCACTATTATCAGTTTTGAGAGAAATATGTTTTTGTGAAATTCTTTCTCCGGCCCCCTCCCCCTGCCTACCCTTACTCCCTTCATTATTTGAGTGCTAAAATGGAAATCAGGTGAGAGAAGGTTTAAGTTTGTGGAATTTTTCTTTTTTCTCTTCTGTTCTAAGGAGTTATGCTATATTCTTCAAATTGTCTTGGCTTTCAGAGAAGGGATTTGTTAAGAACTTTATCTGTTGAGCTATGGTTTATAGATATCTACAGGTTCTGTCCAGTCCTTAGTGTCTACGATAAGAGTAAATAAATGATTTAGCTGAATTTAGCTATCCATTCCTACAACATATAATCCAGAGGAATGAATGAAAGTAGACCTGTGCAGACTTGTGCAGACCTGTCTGGCACAGATGAGGTGGGTTTGGATCAACGATTGACTCCTTGGTCTGACGTTCTGGACTTTCTGTGGTTATGTCTTTGCTTCCTTTTGGAGCCTTGAATGACCAGGTTTTTGCATGTGTGAGTCCTTGGAGGTCAATTATACCTTCTGTCTGTTCCCATTTCTCCTAGTAGAGCTTCCTTTTTTCTACTTGCTCACATTTTACCCTTATGTTAGTGACCAATTGAGATTCAACCTGTTTTATTATGTCTTCCTTTCCCAGGATCCTCTCTGCCAGAGTGCTAGAAGACATTAAAATACAGGTGGGAATACTCAAACACTAGAAGAAATCATAGCATTATAACAAGGAGGTTTTGCCTATAGTACAAGGAGAATAAGGGTTCCTAATCCGTGGTCCATAATGTCCATGAAGTTGGAGGAGTAAAAAAAAAAAATCTCTCTCTCTTTCTCTCTCTCTCTCTCTTTCTCTCTCTCTCTGTACACACACATACACACTATCTTTCTTTTCACAAACCTCTAACTGAAATTTATAATTTCCTTCAACAATGAATTTAGAAACAAAAACAACTGTTTTTCAGAGAAGGATTCCATAGGCTTCTTCCCTAGGCTACAAAAGAGGTCCACGATACAACATAGTTAAGAAGCCCTGAAGTAGATGGGACATTGGGACTATGGTGCAAGCATATGAAGACCAAGATTTTCATAAAATTCCAACTCTTCCATCTTCTTCTTCTTCTCCTCCTCCTACTACTATACTAGGAACTGGACCAGAGATTTCATTGATACAGGGAACTCCCAGATGAAGGGGTTTTCTTTACCACTAAAAGTTTGCATGTGATGGCCGAAAGATGAAATGACAAAGGAAATGGAGTTTCCATATTCTGAGCATATTGATTTATTGAGCAGTGCATGCCAATTATCCAACAAAGCCTAAAGAACTGAGAGATTAAGCGATCTGCCCAGAGTCGTGTAGCCAATATAGGTCAAAAGTTGGATCTGAACTTGAGTCCTTCTGTCTTCAAGCCTTGTTCTACCATATTTCTTTTGGGAATTATTATTGTCAACAACAACCACCACCACCACAACAATAAATCACACTGCCAAGAAAGATAGCATGGTATAGTAGATTGAAAGCAGCTTTTGGAGTCAGGAGGAACCAGGTTTAAGTCTCATATTTGACATGTCCTAACTGTGTGAATCTGGACAAGCCAGCATCTCTCAGTTCCTTAAGCTAGAAGTCAATCAATCAACCAAAGATCAATCAATATACATTTATTAAGTGCCTACTATGTGTCAGACACCGTGCTTAGAGCTGGGTAGGGTGGGAGATCAAATATAGTCATTCCTCCCAAGTGTAAAATATTTATCAAAATAAGTCAAAATACAATAAAACATAGATAATCTGAAATTATAAAGCCAAGTCAATATTAAGGCTGCAGACATCTTTATGTACAGATTAGTGACCCTGTTTCAATTTTGAGTTGGACAGCACTGCCCTTACCAGTTCTCTGAGACGATCAGCTTGCCGAGTGGGTATGGTCTGCCTTCATAGATAAGAGTTTCTCCCTGGTGGGTTCTTATAGCTTTGAAGTCTGAGGTCTATTTCAAAAACAGAGTCTAAGACATATGTAACGTGTGAAGGTTTGAAAAGGGCTTTGCATATATTACCACAACCCTGGGCGATATGGGTTTTTGTTTTCCCTACTTTGTAGATAAGGAAACTGAGACAATCTAAGGTTAAGTGACAAAGCCAGGGTCACACAGTATCAGAATCAGCCCAGGATTTCTTGACTGTCCATCAGTGTTCTGCTGCTTCTCCACAACAAGAGAAATAACAAAGATATTTGGTAGGATCATATTTTTAGGTCTGCAAGGACACTTAGAAGCTATGGGAGCCATCTGGTAGCGATGGGCCTGGAGTCAGAAAGATGGAAGACCTGAGTTCAAATTTGACCTCAGATACTAGTTGTACCACCCTGGGCAGGTCATTTAACCTTCATTTCCCTCAGTTTCCCCAACTGTAAAATGATAATAATAGCACATCCCTCCCAGGATTATTGTGATTGAGATAATGTTTGTAAAGCACTTCGTTCCTGGCACATAGTAGGTGCTATGTAAATGTTAGATATTAATATTACTTATCTATTAGGAGCCTCAATCTATAAGCTATAGATAATAATGGCTATCGTACTTAAGAGATTATTTATGGGGGTCCCTTCTCCTCCTTTATGCCCTTTCTTTCCTTCCTCCCACCCTCTGTTACCTTTAACAGTCTGGATTTACAGATGAAAAAAGCAAGGCACTGAGTGTTCAAGTATTTGCTCAGGGTCACACAACTAATGTTTGAGGCAGGATTTGAACCCAGACCCTCCTGACACCTGAACCAGTCTCTACTATCCTAGTCAATTTTTGGCATGTTTATTAAGCCTGTTCTTTATATAGTGGTTTCTGTAACAGAGAAAAATAAAACACAATTCATTCCCACATACAGAATCCTCCCCAGCGGTGGTAGGTTTGAATACAGCTTATGTGCATCTACACAAAACACAATTTTGCCTCATCAGGTGAATGAATCCACTGGAGACCACTTATATTGTAATTGCTCCATGCCTACTGAGGACTTTTCAGCACGCCTCATTTTTAATGCAAGCCAGGTATGTGAAATGGATTGAAAGGTGAATCTCAAAATATCCCGTAACAGTCCTCAATTGAGTGTCCGTCATTCATACCTAGTACACAGTTCAATGAGGGCAAACTCTGGCGCTCAGGTAGGTAGCGTCACAGTGAGTAATGATTCGGGGCAGTGGGATCACTTATGATCAATCAATCAACTAGGAACCAATCCAAATTAGAGTTTCACTTTGGTCCTTAAACCCTTTTGACCATGCTTTTGAGAAGTATTGTTTTTAATCTAACGTATGAGATCAATATTTGGAATCAATAAGCGTTCATTTCCAACTAACAAGTTACGGTGGCTAGTGGGTTCCTCTAAACATTTTCATAGCAAGGAAATCTTTGTTGGGCTGAGTACTGAGTTGTAAATATGTCCAATTTTAAGAGATGACCCCCTTAGAAACAAATAAACAAACCAGTCCTGCTCCAAGACAGCTTTCAGAGTTCGCCACTCACAGATAAGTGCACCCTTTTTCTAGGATTTCCAGCAAAACCACCATGACCTTCACGCTGGGTGGCAGTTTCATTCCAGGCCCAATAAAAAACAAAACATTACTTATTGATAACTTTGGCCCTTGTGAAATTTTACAGTAGATTCTATGTGATGGGCTGAAAGACCTTACAAAGACATTAAGGAATACTGTAGTTGATTGAGTGAAGAACAAGAAGGCTGTAGAGCCAAAATAATGGCCGTATGAATTTCCAGACTGTGCGTGTGTAAATGGAGGAGCATTATTAATCACCTACTGTATGCCAGGTACTGAGATAAGCAATTTACAGATATTATCTCATTCAATACTCAAAACCACCTTGGGAGGTAGATGTTATTATTATTTTAGAGATGAAGAAACAGAGACATGTAGACATTAAATGGTTTATCTAGGGTCTCACAGCTAGGAAGTATCTGAGGAAGGATTTGAACTTGGGACTTCCTGATTCTAGACTCAGAGCTCTATCCACTGTGTCAGTTAGCTACTTTAAGAATAAAGATACTTGTGATTCCCAGTTGGGTTCTGGGGAGATCTTCAGTGTTGTTAAAATGATAGGAGAAATAATAATTCTCCTAAAATTGTTATTTATATTAGATTAGAAGCCACTCGAAGGCAAGGTCTATATTCTTTTGTATTCTTCATCATACCTAGTATGGAGCTGAGGAAAGATTTGCTATTCAAGTATCTACTGACATTTCATAGACCAATATTATCTCTGAATAAGACATAGTTTCGTGGCACCAGGATAATGGAGTAATCCTCAACATCATATATGTCCATTTAGTTGCCAAAGCTTTCCATTTCTACCATGATAACTCTTGAAAATGGATCCTTTCTCTCTATCCCCACAGCTGCCACCTCCTCAGGCCCACATCTCCTTTCGCCTGGACTATTGCAATGGTCTCCTAATTGGCATCCCTACCTCAAGCCTCTCTTCACTCCAGTCCATTCTCTGCACAGCTGCCAAAGGTTTTTCTAACTCCCAGCTGACCATGTCATTCCTGGATCCCTACTCAATAAACTCCAGTGGCTCCCTATTGCTTCTAGGCCTAGATCATACATACACTCCAATACTTAGTGATTAAGCCCTTCATGACTTGGCCCCGACCTTTGTTTCCAATTTTATTGTACATTACTCAACTTCCTGCACTCAACAGCCCAGCCAAAATAGTCTCATGCAAAGTATTTCATCTACTGTTTCTGTGTGTTTGTACTGGCCACCCCCCGACCTGGAGCATCTAACTTCTTTACCTCTGAGTCATGAGATCCTTCTCTTTCCTTAAAACATAATATCTATCACAATAAATCTTTCTTGATCCCCCCCCCAGAGCTAACACCTTCTCTCTTGAACTGCCTTATCATTAATAACCTTGTTTTCATTTTCTATACGTGCGTTCTGAATATGCACACATTATCTCCTTGATTAGAATGCAAGTTTCTTGTAAGTAGGGATTATTTTATCCTTTATCTTTTTGTCCACAGTACCTTGAAGAGGTGCTTAATTAATGCTTCTTGATTGATTGACCACAGGTTGTGGTTCCCTTGCCATAAATGAAAGGATACCCTCTCGGGATGATGACATTGTTATTGTGAGACAAACTGTTGTTCGTAAATTTGGTGCTATTTCTGCCATAATTCTTACCTGTCTGACTCCATAGTCCTCCTTCATCCCACTTAACTATTGTATCTGAATTTTTCATGAATCCCATTTTGTCCACTGGATTTGTTGGTAATGGCTTAATTTGACTTGACTTCGCATAGGACTCTGATTACTGTCTTGACTCACAGTTTAGGCCATACACCAGTCCCCACTCCAGGCCTGCTTTCTCTGGCTCTCTCAGACCCTCTTAGTTACTTTTTTTTTTCTTTTTGGAGGGGGGAAGGAAGGGCGATTGAGGTTAAGTGACTTGCCCAAGATCACATGGCTAGTTTTTGTGTTAAGTGTCTGAGGTCGAATTTGAACTCAGGTCCTCTTGACTCCAGAGCCAGTGCTCTATTCACTGCACCACCTAGCTGCCCCTCTTAGTCACTCTTACACTAGTACTTTGTAGGCTTGAGGACAAGACACCATTTTCCTGTGGTCCTCCAACTTGGCCATAAGAACTGTAGTTAACCATCTTGTTTCTTAAAGCTGTGAAATATAATTATGAGACAGGATAGACTGAAAAAACTTTCGCAAAATAAGCTAGATGATATACAAGACTTAAACTATTCTGAGTTTTTAATAATTCAAGTAATTCCATAAGAAACCAAAACAGATAGTGATAATTCATAGTATTATGAGTACTTGATCAAAAGATTGAAAACGAGTTGGAGAAGTATTATTGAAGGGCATCTTTATTAGGAACCACCTCTCCCATAGTATGACTCCAATTTCTGCTAAAGAGAGTCACTTTCCAAAGGTCATTCCTTACTCTTCAGGGCACTGATGCTATTATACTGATTACTAACCCAGATTCTGGGACTGTGGGATGATTAGGCACCCTCCAGGCCTTTTTCAAACTCCAGAAGTGAAGGGACTAAAGATAAAGACTTATTTCTTGAGGCAACATGGCCTCTGAGCATTTTCTTTCACCAGACACTGGGAGCCAAGGAGTCCAACTACGAGAAGAATAGCTAAAAGGACCAAGACAAGACAGATGGCAGAAGGTGACTCAGGCCTTTAGAATGCCTTTACAGTCAATCAAAGAGCTTCCCACTCACCATGTGGTCAATCAACCAGAACCAGTTGCAGAATGTCTATTCATACTCCAATGTCTCTCCAAAGTATTTCTATTTTATGTCCTCAAGATTCTCCTGGAAGAAGCCTCCTCCACGTGAAGAAACAATGTTGATATACCCATTACAATGGCAATAATGAGGAAGGGGAGCCTGTGGACAATTTTTTCCTGAAAACATTGATAATGCCTAACCAAGTGGCCATTTTCTTCTGATGGAACCAGCTTTAAACACCTCTTCCTCGATGGGTTGCCCAGTTCCCAGAATGTCCACCACTTCTAAGAGCCTCTTTTTTTTCTCAGAGAAAGAGAGCTAGCAGGAGTTTCAGGTGAAATATTAAAGCCAAGAAACTACTCAGGGAGAATGAACTAGCCTAGCCAATAATGTACTAGAGAAAGGAAGCATAAAAATTGAGAGTAGGAGCCAAACTATCCATGTTTTCAGTATTCCATCAGAGAAGAGAACAAGCTGCTTACTCCCATTTATGGATACACTAATGCCTGCTGTGCTGAAATTAAACACTGCCTAGACCAGGTATTTAGAATGCCCATCAGAAAAGAGATTAAAAACAGTAAATCTCAGACCCATGAGACCAGGACTGAATCTGGCAAGGAGCCTACTCTACACAAGGAGTCCTCCTATTCTTGGAGGCAGCAAACTTCATCCTGACCAGGCAAGACCTATGAAAGATCATTTTCTTCTCTCTCTCTCTCTCCTCTTTTTCTTCTCCCTCTCTTTGATTCTTCAATCCTATTCTTGACTAAAATAAAACTTATTCCCAAAGAGAAGGAGGAAGTCTTAATGCCCCTAGATAAGGGGGGGGGGATTTCCTGAAGGGGATGATGGTGATATGTAAGCCAGAGAAGGGACTCCTCCTTAGATCCTGGAGGACGAGCTCTATAGAAAGAGAAGAAAGCTACAAGCAAATTAATATGAGTATTGTATAAGTTGTTACAGCATCACCAATGCAATTAAGCAAGCGTCAGTTATGCACCTAGTATCCACAGGGCACTAAGCTAGGTGTTGAGATTAGAAAGTATACGTGGAAAATGTAGCCTTCACCCTCAAGGGACATGTGTTCTTATCCAGAAGACAAGGTTTATGTGCAAACATCCTATTTCACAAAAGAGTTAAGCTACAAGGTGGGGAAAACTAGAATCACTTAGCTGGGAGAAAAGGGAAGGAACTTGGTGCATTGGACGAAACACTGCCTTTAGAGCCAAAGAACCTGGGTTTGAATCTTGTCTCTGATACTTACTACTTGTGTGACCTTAGGCAAGTCACTTTACTTGCCCTGGCTCTCAGTTTCCCCATTTATAAAATAAAGAGTTGGATTGGATGGACCCTAAATCCGTTTCTAGATCTAGACATAGGATCCTAAGGCTCAAGGTGGTATGTATATATCTGTCACGTGGAAGAGGGATTAGATTTGCTTTGTTTGGTCCCAGAAGACAACACGGAGACTTGGATCAAAGTTGCAAAGGGACAAATGTGAGTTTGATATTCGAAAATTAAAATGAAAGGAGAAGTGGTCTGCTTTAAGTGATGGTGGGTTCCCTTTACCTGGAAGAATTTAAGTAAAGGTTGGGTGAGTACTTGTCATGTGTTTGAGTGGGGTATGGGTTGGATTATATGGCCACAGAGAGTCCCTGGACTCTAAACTCTGGGAACTTGTGAGTTCTTCTTATGTTAGCCAAGAAAAAGATAGTTTAATCTTAGTGTCCATCAAGATGGAGATGATCATCCCATTGTCCTCTGTATTGATCTGAACTAATCTAAAGTATTGCAAACACTTATGGCTATCACATTTTATGAAAGATGCAGTGAAGGCTGGTGAGGGGAATGAAAACTATACCAGAAGGGAATACATTCAAGGAACTGGGAATGCTTAGCCTAGAGAACAGACAACTTTGAAGCCGTTTTCAGTATTGGCAGGTCTGCCTTATGAAAGTGGGATGAGACCTTTTCTACTTGGCCTCAGAAGGGAGAATCTTCAACTATGATTGAAAGTTATAGGGAGATTTCAGTTTTCTATTAGGAGAAGCTTTCTAGCCACCCACACTGTCTCAAAATGGAATGAACTGCCAAAGCATGCATCAAGTTTCCCTTCCTTGGAGGTCAGTAGGAGTGGGAAAGTCTCTACTCATTGAATTTATAGAGAAGATTCCTACCAGGTTATGACAGGGATCCTGTTATACCAGATGAGCACTGAGGTCCATTAAAACTTTGAGATGCTAGGATTCAGGAGATCTTATCCAGTACCAATATGTCATGACTGTACTTCCTTCAGATTCCAACCATATGCTTCCTGGCTCTGATTTTCAAGTTTGTTTTTATTCTGTCGTTGTTATGAGCATTGAATGTGGAACCTGAAGAATTGATGTTGAATTTTGTGTGACTTTGGACGAGTCACTTCCCCTCCTCTGGGTCTTGGTTTTCTTGTATGTAAAACAAGGGCATTAGACTTGATGGTCTGGAAAATCCCTTCCATCTCCAAATCTATGATCCTGTAATCTGATGATAATTAGCATACATTGTTGACAAGTTTGTGCCACTGCCACCATTGTTTAACTTAAGCCATGACCAAAAACATTCAACTCCTTCAACCCTGTTGTTATGTAACTCCCCCACCCTAACTCATCTTACCATATTAAAAAGTGAATTTGCTCCAAATAAACAGGAAGACTCATGAGTCCTTAATGCTGTTTGGCAAGATGGAAAACCCAGAAGGAATGCAGACTTGCTTTTTGGTTACCACCAGCAAGCAAATGCTTTGTAGTTTGGAATAGAAGACTTTTTGTACGAGCTGTCGAGCTGGAGTTTATCTTTGACTTGCAAGCTTGCTTTTCCTTTTGGGTGTATTTTCATCCAATACCCTACCAGATTTATATATGCAATATAACCCAGTGGATGATGTACAGTATGCAATATTGGTATTGTTGGGACCATCAATTTTAAACAATAAAAAGTTAAAAAGACAAATGTAATGATAATGGTGAACAAAAAGAAATCAATATTTTTCTAACTTTTCATTTCTGCCTGTCCTCTATTCACTATTTGACTGTGTTATTCCATTCTTCTCCTTGGTTTTGTTTCTTTCTTTCTTTCTTTCTTTCTTTCTTTCTTTCTTTCTTTCTTTCCTTCTTTCTTCCTTCCTTCCTTTCTTTCTTTCTTTCTTTCTTTCTTTCTTTC
>CM053586.1:330526371-330598766 GCA_028646515.1 Pseudochirops corinnae
TTCCTTCCTTCCTTTCTAACAATTTTCCTCAAATTCTCCAGCTACCTCCTCTTATTTTTGTATTTGTGGCTCACTTTTTAATCTACTAAGTTTTTTCATTTATTAATTCTTTATATCATCCTGTTTTCTTCTTTCTTCCCCCTCCCAGGTCATTTTCTCTCTTTAAATATTATTCCTCTGTGCCTTCATTTTTTTTTCTTTAAAGGCTCCTTCTTTTGTCTTTCTTCTTTCTGCTTCCTCCTTTTACATTTTGTTTTTGTTTCTCCTGGCTCTTTCTCAATGGATCTCTCTTCTTCCCTCATTTCAACTGGATCATGTCCTCTCTGATTTTTTCATCCATCCTCCCTCTCACTCCCTTTTCTGTTCTTCTTTTTGTTGGCTAATTTCTATTCTTTTCCTTCCTTTACTTTTTTTCCCCCACTGGATTTATTTTATCCCTTTTATAACCTGGTCCAGAAATGTAGTGAGTACTCCTCATTGCTATGCTTTTTCATTGTAGTAGCATGACCATGGGAAATAAAAGGTGTTCACATGGACTGTTTAGGAAAACAATTGCCCATCATCAAGCTGTTTGGGATACAATCTGAGTACATTTTCAAGACTTGAAATACATTAACTCAGACCCTACCAGATGTACCTGGATTATTGAACCTTAGCACTCCATTCTTCCTATATGGAATTCTTAGCTTGCAAGCTGTCAGTTTCTCCACCTTTCCAGTCATTTAAGCATAACATCAACTATCATAAATTTTTGTGGATCAGCCAGATTTTTTTTTATCCTTGTAAAGAATGTGATGTTACTGGGTTTAGGATCTCTAGACTAGATAGCATTATCTGGATGGATTTCGACACACTGGTGACTTGACTCCACCTTTGAGTAGTCAGGATACTCTGGGAGTGAAGACCAGAGCCCCTTGGGATGAAATGACTGGGAAAGAAGTCTGGTGGGAATTCTTGATCCAAACCCTGGAGGGTCTGGCCAACACCAGTGTTCATTGGTACTAGAAATTCCTCTGACAGAACCACTTGCTCAATACTCATAGAAATGTAAAGGAAAATAGCTTTGAAAGACCTTTGTACTGTGGTCAATAAATCAGACAGAATTCATGATTCAGAAACCAAATGATGAAGCATTTCCCCTGTCTTGTGGCATCAAGGTGATGTACTGATGGTGCAGAATGAGACACACTTTACGTACAGAGATAACTTGTAGCCTTGTTTTTGCTTAACTCTATTTGTACCAATTATTCTTGACTACACATTTTTTATTTTTAACTTTTTATTATTGAAAATTTATGATCCCACCAACACTTTTGTAGAAAAAGGAGGTGTGTAGGTAGTGATAGTGCTACAAGAAAGAAAAAAGAAAGAAAGGAAGGAAGAAAGAAAAGGAAAATAAATGAAAGGAGGAAAGTCATCAATTTTTTTTTTGCCTTTTGGAGGGAAATTGGGGTTAAGTGACTTGCCCAAAGTCACACAGCTAGTTTTTGTGTTAAGTGTCTGAGGCCAGATTTGAACTCAGGTCCTCCTGACTCTAGGGCTGGTGCTCTATTCACTGCGCCATCTAGCCACTCCCAAAAGACATTTTTAAAAAGGAAAAGAAAGAAAAGGAATAAAGAAAAGAAGAGAAAGGAAGTATATTGGAATGCTTGTGTTCGCAAAGTTCATAAAAAGGAATCCCCTCTCCAAAAAATTCTGCTTTTGGATGGTGGTCAATCCACCAAGCCTAATAACCCCTGGAGGGGTAGACCACTACCATAGAATGAGCCGTCAGATCCAAAGCAAGGGCAATTGGGTGAAAATCTTACCTCTACCACTTACCGTTCCTATAACCTTGACAAAATTGCTTAGCCTCCTGGGTTTCCATTGCCTCATCTGTAAAATATTGGGGTAGGACTAAACTGTTAAATTTCCCTTAAACTCGTGATCTATGACCATATTTGAGGGTTTGATAAAGAAAAGCTAGCAATGACATAGAGAGAGAGCACTTCCTGAGCTCTGGATCGAAGGCGAACCTTGAAAGTTTAAATTTTTTTTTTCCCCTGTTCTAAATGGGAAGGAATAAATGTTCTAATTTTTACAAACCTGGTAAATTCTTGACATAGAAGCTGAGAAAAGCTGTTGGAAAACAGGCTTTTGGTGCTAGAAGCAGACCCAGGAAGTGCATTTTTTTCCTTGTCATTAAAATTCACCCCTCCCCTCTTTGTCCCTTGTTGGCTATAAAAAACTCAAAGGCCTAATTATGTGTATCCTTGGCTATTAAAAAACATAAATGGAAATACTCTACAGAAACTAGCTGCTATAATCTTTATTTACAGAGAGTATACATATTGCTAGAACCTTCTTTCCTGAGAGCCCTCAGCGAGGCTCTCCGTTACTTTACCTATAAGATGACCCATCATAGCCCAGCTTCTCTGAATGCCTCACATATTAGTTTATGAAGAGTGTTTAACTCATCAGTTGAAATAATGAAATTAAAACTTCATCCAAAAACATTTATTAAATGTTTAATATTTCATAGTAACTTAAATAAATGTCTTTAAAAATTGCAAGGGCTCTTACATCCACTGAACTGTTAGAAAATGGAAAGAGAAAGAGCAGATACCACCAAATATGTTATAGATAAGGATATGATAGCCCCAAGAGGCTAAGGGAATAGTCCTAAATAGCCAGGGCTAGAACTGAGTTCAGAATCTGGGATTATGGACTGAAGGTCCAGTGTTCTTTCTGTTAGACACCATTACTGAAAACAGATTCTATAGGCTTCATTATCATTCTTCGATATATCACTGGTCTTTTAAAAGATACTTACCTATCTTGATTTTTTTCTTTCTTTAAATGCTCTCTGTCTTTCCAAAGGTACTCCTTAATAATTTGCCTAAGTCTCGCTCTCTGTGCTTTAAGAAGCAAGCAAGAAAATAGACCAACAAAAACCCCCTAGTCTCATTGGGCTTCCTTAGTGAAAGGAAGAATTCAGCATGTGTGTAGGGGTGGTGAGAGAGGAGGATGATGTATCAGGATAGAGAGTAGAGGGAGCTGAAAAAGGTGAGGGAGGTGGGGAGTGGACCATCAAATTACAAAGGGTTATAGTTCTAAGATGGAAAGGGTGACTGGAAATCAACATGGAAACCTGAGGCAGAAATATACAAATAGGGTCCACAACTTATTAAAAACCAGGGTGTGGAGAGATGTGGGAGAACATTTTTCCTACCCATAACTCTGTGGGAAATATAAATGAAATAGATCATTTACATAACTGCATAATGTGCCTAGATATAACAGATTATTTGCATAACTGCATAATGCCACTAATCATGGAAAAAAAGACTTAAATATTTCTGGGATGCTAACATACAGAATTATATAAGCTTTGCATATCAACCAATAATCACAGGCTTCTTTTCTTTCTAGACTGTCCCCCCGAGTGCAGGGCAGGAGAGGGGGTGCATAGGTGTGTGACTCTTGGAATAAATGAACCAACCACTCCACCATCAGGGAAGGAAGGGAGGAGAAGTGATTAAGAATCCCAATCTGAGTTTGACATTCTCAAGATTCTTGCCAGTATTATTAGAGATTGATCGAGACCTGTACTCATTGGGCAGCAAGAGCAAAGTCTATAGAAATTAATTTTCGTTTTAGTAATGAGGAAGAATCAGATCTCCCTCCTTAGCATCATTCACCTTACTTTCTTGTTAACAAAGACGGCATTTACAGACACTAGTACAGGAAAAAAAAAAAAAGCAGCTGGCACAGTTTAGTAAGGTTTAATGATCCTCTTTCATAACCAATGTGGGCTGTTCCCTATTATATATTTACCTTAGTGCAAAAGTTCCTTTGCATGCACAATTCCATTGAGTTCATTATATTTTTTAATACACCTCAGTCTAATTTCAGATCCTGATTTCCCAGTACAAACTAGAGTAACAAATATATAATTATTCTCATAAATAACTCAGCACCTTATATTTCAGGCAAGTTTCACCACAAGGCACAAGTGCCCTATATTAAATTCTTTTAAGTGTAAGTTGATTAAGGTAAAAATTAGTTGTTATTACCTTATGGACATTTTAGTTTTTTAGCAGAATTGCGAAGCTGGGTCTATCACGAGTAGATTTGTTGCCGCCCACAGGTATAATCATTGGGAAAATTAATAATCATGTTCAGTATGACTATAAATCATCGTGGTTTAGGCAATTAATTTCTGTAGAAAAATGAAAGATCTCCAAGTGTTATTATTGTGCAAACTACTTGTTGTGAAGACCCAGATCCAACACAGTCAAATTGCAAATACAGGGTTTCTAATTTCAGAGTGTGATAATACGAGGTCATCAGAGGCAGGGAAGCTGACGATACTGAATAAGTAATGTTGGTAATTTTTAGCAGTTTATGACTGTAGCATTCAGCATGCACCCGCCGGTAGGCAGAATCCCTGAACCAGATGCAGCAGCCTCGAGAGATACTCATTCCAGCAAAGGCAGAGAAAGGGACTAAGAGAAAATGAAGGCACAGGCATTTGAATGAGAATCTTGAGGACAAATGACCAGAACCGTAGGGTTTAAGAGACCCTACAAACTTATTTCTTGGTTTTTTCCATTGACAGTAGAATCACAGGTAAGATCATGGACCTAGATTTAAAGACAGCCAGTAGACAAACATTTATTAAGCATTGACTGTGTTAGAAAACATGCTATCCACTGAGTATACAAAGAAAAAAGAAAAAAACTATATAGTTCTCATCCTCAAAGAACTCACATTTGAATGGATTTGACAACATGTAAATAACTCGGTACATTTGAGATATACACAAATTTGAAGGGAGGATCTCTCAGAAAAGTCAGGAGCAGTGAGGGAGGGCTAGGAAATGCCTTCTGCAGAGGGTGGGATTTGGGCTGAGTCATGAAGGAAGGCAGGGAAAGTGAGAAGGAGAAAGGAGGAAGGAGGGCATCCCAGACATGAGAAAGAACAAGTACAAAGACACAGAGAGGGGAGAGAGAGTGTCTGTACAAGTAACAGAAATAGACCATTGTTGTTGGGTCAGAAATGTATGAAAGTAGGAGACTGGAAAGGTGGGAAGGGGCTGGGTTATGAAGAATTTTGAATACCAAATGAAGGAATTCATATTTGAACCTGTTAGTAATAAGGAGCCATTAGAGGTTGTTGGTGTGTGTGTGTGTGTGTATGTGTGTGTGTGTGTGTGTGTGTAGACCTGGTCACACCTAGGCTTTAGGAAAATTTCTCCCACAACTGAGGATGAAGGATGGATTGGAGTGGGGAAAGGCTTGAGATAATAAGACCAGTAAAAGACTGTTGCAATAGTCTAGAGATCATCTAGTTCAACTGTATCATGTCAAGATGGGGAAACTGAGGCCCAGGCCCAGAAAAAGAAATGAGTTTCCAAAGAATTAGATGAAATTTTGGTGATGTTTGAGTTGAGCTTCAAAGGTGGAAGTGGGGAGTAGAGAGAAGACATGCCAGGGAATTTTTTTTCTTTTTTTCTTTTTGGAGGGCAGGGCACTTGGGGTTAAGTGACTTGCCCAATGTCACACAGCTAGTAAGTGTTAAGTGTCTGAGGCCGGATTTGAACTCAGGTCTTCCTGACTCCAGGGCCAGTGCTCTATTCACTACACCACCTAGCCGCCCCTGTCAGGGAATATTCTTACTAAACACAAAGAAGGGGGAAAATATCTGCTATTTATAGGGGATGGAGAAGTAGTCTACTTCTGGCTATATCAAAGCATATGTTGAGGACAGGAATGTAGTAAATGAAAATCTAGTGATGTTTAACACTGTACCATGGAAAGGGAAAAGGAAAGGCCCAAGGAAGACCATCTTCTATCCTCCTTCTTGGATGTTATATACACAGTTTCATTCCCATGGTGGGGGAAAAGGTCTCCCAAACAATATGGCCCCAGTAGAGTTTAGTAGATTAATGAGGCTGAAAAAAAATTACTTAGTGGTGAGAATTCTGCCATTTTCTACTCTAAACCCTCCATATTTCTCTTATAATACTTGACTTAGGGGATGTGGATTGGGCCTGTGATTTCACTGACATATGTAACTCCTGAATGAAGCCATTCCATCTATAAATTTATAGTCTTTAGAACAGAATGTTTGATTTATGTGAAACTTTCTCAGGAATTTGTTTACTACGTTATTCAAGGCACACCCCTAAATAAATGTGCAGTAAGAGACTGGAATTTCCTACTGGGAATCTTTCCCCCATCAAACATAGGTGGCTGATCAAAACTTCTATCCATTCAATGTGACTTGTTATCACCAGATACCAAAAGGCACAGAACCTTAGTTGAGAAGTGGGATTGTCTTAATAGGATTGCAGAAAATTGAAGTGATTCCCAGGGATAAAAAATAAAATATTTGAATAAATAAATTTACTTTTAATCCTCTCATATTAGGTGAAATTAGATGTAGGCCAGCTGAATGTTAGGATTACTCAAATGTGATCTCATCAATGTGGGCATTCCCTTCAATGAAGATCACAACTCATTCATGCCTGACCATCTGATATGTCTCTAAACCATTTCCTCTCATAAATTTACCCTGGACAGCATTCCCCATATATTTGGGGTTTCTGATATTGAGAGTATAGCAATATAAGAGAGTGACATCCAGGCTCTCCACTAATTATCCCTTGATGTCACCATGGGACCAACCCATCTCCTTTTGTACCCATTTTTTTCTTAAGTTTCTTGGATGACAACCTTTAACCTGCTACTTCATCATTTCTTATTTGTAATGTATTGCACCCACCAGGTGCCTCTCCATTCTCCTGTGGGTGATTCTTAATTTCAATTTTTCATAGACTACCATTGTCTAATGGTCATACAATTATACTAGAATAATTTTGGTATCAAAAAGCTGGGCATTTTTTTCATGGAAAAGCTTGACTACATTACAGAACTTGATAGTTTCCCAAAGGAAAGTCAGCCTTTTCTCTCCTTACTATTGTTGTATTTTGGACCCAACTCATTATCTATTTGTAGTGTCTGCAAACAGACATACAAGTATACTGTAAGCACATACATACATTCATACATATATCTATACTGAGAGATGAATTCTATTGGTCATTCATTTAACTGTATTTAGTATTCCAGGCAATAGACATTTTTCATCCACTTGGTTTTTTGGGTATGGATAGTTAAGCTGAACACTTATGACTATAGATTTAATTTGAGTGACTTTGTTCTATATTCAATCTCAAATACATAAAAATTCCCAACTCAGGAAAAACAAATTTTTTCCACTTTGTGAAAGAATACATTTAAAAATGAAATACTAAAAAATACGAAATATTTGTAGTGTGTATAGATTTAGGATAATGATGGTAGCAATCTTCTTTTGTCTGATCCCCTTTAACAGAGAAGTTAGACTCACACAGAAAGAAGTCACTGAGTTGGTTGTTAAGGTAAATAATTTTGTATCATCTGCAGAAATACTTGCAGGATGGGAAAGGAACACATTTATGGAGTCTAGAACAGCATAGGAATTATTTGTCAAAACTCTGGCTAATAGATAAAAGGGAATAGTTTCCTCTGTTTATTTTAATGTAAGTTTTTATTATTAATAAATAAAAATTTTAATATATGATAAAATAATATTAACATATATATTATAGCATATATCCTCATATACATATGTATTGCTTTAAGATTTGAAAAGATTTTTACTACCTATCTTATCTCATTGGAACCTCACAATAATCTTGTGAGGTAGGTGCTATTGTATCCACATTTTACAGATAAGGAAACTGAGTCTGAGAGAGGTTAAGAGACTTCCCAAGAGTCACCCAGCTAAATAAGTGTTAGAGGCAAGATTGGAATGCAGGTCTTTCTGACTCCAGGTCTAACACTCTCTCTGCTTCATCAACCAGAATGTACACTCCTGGTAAATAGGTAAATATTTCAGTCTTTGTATTTGTGTCAATAGTGCCTGGTACACAGTAGGTGCTTTATAAATGCTTATTGATTGACTGAAAAAATAAGAGAAGCTGTGGATTTCTCTCATGGAATTTGTTTTTTATGTTTGTATTCTATATGTACAAATACAGATATGTATATATGTCTCTCCTCTCTTTTTCTCCTCTCTCTTTCTCTTTCTCTCTCCTCTCTCTCTCTGTCCCTCTTTCTCTCTCTCAAACAAGGTCATAACAAAAGTGCTCCATTTCTTTTTGTCCCTTTCTTTATTTTGTACCCATGTATCACAAAAAAAAAAAAAAAAAAATCCATGTTATTCTTCCTCTTCCTTAGGAGCAATCCCTTTCTGGTAAAAACTGAAGTGCGGTGTTTGACTCTGAAGGACTTTGAGCAAAGAAGATAAACATATTTGGCTTTATGGCCATCCCTTGGGAGGCTGGCATGAACAATCTCATTCTTAAGCTGCCTATCATTGGGCTGCAGAATAAACTTGACCTCTTGTTGAGATGGGCCTGTTATAACACCCAGGTGTTCCTCAAAGTCCTTTCCCCCGAAGCAGCTGGTATCACCTTGGTCATGTCTTGCTGAGCTGGCTGCCATCCAGGATCCATTCTCAGCCAACTCTGGAGGAAAGCAGTGAGCCTGTAACACCTGGCTTTGATAAAATGACAAACGTCTCTTTCCCTAACTGGTAGCACTTTAGCCTAGTTATCCTATCTGGCTCCTTAGCCAATCTCTCAATTGTGGCTGTGTGTGTGTATGTGTGTGTGTGTGTGTGTGTGTGTGTGTGTGTGTGTGTGTGTGTGTATCTGCGTGTTAAAGTGCTAACATACTGAATTTGGAATCAGGTAGAGTTGGGGTTACATGCCAACTCTGGCACTTATTAATTATATGAACATGGTCAAATCATCTAACCTCCCCCAGCCTCAGTTTCCCCACTTATTAAATGGTGAGAATAATGTCCATAATGCCTATATTATATTGTTGTTATACTCAAATAGGGTGACACAAATTTTAAAGTACTATATAAGGCAAGCCTGGCACAGAATAAGCATTTAAATATTTTTCCATTCATTTATTCATGCTGGTGAGATTGATGATTTTATAGACAATGAAACCCTTTGCAGTACATACCTCTTTTGGATCAAAGCTCTTCTTTGGCCCAACTGGTACTGAGCCAAAGACTGAGACTATTACTTCCCATGAGTAGGGGAGCTTTATAGTCACAGAATTTCAAAACTAAAAGGCATCTCAAAAGGAATTACAAACTTTACCTGATGCAGAATTCTTTTAAGCATCCCTGACAAGTGGCCAGTCGGACTTTGCTTAAAAACCTCCTGTGAGGGGAGAACCTCATCTGTCCCAAGGCAGGCAGCCAAATGCACTTTTGGATGGGTCTAATAGTTAAGAAGTTTTTACTGACACCAAGTCTCAATCAGCTTCTTGGGGTTTCCCCAACTCCTCCTAATTCTTCCTTCTGTGGCTAAACAGATTAAGGCTAGTCCCTTTTCCCCATGGCAGACCTTCAAATACTTGAAAACTATTCCTCTATCCCCCACCCCAAGTCTCCTATTCTTCAGGCCAAATATCCTTGGTTCCTTCAACAGATTTTGATGTGGTATGATTTAAAGTCACCATTATCAACATTATGATTATAATTCCTCTGAACTGGTGACATTTATGGTCTTCCGCATTGAAAATGGACCTTCTCCTAATATCTGTGCTTCTGGAAATGACAGTGGCCATCTTTCCAATCATGCGGAGTCAATCGCCTAGAATTGCCTCTGACCACTCCCATTCCCTTGTCTCTCCTAGCTGACCAGTCATCAAGTCCTGTCGATTCCCCATCTTCAACATCTTCCTCATTTACCCTCTTCTTTAAGTGACTACAGCTGCCAATAGAATTCCGTTCCTTGCCATAGTTACTGAAACAATAGTAACCACTGGATTTGAAGAAGACCTGGGTTGAAACTCCAGCTCTGGCACTTATTGCCTGGACAGAACATTTCCCTCCTTTGGACTTCAGTGCCCTCGTCTGTAAAAGGGAGGGGGAGAGGTTGGATTAGGTCAACGTCAACTACACTTTCAATTATGAGAAACTCCTCATAATGTCCAAAAGTATCATGGACCCATTCATGATTGTAGTTAAATGATGAGTGTCAGATGGAACAGAAACTCCTTGAGAGCAGAAAGTGTTTTATGCTTTGTTTCTACAAGGCTGACACAGTGCTTGGCACATACTAAGTGCTTAGCAAATGCCTATTGATGGTTCGATTTGTTAACTGGGAAAATATAATGACAATGCTTGGTGTGCATATGGATTCTGGGATGCCTTGCAATAGTTCTGTGTCTGTACCCTGCCTGTCCCCACCCATCATTCTGATTCTTTCTTTGGTATTAGAAGCACATTTGGGAATCATTTAGTGCAATTTTTCCATTTTACAGGGATTTTTTTTTCTCAGCTGAACCAATGATTTCAGTGATATAGGGAACTCTCAGTCAGGAAACTGCCTTAACCAAGCATATCAGCACGACCTCATTTCAGCCACTTCAGTTGTGTCTGACTCTTCATGACCCCATTTTTGGGTTTTCTTGGCAGATACTGACTTACCATTTACATTTAGGGCTCATTTTGCAGATGAGGAAGCTGAAGCAAACAGAATTAAATGACTTGTCCAAGGTCACAGAGCTAGTAAGTGTCTGAGATCAAATTTGAACTCAGGTCTTTTGAGTTCTAGGACTGGCACTCTATACAAAATGGCACCCCCTAGCTGCCTGTTGTTGTTCAGTTGTTTCAGGCCGTACCTCATCATAAGTGCTAAATCAGTTCTTTTTCATTCCTTCATTCATTTGATCAGTGTAATTTATAGCTTTAGAACATTTCCTGAAACATGAGGAGTTTATATATGTCCAAAGTCGATACTTGAACTCAGGTTCCTTCTTTATTCAGGAGGCCAACTCACCATCCACTTTGACACAATGCCTCTCTTTATAGATGATAATAACTGACATTCCTGTAGATCTTTAGTTTGGGAAGCACTTTTTTCATACCTTTTCATACCTTAATTTGCTTACTTAATTTTCATATTTAATTTGCTTTTCACAACAACACTGTGAGGCAGGCAGTACAGGTGTCATTATCCCCATTAAACAAAAGGGAAATTTGTGCCTCAGAGAACCTAAACGATTTTTCTCCTGCAAACATAGCTAGTGAGAGGTAGAATCTGAACCCAAGTCCCCTCTAACTTTCTGCTCAGGACCCTTCTCACTATATTGTGCTGTCTCTCCCCAAAGTGAAACAATTTGCCTAGTGGTCACACAGGGGATTTGAGTACCAGGTCCCCTTTGAGTCCAAAGCACATTTTTTTCCATTGTATCACTTCAATAAGTACACATACACACACACAGAGTATGTATTATATTGTGGTACTGGACCCTTAATAAATTCTCATTGGTTTGAATTGAATTAATACCTTATGGCTTACTTCTTATCCTAATGGTCTGAATTGTGACTAGATGTCCTTAAGTAAAAACTAAAAAGGAAATGGACCATTCAAGCAGCCCAGTAATGTTTATTTAACTTCTTGTATTTTATCCTCAAGAGAACTTTTCCACTCTAGCTGTGGGGGGACAGAAACTCATCAGCAGGAGATTTGAGGGCAAATTAGAATAATACCAGGAGGCTTCAAGTTGTAACTGTTCCATCTAAACAGCCACCTCATTTTGTTAAACCAGAGTCTGCTGGGCTGCAAATGGTTTCCAACTACCAGCATCTAGGGCTTCACTGACATAAACCTTCCTGTTTCAAGGTCAGAAGCTAAGTGTTCATGGTTACAAAGGACCTTCTGCCTAACGGAATGATAATCCAGTTTTATGGCCTATGGTAAGAATTCATCTGTTGGTTATTAAAACTGCAGGATGTGTCTCTGTCCCAAGTAAAACATGCTTTTAGGGTAAGAAACGAGGCCAGTGTGGAGAAGCAGAGAGCAGAGCTGCCACGTGAAACAAACACAGGATGGGAAAGCAAGAAAAAGAAGATAAAATAAGCTTCCAACAGACAATTCACATGTGTCACATATTTCTACCCTCCTGTGCCTGACAAGTCACCCATATGTTTCCATATTACTATATTTAGGTTCAGATTTGATATATGCATTTCCTTATAGAGGCAAAGCAGCTTTTCAGCCCAGTGACCATTTACAAGTGATGTCAGCTTTCCATCTACATTGTACCTTCTCAACTTGGCTGCAAGGAATGCAGTCTCTACATTGACCCAATCTTTTGGTGCCAAGTTTGCTTCCAGGGTTTTGTTTGCATCATCATGCAAGTGCCAGCTCTGAGCTCCTTCTGATTACCAAACTTTCCTTTCAAATATTAAAGAGACATACGTCAAGAGACAGCTATATGAGAGCTACGCCTGAGTAGTGATAATCTGCAAATACCAAAGCTTCCAATTGTCTACATTTGAATTATCCATATGTCCTCTTTAAATACATATTTAAATATGTAATATTATTTTTACATTTAATATTACAAATCACATATATAATAAGTGTTTAATCAGCAGAGATTTGTAGAGAGAAAGAGACTAAAAAAGACAGAGACACAGAGAGACACAGAGACACAGAGACAGTGACAGAGTCAGAAAGGTAAATACTTGTGTAATATTAAGGCACTTAAAATGTAAAAACATACCTACGGTCATAGTTGTTTGTATGAAAATCCCTACATTTTTGATGGAAAAAAAGTTACAAAAACAATTGTGACACTGGATGACAATTCGTATTAGTATTTGTTCTTAAAAAACATACCAACTTAGGAAGTTAGTTACAGTTAGTTACAGAGTTTTCCTATATCCATTAAATTAAATGACTGGTCCTTGTTCTTTTAAAAAAAAATAACAGGCCAACATGACAAATTAGGCTCATTCAACAGAAAACCTTGTGGGTAACAAGTTCCTGTTTCTTAAGCTATGTCAGGTTTTTCTAGGCACAGAATGGATAAGCCCACAAGAATATTTAGTCATGTTTGTTGATCCTTTATCACTGACTTTGCTTTCCTAGCCTGTTCAACATCCAGAGGTTGGGGAATACTAAGTGAGTCTTGAATGTGTGTGGTATGGTAAAGTTTCAAGCTATGACTTGGGTAAAGGTTTTTCTTCCCATTTCTAGAATGCTTTCCTTCCCAATTTCTTTTGGGTTCCCTTCCTTTCCCTTCTCTTCCCTTCCCTTCCATTCCCAACTCTCTTCCTAATTCCCTTCCCTTCTCTCCAAAACCATTTACCTATAACCATTGACAAACCACTTAACATCTCTGAATCTCACTCACTTTCCTTAAGTAGGAAAAGAAGCTGTTGGACCAGGTCTGAGGTCCCTTCTAGCTCTGGGCTGATAATCATACTATACTATGTATAAGACTCTGTGCTAAATGCTGGAAATTCAGTAATAAAAAAGGAAATGGTCCTGCTCTCATGGAACTTATATTCTACTGGGGAGAAGCAACTTGGACACAAATAAGTTAATGCAAAATATATACAAATATGTACAAATTAATTTTTCAGAGTAGACTAGAAACTGTGAGAGGAAAGTAGGAAAGGACTCAAGCGGAAGACTGAACTTGAGCTGAATCTTGAGAGAAATGTAGGATTCTAAGAGTTAGAGGTATGGTGTACAGCCTAGGCAAATGTTCTGAGGTGGTAGATGGATTGCCCTTTCCAGGGAATAGCAAATTGACTCGTTTGTTTGGTTAGGTCATCACAGCTGGGGATAACCTGGAAAGCAAAAACTTCCTTGATGTCACTCAAAAGGGAGGATCTGAGACCCCACGTCTTTGATTCCCAGTGTTCAGGGTATCCCTAGACTGAATCCCTGAAACGTTTCCCGAGGGCCTCGCCTTCTGCCACCTCCCCAAAAAGCCACAGAAGCGATGTTTTCAGATCTAGTTTTCCTTGCCTTTTCCGATTTTTCCTTATGCCTTGTTTACCTCTGCTTTATGGATATGTGTCTGTGTATCCATATGGGTCCGTTTAAAATAGCCTGTAAGCTACTTGAAAGCAGGGAGCCCATTCCTATGGATTATGTATTGCCTCACACGTCTAAATCGGTCACCTCTCTTGACGCACATCGCAGAGGGGATGCATGATTTCTTGTCTCATGACCAGGGATAGACTTAGAAATCCCCTTTTCATTCATCGACATCTTTGCATCTTTAATGCAAAGAAACGGCCAAGACTATTTTTCTCTTTTCAGTTTCTTTTAGTCATGTCCCCATTCTCTCTAACGCCACAAGAGAATGTAATGGAGCCTACGGATTCTCATTCTGGTAGATTTCCACAATCTGAGAATGGAGGACTTTCTCGCTGAGTGACACTGCAGTACCGTTGTTCCTCGAAGAGAACCAATGACATCAGGAGAGTGATGGTTTGACTTGCAAGTGAATTGGATATGAGCGAGGCAGAGACGTACAAAGTTGTCAGCCTCACTCTCTCCTCCAGAGTCATTGGAATCCAGTGGCGAGACATAGGTCTGGATGACTGCATTGGTCCCTGGGTACTACTATGTAGTGAGTGAAGAGACATAATTAGGGTGGGGCAACTGGGCTTTTCCACAAGGCAAAGACATTTAGAAGGAGAAATAATAGCACTTCAAGTCCTTCAGTAGTACATGAACAACTGAGCTTAGAACCCATTAAGCATGAATAATTAATTAAAATTGTAATAATATATAACATTTATATGGGGCCTTAATATGTACAAAGCACTTGATATACATCAGTCAGTCTATATGCATTTATTAACTGTTTACTCTAAGTCAGGCATTGTATCAAGTGCTGAAAGGCAGTGGTGTTCAGTCATTTCAGCAGTGTCTGAATCTTCATGACCCCATTTGGGGTTTTCTTGGCAAAGATACCAGAGTGGTTTGCCATTTCCTTCTCCGGCTCTCTTTACAGATGAGGAAACTGAGGCAAACAGGGTTAAGTGACTTGTCTAGGTTCACACGGCTTGTAAATGTCCAAGGTCAGGTTTTAACTCAGGAAGATGAGTCTTTCTGACTCCAGGCCTGCCCTCTATCCATTGCAGCACCTAGCTAGCTTCCCTGCTGAAGTATAAAGAAAGGCAAAACACTAACAAAGAAACCAAAACAGTCCCTGATCTCTAGGAGCTTATATCCTAATGGGGAAGAAAACAAACAAATCACTAGCAATCTATAGGATATTTATAGAATGGATAAAAAGCAACCTTAGAAGGAAGGGAAGAGTAGCTGACAGGGGACTGAGAAAGATCTTCTGTTGAATATGGGATGAGCTGGATCTTGAAGGATGCCGAAGATGGTAAGGAGTGGAGGTAAGAGGGCAGTGTTCCATGGGTAAAGCATGGAGATCATATGTGGACTGATGTATTCAAGGAATTGCAAGTAGGTCAGTGTAGTTGAACAGCAGAGTGTGTGGAAACTTAGCAGCTTGTTTATTATAATGTAAAGTAAAAGGCATAATTATCAGGGTGTAGATTTCACCATTTCACCGCCACTGGGCTGGACTGAGTATATCTGTTCAGGTACTTTACACGGCTCTCTCTATTTCTGCCTAAAACTTTCTAAGTCTGTTACCATCACTGCTTCACTCCCATCCCTCTTAGGCGAGGCAATGTCTTCCTCCTTTTGCTAAAGGGGCACCCTAAGTGTCAAGTGACAGACTCAGAGGCTAGTGGTGAATCAGAATTATACCAGGGGTTTCAGAGAACAGTCTAACGCTCCAAAAATGAGATAAGGCTTCCTCCGAGGCTGTTTATCAGGTACACATTTTTAAAAGAAAGAGATTTTATTCTATTTTTAAGGTGTATAAAGGCTGTTGCACAGACATGGAGATGAAAAAATTTTAATAATAAGTTCTACTTAGAAGACTGAATGATGCATATTGTGAGAAATTGGGATATATCTCCAGTCTGGAACAACCCAAGACACCAAAAAGCTGTGAAACTCTTAACAAACAACAAAATAGGAAATGGAAATTATTCACAGGCTCTTTATTTTTATTTTCATTTTAGAAGCAGCTTGGGCTCAACACTAAATTTAAAGATGCAACTCCCCCAGCTGCCTTTAAATAAATATATTTATCATTGATTCTTACCAAAGAACATATTTTGGGATATATTCAACTAAAGACATTCTCTGTTCATCTATCTTTTCCATCAATACATTCCCAATGTGTTCTTTGTCACTGGGTGTTTTAATTAGTAAGAACATATTTCTTGTGTGTTCAGCAAAAACCAAAATCTGCCCCAATGTGATTGAATGACTCTGTTTTTCAAATATCCGCTTAGGTAAGCTTTTATACAATAAGGCTTTTTGCATATGATAAGGAACATCACTTAATGATTGATTAGCCAACAGCCTTCTGATGTAAGCAGTCATAACAATGAATGAACGTGTTGTTATTGGCAGACATGAGGAGGGGGAGACAAATTTAAAAAATACTTAACAACTAATAAGCAAATGACTGTTAAAGTGACATTTGTATGTGCCTGTCTCTAAAACCTAAAGATCATTTAAACGTTGGTAAGTATTTGAAATTTTACTAGGGAGCAACTCATTCTGGACAAATCCAGGATAGAAAGGACGAAATGATGGTTTTATGTCCCATTTTCTTTTAAAAAGGCAATTATGCAAATTATTTCATTCTTTGTCCCTATATCTCCAGAACCTAGAATGGTACCTGGCACACAGTAGGTCCTTAATAAAGGCTTGTGAGTTGACTGAGATAAGAACTGCTTTTAGAACCTCAAGAAAAAAAATTGCCAGTCCCAAGGAAATCAGGTTTTGGTCCTAAAAGAAATAGTCTGCCCTAATCCATTTCATTATTTCCTTGGTAAGTGTTCCTGAGAATCTGTTTGTCAGGGAATCCTACCTCTGACGTGGAGCAGATGCTTATGTGCCCTCGGTCTGGGGATAAAAGAAAGGGAGAGAGCGGTTATAAAATGGGAGCAGAATTATAACGATAATAGATGACATTTTTATAGGGTGTCCCCAAAGTCTTAGTGGAGTTTTAAGCTATTAAAGCTCAAACTAACCACTCTGTTTACTGCTTTAATGATTGCAGGGCCCAGTATCTCATTACTTTAGAATGGCTTCACGTTGGCACTACATAGATTTTTATGGTTGTGTGACATTGGTCAAGTCATTTCACCTAACCTCTGTTTCCTAATTGAAAGACTGAAAGGGTTGGAGGAGATGACCAGTTAGCTACACCCCAGCTCTAAATCTATAATCCTATAATGCCCCTTTAAAGAGGAGGCAGTTGAGATCCCAAGATTGCCCATAATCACACCAGTAGTCAGTGTTATAGGTGGAACTCAATACCATGCCTCTCCTGCCTCCAAATCCAGGTTTTAAATGAGACCAGATAACCATACTTAAGGCTGCCATGGTTTGTCTTCCCCATAGATTCTTCATGATATACCTAATACGGAGATAAACACCATAAAATCTGGATTAATATTAACCTCCTCATGACCCCATTTGGAGTTTTCTTGGCAAAGACATTGGAATGGTTTGCCATTTTCTTCTCCAGTTCATTGGACACATGGGGAACTGAGGTAAACAGGGTTATGTGACTTGCCCAGGGCTACCCGGTTAGTCAGTGTCTCAGGATGGATTCTAACTCATGAAGATGAATCTTTCTGATACCAAGCCCAGTGTTCTATCCACTGCACCAACTAGCTGCCTCATTAAAAAAAAACAACAACGAAATGAAGACAAACCAGATCGCATCCTATAGTAATTTGGTTCCTCCAATGTAATAATCCAATAAACATTTGTTAAGTGACTATTATGCACCAGGTATTGGGCTAAGAGCTAGAAATACAATGAATAAAAAATGAAAGACACTCTTTGTCCTCAAGGAGCTTACATTCTAATGTAGAGAGACACGCAAAAAGAGGCAGGAAAGCAAAGGTCCAAGGAGTTGAAACCAGGCAGATGCTGAGTGAAGTGAATCCCAAAGTCCAGTTTCTGCCTTCCCCAAAGGAAGGCTTTGGGAAGAGATTGATACTCTACCTTCCAGCCCTCCAAGCAGAGGAGAGAGGAGACTCAGGGAGGTGATGTCAATCAAGGCTTCAGCTTGGTGATGAGATTAGAAGTGATGAGTTTAACATAAAAAATAAGAAATAGTGTAACTGGAATGGAGATCTGCAATTAGGGTGGAACAACAGGGGCTGTGTCCCTGGGCACTGAACAATCAAGGCTGTCCCAAAAGTCTTAGTGCATTTTTTGTTATTAATAGCTTAGTATCTAGTAATAGGAAGTAATGATAATATTTAATAATATAATATTTAAGACATTAGTAGCTTAATAGCTAATAATTCAAAATAAGTAAGACAAATTTCTATAGTAGCTATGTATGGAGTCCCCAGAGTCTTAGTGCGGTTTTAATCTACTATTAGCGGCTGCACATACAGTTGCTATAGAAATTTGTATTACTTATTTCACATTATTTTAACATTATGCATTGCAAGGTTAATTTTCTGGTCGATTTTTCACTGTTTGCTCCAGGCATGCTGCTGTTCCATAAGCCAGGATCTCTAGTTCTGTCTCTGCAAGGATGACTCAACTTACTAGTGAGTCAAACTACATATTATCATCTAAAGAAATTGCAGAACTCAGTTGGGGGTGTGGCAACCAATCAATCCACAAGCATTCATTAAATAAGCATCCCCTGTGGGTTAAGCACTGGGCTAGATGGTGGAGATGCTGACATAGGATGAAACAGTCACTGTTCTCATTGAACTTGTCTGGGGGGTGGAGAAGGGAGGAGAAGGGCACCAGAGCTGGGATTTTATTGACATAAGGAGTTTTCAGAAGAGGAGACTCCCTCCAACAATGCACCAGAACTTTCTCTTCAACTTGATATCAAGTTAAAAGGAGAACTAAGACCCTGAAAAGTTAAGGGACTTGTTCAGGGTCATCCAGCCAATATATGTCTGAAAGTGATGCTTGATTTCAAGTCTTCCTGACTCTGAGGACAACTTCCTATACGTATAATATGCTGCCTCTCTACAGAATAAATAAAACTAAATATCAGGTAGTTAAAGGAGGAAGGGTGCCAGCAGCTGGGGGATCCAGAGAGATTTCAGGTCAAAAAAGTGCTTCTTGAGGAAGTGAGTAATTTTGAGAAGCAGGGGTTAATTGACAATACCCCATACTCAAGGCAGAGAAAGCTCTATGAGGCAATTTAAAAAATAGAGAGAGAGACACACACACAGGGACAGAGACAGAGGGAATGAGAGAGAGACAGAGAGAGAGACAGACAGACAGGCAGACAGACACACAGAGTGCTAGCCGGCTAGATAGATATGGACAGAGAAACAGGTCTATAGAGACAGACACATGGATAGACATAGTTATAGACAGATAGAAAGTCAAATAGGCAGAAAGACAGATAAGGAGATGGAAAGGCAGACACATAGAAACGCAGATGTTAATAAAAATGGTGATGATGATGAGATGTCCCATTTATATAATCTTTACCATGTGGCAGGCTCTGTGCTGAGTGTTTTACAATTACCATCTCATTTTTATCCTCACAACAACCCTGGGAAGTAGGTGCCATTATTACCTTTATTTTACAGAGGGGAAAACTGAAGCAAACAGAGATTAAGTGACTTGTCCAGAGTCACATGGCTAATAAATGTCTAAGTCAAATTTGAACTCAGGTCTTCCTGAATCCAGGCCCAATGCTCTTTTCAAAGCAACATCTAATTAACTAGCCAGATATAAACAGACAGGTAGGTAGATAACTAGACAGGCAGATAGATATATACCTATATAGAGAAAGACACAGAGATAGGTAGTTAGATAGAAAGTTAGATAGGCAGATAGACAGATGGATGGATGGACAGATAGATAGATAGATGGATGGGTGAATAGATAGATGGATAGAGTGATTGAGAGCTTTTCTTAAGCCCTATATGCCAGCCACTGTATTAAACCTGGGAGTACAGAAACAGGCAAATAAGATAGTTCCTTCCTCCATTATATTCTTTTTTTTTTTTGGAGGGGGTAAGGCAAAGCAATTGGGGTTCAGTGACTTTCCCAAGGCCCCACAACTAGTAAGTGTCAAGTGTTTGAGGTCACATTTGAACTCATGTCCTCCTGACTCCAGGGCCAGTGCTCTACTGCAACCACCTAGCTGCCCCCCTCCATTATATTCTAATGGAGGGAGGACCATATGTAAAAGAAATCTAGGAGGGTACAAGGGCAAGGCTGCTGCCAAGGATACAAAGTCTGGAGAATTCTGTCGGTGAAAACCTTTCCCAGGTTGCATCACTCTATGTCAGCAGGAGCAGCAATTCTTAGGGTGTGAGCTGTAATCGTTAATTCATTCTAAAGAGGTTCCCTAAGCACCAGGTCGGTATGTACTTTTCTTTGTTCTAAACTACAAAATTCTCCTATTAATCAAATCAGGCACAGTCATCAATAGATTCAAATCTCCTGCGGCTCTTGTGGTCATAGGGAGTATGCTCTGTGATCAGAAGCAGGTTAGGGTCATAGGATCATAGGCATAGAGCTGAAAGCGACTTTGGAAACCACCGAGTCCAACCCACCTCATTTTACAGATGTGAAAACTCCAACTGAGTGTAGTTAAGTGACTCACCCAGAGTCACATCTCTCACAAATATTTGAGGTAGGAATTGGACTCAAGTTTCAGACCTGAGACTCACCTTGGACACTTACTAACTCAGTGACCCTGGGCAGTGAGTAGAGCACCAGCCCTGGAGTCAGGAGGACATGAGTTCAATAGACCCATGAGTTCAGTACCTTGGTTTCCTCATCTGTAAAATGAACTGGTGAAGGAAATGACAAACAACTATAGTATCTTAGCCAAGAAAACACCAAATGGGTCACAAAGGGTGGACACAACTGGAAATGACTGAACAATAACGAGTAGTGATCTGCTAATAAATAAGTGTTTGAATAACCAAACTGAACAAAAAAAGAAAGAAAGAAAATTGTGCATCAGGCTCTGATTTGTAGTGTTTGCTGATTTCTTAACAAATGGCTCTTAGCAGCAGGCTACAGTACACTCCTGAAGGAATTCTTGATAGTTTTTAGAGTCCTGGACTCCTTTGGCAATCCAGTAAAGCCAATGGATTTTTTCCCAGAATCATGTTTTTAAATGCACAAAATAAAGTGTGTACGATTACAAGGGAAACCAGATATGTTGAAATAATTAGCAAAATATTAAATAATGAAAATAAGTATGTGAATTCCAGGTTAAGAAGCCCTTGTATTAGATAAATCCTAAGGTTCCTTTTAATTCTGAGATCCAATGATGCTGTGGTCACTGTAGGGTTTGGAAATCTAACACACACACACACATATACACCCACATATATATACAAATACATATTTAATATTGTTTTCATTTTTGGAAATTCATCAATATCTCTCTATAAGGCAATCTCTTTTTAGGGAACTGGATCCCTTTTGGAGGCTCTACTATGTATAGATTGTGGAGACCTGGGAGTTCAGAGAAGCCCGAAGCTGCATTGGGGGATTAAAAAGAGGCTCTGAAGGAGAAGGTAAAAATTTGAGGCTGTTTAGCCTACAGAGAAAGAGAAAGGTAACTTGATTACTCTCGTGATGAAAGCCCCTCACATTCTGTTGCTTTCTGTACTCCTCACTAAATGATTGCGTTTATGTATGTTAATAGCTAGAGCTAATTGTTAAGAGTTGATTGGTAATGAGTATGTAAGAAATGCCTCTGGCCTCTGCCCAGAGACTGAATGGCTCCAGGTTCCAGCTGGGGGGTGAGGGGGATGGAAAACAGGGCCCAAGTCATTGGGAGCCCAGACAACTTGGCTGTTAGGTAGAAAACAGTCAGAGCCAAAGGGAAGGATGAGAGACTCGGTATAGACAAGAAAGGGAAGCAGGTGACTAGATGACCAGGAGAAATCTAGGAATTTCTTGCTTGGAGGGAGGAATTCAGCTTGAACCAAGGGTGAAGTTATTCTACAGTCCTATCTTGACAGTGGTATAGAAATCCTCCACATTGAGTGATCTTAAAATTATCTTCCCTCAGTCACAGAAGTGTCTTACCTTCTCCGATTTGGCCTCCAGGCTCTTCCTCAGTCCTGCTTAATAGATCTGGTCAGACCCAGTTCTCAATTCTCTATTCTTAAGGTTCATCTTTTCAAAACTGCAGTTTCCAGACAACCAGTGAACACTATTTCTGTGCTTGCTATTCTTTTGATGACTTAGGTCGCCATGGCCAAAGTACTCAAATGTTTGAGTGTGGAGATGTCCAGAAATGGACTGGGCTGCTTCAGGAAACACTAAATATCCCGTTACTTTGTGACTAGGGCCTAGAATTGAATAAGAGGATCATGGGGTCACAGATTTAGAGCTCAGAGGGCCCTTCGAGGCCATCTAGAGAAGGAGTTGGATTACTTTTGGGAAATTGAAAAGTTCTTTTAATGACCCCAAACTTCTCCCTGAAAACAAAGGCCTCTTGTTTTAACACCAATGTGTTACCAGTGACTTCCTATGACTGCAGAGTCATGAAACAATACAGTATCTGAAGAATTGAGAATTATTATGAAACAAAGAGTGAAGCTGGGTATAAACAGACTTCAACATAATATAAACAATGAGTTAAAGAGATCAATCAAGTTAACGGGCAAATCAACAGCCATCAATTAAGTGCTTGCCATGTGCCAAGGACTGTGCTAAGAGCTAGAAATACAAACACAGAGTGACCTTGTAGGGACAGGAGGTTGTCATGTCATATGCAAACAAGTTATATACAGGATAAATAGGAAATTACTGAAAGATGGAAGACACCAGAATAAGGGGGTGGTGGTTTGGGAAAGGGTTCCTGGAGAAGATATGATTTTAGTTGGGACTTGAGGGAAACCAGGAGGTGGGGATGAGAAGGGACAGCATTCCAGGCATGAAGGACCACCAGTGATAATGCCTGGAGCTGCTCTTGTTAGAGGGATAACAGGAAGGTTAATATCACTGGATTGCAGGGTCTATGGGGATAGGTAAGAAGACTAGAAAGGTTCCTACCTTTCTAGTGCTAGGCTGTGATAGGCTTTGAATGGCAAATAGGATTTTATATTTGATCCTGAAGGGGAAAGGGAAACATTGGAATTTATTCTATTGTGTAGGGGAATTGATTCAATTGTATGCAATTTCGTTGAGTAGGGGGAGGTCATATGGCCTGACCTGTGCTTTAGAAAGTTCAATTTAATTAAAAGCAGAATTTTTGCTGTTTGTCCTTTGTTTTTAAAGAGGACCAAAGGCATCACAGGGTAATGTCCTGACTCCTGTGTGAAGTAGATTTCACTAAGGCAAAAGTCATTAGCCTCAATTTCTCTTCCTGAGTTGTTGAAGTAAGTGGCAGAGCAAAAATCAAGATGGCTGGCCATGAATCCGGGTTCAGTTGATGACTTTGATGTCTTGGATATAAAAGAGGCCATTTTTTTGCTTCATTTCTTACCTAGCCTTAATCACCGAATGAGCATTGCTTCAGTCAGACTGGGACCTGGGAAAGACCTTAACTTAAAAAAGCCAGGGCTCCTCACTGCCCCTGGAACCATCACCAGTAGTCTTGATCTATATCTATGACTGCAGAGTCATGAAACAATACAGTATCTGAAGAATTGGGAATTATTATAAAACAAAGAGTAAAGCTGAGTATAAACAGACTTCAACATAATATAAGCAATAAGTTAAAGAGGACCCAGATAGCTCTTGAAGGAGATAGTGAGGCTGGTGACTTTGCACAGCCTTGCCTCACTTAAATCCAATTTACTTGCAAGTTACAGCATCACCTTTCTGATATCAGAAAGCAAGAGAATCAGAGAAGCAAGGACAAACAACAACAAAAAAACCACAACCACTCCAACAAGCACTCTACAATGCGTGCTTCAGCTGCCTTCATGGATGTTGGAACAAATGGTTCTCATCTGACTATTCTACCGGAAGTCTTTGCATACTTGGAGTAGGTACCTCCTAAGTCACTGATGGGCTGTTGGTTACCCTCCACCTGGTTTAGCCCTTTGCTGATATGGTTTACCAGGGTGTGGTAATTTCACATTTTCTTGGTGACAGCCGAATAGAGGATGACTAGAATGTGGCTGGACTGGATATAGGGAGACCAACCAGCAGTACTGGTTCAGGAGCCAGGTGATGAGGGTCTGCACCCGGGGAGGGCAGTGTCAGAGGAGAGAAAGGGGGCATATGAAATGCTAAGAAAGCTTTTAAAAAAAAATACAGGGGTAATCAAACTCAGAAATGTTCAATCAAGGGAGACCAAGGGGATTCTAACCCTGGCTATCTTCAGAAAGAGAATAGACACCATCTGTTCTTTGTGCATTTGACCTGCACCTCTCTGAAGTATAACTGTCCCCAATTCTTTCAGTTTATTTTCATATGTTATGATCTTGAGGAATCAAATGTATTCACTTCTGTGTAGTAATTTGGTTATTGTCAGTAATAAGCAATATAACAATGTTACAACTTACTTATGACCTCACACATGGTGATGTCGGGAAGATGAAGCCCAACTGTTCTCAGAATGTGACCTGTGTGGTCACTGTCAAAGGACATGTATGAATGAAGTGGGGCTAGTAAAGGGAAGCCTTTATTATCATTTTCTCTAGCTCTATAAAATACCCACTTGGTAGCTTTCCGAAAGCCCTTTAAAATGCATGCCAAATTGTCTTTGGTGCTCTTAATCATTTTTAAATGCCACCAGTGAACACTGCCTACGTGAAGGTCTGGCTCTCTCAGAAGATAACACAAGGAACATTGGATTTGAGAGCAAGAAGGGAATTCTTAAGTCATTGCTTGGACAAGTCTGGAGAGTCTTAACAAAACCTCTTACTTATCTGTTAGATTATTTTTTCTGTTTTAATTAATTTTATTGAAATTCAATATAATGCATGTACATTAAATTCCAACAATGCTAGGAATTGGGAAACAGGGATAAAAAATAAAGATGGTCCCTACATTCAAGGATATTATATTAAGTATACACATACAAAAATAAGTGTAATACAAGGTACTTGCAGGGTGGTGGAGCGAAGGAGAGGAGTAAATACATCCAGAAATTAGTTCTCTTAGAAAATCAGATAGCAATTAATAACTCAATATTTTTATCATGAACATAATCATAAAATATATAAATAATTGAATAATGAGCTACCAGTAACAGTGAAACAGATATTTCGCATTCACAATCATTTTATGAATTCAGCAGAATGGTACCGACTATCATTCTATCTGCTAGATTTTAAAGGGGAGGGGTAGACATTCTTATTTCAGTTCAATTTAACAAATATTTTAAAAATTGCCTACTATGTGACAGAAACTGTCCTACTTTGAGAGTTACAAATACAATAGGCCCTTAAGGATCTCACATTCTCCTGAAGAGTATTTCTCTCAAAGGGAGTGTCTGCATGACTTTTTGCTATGAATAAAACATCAGCTTTTGAATCCTGGCTTTGACACTTAACAGCGCTATGTGACTATGGGCAAAGTAACAATTTTTTTGGAGCCTCTCCCTCCATCTTTAAAATGGAGTAACAATAATTGTCTTAGCTTTCTCATAGGGCTGTTGAAAAGAAAGAATGCTATAAATCTTAAAGACTTATGGAAATGTATGTTAGTGGTTATCTGGCCAAACCAAAATTTCATATTGTTTATTTTTTGTATGTATCCAGGAAATTATTGATCATTTCATAACTTTATTGGTTGCACAGAATCTCACAGTTGAAAAGTGCCTTAGAAGTCCATCTTGGTGGGATACATAAATCAATTCTTTAACATTTTTATAAGCAATCAGTTGTTTTCTGATTGAACATCCCTATTGATGGGAAACTCTCGGCCTTATCTGGAAGTCCATTCCTACTTTGGACAACACCAGAACCAGTGTGGTGTCATCAAGGAAGATCCAAGTTGAAATCCTTTCTTATACATCTACTAGCTCTGTGACCCATGGTAAATCACAGAAACTGTGGACCTCACTTCCTCATTTGTGAAATGGGAGGGTTGGACCCAGTGATATTTCTAAGATCCCTTATAGCCCGAAAACTATGATATTATGATCCAATAAATTCCAGCCCTGCCACCTAATCCTTGTGTGAACTTGAGAAAATTGTTTAATCACTCTAGACCTCAGTTTCATCATCTGTAAAATGAGAGAGTTGAATTAGATGACTGCTCAGAGACCTCCTAGCTTTCAAATAATGATACATTTTGGGGAAGGCCTTGTGTAAGAGATAGTACATGAGTTTGAAGGAAACCAAGGATTCTTTTTAATAAGGCTCACTGGAGCCACACGAAAGAGCATTGTAATTGTAATTCAAAGACTTGGGTTGGCATCCCTGATTAGGATTGGGACAGATCAGTCTCGATTTTCTGTGTGACCCTGAGTGGGTCACTGTCTCCACAGATCTGAGTTTCCTCATCTGTAAAACAAAGGGCTTGGACAAGATCACCTCTTAGTTCTCTTCCCAATCTAACTCCTACAATCTTTTAAGTCAAATCTAAGCCGTGGCAGTTCCTTTTTTGGCCTGAAATTTGATTTGCCTTAACATTTTCAGAATCTTATGGGAAAAACTAATCTAAATGATAAGTGAGATTTCCCCCCCCCAATCTACCATAAAATTGCCAAAAGTGCTTTAAAAACCACTATTTTTACAGAACTTATGTAAACACTGTTTGGAGCTCCATCTGTTGAGTCAGCCCCAGCAGCTAACAAGTACCGTACTGAGCTCAGTTATCATCGGTGCTGAGGACGGTGCACAGAACCAAGATGACTTGGCAAGATCCAGCTCGACATAAATTAAACCATTGTTGCCGCTGTTGAAGAAAAGGAACCATGCTTCTTTCAACTCAATCCAAAATGTAAGATTGAGAAAGGAGGGGGAACGGGTATGGGGAGGGTGCTGGCTTGCCAAATCAGAAAGGGCAAAATCATAAAAAATAAAGTGAAGTCCAAATTTCCAAGAGGACATAAAAACAATAAAGGGTAGCACCATAAAAAAAGAAGTAATGGTTCCTTAGAAAAAGACTCAGGAAACTGCATCACCAAAAAAGTTAGTAGTCATTAGACCAGTGTGATATCATGGAAAGAACAGGGAATTTAGGGTCAGAAGAGACCTGGGCTAAAATCTTGGCTCTGACATTTTCTCCCTGAGGTGACTTTGAACAAATAACTTTACCTACCTCAGTTTCCTCATCTTTCAACATATGATCCTGAATCACTAAGCATGCATTTTTTTAAACCCTTTGGAATTTCATGCTACTGTGAACCACATGCAAAAAATGCAAAACCAAAATGACTGCTTTTTGCCCCACGGAAGTAAATTCAGCCCAACCAGAAATTGTGCTAACACTCCAGCTCATTAGAGAGTTAGTATGACAGGGGAGCAAACAGTGCTTATGAGATTGTGCTCCAAATCCCAATGACTTAAGCCACCCTGGCTTCAGAAATAGGGGAATGACCTTTATGACTCCTCTGAGACTCTGCTTCTTGTCAGTTTTGGGTCACTGGCCTTATGACTGTATTTGCCCGCACGCTATGATTGGAGCCATGCAACTCTGCCTCAGGAGTGAGCTCAGGCTGTCTTTTTATTTTTTTAAATATAATTTCCAGTTTTGCCATCATTACGAACTTTCCCTCTGCAGCAGAAGCAACTCCCCCCCCCCCAAAAAAAAAAGATTGCAAAGGTCTTCATTTAATGGCTTAGAAATGACAGACACGCCTTACCCATAATTAAAAAAGGTTCTTGTTGGGCCCCATAGCCTGGTTTACTTCAAAATGCCTAAACTTAAAATACGAAGGAATGCAGGATTTGGAACAAGTCCAAAGGTTGGCTCGTTGTGTCTGGTAACAGGAATGAAGTCCCTTCCTGACAAGCTTTGCTTGCAGACATGAAATCTGAGGATCAGTTTATCCCAAATGTGGATGACCTTTAACTGGAAAGAAAGACCAGCATAGAATGATTTGCTCCCTAGAGCAGGAGGTGAAGGATTCTACACTTATCAAGGAGCCAAAAGCAAGGCTAACTTCATTCATTCATTTGTTCATTCATTTATCCGTTCAAAGAACAAGTACCTATTATGTGTCAGCCGCTGTGTTAGTTGTGGGGAATAGTAAGGCAGAAATGGAACAGTCTATGTCCTCAACGACACTGCCTCTAATAGGGTAGGGGATGGGGACAGCAAGAAGTTGCCTGTATGCCAGTAAGTAAATAATGAATACATAATTCATATACACATATATACATATATATGCATGTATAATGTGTATGTGTATATATGTATAAATTTATACATACATAAATTAATTTTGTAGGTAGAAGATTTAGCAATGAGGGGGATTAGGTTAGCTTAAAAGCTCTTTAGTTAGACTTAAAGGAAGTTAGGGATCCTAAGAAAGATGAGGAGGGAGAGCATTCCAAGTAGAGGGGGCAAAGGCAGTTTCTACAGAATTTGAAAGGTTGTGTAATGGAATGACTAATAGACTAGTCTGACTGCCATGTTGATGACTCTACAAGTACCGATTAAACCCCTACTAAATTGCAGACCATTGTTCTTGGTGCTGCCAATGAATAGATAAAGTGTAGCCTATCAGGAAGGCAGAGTTTCCTCCTTAATGAATCACAAAGTCTCTGAGTTGGAAGGGACTTCAGAGACCATTCAGTCTGCCACCTCCCTGAGAATGAAACTACCCCTCTGAAAAAGCACGACCTACGAGCCTTTTCTCAGAAACTAAGGCCCAGTGGGAGGGAGCCTGCTACTTTGTGAGAAAGCCCCCCCCCCCCCTTTTTTCTGGAAAATCTCTAGTTTTTGCAACATTTTCTCTGTGTTAAGCTTACATCTACCTTTCTGCTTCTCCAACTCTTTGTTTTTAGTTCTGTTCTCCCAGACTAAACAGAACAAAGAAAATCCTTCATTCCCATGATAGACCCTCACTTATGGTTCAGAGCTTTCACTTGTTTCCTAAGTAATTCTCTAATAACAAATAGTGTTTGATGGATCTTCTGAACAGTTTTTCTCTAACAATTAAAAACAATTAGAATATCACCTATTTTTTCTTTGGCCCAGAGAGATCTCGGTGAGGTAGAGGACCTCAAGAAAGTCATTGACAAAAAGACTCCATTAAAAAAAAGAAAAAAAACAACAAACCCTAATATTTTGTTGTTATTCAGTTGTTTCAGTCATATTTGATTCTTCATGATCGCATTTGGAGTTTTCTTGGCACAAATGCTAGAGTGATTTGCCATGTCCTCCTCTAGCTCTTTTTACAGATCAGGAAACTGAGACAAACAGAGTTAAGTGACTTGCCCAGGGTCACACAGCTAGTAAGTGTCAGAGGCTAGATTTGAACTCAGGTCTTCCTGACTGGAAGTCTTAACACTCTGTCCACTGTGCCACTTAGCTACCCTAGGTATTTATTTATATTTATGTATTTCTTTATATATATATATTTTTATATGTATTTATAGCAACCCTTTTTGTGGTAGCAAAGAGTTTAAATAAGAACAGATGTCCACTGACTGGGTAATGGCTAAACAAATTATGGCACATGAATGTAATGCAATAGTACCATGCTCTAAGAAATGATGGCTCTGTCAAATACAGAGAAGCATACAAAAAACTTCTATGAACTGATGCAGAGTGAAGTAAGTAGAGCCAAGAAAACAATATTCCCAATGATTACAATGAAAGGAAAGAACTATGATCATAAAACAACCAAAAGTGAATGTTGCAAAACTATAAAAAATAAACATGGACCTGTTGATGATATATGAGAAGATCTCTATCTGTCCCTCCTTCTGCCCCTCCCCCCTCTTGCAGAGGTGGGAGATCAATGGATGGGAAACATTGTATTTATTTTTAGACTTTTTTCAATGTATTGGTCAATGTTGCTGATTTTTCTTCTTTTTTTCCTTTTTAAAAATCTTATAAATTTTGTAATATGGGTGGTTGGGGGAAAGAAAGTTTAGTCAATGTAAAAACAGAAGAAAACAACTAAATTTTACTTTTAAAAAATTGCCCTGTTATGAGAAATAATTAACCTGATGAGTACAGAGAAGCATGACATATTTAAATGAACCAGTACAAAGTGAAGTAAGCTGTGCTGGGGAGACAATATGCACAATGATCACCACAATGGAAATGGAAAAAAACAACCACAAAGCAACATAAAATGAATGTTGTGAAAGTGACAACGAACAGGTTTGGCTCCAAAGAAGAGATATGAGAAGGCAACACCCCTCACTCCTTTGTGAAGATCAGGGTTATGGGTGTGGAAAAATATAATAAAAAAATGTTTATTAGTTTTGCCGATTTTTTTTTCTCTTCCTCTTTTTCTTTTTAAAAGTTCTTTGTTATAATGGATGGCTCTCTGGGAAAGAGAAGCAGGAGGGATATAGGGACACATATAGGTTATGTAAAAGCAAGATAATAATAAACGCCTATTTAAAGTTTCTATCTGAAGAACAATAGTAGTAGCAATCTCTAACTTTAAAATGAGTTTTGTTTCATAAGCTCATTTCTGAGTCAGTTGTTTAGAACTCCTGCTCCCCTCCTCCCCCAAAAATGCTATACATGGTGTTTGCATTCCCAGATAAGTCCACAAATACCTATTAACTCATGATGTACTGGAAGTATAGGCTTACGCTAACACCACCATGATGGGGCTTAAGCATAACAAAAAACCAGTGCATTCTGAGTTCAACTTTAGCGTTCCAGGAATAGCCCCTTGTGGTCTTGTGGGGGATTTGAGGTCACCATCCTTCTCTCTCTACTTACTTGGGAACAGGAATCTCTTCCAGCTCCAGATTGTTGGTAATGGTTGCTGGTCTTTCTGAAGAACTTTAGTATTGATTGTGGCACAGGACTTCCCAGCACAGTGTGACCACATCAAAGAAAGCACTGTGCTCCATGAGCAAAGCAGACATTCAGTAACACAAAGGAAACATGAGATGCACAAATCTAGAGACATCTCCATTTGAAATGTTCAAATGGACCATTTGTGCCTGAGCTTTGGTAGAGTCTTCCAAGCTTATATTGGACTGATTAGTCACAACTAACACACTGTGCCTTGACCTCAACATCTTATTGGCAGTGGTCCTCTTCCAGTACGAAGGACAAGCAACAACAATAGTGGTTGCTATGTCCTGCCACAAGAGTCCGACAAGAATGGGGCATGAGAAGGAGGGTGGGAATTCCAGAATAAATTTTGGAATGGAGAGTGAGAGGGGGTTTGGGGTTGGGAGCAGAGCTTCCTGGATCCGGATGCACTGGATTTGAGGAGGGAGGGGTCTAGGAACTCTAGACATGTTGTTAATCCTGACAGGCTTTGCTGTTACGTACCCTCATTGATTATCTCTAGATTTGCATACTGGTTTGAAAACCCCTAATGGTTGTAGGCATTGGTCTTCTTTTTGATTGCTCTCCTGTGTTTCCAGCTAGGATAATCTATTCTTCCCTGTTTCATAATGGAACAGAGTGTTTTGATGTTTTGCCCTGGGTTTTCTTTTGTGCTCCTTTCCCTCAACCAAGCACATCTCTCTCACAGTTGTCTTGGGCAGTGGTTCTCAACCTGTGGGTTATGTTCAATTTGTAACAATGAAAATACATCCTGCATATCAGATAGATTCGTAACAGTAGCAGAATTACAGTTATGAAGTAGCAATGAAAATAGTTTTATGGTTGGGGGTGACCACAGCATGAAGAACTGCACTAAAGGGTCATGGCGTTAGGAAGGTTGAGAACCACTGGTCTAAGGTATTCCATTCATGATTAACAATGGGAAGAGATGGTTCTGAATAGTGCACAGAGAACTTTGGAGTCAAGCCCACCTTGGTTCAAGTCCCATGCCATGTGACCTTTAGCAAGTTATTGAATCTCTTAATGTTCCAGATACTTCTACAAGACTGCAAATTTCAAGGCATTTACAGATTTCATTTTTACAGATAAGGAAACTGAGGCCCAGGGTGGTTATCTCATAGATAGTTAAGTGACAGAGGCAATATTTGAACCAAAATCTTCTGATCGGGGCAGCTAGGTGGTGCAGTGAATAGAGCACCAACCCTGGAGTCAGGAGGACCTGAATTCCAATCCAGCCTCAGACACTTAACACTTACTAGCCATGTGACCTTAGGCAAGCCACTTAACCCCAATTGTCCTGCCCTCCTCTCTCTCAAAAAAAAAAAACAAAACAGCAACTCAAAAAACAAAGTCCCCCAATCCCAGAGCCAGTGTTCTATTTTATATTAAGTACTGGTTAGGTACAATTCTCTCCCTCTTCTTCCCTGTCTCCTGATTTCTCTAGTTTCCTTCAAGGACCAGCTTCTCCAAGTCTCTTCTTCCACAAGAAGCTGTTCCAGATCCCTCTTAATGCTTGAGACTTCCCTCAGTTGCCTATTTCCAGTTTCTCCTATCTGTTGCTGGTTTGTACCTAGTTACCTACATGTTGTCTACCCTATTAGACTGCAAGCTCCTGGAGGGCAGAGTTTGTCTTTTGCCTTTCTTTCTGCCTCCAGTGCTTAGCACAGTGACTGACACATAGTAGGGGGATTAATAATTGTTCATTGACTGACCAGCTAATAAATGAGATCTTTGGTCACTTAAAGGAGATCTGGGCATGACATTTTAGGAAGGATATTAACAAACTAGAGAGTCACCAGAGAAGGGGAGCTAGCGTGATAAGAAAACCAGGGACTATGTCATATGAGGATTATATGAATAAACTGACAATGATTAGTCTGGAGTAGAAAAAAACTAAGGGGATGATAAAGAGGAAATTATAGCAGCCTTCAAGTGTTTAAAGGGCAGCCATTTGAAAGAGGGATTAGTTTGTTTCTTCTTGACCTCAGAGGGCAAAACCAGGAGCAATGGGGGTGATGCAAAGGGGTGAATTTAGATTTGAAGTTAGGAAAAGCTTTCCAACAGCTAGAGGTATTCAAAAGTAGAATGTGTTCTCTCATTTATGGTGGGTTGTGGATTTCTCCTCATTGGAGGTCTTCAAGCAGTAGATGAATGAGCATTGGTCTGGCCTGTTGTAGAGGGGCTCTCTTTGTACTTATGGGCTGAACCAGCAGGTCTCTGAGGTTGCCTCTGCTTCTGGGACCCTATGATACACCCTCTTGCAAAGTGGTTCCCTGTATGGCTAATCTGTGACCCAGATAAGTTGGAGTAAATGATCCCCATGGAAAGGGGCAAAGTAACCCTTGGAAACAGTACTGGTAGGAATGGGTCAAAGAATCCCCTGGCATGGGACTCCAAAACATCATTCCATTCTTGAAGGGATTCTGCTGCTGTTTTTTGAGTTGCCCGTGGGGTCAAGACACCAAATACTCTTGAAACAACTATTTCACCCCTCCCCTCTCAAGTCTTAAAAAAGACTGGGAGACTTTCCAAAGTGGGTGACCCCTGTGAGCACCCGTTCCCTTTGCTCTTAACAACAACAACAACAACAAAAGCAATTTCTTTCTTTCCTTCTGTGTACCCCGTTCCTCGCTTCCCCCTCCCCTAACATACATTTCATTGCCTTACTTATCTCGAATGTGTCATTAGACACAAGGGCGGCTGTGGTCCAGAGAAAAAGGGAGTCACACTAGATAAATCAAGCTTCATTTCTAATGATGTTCTTATTACATCTTAGAAGAATTTATCAGCAAAGACCACTGGATTTGTGGAAAAGGACCTGGGTTTAAAGCTAACTCTGTTACCATACTTATATCCTGGAAAGTGAGTTCACCTTTCTGGGCACCATTTTGGTTTTCTATAAAACGAGGCGTTGGACTATAGGATCTCCAAGAACCCTTCCAACCCTAAATCTAGTTGCAGTAGTAGATAGATCACTGTGCTGGAGTCAAGAAGATCTGAGTTCAAATCTAGCCACAGACACTTCTAGCTGTGTGATCCTGGGTAAGTTACTTAAGGTACTATTTGTCTCAATAACCTCAGCTGTACAATGGGAGTAATAACAGCACCTATATCCCCAGCTTAATGTGAGACTTAAATGAGATAATATGAATAAAGTACTTAGCATAATACCTGATACATCCTTCCTCCCTTCCTCCCTCCCTCCCTCCTTTCTATCCTTCCTCCCTCCCTCTCTCCTTTCCTTCCTTCCTCCCTCCCTCTCTCCTTTCCTTCCTTCCTTCCTTCCTTCCTTCCTTCCTTCCTTCCTTCCTTCCTTCCTTCTTCCTTCCTTCCTTCTTCCTTCCTTCCTTCCTTCCTTCCTTCCTTCCTTCCTTCCTTCCTTCCTTCCTTCTTTCCTTGGATTTGGAGTTAGAGGACCTCAAATCCTACCTTTGCCATTTACTTCCTGGGTAACCTTAGAAAAACAATAATTTCTCTGGCCCTGATTTCCTCATCAGCGAAATGAAGTGAATGGCTTCGATGAGCTCTGTATCTATGACTCTCTGATCCTGTGTAGAGCCACTCTCCCTCAGTGTCATTCCGTTTGGTAGTGGACAAGTGGTGGTAGTTGAGAGGAGACATTTGAGATAGGCTGAGTTCTGTGACAGGTTAATTGAACAACAGAGGCGAAGTAGTCGAGTGATAGGCTTGAATTCAAATCCTGATGCTGACACGGGCTCACTGTGAGGCTTTGGCCAAGTTCACCAAACTTGCAGGCCTTCAGAAAGTTCCTGAGGCTTACATCAGCTGAATTGGAGAGTCTCGGGAGTCCTCCATCAGCAATCTTTCCCATGTTCTGGGTGTGTCACCCTCTCAATTAGAGTGATGAATTTTGGGGTCTTCATGATGATTTCTAAATAATACAGATATGCATAGCATTTTGCAAACCTTAAGGGGCTATGTTAATGCTATTATTATGACTAATAGTAAATTTAAATATCAGTGCTTTTTTTCTATAAGTACAATACAAAATGGAGTGTAAGATTCAGGAGAGTGTCATGGTACATTGGAAAAATAACTACATTTAGTGTCAAAGATCCTGATTCAGACCCTGCCTCTTATACTCACTCTCTGTGTCACTATGGTCTAGGTATTTATCTCCCAGAGCCTCTGTTTCCTCATGTGAAAAATGAGGGCTCTGGATTAGATGGTCTTTGAGGTCCCTACTAGCCCCATTCCAGGGATTTCCTACCATCCACTATCCTTTTCAGTAATATAGCAAGAATCTGAGAAGTCTACTCACCCATTTCATTGCAGCAAAGGAAGTTTTAAAACTGGTCTCTCTGGGAGCCCAACTGCAGACTCTTCTTTCATCTGGTGTTGTCCGGAGGCCGATAATGATGGACAAGGGGAAGAGATCCCCCCCTGTTTTGTCCATCAGCCATTCTTGCCAGATCTGTCAAATACACAGGATGAAAGGAAGCTGGTACCAAAACAATCTCCTTTCCTCCCACCCCTCTTGGTGCCACCACGAGAAGCAATCTGCCTGCTCCTCGGGAGGTGATTAAGAGGTGGTGAAAGGGGGACTAGGAGAAATTTTCCCCCAGCGACTGACCCATAAATTTCAGAAACCCCAGTGATCAACCCTATTAAAAAAGGCAGAAAATATGGGCCAGAGAGAGGTTATTCCGAGTTCATCCAGAGACACAGAGGTAGAGTTGGGAAATAAACTTATGACTCCTGAATCCTGTTCTACACCACCACCCAGAGATCAGGCCAAGTTGTCCCATCCCCCATCATCCTACTCATAAATATGAAGGAATGGATTTAGTTCTTCAGATGGCCCTCCCCTTCTCCCTCTTCAAGAGTCCACCCTAAATTCCACTTTTTTGAGCCTGGGGTCGAGGAGAGAACATGCCAGGGAATGAAAGTTTCCAGACTTTCTCTCCTTGCAAAAACACAGAGAGGCCAAATGTGGATGGAATTGGTGTAAGGCTGAGGAAAAGATCAGAGGGACATATGGAAAAACATCCAACTGGATGATGGAGCTCGTAATTCACAGAGAGGTCTTGGGCTAAATTTCCGAGGGTTTTGTCCGCCTCCCCCCCTTCTATTTATCTCTTGCCCACAAAGAAAACAAAACAAAGAAGAACTCAGTTCTCTGCTCATCCACACCCTGACCCCCTCATTCAGAAAGAGACATCTGATTTTAAAATTTTCTCTTTCCTGGGACCCTTTCCCATTTCTTCTACTCATTTTTATTTTGATTTTGTACGCAAGTGGCATGGTAGGAAAAGTGGGAGACTGGGGGTTAAAGGACCTGGGTCCACATCGCACTTCTGGGTGGTGTGGATGGGTACTTAATGGCCCTGGCCTTAGTTTCTTCCACTGTAAAATGAAAAAGTTGATCTAAATGACTAGAAACTGGGGAAATCACTTCAGTGTTTGTATCATAGAGGGTTACAATGCATCATTTGTGATGCTGATCGAGTTGGTGTCCCTCTTCTCTGTGGAATGGACTTGGACTCCCTTCTCTGTAACCTTCGGTGAATAACTGTCTATCTCTGCATCTCAATTTCCTCATTTGGACCCTGTCTGCCTCAGTTTCCTCATCTGTAAAATGAGCTGGAGAAGGAAATGGCAGGCCACTCCAGTATTTCGGCCAAGAAAACCCCAAAATGGGGTCACAGAGAATCAGTCATGACCGAAAAACAACAATGACAAAATGAAGGATTAGGGCTAGATGACCAATGACCTATGACATTTGGCAGGTCACTTAACCTTGCAGGGTCTCAGTTTCCTCATCTGCAACATGGAGATGAATTAGAGCAGCGGTTCTCAACCTGTGGGTTATGTTCAATTTAAATACATCCTGCATATCAGATATTTACATGACGATTCATAACAGCAGCAAAATTACAGTTATGAAGTAGCAACGAAAATAATTTTGTGGTTGGGGGTCACCACAACATGAGGAATCGTATTAAAGGGTCGTGGCATCAGGAAGGTTGAGAATCACTGAATTAGAGAATCTTCAAGGTCCTTTCCAGTCTGAAAGGTATAAAAGGATGCAACTCCTGCTTGGTTGAAGAGCTCATTATTGGGTTCCAAAGACCAGCTACTATAACAATATAACATCTCCCTTATAAAATATCTCTCATCTTATCTATCGGTAGAGCCCCCTCCTACCACTGAAGCAAGATGACTAATATGCTTTTGGATGACGCTTTTCCTTTCATCAAAGGGCTGCAATGGAGTGTGGTGGTGAGCAGGCAAACAGCCCCCTCTCTGGAGGCTCCAGAACCCTTCTCCTCCCCAGCCAGGGCCTGTCAAAGCCTCCCAGGCCTCAGCCCCATATTTAGCTCAAACGCCCCAGTAAAACGGGGAGGGAATGGAGGCTAATTTGAGAATGCAAGAGCCATTAAACTATGCAAGTATGCATGAACTGGAAAAAGTGGATCCCATACACACCCGCTCTAGCCCTTAGCTGTTAGCAGGTGTGAATCAGTCACTTGTACAATTCATTTGTCTACCTAATTGCACTGAAGATAGGCTTTTTCTTTGCCTATAACATCACTAATGAGTAGGTTTTCAGTTCGATCTAACTAATTAATTCTTGTTAACTTCCTTTGCCTTGCCGCTCTTTTAATTTAACCAGAGACAGCCCCAGAGTTGCTACTAGTGTTTAGTCTCAACTAGATTACCCCTATTCATTAAGGGCTGTAATTGTTGGTCATACCCTTCCAAGCGGTCATTACAACCTCTGGCTTGCATATTGAATAACAGCAATTTCCTGACTCCAACAGCCTCTTGTGTGAGGGAGGAGAAAATGCTAATAAAGGAAGAATAAATGATTCCGAGCTTCATTCAGGGCCGTGGAGAGTTCCTTTTTTTGCAGCAGAAATGGTAGTGAGGTGGTAAACGGGGCTGCTCACAGGCCCCCTACCTCCACCCTGAGCGAAAACAATAAGAAACAAGTCAAGCATTTCGTGCCGCTGTGATTACAGCACCCGTAAAAGTGATTATATGCCTGCAGTAATCAACTTCCATGAAAGCTGCCTGTTAAAGCTTCAATAATTACTCATTTCTGTTAACAGCTTGCTTGGAGTTGAGCACTCAGGGGCCAAGGGGGAAAAAAATAATAATAATAATAAAGGGAGCTTTTTAATAAAGGAATCCACTCACGTGGTACGTTGGGGGTGAGCTCCTTGTGTGGGCAAAAAAAGAAAAAATACCTACCCCAATGCACACACAACTTTGTATGTGCGTCCTTCTTCTCTCAATGGCAGCCTCCTTTGATTTTGAGCTTAGAGTCTATTTAACCAGCAACAGGCCCAAGTTCATACAGGGTTCAGTCCTGTGCTGAATGTTTACTGAAGGAGGCACAATAGTTTAAATAAAGCGGGGGTTTTAAATATTTTACCCATTTCTTGAAACAAATTGCCGATCCCTTGAGTCTGGCTTGAATACATTTCAAAGGCAAAATACCAGCAAGGATCTCCTTTAATAAAAACTCCACCTTGGGTGTTTCATTTGCAATTTTGAAATCCCATGAATCTCTCCCAATTTCCCCTCCATGAGCATACATGTGGGTGGCTTTCTAAGGACTCTTTTTTTTTTTTGCAGAGTTTCAGGGTAGAACCTTTTTTATTTGTTACCAATTCCTGTGCTGGGAAAATCAAGATCTATGGAGAGATTCAACAAGGCCCAAGAAAGCAACACCAGACTATTGGGCGGGCAAGTCTGGGAGATTCTCCCATCCTGGACTGTTTGGTTGATGGAAAATGTGATCAGAACCAGGGTTCCACTCACTGAACTGAAAACGACCCTTTCTAGAGTACTAAGGAGTTGTATCAGGTTTCTATAAAAGAAACATCAAGGACTTTGGTGTGGTCGTTTTTTGTCAGTATAGGATCTAAAACTCCCAAAGGATGATGAAAATGATAGGGCTGTTGGAACAGTAAGTCTGACTCAGCGGCTGCCTGAGTGCGTGTAAACATCAGAAACCTTAAAGAGCAAACAAATCAATAAACAAAAAAGTCTCATTTAAACTTTATTTTTTCCCAGTTCAGAGAAGGATAATAATGACTTTTTGGCAGGAGGACCTGGGTTTGAATCCTGCTTCAGGCATTTCCTTGGTTACGTGAATCTGAGCAAATCACTATGTTTCAGTTTCCTCATCTGGAAGGATGGCTGTGGAAGTTGACTCAGCGCTCTTTCAGCTCTAAGCCTATCTATGATCCTAACAATGAAAATTATAAGAATCGCTCTCGCTTCTCCCTTGATTTAAAAAGTGTATCCTATACATGACCTCATTTGGTTCTCATGACACCGTGGGAGGTAAGTGCTATTGTCACCTCCATTTTTATAGAGAAAGCCTCCGATGGTTTAAGGAACTTGTCTAGTATTTGAAGATCGTGTCAGAGGTTGGATTTGAACCTGAAGCCTCATCAGTCCAAGTCAGTGTATAACCTACCAGCCACAGAACTTAACATTTCATCAGACACTGAACTTATTTAGCAAAATGGTCATTACAATGACATCAAAGGTTTCTGTTTTTTCTTCCCCAAGGGCCCCTTTTGCCACCCCCACCCCACCATGTACGGTTTCAGAAATGATATGTCAGGCTTGAACAGATACATTGAGTGGTATGCAAATTAAGTGGGATAAAGTAGAATAATTAACTTTATTGACATACAATGTCTTAAAATATTTTATATCTTTAAAAAATTCTGTAAGAAATATATATTTGCTTTGTAGCAATTATTCCTTTATATAATAATATAATTTATAATATATATAAATATATTTTGATGCATATTCATTAATTATTCATCATGAAGCCATACTTTTTTCACATTGATATTGTGTACTTGTGATGAACAGTCCACTTTTCCAAGTCTAGTCTTGATTATGGTCTATAATTTCTCATTGAGGTTTATGTCTGGCATATTCCTGGCCATTGAAATATATTTATCTCCATGTCTTGGATAAATTGGAGCAAGGATGTGTTGCATGTATTATTCTATCTCCATTTGTGAATTTTCATAATTATGGAATAATTCTGCTTTTCAACATAATGGATTAATTAGCACCCATCATTCCAACACTGGGGATGACTTCTAGTTTCATTGGAAGTAAAAATTTACCATTCTTTGGGATGTTTTACAATCAAATGAAGATGTCCATATTGTACAGGTTTGCCTGGACTTTTTTGACAAAAGTTTGATATAGCCTGGAATGAAAAAAGTGAGCTTATCAGTAGAAATAATGTTTTTTCTAATCTTCAGTCCTCTGATATTTGTCTTATCATGTCCATGATGAACATTCCCCACCCCCACCCCCCATAGCAATATTTAGCAGCTTCTTTAAAATAAACTGGGCTCTCACTGTTCTTTTAGCTTCCAACACACTAAGACAACTAAAAAAAAAAAACACCAACCTGTTCAGTTGCCACATTTCTCTGAACATCTTTACTTATTTTCTGAGGCATGATTAGGGTCTTCCCCTCCCCCCCCCATGATAGTTTGTTATTTCTTGGTGGTATTTTTTCATTTTCAATTGTGCATTCTTTGGCCCTTATGTAAAATGTATCCTTTCACATTGTGGTCTTGAATCATATTTGAAATGCTTAGCTTCACCACACCAATAACCACTACAATATACCTAACAGTTCTTGAAGTGTGCTCTTCAAGAGCTATAACTTGTGCTATTTCCTTGGAATAATAAACTTTCATAAAAACCACAAAATTAAAAAATACAGCAATAAAAAAGCAATGAAAGATGTGTATATGACATGAAATTCAGCATTTGACTGACAGAGAGCCAATTAAACGTGGGGAAACAAACTTAATCCACTTTCATTTGATCAAAATTAGATGTTCTAAGCCAGCCTAGTGTTAGTAGAAGCCTATATGCACGAACTTTGCTGTCATAAAATGAAACCATGACAAAATTATTACTTATCCTAGGTATTTTGCCTGCCACTGTACATTCAGTTCTGTGATAACACTTGGTTCGCAAAAGGAAATTTATTCCAAGGTGATAAATATATTGAGGGTTTATTTAAGCATAATATGAGATTTGTGTTTGCTTAAACTCAATTTTGTTCTCAAGAAACAGAAAGAATTTGTAAAAATATACCACCTCACAATGATGCACAAGTGGCCACTCTTCTTACGTCCACTTCTACAGACAAACCAAGTATTTTTGAGGGTAATGTGCCCTGTTTATTGTGTATCTTCTGGTTCAATATGAGCTGAGGAAAGAGGAAGATTGGTATGAAGCCACACATTCTATGTTCCTTCCTTACCTTCAACCTTTGCCCATTCCAGGAATTTCTTCTCACTGAGGCCACCTCTCAACCACAGCCATTGGCTTTGCCAGCCCTGCCCTTTGGAAAAGGGGGTACAGCCGAAGCAGTAGCCCAAGACCATGGATACCACCACTATATATTATAGTGCGGACATTTTTCTTAACCATTTAACATGTATAAAATATTGCTACTATTTTTATTAGATTCCTACCTTTTTTATGTGTCTCTGATGATGTTTTTGAGTATTTTGGCCTTAATCCCATTTTCCTATAATCCCTGTGGTTTTTAATTTCACAATTTTGCTCAATGTGGTGATTTTTAGGGTTCTATATGTTGAGTTATAGCAGAAATGAGACTGTGCCCCTGACATCTGGATTGGCTATGAGTGGGACATGTATATTTTCCGACCAGAGTCTTAGCATTAAGATTGGTATCTTTAGCAATACCTTTTATTGAAGGCGTATAAGTGGATTTCTTCTCTACCTCTTCTCTGAGGCAGAATTTGAACCAAGTTAATTCTAGATCAAAGGCCAGAATTCTATCCACTACAGTACACTGCCTCTATCATATCCTTGGGAAAGTCCTCACACTTCTGGACAAAGACAGAAGTCATTGGGGATGGGGTTTATGACCTTTTGTTATCTTTCTTTACCAGCTAGTAAGTGGTAATGTTGGGATTTGAACTCGGGTCCACTGATGCTATATCCAATGCTCTTTCCACTTTACCACACTACTTTCTTTATTTGAGCCTTAAAGTGTTCATTTACAAACAGGATTAATATAAATATTGTAAATACATATTCAAATTTTGGTGCACTCAAAAAGCTACTTAATCAAACAAACTTCTTTTTAGTTTATGCCTCTTGGAGGATGGAATGATTGAGGTGTGAACAGCTATAAATTTTCTGACAACCATAGTATGAAAAAATTATTAAAGAATTCCTTAATGGAGAAACAGGGAAAAAAAGTTGTTTCACCCATGCTAAGAATAACATCTCCATTAGCTAGGATTTATATGGCCTCTTCTCTTTGAAGGGCTCCAACTTAATGTATTTTAAAATTTCATGGTGCTGTTATACTGCACAACACACACCAAGAGGACAGTTTCTCTAGGAAATAAATGTTCTTCAGCAGAACATGTGACAGTGCTTAGCACATGAACCACAGACTTTGTGGTTCTGGGAGTTAGTGCTTCAATAAGTTTTCAGAACACGCTTCCATTCATCTTGCACCATAGCTGTGTCTCTGGCACATTTCAAGTAAATTTTCATCTCAAACGTGACTTTTGTCTCTGACATGTCTCTATGCTTTGCCATATTACCATCAGCTCTTAGGTTCAGTTCCATGCTCAGACTTTCTCATGTGGAATCTGGGGGCAGCCCTTCCAAAACTTATTAGAACTCAATTGCCTTCTATCCAAGGTCACAATGGCAGAGGAATTCAAGCCATTGTCTCCTTCTTGGGATAAGGAAACTTTTGGATCTTGATACCTCAAGATCTCGGGGAGATGCTTGAGAGTCCAAAACCAAGCCTTTCATACAAATCCTTTTCTTCACCTGAATTTATAGGACTTGTATCCACATTGAGAGTACATTAGAAACAACATTGGAATTGGGAGGCCAGGGTTCAAATCCCAGCTTTGTCACCTGCTACCTTTGTGATCCTGGGCAAGTCATTTAAACATAGTATGTTGGGAAAAGGCACCATACTTATAGTTAGCAAAAGTGGGATCAGGTTCCTATCTCTGTGATCTGGCCAAGTCCCACCACTTCTCTAGGCCTTAGCTCCTCATCTGTAAAATGAGGGGGTTAGGCCAGATGCCTTCTAAGGACCCTTCTAGTTTTAGGGCTATGATCCTATGACACATCTAGCTCTAAGATTCCTCAAATGTCAAATGAGGGAATGTGACCTCCAAGGGCTATTCTAGTTCTAAATCCCTTGTTTGTGTAAATGGTGGGTTTAGTTCACCTTCTACCATTTTGTCTCCTCTCTCCTCCCTCTCAAAAAAAAGAAAAAGATGAGACCATTGTATTTTAGGCTATTCTAATTAATTTTCACATGTAGATCAAATGAAATGGGGAAGAAGGGAAGTACCTTATGAAGTTTGGGGTTCAATTAATGATAGTAAGGGGAAAAACATAGCAAAAGGGCCATATGTCCCATTTAGATAATGGAAATCTTGGATAATCCTGGGTTAAGCAGTACACTGTATTCTATTGTACATAATAGGGAGAGAAGAAGATGAAGTGAATGGCATAAAAACTGAGATCAAGCTGGTCTACAGATAAGAAATGACTGTTTGTTAACATAGCAGTCATTTCATAATTATTAACATACAACTGGATCATCTTCTATTTAGGACAAGGGTCCAAGTAAATATCAAATTAGAAGCACAGATGAGACCCAGATGAGAAGGCATTAAATAGACTTATAGCAGATTTAATTTGATCTTCCAATGAGCTGTCAGCTGGAAAAATGGGGAAAAGATACAAGGGAAAGATATTGATCCGATCACCATTTTTTAGCTAAGTTTAATCAACGTGAAAACCAGTATCACAACATGGAGACCAAAAGAGTCCAGAAACTTCTGCAGTCAGCAATGACTTAATCCCTTTGCTAGGTAGAGAAATATGGAAATTGGGAAGGGGTGGAGAATTGGGTGACAGAGCCAGTTTAGAGCATTGTAATTGTTGTTGAGTCTTCTCAGCTGTGTCTGACTCTTCATGAGCCCATTTGTGTTTTCTTGGCAAAGATATTGGAGTGGTTTGTCATTTCCTTTTCCAGACCACTTTACAGATGAGGAAACCAAGCCAAATAGGGTTAAGTGAACTTGCTCAGGGTCACACAGATAGTAAGTATCTGAGAGCAGATTTGAACTTATGAAGATGAGTCTTTCTGATTCCAGCACTTTGTCTACTTCTTCACCTAGTTCAGTATTGATCAAAACAGTGAAAAGTAGTTGAGAAAGTGATTATGGCTGTGGAGAGATTTCAGCACCAAGAGGTCACCCTGAGGAGGCTGGGCAATGAAACTAGAAGGATGACAAACTGGAACATACTGGAACAGATCTGCAACTGTTTTATAAATTATATCTTAGGAGGCAAAAATAGCAAAATAATTATATTTGGACTCCACTGGAGGCTGCCTAAGGAACTTTGGGAAAAAATTGTCTTGGTACTTAAGATGGTTCACCAAGAGCAGTTTTCTGGGACTGTATGTCCATAAACATGATTTATTCTGGAAGTGACTTGATTTTTAAAGGCACTGAGGGATTAATTTTCAAGAGATCCCCAAGATGGGATGATTTCAAAAGAAAGGACAAATCAGTTACTGAAGAAGATGGTACATTTTCACACTATGAAGTCTTTCTAAGAGTGATCTGTGCATGCAGCAAAGTTAGCCCTGATGAAAACCCGAGAACAGAATAGTGGGTTTTTCTGGATCTTTCCCTGTTCCAGACAACATCTTTAGAGATGCTCAAGTGACTTAGACTTATATATGATTTCATTGTATCAATTTTAATGATTTAAAAAATTTAATTTGGTAGGAGAAAATATGTCTTTGATGGATCTCCTCAAATAAGATGCAACAATAATATAAGCATTCAAGGCATAAAAAAGGCATTTACAATGGGCCAAGCTCAAAAGAGACTGTCTCATACTCTATTTGTGGAGACAATGGTATAGGAGAGCAGAGAAGACAGCAAGGCCCAGGGGTCCTTAAGTGAAGAATAAGGACAAATGACGATGCTCATAGTCTGAAGAGCCCATGAGCAGGGCAGAAAATGGTGGTCCTCTATTCTACTGGAAGAATTGTAGTTAGTGATTCTCTGCTTATCCAAGTTATATGAGTATCCTTGTCTTCCTTGTGGTCAGAAGACGAGTGGAGCCCAGAGCCACGGTTATTGGGAAGGGGGGAATGGGCCCCAGGATCAGAGAAGAGCTAGAGCTCTAGGCTCTTTCCCATGGGAATGGGGATGTACTGCCATTGTGCATCCAGGAGGGGGGAAAATGAAAGAGCTTTTGGAAGGAAAATTAGTGGTAAGGGGAGATCCTGGTGAGATCTGGAGAAGAAATAAGGTAGGTTGAGAGGAAGGGCTCCCATGCAGCCTCATCTACTTTATCCTCTGGTATCTGGTGGTATGTGTTATTAAGTAAGCTGAGATTTTTTTTTTGTCTTTTTGGAGGGGGTAAGGCAGAGCAATTGGGGTTAAGTGACTTTCCCAAGGTCACACAGTTAATGAGGGTTAAGTGTGTGAGGCCAGATTTGTACCAAGGTCTTCCTGACTCCAAGGACGGTGCTCTATTCACTTCACCACCTAGCTGCCCCTATCAAGTAAGTTTTAAAGCGGTAAGATATATATTCATCTAAGATACATGTCTGTATTGTAGAATGTACCTTGCACAGATTCCAAGTGAAATAGTCCATTGATAGTACATTGTTCCAAATGTTTTTCTTCATAAATGACATTGCACTAATTGCATTGGGACCTGGAATACTATAAGATTTCTTCAGTAAATTCATAGTGATATAAAATTATTTTTTATCTAAATAGCCACCCTAGAAAAACAAAATGGATGAGAATGTTATTGTCTAGAATTCAGTGGTTCTCAGACCCGCCTGGAGACAGATAGAGGAGCGGTGTCTTGGTTCCTAAGACCATCAGAAATATGTGTTTTCCGATGGTCTTAGGTGACCCTGTTTGACCCCCAAAGGGGTCGTGACCCACAGGTTGAGAACGACTGGTGTAGATAGAGCATTTATTCAGTGTTTATAGTCAGCCAACAAATATGTTCAAGGATATTTTCTGCATACAGAAAAAACAAAGAACATGACATGGTTTCGCTCTCAAGGAGCTTATAGGGAAGACAGAGCTTAAAGATGGGTTAGAAAGTAGGAGAGGGGGCAGTAGAAAAGGTAGGGAAGGAATGAGGTTAACCATGTTTGAGCAAGACAACTAGTATGGGAATTGAACAGACCAGTGAGCTATAAGAGAAGTAATCAGTGGGGCTAGGGTGCTCTTTACAGTGAAGTCATCCTCAAGCAGGAGCAAGGCAGATGGTGGAGAGACACCAGACTAGAAAATGAGTGGAGGAGGGGAACGAACCTTAGGATCTACAGGTACGGAGAGCACAGTAACCCTGGGTGTTGCTGTAGGAATACTGGGCAAAAGCCATCAGTTCTACCTCAACCCTCCAGGAGAATTTGCATGTCAATGGTACTACTTGCCTAAAAAATGACTCATTTCGATATCAAAAGGACTTGAGACAGTTCCCTTGGGAGGGTGAGGAAAGGGAGGAAGAAAAGATGGAGGAGAAAGAAGAGAAAGAAGAAGACAGAGAAGGAAGAAGAAAGGGAAGAAGAGGAAAAAGAGAAGGAAAAGGAGAGGGAGGAAGGAGAGGAGTGGAGAAATGGAAGGAGGAGAAGGAAGAGGGAGGAAGAGGAGGAATTTACCCTAAAGGCTTATTTCTGTGCAGGTTGAGTGGGACAATGGGTCTGACTAAAAGAAAGAGCTAAAATAGCCTATGTAAGGATGGATTGTCTCTGAAATATGTACTAACATTCTTTTTTGAGGAAGAAGCCCTCCAGCAGATAGCAGCAGTAGCTCAGCCGAGCATTCACTCAGTGGAGAAGAAACCCAGCAGCATCTCTGTGGGGAAGCAGAACAGCAATGAGCCCCAGTGGGTGGCTGAGGAAGCTCTGGGAGGCATTGCAGTTAGGACAGAACGTAGGAGTGGCAGTTGTCCGGGGACTGTCCTCTCTCCCACTGGCAGCATGAGAAGGGTTGGGGGAGAGAAGGGGATATTGCACTTTTGCCTGTGGGGAATTTTCCTTATTATTTATTTTACTATTCTATTTAATTAAACATCTTTTGCTTTGTGCTCGTGTTATTTGGCTTAGTCTGGTAAGATTCAGGGGCAATGGAGACCTGGAGCCATGACTCAATTGATGATAGACCCTAATGGCCCCATGACCTTGAGTGCAGGCTTTAGGGGTCCATATACACACACACATATATGTATGTATGTATACGCACACACATGTGTCTATCTGTATATAAATATACATATATATGTATGTATTTGTGTATGCATGCAGATGAACAGGGTTAACAAAGAATTTCTGTCCCTAATTCAAGTACCAGGAACCATACCCAGAGGAGGCATTCCAATGCATGCCTTCAGGTAAAGCATGGAGAGGCAGGACACTACCCTGCCCAAGTAGTCATGGAAACTCCAAGGGACAATTGTGAAGCTTACATGCACAGTAGGGGTGAGGACAAAGGAAGAACTCACTTGAACACAATATTGACTAGCTTTTAATTTTAATTAATTATTCTAAGTATACACTAAGCTCTATTATTTTCATACTGATGACAGACTTCAAGTGCTTTTAACACCTTCTAAATTTAGCTGAATTTAATGCACAAAGCACCCTAGCACCTGGGCCAAAGCCCCAGCTGCACTATCCTGGTTACAATTCATAAGATGGATAATGAGCTGGGCCAAGAATTGAGTAGGTGAAAAAAAAAATTGCCTGACATTTAAGAGATACACACACACACAGTATATATGTATATGTGTATATATACATACATACATACATATATATATATATATATATTGCTTTTAATGAACACCTCATTGTTTGAAGAAAAAAAAACTAAAACAACATTTTTTTTAAACTCTAGAACCCCAAATTCTGAACTGTCTGCTAATCATGGATTGTTACAATTTTGGAAGAATAAAAATTACAAGGGACCCCAAACATTAAGGAAAAGGCACTTTCATCTGCTTTGTCCTTGTACCCTAAAAACAATGGGACCTCTCCATGTTCCTTGCAGTTGACATTTATGTGAAGCCCATGCCTTTTTGTGAACAAAAAGAACAGAAAGAAAGTTGTAGAGTCACCTTGGTATTCCCCAAAAATTAAATGATCCCAGAGAAGGACTCCAGTGTGAGGAAGGGATCTTCTCTATTTATAGAGAGATAAAAGGAGGAATCATATTGTATGGGAAGCATGGAGGGATCACAATCTGGGTCTGGAAAGGAAATTGGAGATTCATAAAAGAATCAAAGTCCAATGGAGGGTTAAACTTATCAACCCTCCTACAGCTGTGCTCCTTTGTTTATTTGAGGGAGGATCTCACAGGTGTCTCCAATAAACGACCAATCTTGGAGGGGATTCAGCCCTTTCAACTCGGGTCATCAAGGCAGACAGGGAAATTAGGGATGTCCTGACATATTGTACTCTTAAGACATGAAGATTAATTTTAAACCTTTTAGCAGGAGGAGATGATTAAGAAAGACAAGTCAGGCGCTATGAGAAAATGGCATGCAGTGCCAACACCTTTTCCAGTTCTGGAGCTTCTCAGAGATTGAATTACAGTCATGGATATGCCTCCCTTTCCTCTCCAGCCTCCATACCCCTGCTTAGAGCCTGCCAGATCGCTAGGATCCATTCTGTTGTCGCTGTTGTTGCTGGTTTTTCTTGTTAATAGAAAACCTCCCTTTCCGACCCTTTAAAATGTTTGAACATTTTCACTGCAGTTGGAAGGTTTGCAGTTAAACGATCCTCTGAATCTTCACTGGGATAAATACAGAGGGGACTGGTGGCATGCATGGATGGATTATCTATCTCCTTGTTTTTTCTTTCTCATTTCATGGAGAATAGATGGCAAAAGTTCACTGAGACGTCACAGAGCTCTACGTGAACCAGATGTTTGCTTTCGAAGGGATTGTTTCATGCATAAACACTCTTAACCTTATCCTGAAAAGCTTTTTAGGAAACACACATTTTACACTCTCTCTCTCTCTCTCTCTCTCTCTCTCTCTTTTTGGTTTCCCCACCCAAAGGTATGGTCAGGGACAAAAATAATCTTTCTCTTTGACCTCACTTTGGCCAGGCTCCTTAGTAGGGCTACAAGAAGGGATGGACAGATACTGCTTCTGTATTATTGCTACCCACTATGGGAATTTATCGATTTTATACTTAAGGCTGCCTATATTCAAGAGACTAGACACTGTTTCTTTTTTTAATTATCCTAGATCTCTGTGTTGAATTATGTATTTTCCCAATTGCAACCATTTATTTTGGTGTTGTTTTTATTTAGTCATTTTCAACTCTTCATGACCCCATTTGGGGTTTCCTTGACAAAGATGCAGAATTGGTTTGCAATTTCCTTTTCCAGCTCATTTTACAGATGGAGAAACTGAAGCAAACAAGGTTAAATGACTTGCCCAAGGTCACATGTCTAGTAAGTGCCTGAGGCCAGATTTGAATTCAGAAAGATAGATCTTTCTGACTCCAGGCCTGGCACTCTATCTACTGTGCCACCATTGATTAAAGACATAGTTTGTCCCAGGAATTGAGGACACAATGATGAAACACAACAGTCACTACCCTCCCATAGTTTATATTCTATTTTGGGTGAGGGGGAAGATGACATCTCTATATATTCCTGAACACAAAATGAATAAAAAGTAGTTTTGGTGGTGGGGTAGTAACTGGGGGAATCATGATAACCCTTGTACAGAAGGATGCAGAGGATCTAAGTTTAATTTTTTTTTCCTTTTTGATTCAGACATATTATTTTATCTTTCTAGAAAGATCTTGGTGTGAGAACTCCCTCCATCCTTTTTTTTTTTTTTTTGACTTGGCAACTTTGCAACTTGTAGTCTTAGAGATTTGCTTGAGTACCTAGTGCCTAAATTTGTTAATGGTCACCTAGCTATTATATTTCAGAAGTAGTACTTAACCTCAGTCTTCCTGACTCTAAGGCTGGCCCTTTAGTCACAATTTTTTAAATGCTATTATTATTTAATGAAAATAATGATAATAATTGCTCCTATTGCCACATATTGACTTAGAAAAACACAGATTAGCATTGTATGCTGTATCGTAGTTTTATTTATTTGGGTAAACATTTCCCAATTACATTTTAATTTGGTTCCAGCAACACTAGGGAGTTTTGCCAGGCATGGGCTTGACATGGATCTATATCATCACTAGAAATCCTTATATAATAATAATGCAAGTTGGAGCAAACAAAGATCAGAAGATTTGCAGATCAAATCAACTAACATTTATCAAAAGCCCAAAGAACAGTGGCTGGCACATAGTAGGTATTATCTAAATGGTTTTTCCTTCCCCCTTTCCTAGTAATTCAATGACAGCCAAAATATTTGAAAGTGATGACTGAAATCTCAATCTCTCTGCAAAATTGAAAGTGGCAAGGCCAGATAAGAGTAATTACTGGTTATAAGAAATTTAAATTTAAGAACAGTACTTTATAGATGCACACAGATTACTAGCAAAGAAGCTGACCATATTCCTTTCAGATACACACTTGATCCCATCTTTCTTAAGAAGGTATTACATATTTACTACCAAATCACGAGAACCGATTAAAGAACAAAGACCCATGAGTAGACTCAAGAAGTCCTTGTTGGATGACACCCATATGACTTCAATCAACAATAGTTTGACAAAGAAGAGTCAAACAAATGGTTAATTCAAGTGAGTTTGTTGAAACTGAGAAGTTTGTGATGGTGAGTCAGGAGTAGATCGTTGCCACCAGAAATTAAAGAAGGGTTATCCTTATGTAGCCTGGATATAGGAATCAGCGTAGGGAAAGCAGCTAGGCGGCCCAATGGATAGAGCACTGAACCTGGAGTCATGTGACCCTGGGCAAGTCACTTAACCCTGTTTGCCTCAGTTTCCTCATCTGTAAAATGAACTGGAGAAAGAAATGGCAAATCTCTCCAGTATCTTTGCCAAGAAAACTCCAAATGGGGTCATGAGGAATCAGACATAACTAATCAAATGAATAACAACAACATTATCAATGTTGTACAAAGTTCTGGGGATACAGATACAACCCAAAAGAATGACAATCCCTACCTTCAAGCATGGGGTAGCTAGGTGGCACAAAGGATGGATCTCTGGAATCGGAATCAGGAGGACCTGCATTCAAATCTGGCCTCAAACACGCATCAACTTTGTGACCTTGGGCAAGTCACTTCATCTTTGCCATAAAACACTAGAGAGGGAAATGGCAAAACACTCCAGTATCTCTGCCAAGAAAACTCCATACAGGTCATCAAGAGTCGGACATGACTAAAGGACTGAACAGTAACGGATAGCTAAAGCATTGAAACAAAGGACCCTCTACAACTTACTACTCCAAGCTGTACATTTTAGTACATAGATAGTACCTGGCAATACTTGACTTACATGTTTCAAGGTACATAATTACAATATCCTTCATTTCAAGGGTTATGCTCCATTTCAAGGACTGACAGATGACAAATCCCTATTGTGGAAGTACCAATCTCCAAATATTCTGGAAAACTCAACCAGTAAACCGTACTGGAATGGAGTCATCATTGCAGACTGAACTCTTGCCCACAATTGCCCAAGTATAACATGGCTCCATAAAAAGGGAAGAATGGCATTTTTAATAGATGTCATTGTAGTAAATACCCATAATCTCGAAACTACCCTTGGAGTTGGATTTTTTCCCAGCTTGGGGAGAGAAGAAGTAAAGAAAAGATCAGAACTTGAGGGGAGGGGGAGGTCCTCCCCTGTACAGGAGGAGTTTTTGAAGACCTTTTGAGAGGGAGAGGAGAGAGGACAATGAAGTGGCAGGGGACTCCCAACTCACGGAACTGAGGCCTGACCATGGCAGCTGTGACATCTGGAGTCTCCTTCTTCAAACCCAAGCCTCCGTGGAAGGCAATAAGAGGTGTCCTGTAAATGGACAAGCAGAAACATGTGTGACCGTATTTTGTTCTGTCTTGCTTTAATTGCAGACATTTCCTCGTGTAGTTGGAGTGTTGAGAAGAAAAAATAAAAACAAGAAACAGGCACAAGGTAGTCTTTAGCTCTGTCCCTTGACTTCAGCTGAGTGTGATGGGCACCTGCTTTAAATTGTGTCCTTTTAAATTCTATTAAAAGTCGAATTTGATGGGTCACATCCAAGCACCTATGGTTGGCACTGTCCTTACATTTCCTTGTCTCCATTGCCGGAGGCTTGGGGGCTTGGGGAAGCTTGAGGAGCCACAGAAGAGAATGCCCTTTCCTAGAACCACCCAGCTCATGGCTAGAGTGTTTTTTTCCTCTAACTTGGGGCATTGTCACAAACCATTGCATCACTACTCTTGCAAGGACAGAACGACTATGAATGTGGGCCATTAATTTTTTTCCCATATCAGGAATGAACCTGACATGAGTGACTAAGGGTTCCATAATATAAAATGCCGTAAATATAAGGTAACTTAGCAAGGAAAGCACTTTCTTCTGTGCGGGATAGGAGACCTCACTCAGAAGAAAGCCAAGGAGTCTGAGAGGTAGACGTGAGTAAAGAGAGAATTCTAGACATGGGGGACAATGCGTGAAAAGGCCTGGAAACCAAAATGGAGCTTTATGCTTGAGAAACAGATGGTAGGCCTGTGTAGGTGAGTAGTAGAGTCCAGGGAGGAAAATATTGTATCAGAAGATTGGAAAGGCAGGAAGGGATCAGGTTGTGAAGAGTCTTAAATGTTTTATTTGATTCTTGAACTAATAGCTGGTGGTACAATGGAGAGAGCACTGAGCTCGAGTTCAAATCCAGATTCAGATACTAACTAGTGTGTGATCTTGGGCAAGTCACTAAACCTCTTTGCCTCAGTAACACCTTCCTTGCAGGATTGTTGTGAGGATCAGATGAGAATATTTGTAAAAAGCACTTAGCACAGTGATGGGCAAATATTTACATAGACACATTCCATTCCCTTAATAGGGAACCATTGGAGCTTATTGAATAGGAGGATGACACACCTGGTCAGACCCAAACTTTGGAAGCTGTGTGGTGGATGAATTGAAGAGGTGAGAGAACTGAAGAATGGAGACCAGTTAAAGACTATGGCAACGGTTCAGGTGAAAAGGTAAGGAGGGGCCAGAGTTGTGTGAGTTAAGATCAGGATTCAGTGGCACTGGAAATGAGAAGAATTGGCCACTGATTGAATATGTGGAGTGAGTGAGAATCAAGAGTCAAGGATGAAAGAGTCTGTGAACTGGGGTGTTTAGAAAAATGGTGGAACTTGACAAGTTTCACCAAAAACGGTAGAGCTCTTGACAAGAAGAAAGTTTGGAAGAGGGGTAGGTTTGAGGGCAACGTGAGTGAGTTCTCCTTTGGACAGGCTGAGTCTGAGATTTAAACAACCTGTCTGGGAATGTCCATTACTACTACTAAATAACAACAACAATAATAGCATTTATATAGTGCTTTAAGATTTCAAACTGATTTAGATAGATTAGGTCATCATGTGATCTGGTTAGTGATTCAAGACTGGAGATCAGGAGAAAAGCTAGTGCTCCATAACAGGAAGCAATACCCCAGAAAGAGAATACTATTCTTGGAATCATGAGACCTGGGTTCAAGTTCTAGGTGTATCTTTTTTTTTTTTTTTTGCTTTTTAGAGGTCAGGGAAATTGGGGTTAAGTGAGCAAAGTCACATAGCTAGTTTTGTGTTAAACGGATTTGAACTCAGGTCCTCCTGACTTCAGGGACCGTGAATTATTCACTGCACCACTTAGCCACCCCCTAGGTGTATCATTTACTTGCTAAATGACTCCACATAGATGATGAAGTTGATGCATGCCCTGTCAGAAGTAGTTCAGTGTTTGGAAGGCTCGAAAGGAAAGTATGGGATAGAAGAGGTATTAGACTGGCTACCAAACTCAAGGTCTACAGAGCCATTGTGCTGACCTCATCATTGTGTGCCTGTGAAACTTGGACAGCATGCCACCACCATGCAAGGAAATTGAATCACTTCCTTTGAATTGTCTTAATTTAGGAAGATTCTGATGTTCACCTGTCAGGATAAGGTACTGGAACTGAGAGCCTTTCTTGAGCTCAACTGCCAAGTATTCAGACTCTATTACAGAGAGTACAACTCTGATGGGCTGGCCATGTTGTTTAAATGCCAAAAGTATGTTTTCCTAAAATACTGTTTTATGGAGAACTCACCAAAGGAAAATGCTCACATGGAGGTCAGAAGAATAGATACAGGAGCAGCTAGGTGGCACAGTGAATAGAACACTGGCCCTGGAGTCAGGAGGACCTCAGTTCAAATCTGGCCTCAGACACTTAACACTTACTAGCCATATGACCTTGGGCAAGTCACTCAATCCCAATTGCCCTACTTTCCCTCCTCCAAAAAGCAAAAATGATAAAAATACAAAAGGAAGAGATTTAAGGACACTCTCAAGGTCTCTCCAAAGAACTTTGGAATTGTTTGTGAGACATGGGAGACATTGGCACAGGACCACACAGCATGAAGTGCCCACATATGGGCAAAGCAGAATCACAGTAGTTCTAAAGAAATACGAGACATGCAAATTTAGAGACATCTCACTCCAAATGTTCATTGGACTATTTGTGCCTGACCTGAGCTCATATTGGTCTGATCAGTCATAGCTGGACACACTGTATCTTGACTCCAACATAGTGATGTCATTTGAGTCCTCTTCAAGAACTAAAGACATCAATCAACCTGCCACAACTGTGACTGTAGGAAAATCATAATAACAGCTAACATTTATGTAGTGTTTGCTATTTGCCAGGCACTAGCTTTCTTTGGGCTCAAGCCTCTTCATCTGCTAAAGGGAGATAATATGACTTGTCTCAAATCATCAGTTACTCACTGACTACGAAAAGGGAAAATGAACATTTACATGTACATAGATGTGCGGTACTTCCTGGTTTAAGGAAGTGCCCAAGACACTACTCCGTCCTAATTGCATATTGAAATTGGGAAAGGCACTTGGTCTCCTTGCGGATAAATATGTTTTCCTAAGCCTCAAGTCAATTGAGTTTATTTTATGGGTCAGGTGGCACAGTGGGGAAGCATACTGGTTTTGGCATCTCAGAATTTTTGCATTTGAGAGCAATCTCAGTTACTGTGTAGTTCAACCTTTTCTGCAAAAGGAGTAACATCTGATATAATGTGCCCAACAAGTGGTCATTTAGCCTTTGCTTCAATGACTCTAGTGAGGAGGATCCCACTACCTCCTGAGGCAGCCCTTCTCAATATGTAAGGCTTTCATTATTAGGAAGTTTTCTGCCCAACGTTGCCTCCCTGTTATTATCACCCGCTGCTCTCAATGATTCTACCTTCTGAGACCAAACAGAACAATTAAACTCTCTTTCAAATATTTGAGCACAATTATCATATCCAACCATCTAGAGTCTTTGCTACTTTTGATTTAATATCTCTAGTTACAGAGGGATGTTCCAGGGTAAGGAGGCCTTTGGTGCTGAGGGAAGACCCGAAGGGTAGTAGCAGCAGCTAAGGCATGATGGCAATATGCAAAGTCAGAAGCAAACATAGGAGGTAAATACCAATAGACATTTTTTACTCAGTGGTTCAGTAGGATGGATAGGCAGGGGGAGAGAAGAATCACCTACTAACGTTTTAAGGTGTGTTGGTCTAAAATTCTAAATGTTGAGATGGATTATCATTTTTCTCTTATAGACCATAGAGAGACAAGGAAAGAGATTGACTCCCCTTTACTCTAGTCATCAATCATCCTAGAGGCAGGATCTATCATTGGTAACCAATCAGACTACGGTTCAAGACATGCCAAGTCAAACTCAACTCCCCTGTGATTCGTCGACTTTGTCAAAGCCTCTCAGGTACAGATAGAGAGCCTTGAGGATTGGGAACTAAACTAAGGAGTTAAGTTATTGATGATTTTCCTAATTTTTCCTTCACTTGGTCTGTGGTTGGAATGTGGTGCTAATGAGGTTTTACATTCAAGCTCTCTCTGCACTAATTAATATCTCTCTGTTCCATTGTCCCAGACCAAATCCCCAAAATTAGTCAGTCGCTTTGTGAGTACCTGTTGGGATGACAGTGAAGAATAGAGAGAGGTGGGCTGGGGTAGAGAATGTAGCATGACCAGCTCTAAAATTGTAGTCAAAAGAGCAGTCTTAATAGTCACAGGATTACAGTTTAAATCCTGGCTTTGAAACTTTCTCCCTGTATGATCTTGGGCAGATAATTTTACCCTCTGTGACTCAGTTTCCACATGTATAAAATGAGGAACTTGGATTAGATCATCCCAGGAGGGGGTTTAGTAGAGTATAAAGAGGGCTGGATATGGAATCCAGAACATGGGTTCAAATCCTGCACCTGTTGCTTACTACCTGTGTCACCTTGCACGTGACTTCACTTCTCTGAGCCTCAGTTTCCTCAGCTGAAAAATAGCGGGAAAGGACTAGATGACTTCAAAGGTCTTTTCTTTCCAGTCCTAAATCTCTAATAGTGTGATCACAGTTTGAGTTCTGGCTTTGCCAGACCTGGGTCACCTTGGGTGCACCTCAGTTTCTTTATTTTCCCGAATGAAGTTAGATAAAGTCTGAGAACAGTTTCAGGTCCAAGTTTATGACCAAGCCCTCTAAGATCCCTCCAAAGCCCTCAATCTGAAAAGGAATCCCATGCACAAAGCACCATCTTGTTTGACTAGTAGTAGTAGTAAGAATTGGTAGTGGGAGGTAAAGGGGTAGAGATCCCATAAACCACACTGAAGGTAGGTCAGGAGCATTGTTCTTGTGGCTCAGTGGGCAGAGAGTGGGCTGGATCTGGGAGTCAGGAGACATGAGTTTGAATCCCAGTGTTGCTACCTACGTACAACTGAGTTTGGGCAAGTCACTTTCTCCGGGCTTTAGTTTCTTTCCCTGTGAAATGAGGGGGTTGGATTAGATAGCCCCTGAGCTATTTGTGAAGTGAGGTTCTCTTAGAGGAGGGGCAAAAATGTCTTCATCATTCACTTTCACCTTTTTCACCTCCATGTTGGAAACATCTGTTTCCTGGTGAAACACACACCAAACTGAACCCCACCCCACCCTCCACAGCAGCTTGGAAAAGTACCTCTTACCCATTGCTCCTTCCCCATGACACTCTTCTCATGAGGTGTGTGCTATAGAACGGGAGATTTATAGCTTCTGGAAGAATTTTCCCAAAATGGGTAATGGGGAAGGAAGTTGTAACTGCTTGAATTAGCACTACATACTTGCTTCCCATCCAAGTGCCATAAATCCTCTGGCTGACACAGGATCAACATTTCTGAAGGATATGTCTGGCTTGTAAATTGTCCTCCACAGAGTCACCTCCTTTCCCTCTCACCCCACACCTGCCAGAATTGGCTGTAAGCAGAGTAACCCCTGGCCTCGGTTATGTTTAACTGGTAACAAGGTCATCAGACCTGCCATGTCTCCTGAGTCTAATCCCAACGAGTCCAGCAATTTTTCCTTTACAAGGTAACCAAAGGAGTTGTTTTTTCTTTACAAGAAAGCTTTGTATTCTCTCAGCATCTGTTATAAAACTTTGCCCCAAAGTCTTCAGCCAACACCAAAGTCCCAAATGTTCTCTTCCAAACTTGACTCTTTACTAAAGGGTGTTGTAAGAGATGTTAGGCAACAGGTAGGCCCCAACTGCTTCTCTAGGCTCATGAAGATTCTGGATTGGTCATCCTGAATATTAATCTACAGTCTACCCAGAACAAACATCTTTTATATGTGCACATTAGTTCCTCAAGCAATAGTGAAGAGGAACAGGAAATGGATTTCCCTTTGATTCAAACACAGAAAGATGCATAGGTCCCCTAAATGAATTCTTCATGCACTCCCATTGGACATTAAGGAGGGGTGGTAGACTTGGCTAAGCACCTGTCTGTTCCTTAGGGGGAAACAGCAGATGAGGGCATTTATGGCTTATAAGCCATGATCAGAAGCCGGCAGTATATAAAATATCATCCGTTGCAGCTGTCCAGGAGCTCTGGATGGGAGCCGTCTGCTCAGGTAGCCATAGGAAAGGCTCTTGAATGATATATGCTTCAGTTACAAGATTTCAGAGAAAAAAGCTCGTCACTTCTAAAAATCATTAGTTGGATGTCCCATACACCCTTTGCTGCAACACACACACACACACACACACACACACACACACATACACACAGAACTCAGGGTAGATTTTTTTTTAAAGCTCTATGCTATTTTCGATTTATTTTGTATGTAGGTGTATGTATTCATGATGTCCATTTTTGTCCATACTATCTCTTCCCATAGAACATAAGCTCCCTGAGGGCAGGGACTATTTCATTGTAGTCTTTGTATCTCTCCTGCTGAGCACAGTGCCCAGCATAGAATGGCTGCTTGATTAATGCTTGTTGTTTGATGAATTTGGGGAATTTCGATGAAGGGGCAAATAATTGGGAACCCACCAAAATTTTTAGGGATTCTTATCAATGAAAGTTTGAGGGCAGAAACAAAGTCAAAGAAATTCTCCTTTGCCCTTCTAGATGCTCATGAATTTCATACCCAGACAGGGAAAGGTAGAAGGCACAGCCAGAATGTTGAGATTTATACAATACTTTAAAGTTTATTAAGTGGTTTTTAAAATGAGTTCTGTGAACTGGAAGACTTTGGGCAAGTCCCCAACTCTCTGAGCTTTAGTTTTTTCTTCTGCAAAAAAGAATGTTGGATTAGAGGTCTTCTGAGTTTCTTTCTACCTTCACCATCCAATGGCACGGGTTAGAAGACCCAGGTTCTCTCTCCCTTCTCCCAATCATCATCCAGTGACAATGAGGTCTTCTTGTTAGATCTGGAGCCATGGGATGCAAACAAGGAGAAATGAAGAAAAAAGAAAGGAATATAACCCCTCACAGTCTAAATCTTTTTCTTCTAAAAGTGGAAGGGAAAGGGAAGAAAGGAGGCCCACTTTATAGGCTCCCTAGGGATTCAGACTATGTCAGTTTCCCAGTAATAAAGCGATGACTCAATGAATGGAAGGGAAACAGCCTTAGTGACCAAGAAGACAGTTGTTTTTCCCACCCTTCTTAATCACCCATGGTCTCATTTTCTTTTGGTTCAATAGCCCTAGGATCTATTTCCAGGGTCCAGACTTCAAAGGACACGTGTTGAATTTAAGATGTTGGAGAGACTGGCAGGCTGGTTGTTCAGGCCACACAGGATGTCTGAACTCAGTCCAGTGGTTTCATTCTCAGTTTTGCAAGTTCAGAAACTCAGTTTTATCAGATCACCCAGGGGGATGAGGCTTTAGAGAATCAATGTATCAAAAAAAAATCTATTATTTAGAAGAAGTTCACAGTGACAATATACTTAAGCAAGAATTATTTGAAGAAAAGGTACTAAGTTATTTGAAAAGTTCAAACCACACTCACATGAGATTAATTTATTAAAACAGAAAGTCAATTCACTAATTTATAATGGGCATTGTACTTGGTCTCCAAACTAATCATCTCCAAAGGAATCCCTCCTGATGGGATGATTCATTCAGAAGACCAAATTAAAAATCAGAAGTTTACTTGGTCAATATAAAATCAGTTTGTAAAATCAGGAAGTCTGGTATTCTTAGAAGGTATGCACATCAAAGAAAGGGAATGAGAAAGATGGTAGGTGTTTGGTTCTGTTCTCCTCCATGACAGGCTTCATCTCTGAATATTGTTCAGTTCCAGATATCATGTTTTAGGAAATCGAATTGTATCTAAAGGAAAACAGCCATAATGTTGAAAGAATGGAAGGTCAAGCTCTATGAATATTCACTAAAGGAATTGGGGATGTTTCATCTAGAGGGGAGAGGACATGAGGGTGACACAAAGCAGGGACAGAGGAAAGATATAATAACTGTCTTCAAAAATCCAAAAAGATTAGTGTAATTCTGTTTGGCAGTGAAGGGAAAGAATAAAACAGAATTTTCAGGGGCATACTTTGTTTCAATATAAGGAAAACCTTCCTAACACTTAGAGCAGGGGTGGGGAACCTCCTACCTTGAGGCCACATGTGGCATTGTAGGGCCTCGAGTGTGGTTCTTTGACTGAATCCAAACTTTACAGAACAAATACTTTTAATAAGGATTTAATAATAGTAATATCATTGTTATATTATCGTATATAATAAATGTAATTTACTATTTTTATTTTATTATCAATATATTATATACAATATGGTATAGCATATATGAAAAATACCATATATTATTTATATTTATTATTAATATATAACAACAACAACAATAATAAAAAGGATTTGCTCTGTGAAGTTTGGATTCATCAAAGGGCTGAACTTGAGGACCTGGAGGGCTACATGTGGCCTCAAGGCCGCAGGTTCCCCACCCCTGCCCTAAATCCTCCCTACCAACTTTCCTATTACTGTAGAGGGCAACACTATTCTCCTGGCTTCTCAGGTTAGGAGTCATCCTTGACGCCTCACTATCTCTCATCCTCTCCCCCTGCTCCCCATCCATTTATTTCTGAGACCTGTTGATTTCACCTTTGCATTATCTCTTGAATATGCTCCACTCTCTGCTCTGAGCAGGGGAAGTGATAGACAGAAGCAAAGCATTATTAAGGAGGGATAGGATGAAAGTAACAAGAGGACAAACAGGAGAAAAACAGGATGGGGGAAACACACAATCATCATAACTGTGAATGTGAATGGGATGAACTCTCCCAAAAAACGGAAGTGGAGAGAATTCAATATTTGACAAAAACTTCTGGGAAAACTGGAAAACAATAGATCACAAACTAGGTATAGATGAAGTCAAAATGGGTACCTGATTTAGACATAAAGGGTGACACTGTGAGCAAATGAGAAGAGCAAGGAATAGTGTGTCTGTAAGATCTGTGGGGAGGGGAAGAATTCAAGACCAAATGAGAGCTAGAAAGCATTATGAAATGCAAACTAGATCATTTTGGTTATCTTAAATTAAAAAGCTTCTCCACAAGCAAAACCAATGCAACCAAGAATAGAAGGAAAGCAGAAAGCTGGGAAACAATCTTTATAGCCAATGTCTCTGATAAAGGCTTCATTTCTCAAATACGTAGAGAACAGAGTCAAATTTACAAGAATACAAGCCATTCCCCAACTGATAAATAGTCAAAGGATATGAACAGCCAGATGAGGAAATCAAAGATATCTATAAGCATATGAAGAAGTACTCTAAATCACTTTTTATTAGAGAAGTACAAATTAAAACAACTCTGAGATACCACCTCACACCTATCAGATTGGCTAAAATGACAAAAAAGGAAAATGATAAATATTGGAGATGTGGGGAAAATGGGACACTAATGCGCTGTTGGGGGAGTTGTGAATTGATCCAACCATTCTGGAAAGTTATTTGGAATTATGCCCTAAAGGTAAGCAAATTGTGCATCCTTTGACCCAGCAATATCACTACTAGGTCTGTATCCCAAAGAGATCGTATAAAAGGGAAAAGGACCTGCATGTATAAAAATATTTATAGCAGCCTTTTCATGGTGGCAAAATATTGGAAACTGAGGGAATGCCTATCCATTGGGGAATGGCTGAACAAGATGTGGTATATGAATGTAAAGGAATACTATTGTTCAATAAGAAATGATGAACAGGCAGATTTCAGAAAATATTGAAAAGGCTTGTACAAACTGACACAAAGTGAATTGAGCAGAACAAGGAAAAATATTTTACACAATAACAGCAACATTGTATGATGATCAGGTATCAATGACTCAGTTCTTCCCAGCAACACAATGATCCAAGACAAGTACAAAGAACTCATGTAGGAAAGTACTATCCACACCCAGACAAAGAACTGATGGATTCTGAATGCAGATTGAAGCATACTTATTTACTTAGTTTATTCTTTTTTTGAGTTTTTCCCTTTTTGATCTGTTTCTTCTTTCACAACTGTTACTAACATGGAAATAGGTTTTACATGATAGCACATGTATAACCTATATCAAATTGCCTACCATTTTAGGAAGAGGGGAGGGAGGGAGAAAAAATTTGGAACTCAAAATCTTGTAAAGATGAATGTTAAAAATTGTCTTGACAAGTAATTGGGCAAAAAATAGACTAGTATTAAAATAAAAATGAAAGAAATAGGCAAGAACACCAAAGGGAGCACACTAAAAATACAAGCTGATAAAGGGGGTCTTGTGCTCTAAAATTTTATAAAATTAAAAAAAACAAAGTTAAAACTATCTAGAGAATGCAAAAATTAAGAAATGGGTCCCTGGACTATAATAGAAACACCAGATATCCAGCCAAACGTCAATAAGAGATTAGTGTTCAATAAACCTATTAAAAACCTGCCTTAAAAATATTTTATTTAACAAATGTACTGTAACAAATGTAAGAATACAGTAATGAATGGATTTAGGTCACATGTCATACTGTTTGTCTATCTCAGTGAATTATGCTGGGTAATGAGTCTAAACCCTAAATACTTAAAAAACAAAACAAAACAAAATAAAAAACCCAAAACCAACCTGTTAAAATATGGAGAAAAATGAAATAATATGTTTTCTCCTGGTTCGTGGAGGGGACATGACCTTTTCTTATTAAATGAATAGAAGGAATCACTAAGGAAGAGATATAAGTACTTAATTAGTTAGATTAAAATAAACATTTTGCTCGCAATAAAAAATACAATCAAAAGGAAAAAACTAAGAGATTGAGAAAATATCGAGGACAAATATGACAGTTACATTTGACATTTAGAATATATAGGGGATTGTTTGAACAGACAGTTTTCAATCACAGTGATAAACTATTGATAATCATTTGAAATATTATGTACTCTTAGTAATAATCATAATATTTTTGAGTTGGAACCAGAAAGGACCTCAGTGGTTTCCCAGTTCAACTCCATTTTACTGAAGCAGATGCTGAGGCCCAAAGACATTAAGTGATTTTATTCAGGGTCATGTAGTTGATTGACAGGCAGAGTCTGAGCCCAGATGCTTTGATTTTGAATCCATTGTTCTTTCCGCAGCCTTTAGAAAATGGTGTGTGGTAGGGACAGCTAGGTGGTGCAGTGAATAGAGCACCAGCCCTGGAGTCAAGAGGACCTGAGTTCAAATCTGACCTCACACACTTAACACTTACTAGGCTTGTGACCTTGGGCAAGTCACTTAACTACAATTGCCCTGCCCTCCCCTTTCCAAAAAAGAAACAAACAAAAAGAAAATGGTGTGTGGAGTGCTCAGAGACAAATAGCACCTCAGGGTTGAAGGTTTGCTGAGCCCTTTTCAGGGCTATTCATCCACTTTTGGTGTCTACAGGGTACTCAACTCTCACCTGGGGCTCCAAGAAGCTGTAGCATGTTCTGAGTCCACTATCCAGTAAAACCATCTCAGCAGATGGGCTAAACCAGGTTGAGGATAACCAATAGGCTTTAAACCTATGGGTGAGTTAGGGGAATATTGACCCCCAGTATGTGAAGGCTTCCTGCAGTGGAATAAGCAGATGAGAACAATTTGTTCTAATGTCCATGAAGGCAGTTGAAGTAGGCATGGTGGAGCCCATTGAACTTGGTCAGACATTGAAGATACCAAGATCATCCAATACATCCCAGGCCATAACCAATAGTCTGGACTTTTGTCTTGCCTTGAACTTTGATGACTCTAGAAGAGAAAGTAAGGTTGATGACTTTGTGCAACTCTGCCTCACAGAAATCCAACTCGCTCACAAGTCAAGGCATCACCCCTCATGTCACTGGTCCTCTTTGAAATGAAGAACAAACAGTAGCAACAAAAAGATATAAATTGAAACAACTTTGAGAGACTGACTCACACTTATCAAATGGACAAAAATAATTAAAAGAAATTAAACACATTGCTGGTGGGGGTAGTGGACAATTAGATGCTCACCTATTTTTGATGGACTTTCAAAATAGAATTTTTTGGTCAAGGAGTTTGATAGTTAACAATGAGAGTTATAAGACAAAAATCATTGGCTTTGACTTGCTATCATTGATAACAATCCATTGCTGATAATAGAGAGCTATCTATTCTTGATAGATAGATAGATAGATAGATAGATAGATAGATAGATAGATAGATGAGTGGATGGATGGATGGATGGATGGATGGACGGATGGATGGATAGATGGATGGATGGATAGATAGATAGATAATTACAAATAATTGGAAGCCAACTATATGTCCAAGAGTAGAGAGTCTGTTTAAGTAAATTGTGGTGTGTTAATGTAGTGAAAAATTGCATTTAAAGATGGACAAGAATTTGGAATATAAAGAAATAAGAATGTAAAAACCTTAGTAAATGGTGCAACGTAAAAAGAAAAAAAAAATCCAGAAAACAGAGGGGACGGTATAGCCACATAAAAGGAAAAGTAAATGAAAATGGATAATCAACAACATCTGATGAGGTCTTAGAGGAATGATGGCAAAGTTCTTGTGACATTTTATGCATTTCAACTTGTTTATTTAAATATAAGCAATTGCAAAACAAATCTAATGGGTCATTGACACAGTATCAAGCTTATAAAAATTAATTTAAAAGATGGAAAAAAGAAATAATTGGTTGGAGGGAGATTTTCTCCAAATTGGACTTGATGCTTCATTATGATAGAGAAAGAAGTATAATTGGTAAAGGCAGTTGTGGCATAGTGGAAAATGAGCTGGTTTTGGAGTTCAAAGATCTGATTTCAGATTGGACTGTGTCACCATTTACAAGTGACTAAATTTCTGTAAGTTCTTCATCTGCAAAATGGAAATGGATAGTATTTACATTACTTATATCAGGAGTCTGTTATAAGGTTTGTAAAATACAAAGCATTGAAAAAAACAACAATTTATTTGTTTAGAGATGGTAACAGGGATGAAGATTAGGGGGCTTATAGGTGTTGGGGAAAAAATCGCAGAGCAATTGGGGTTAAATGACTTGCCCAAGGTCACATGGCTAGTAAGCGTTAAGTGTGTGAGGCTGGATTTGAACTCAGGTCCTCCTGACTCCAGGGCCAGTGCTCTATTCACTGTGCCACCTAGCTGCCCCAAATCTATTTCTTCTGAGGACAAATTTCCCAAGCCCTCCTCTTAGTATCCAAAATTCTATGTGATATTATCCAAAGACACAGAGAAAAGAGATTTAAACCTTGTTTGATTGTTTGCTTGTTTGTTTTGTTTTATTTTGAGATTTGGTTTTCCTGTCTTTCCTAGGAGGCCACTCACCAGGCAATCTCACTGTTGATTAGCCCAAATATTTGACTTGGTCCATGTTGGACTTGTGCTATATTTGTCCCTCCTCAGGCTTCCTAGATGCCCCATGGCTCTTAGGGGCTCACCATAGTAGTCCCCAATTTAGTATGGACACTTGATCACCTGATGACTTTAACCCTACTGTACCTCAGAGCTCCCAAAGTCAAATGAGGCACCAGCCTCAGCCTCCACTGTATCAGAGATTATAGGCTTGGGCCCCCCTACTCTCTTTGAGATAGACACTGTTTTTGAAAGCATCCATACAATCTCTAATGGTAAAAAACTGGACCAGGATTTGCAATACCATGGTTTCAGTCCTGGAGGAGCTGTACAATTGGGGCAAATCTCTTCATCACTCTAGGTCTCAGTTCCCTCATCTGCAAAACAAAGAGGCTAGATTAAGTGCTTTCTAATTTCCCTTCCAAATTCTAATAGTTTATAATGGAAGCCAGATGCTTCTGACCTCTTTTTGAGAGAGAAGTACATTGCTTTTTTATTTCTCCAAAGCATTGAGATCATAGCGGGTATCTTTGCTTCTAGTGAAATACTATAGTGGGTAGGGGTGGTTGCCTGTGAGCCTTCAAGGTCTGACCTTCTTGATCAAAATATCCATGGGACACAAAGACAGATATGGGATGAACTTCATGATCAAGATCAGAGAGTGGAGGTGGCCCTCACTTAAGCAATCCATATCAGACTGACACAGACAGCTCAATTGTAATGAGGGGGAATAAAGAAGAAACCGGTCCACTTATAAATAAATACTTGCTTAAAGTCTCTTCCACAGGAGAGTTCTAATAGACTAGAGAGTAGAAAGCTCTGTATCCTATATTAAGCATCCAACAAAACTCTACTGGGGCTGGGGAGGGGGGAGATGAGGAGGGTCTGCAGCAGCAATTTAAGCAATATGAAAGGCAAGGCCCCAGGCCTGAGACGGGTCTGGGAAATAAGCAAGAGAACGCCTAAGCATGCAGAAATGCAGGATGGTTTGCCTTCGTAGGCATTTTTGAAACCTGGTGGGATCACGTTTATAGCAAGTATGAGAATAACTCTATCAGGGTATTAGAATTCAAGGCAGTTAATTTGGAGGATTTTTAAAAAATAGATCTAGGGACTTTAGCATTGAAGGAGGAAATACTAAACCTCAGGAGAATGGCAAGGACTAGAGTCCACAATTAAAACAGTTTATAGTTTCTCGTAGGAAAGATAGAAACAACCCCAAACCAGATGAAGGTCCTTGTGTGACCTGCCTAAGATGGATGGATTCAGTGCATCTGAGGTTTCAGGGAAGGAATAGGGAGCCAGAGGTATATCAATAAATGTTTAATGACTGACTTTCCAGAAAAAAATGAATGGAGGCTGGAAACATGTGTAAGTTTAATTCACATTATTAACATATTCTGCATCACTTTCTTAGCTCTAGACAGTCAAGAAAACAGAAGCCAAGCCTTGATTTGTAATATCTGTGATTGCTGAGTAAAAATGTTCACACTGAAAATTTAATAATCAAAGCTAATGGAACTCTTTCTTCAGCATAGCTCTGGAGGGGTCCCTATAGGAACTGTCCATAATATTACTTATTGATTCTTTGAGGAATGAGAAGTATGGCCCATAGCCCAAGGAAGAAGTTAGTTTTATTTCAACAAGTGTTTCAGGAAGCACCTACTATGTGCTAGGCACATAGTAGGTATTAATGACACAAAGATAAAGAGGAAAGATGAGCTCTTGCCTGCCCTCAAAAGAGCTTACGTTCTACTATTCTGCCTACATAAGTAAATACATACATACATACATACATATATATATACATACACACACATATATACATATACATACATATATGTGTGTATGTGTGTATATATATGTATATATATATATATGTATATGAGAATTTGAATTTTGCTTCTATGCTTTAACAATTGGTGAGGCCTGCTTGGGAGAGATGTGTAGAAATTTAGCCTGGGATGTCCCCCAAGCCCAAAATGCTTTCCCTCCTCACTTCTGCCTCCTGGCTTTCCTGGCTTCCTTCAAGACTCATCTGAAGTTTCACCTTCTATAAGAGATCTCTCCTATTCTCATCCCAACACCCTACCACCACCTCCACCACCCTGACACACTTAAGAGAGATTAAGTTGCTTGCCCAGGTTCACACAGTTACCGAGTGTCTGAGGTCAAATTTGAACTCAAGTCTCCCTGACTCCAGGCCCTGTCTATCTGCTGTGTCCTTGAGGTCAGTGACCACATTTAGCTTTTTTTCTTTTGTATCTTTAATAATTGGCATGTGCCTAGCACATGACAAATGCATCATAAATACTTTTTGACTGACTAGAGATTCCAAGAAGCTAAAGTGAGAAGGGAGATTATTCCAGGGACAATCTATGCAAAGGTATGGAGGTGGGAGACTACATGTCAGGTATGGAAAATGGGAAGTAGATGAATTTGGCTAGAGAAAAGAGTGTGTGAACAGAGCCAATGTGTCATGGGATCAGAAGGATAGTGCAGAGCCATACTAGGAAGGGTCTCAAATGTTAAAACAGAGGAATTTGCGTTTTTGCCTTTTCCTCTATTAATATTTCCCATTTATACTGTTTGTAGCTTAGTTTGTATATATTTATTTGTATGTTGTTTCCCCTATCAGATTATAAGCTCCTTGAGGACAGGGACTGTCTTTTGACTCTTTTTATATCCCCAGTGCTTAGCACGTTACCTAGCACATAGTAGGCACTTAGTGAATGTTGAAATAAGGGGAGAATGAATGACCAGAGGATGAGAAGATGTCCATTGATCAAGATTCCTCTGTATTCTACTTCTGGAAATTTCTCACTGCCCTCATTTTCAGGCATACCACAGCACCATGAGACCATGATGAGTATTTCAAACTATATGGTATGATCTCCCCTACTCCCACTCCCAGAACAGCACCTAAGTCCCTCTCATTGCATCTACTTTAAAACAACAAAACAAACAATTGAAAACAGAGCTCATATCAAACTCAGTCAAAGTGGCTCTAATATGACCAAACAGGGTTCAAATGATACTGAATGTGGAATAGCAATTGTTTAATGTGGAATGTTCCAACTAGGTCAATTTTGAGATGGAATGTATGGAATCAGTGTGATACCATGGAAAGAAAGAATCCTGACTTTGGAACAAGAACTGTACTCAAATGCACCTCTGAGGCTTACATGATAAGTCATTTGGGCAAGTACTTCCACCCTAGGCCTCAGCTTCCTTGTCTGTAAAGTGAGGGGGTTGGACCAGATGACATCAGAGGTCCCTTACAACTCTAGGCCTAGTATCATGTGAATCTCAACCCAGACTTAATCTGTCACCTTCCATGTCAGTTGGCATAAGCTCATGACATAAATGAACTGCTTGCTGCATCTGAAAAAGATGTGTCAATGGAAAGTTATACAATCTTTGTGTGGAAGTTAAAAGTACCATATGTGTTATATTTCTCAATGTCATTCATTTTGATAGATACACTATAATTAGTTGGGTTCCAAGAAAACTGTAACTTAAAATAATTGAATTAACTCAAGAATGTATATAGATAATCATTTGGAATTTTCAACAAATAAACTTAATTATCTTGTTTCCATTTTTAAGAGCTAACTTATATTGAATAAAGAAAGAAATGGTTTAAAGAAAGAAACCACTGGAGCCACCAAAAGTCATACAAGAAAATATGGTAGGGACAAATTTGGTAGTGAAAATATAGAAACAAAAAATATTACCTTCAACATTTATCATGGGGATTCACACATATTGTTAATGATGAGGAGGAAAGATCATTGAGCATGTTTTGTTTAGCTTCAGATAAAAAGAAACCTACAGCATTTATACATCCTGAGAATGTATAGGCAGATTTCTTAATTGACAAATGGTCAAAAGATGAGAATAGGTAGTTTTCAGAAGAGCTTCAAGGTATAGTCATATAAAAAATGATAAAGCACTAACAATTAGAGAAATGAAAATTAAAACAATTCTGAGGAATGTCCTCATACTCATTAGATTGGAAAAATTGACCAAAAAAGGAAAAAAAAACATGACAAATGCTGGAGAGGCTGTGGGAAAACAGGTACGTTAAGGCACCATTGATGGAACTGGAAATGGTCTGACCATTCTACAAAGCAATTTTAAACTATGTCTCCCAAAGCTACTAAATTGTGTCTATACTCTGTGACCTAGTGATATCACTCCCAGGTTTACATCTCCTGGAGATCAAACAAAAAAGAAAAGGACTAAGTACAAAAAGTATTTATAGCATCTCTTTTTGTGGTGGTAAAGAATTGGAAACTGAGGAGAAGCCCATCATTTGGGGAATGGATGAATATGCTATGATATATAAATGTAGTAGAATACTACAGGAGGAAATAATGAAGTAAAATGCTTTCAGAGAAACCTAGGAAGACTTGTTGAACTGATTCAAAGCAAAGCGAGCAGAATTAGGAGAATAATTTATGCAATATTATAAAGACAAACTTAGGAATTCTGATCAACACAATGACTAATTACAATTCCAGAGGACACACGATGAAACTTGTAACTACTTGCAGATAAGGAGAGGGCTCAGACTGCATTTTGAGGCATTATTAAAAAAAATCAGACATGGCTGATGCAGGAATTTGTTTTGCTTGACCATACATGTTTGTAAAGGATTTTGTTTTTCTCAATTTTTTAGTGTATGGGGGGGAGAGGAAGTGACTTAAGTGAAATTAAAATTAAATGAATGAATTTATAAAAATTACAGAGACAGAGTATTATGACAGGTGAATAACATTTTTTTCTTAGAGAAAACTAGGTGCAGTTAATAAGCAAACACATACTTGCATGCATACATTCATGAAAGCACTTTTCAAAAATGTTTATTATATAAAAAAGGATTTCTTGCATCATAGAAGACTGCTTAGAGAATTGCTAAGTGAAAAATCCTCATTTGAAGTTTTATAAGAGAAACATTGGTACTACCTGCAACTATTGATATGGTTGAAACAATGCTCAGTAAATCATATGCAAAGATGCTTTGAATGATTCCACTGGCTGATAATACCCCATATGTTTCAAGACTTTTATGATAAATTGATTGTGAAATGAAAGTCTTCCTATTTTGTATTGCAAGTGGATGAAACAACAGATGTAGTTAAAGATGTTCATTTGATTACATATGTACAACATGTTGTTGAAATGAATATTAGTGAAGATTTGCCACTTTTTAAATCTATTGATATCAATGCCCCAACAAGACAAATTTCCAACATAGTTGAAAGGTATTTAAAATGAAAATTATATAATATGGGAGAGTTTTATTAGACTCTGCTCTGACAAAGCTTAATAATAGTGTAGCATCCCTTCCAGGGCTATGTCCCCAATTTCTACTCACATTGGTAAACTATTGACACCAGAGGTCAACTGAACATTGTTCTCCTCAGGTGCTTCAAGTACTATTTATTGCTCATGACCCCTATCTGGTGTGCTCCCGTTTGATTATCAATTAGCCAGCCAGAGCTAATTAGCTTTTAGCAACCAGTATTTAGTTATGTGGTATAGTAAGAAGTTCACATACTTCATCCAAATTGTAGCATAGTCTCCCAAGAAGATGATCCCTGGAAAGTGCAGACTCATATTTAGAGGGCACATATGGCCAAAGTATAAGGCAGATGTCCTAGAAGTCATTTTAACCTTTTAAAGTTCTTATACTTCTCTTTGGTGTAGCTCTCTGCAGAAGTCCCAGAGTCAATACCCTTGTAAAGTCTAAAGGTTGCCTTTCCTTGGTATAGAAAATTAATTGATTCTCAAAGTGTGGTCCAGGGACTCCTAGAGGTCCTGAGACCCTTTCAGTGAGTCTGTGAGTCAAAAAATATTTTCGTCATAATAGTAAGATGCTACTTGCCTTTTTATCATCATTCTTTTATTGTTATAGAGTTTTTCATAGGCTCGATGACCTGTGAATTAAATATTTAGCTGCAATCATGAAGATTGCATTAATATCTTATCTGTAGTATCAGCACCAACTAAACACAAGTGATGACAAAATATTCAGTGTTGAATAACATTTTTGAATCTCAAGGCAGGAATATCAAACTCAGCTAGTTTAAATTGTATTCTTCACTGACAGTTTCACTTAAAAATGTTCTCAATGAAGCAATAAAAATACTAATTTTTATTTAATCTAGACCTTTGAGTCCATGACAGAAGTATCCCCCAAAAATTTCTGCTGTATTCTATGCTGAAATATGATAATTGTCTCAAGGAAAAGTCCTTGTTCAATTGTTTGAACTGAGAGCTAAATCAGTTGCTTTCTTCATGGAACGTTATTTACTTGAAAGAATGAGTGACAAACTATCAGACTTAGGTATTTGGTAGGACTTGTTTTTTTAATGAATGAAGTGAGCCTATCATTTCATGGAAAATAACTGATGGTATTTGTTGTCAATGATAAAATTTGAGCTTATAAGTTGAAATCAAAATTTCAAAGACTTGTATTCATCACTGTGAGCCTGAGAGCTTCCCAGTTCTTAAATATTTTCCTAATGAGATGTTGATCCTTTGATATTGTAAAATGAAATATATCAATGTTTGGAAGATCTGTATAACTCAGTCAACCAATATTTTACAAAACACCAATGAACAGTGTTACAAAATAATGCATACATAACAGGATCCATTCAAAGTACAAGATTAGACCAATGGATTTCAATGTAACAGAGTACAAAAAGTTAAATGAGATGGTTTCTGATTCCACATTGCAACTAATTCTTTTTAAAAAAATTATTAATTAATTACCTTTTAATTTTCAACATTCATTTGTACAAGATTTTGAGTTTCAAATTTTCTCTTCATCTCTCCTCTCCCCCCGTCCTCAGGTGGCATGTGTTCTAATTACCCCTTCCTGCAGTCTGTCCTCCCTTCTGTCGCCACCCATATTCCCTTCTCCCTTACTTTCTTGTAGTGCAAAATTGATTTATGTACCCCATTGCTTTTTTATCTTATTTCCTAGTTTCAGTAAAAACCATTTTTTAAACATTTGTTTTTAAAACTTTGAGTTCCAAATTCTCTCTTCTTCCCTCCTTACCTACCCTCACTGAGATGGCAAGGAATTCAATATAGGTTATACATGTGTAGTTATGCAAAACACTTCCATTATGGTCATGTTGTGAAAGACTAACTATATTTCTCTCCATCCTATCCTGTCCCCCCCCCCACTTATTCTAA
>CM053586.1:330598866-330609468 GCA_028646515.1 Pseudochirops corinnae
TCTTTTTCCAGCCTCTTTCATTTGAGATAATTTACCCCACTCTATCTTTCCCTTTCTCCTTCTCCCAATATAATTCTCTCTCCTCCCTTAATTTTATTCATATTCAACTCATTCTGTGTCATCTATCTACCATACATATATATCTCCTCCAACTACCTTAATACTGAGAAAGGTCTCATGATTTACAAATATCATCTTTCCATGTAGGAATGTAAGCAGTTCAACTTTACTAAGTCCCTTATTATTTCTCTTTCCTGTTTACCTTTTCATGCTTCCCTTGATTCTTATATTTGAAAGTCAAATTTTCTATTCAGCTCTGGTCTTTTCATTAAGAATGCTTGGAAGTCCTCTATTTCATTGAATATTCATTTTTCCCCTTGAAGTATTATACTCAGTTTTGCTAGATAGGTGATTCTTGGTTTTAATCCTAGCTCCTCTGATCTCCAGAATATCATATTCCAAGCCCTTTGATCCCTTAATGTAGAGGCTGCTAGGTCTAGGCTATCCTGATTGTATTTCCACCACGATTGTATTGTTTCCTTCTGGCTGCTTGCAATATCTTCTCCTTCACCTGGGGACTCTGAAATCTGGCTACAGTATTCCTAGGGATTTTGTTTTTGGAATTTCTTTCAAGAGGCGATTGGCAGATTCTTTCAATTCCTATTTTACCCTCTGGTTCTAGACTATTAGGGCAGTTTTCCTTGATTTCTTTAAAGATGATATCTAAGCTCTTTTTTGATCATGGATTTCAGGTAGTCCAATAATTTTAAAATTATCTCTCCTGAATCTGTTTTTCAGGTCAGTGGTTTTTCCAATAAGATATTTCACGTTGTCTTCTATTTTTTCATTCTTTCAGTTTTGTTTGATAATTACTTGATTTCTTATTAAGTTATTAGTTTCCATTTGCTCCATTCTAATTTTTAAGGAATTATTTTCTTTAGTGAGCTTTTGTATCTCCTTTTCCATTTGTCCAGTTCTGCCTTTTAAGGCATTCTTCTCCTCATTGACTTTTTGGACCTCTTTTGCCACTTGGGTTAGTCTATTTTTTAAGTTGTTATTCTCTTCAGTATATTTTTGGGTCTCCTTCATTAAGCTGTTGACTTCTTTTTCATTATTTTCTTGCATCATTCTCATTTCTCTTCCCAATTTTTCCTCTACTTTTCTTACTTGATTTTCAAAATCCTTTTTGAGCTCTTCCATGGCCTGTGACCAATTCATATTTTTCTTGGAGGCTTTTGATGTAGGAATTTTGACTTTGTTGTCTTCTTCTGGTTGTATGTTTTGGTCTTGTTTTTCACCAAAGTAATATTCTATAGTCACTGTTCAACTTCCCAATCAAATACTTGACTTCCTAACTCTTTCTCAAGATAGAACTCTGCTTCCAGTGGGAGTGGGTATAGTGTCCCAGGCTTCAGGGGTTTTGTATCAGCCTCTGGATCCCCTACTGTCTGTGAACCCAGAGCTTCAGAAGCAGCTGCTGCTGCTGCTACCACCACCACTGCCACCTCTGCCACTCTGGGGCTGGAACTGTACCAAGCTCCTCTTTCACCCAGGTCCCACAGAATTCCCCCACTGACCTTTCATGTTGTCCTTGGTGTTTGTGGGTTGAGAAGAGAAGTGTGGAAACTGCCACAGATGCCAGCAATTCAGTCCCATGAAGCCTGCTCTGGCCTGATCTGAGCCAGTGCAGCCCACACCAGATTGCATTCCCAGTGTGATATACCCTTCCTGTCAACCTTCCAGGCTATCTTGTGCTGTAGATGTGTTTCATTCTGTCATTTGTGGGTTCTGCAGCTCTAGAATTTGTTTAGAGTCATTTTTTACAGGTATTTGGAGGAGTCTGGGGGAAAGCTCAAGCAAATCCCTGCTTTTACTCCATCATCTTGTCTCTGTCCCCCACCCCAACATGCAACTAATTCTTAAGTGGGGTTTTGGTGTAGTACCAAAGAAGATCTGGAAAACTGTTAAAATTCTCTTTCCTTTTCCAGAAACATATCTGTTTGAGGCCAAATGTTCTTCATATATTTCAACCAAAATAACATATCTCAATAGATTGAATGCAGAAGCAGATAGAATACATCTGTTTTCTATTAAGTTAGGCATTAAAGAGATTGGCAAAAATATATAAAACAATAGCACTTTTCTCACTAACTTAGTTTTTGAAAATGGAGTTTTTTCATAAAAATATATTATTTATGTTGACATAATGGCTTCATTATGGTTATTTTAAAATTAGTTAATATTTAAAACTTTTTCAGTTTTAATATTTTATATGGTAAATATCAATGGACATAACCCATATAAACAAAAGCTCTATGGAATACTTAATAATTTTGAAGAGTGTAAAAGAGAGAGACCAAAACATTTGAGAACTGCTTATCTAGTTTGTCCTTTGTATGTCCCTCTTTCCATCAGTCAGTGTTGCTCCAGGTACCCTGCAATTAATGCTGATGGAAAGTCTAAATCTTCCATTCTTTTGGAAGTTTGCAAGGTATACTTCCACTTAAGACAGGGATTAGTGGTGGGGGTTGAGGGAAGAGGAAGAAAGAAAATTTAATCTCTCACTCACTCAAAGCAATACCTTCAATGACCATTTGTCTCAAAATAGAGTTCTGGGAGGAGTTTGACAATCAGAGTAGAGTTCAGAGAGGTGGAGGGAGGAATGAGCTTCGAGGGTGAAGAAGTTTCTATTACCTGGTAGACAAAGTCATATGAAGAGTCAAGAATGCAGTCGGGAGAGATTTGCAGATTATGACACTGTCTTTGCATATCAAGTTCCTAAGCTATTCAGAACATTTTCCATTCCCTTCTGTGCTGCTTTGAGGGTGCAAAAGAGTCTTGTGTTATTCAGATTCCCTTTCCTCTATATTGAAAGATCTTTCCTGCAATTGTGTGAAGAATTTATTGTCATTGAAAATAACAAATTTAACCATTATGTGGCTTAGAATTTGATGAATAAGTTCCCCCCCCCCCCTTTTCTTTCTCCTTCAATTTTTCTGGTTCAGAAGTTCTAAACTGTTTTCTTGCATTACCTTTTGCACTAAGGTTTTCAGTTTTTTTGACTTGTCATGTCAAAATGCTGAAATACAATGGCTATCTGAGGGAAAAGCACTTGTTCAATTATTTGAACTGTGAGCTAAACTAGTTATTTTTTCATGGAACATCATTTTTACTTGAAAGAATGATGGACAAACTATGGTTATTCAGATTTGGGTATGTGTTTGGGGGATCTATAATCCTTAAAGTTGTATCTAGCATCCTGTCTTTGAGATTGCTATATTCAGCTTGTATAAAGATCTTGTTTTCTTTTAAAGTTATTGTTTTTTGCTTCTCTCCTTTCAGACTGTCTTTTACCTCTGTGTCTTTGACTTGTTACAATAGATTCAAGTTTTTCTTTTCTGACATTTAATACTGCTGTGTATGCCATAAATTCTGCTCTCACAATTCTTATTTTTCTTTTAAATCATTCAGGAACCCACTTCCATAGTTCATGTTTTTTTGGGAATCCACAGGATCCTTTAATTCATTAGGTATTAATTTTGTTTAGTTTTGCAATATTTATATATCAATGTCTGGTCTTTTTTAGTTGACCAGGAAGACACATTTATTCTGTTGATTTATTTGCTTATACTCAAGGTCTTTGACTGAGTTTTCTTCCTTCCATGATCTTTGCTAATTTTAGCCTTTTAGCCTTATGTTCACCTATTGTTCACTTTCTGACTCCTTCCCTTCTGAGTATGGTTTCCCTGGATGCAGGACATCAAAGCCACCTCAGACTCTTCCCACAAAGGGCAATTCATGTTTCATGCCTCAGTATTGCCTTTATTGACTTCTGGGGGGGGGACAGAACTGACCCATCTGGATGCTAGGCTCTTTCCCTCAGGCTCAGTGGAATGCCATATATTCTCTGCACATTAACATTCAGCCTCAGTTCTCTCCATTTCTTAGGTTTCTGGCTGAGCTCCATTGAGCACTGCTTATTTGCTGTCCCAGCTAGAGCGAGCTTCTGCTTTTCAGCTCTCTGAGGCACTGAGGTAAAGGGGTAGGGGTGTTACTAGAGTTGAATTCTGTTCCCAGCTCATGGTATAGCCCAACCTACCATGATAGGCAGTGGGGAAAGGGTTGCTGAGTGAGTATGTTAGGGGTGAGGCAATGCTTTCTTTGCTATTAGCTCATAGAATTATAGGCTCATTAAGATTATTAAAGTTGGGGGTGGCTAGGTGGTACAGCAAATAGAGCAGAGATCCTAGAGTCAGGAGGACTTGAGTTCAAATTCATCCTCAGACACTTAACACTTACTAGCCATGTGACCTTGTGCGAGTCTCTTAACCCCAATTGCAAAACAAAACAAAAAAAATTCTTAAAGTCTTAGACTATGGAGACAGCTAAAATTGGTTTATCTCATATATAATTCCTATTTTGGGAAGATCTGAGCAGTTATGAAGTTCAGAGAAAATCTCTTTTCTTTCATCTTATGGGTCATATGACCCAGAAATCCTCTACATCTAACTTGTACATAGCTATTTGCATCGTATCTTCCTTTTAGAAATGTGAATTCCTTGGGGCAGAGACTGTATTTTCTCATTTCTTTGTATCTCCTGAAACTACTCAGTCAATAAACACTCAAAGAGCACCTACTTTGTTCCAGGTACTATGCTAAGCACTGGGATACAAATTAAGACCAAATACAGGTGCTCACAGTACACTTAGCATTGTGCCTGACATGTAGTAACCACCTAACACATGTCTATTGATTGACTTTATCAATCAATATCAATTTACATTTTATTACTTATTTTATTTATTTTATTTTATTACTTATTTGGATTGTTTATTGAGATTTGCTTGGTGGCTATAAAATTGTAATAAATTCTTAAGTTTATTTGAATAAAACATGAACAAAGAAAATTATTTCTATAGACTTTTATGAAAAGCATGGGTAGCATTTTCTTTCTTTCTTTTTTTTTTTTTTTTGCTTTTTGGAGGGGGCAAGGCAGGGCAATTGGGGTTAAGTGACTTGCCCAAGGTCAAGTGTCCGAGGCTGGATTTGAACTCAGGTCCTCTTGACTCCAGGGCTGGTGCTCTATTCACTGTGCCATCAAGCCACCTCTACTTTCTCTCTCTCTCTCTCTCTCTCTCTCTCTCTCTCTCTCTCTCTCTCTCTCTCTCTCTCTCTCTCTCTCTCTCTCTTTCAAAAAAGATTGATTGTCACTAAAGAAGCTTTGACAACCACTGGCCTAACTTTGCTAATGAGAAAAGAGAAACCAAGAAAAATAAAATGAATTTGGAAGTCAGCTTTGAGTTAAGATGAAAGAGAACTTTACTTTGGATACTCTGTATTGACTGAAGAGATGGTAACTTGCTGTGATGGTGTTTGTGGATGGTGTTTGTACTTTCTGCTACCCTTTAAGGATGATTGGTTTAAGGATGATTGAAAGCTGGACTCTAGTGAAGATGAAAGAGGACTTTACTTGGATACTATATATTGCTTGAGGAGGTTGTGACTTACTGAATTATATGTTTTGTTTAAGACTATATGGCCACCTTAGTAATAAGTTATGTTGCTGTGAATGTTATGCTTTAGTTTCTTGAATGTTATGCTTTACTTTCTTGCTGAATAAATAGAGTTCATTATACTATGCGATTAGAACCTTAAAGTTATTCACAGCACCAGTCCTCAGAAGAGCCACTTGTGATTGGCTTTACAGACATATACACGCATGTGTGTGTTTTGTTGTTCAGTTGTTTTTCAGTTGTGTCCAACTCTTAATGACCCCATTTGGGTTTTCTTGGCAAAGTTACTTAAGGGTTTGCATTTCCTTTTCTAGCTCATTTTATAGGTGAGGAAACTGAGGCAAACAGGGTTAAATGATATACATACATATGTAGAAACACATGCATATATTATATATATGTATATACATACACATATATGTATATATACTATCAGATTTGCTTGCTCTGTTGCTTACCTAATCTATTCCATTGATAAAGCTTTCTAATTTTTAAGCAGTCCAAAATTGTTTTGAAAATTACTGCTTTGTATTTTAGTTTGAAATATAGTGCTACTCTCTAGGGTTTTTAAAGTACACTATCCTATTATTTGCAACAAGTGCTAATTTTGTTTCCTTTTTACTCACATTTATTCCCTTAATTTCTTTTTTCAGTTCTTTTAATTTCTTATTGCTATAGCTAGCATTTCTAGTACTGTGTCAAACAGAAGTGGTAATAATGAACATCCTCATTTCTGCTTTTATTGGAAAAAATTTTAGTTTATCTACATTGCATATTATAGTAGCCCCTGGTTTTAAATATATGCTATTTATCATTTTAAGAAAAGGTTCATTTCTTCTTATGTTTCCTAGTGTTTTTATTTTTTACAGAAAAGGATCATGAATTTTGTCAAAAGCTTTTTCTGCATCAATTGATATAACCCTATGATTTTTGTTGGCTTTGTTATTAATATAATTAAGTTTATAGCCTTCCTAATATTAAACCAACTCTACATTTCTTATATGAATCCAATTTAGTCATACTAATTTTTGTGATATGTTGTTTTAACCTCTTTGTTAATATTTTGTTTAAATTTTTTTTTGTTTCAGTGTTCATTAGAGGTATTTGGGCTATAGTTTTCTTTTTCTGTTTGGCCTCTCTGTGGTTTATGTCTTACGACAATATTTGTATCATAAAAGGAATTTGGAAGGATCTTTCCTTTTGCTATTTTTGCAAATAGTTCATATATTGTAATTAATTGCTTTTTTGAATGCTTGATGAATTCACTTGTGAATCAATCTTTTTCTGTCTTCCTCTGAAAGTTTATTTATTACTGTTTTTTCCAATTTTATTCTCTGAGACTGATAGTTTAAATTCTCTGTTTTTTATTCTGTTATTTTTGGTGCTCTGGATTTTTGTAAATATTAATTTATGCCATTCGGTTGTTAGTTTTATTGTCATATGGTTGGGCAAAAGAGTGTCTAATAATATCCCTTATTTCTCTTTATTTGTTATGAAATCTTTTTTCATTTTGGTATTCATAATTTGATTTCCATTTTTCTTCTTTTTAATCAAATTAATTAATGGTTTCATTTTTAAATGAGCTAATAATTTTACTTATTAATATATTTTTCTGTTTTCAATTTTGTTAATCTTTTTCTTAATTTTAAGGATTTTTATTTTGGGGTTTAAGTGAGTTTTTAAAAATTTGTTGGTTTTCTATTTTTTAGTTGCATTTCTCAATATACTGATCCATTCTTTTCCAAAGTATTTTGAGATATACATTTTCCCTTAAGGACTTTTTTATCTGAGATTTGAAATTTCTTGGAATGTTGTGACCTTGTTAGCATGATCATTAATGGAAATTCTGTATTTTCTATGATTTATTCTTTGATCCACCAATCCTTTGGCATTAAGTAATTTATTCTTCAGTTGATTTTTTAAAATATTTTTGCCAGAGATCCTTTATTTGATATAATTTTATAATGTTGCCTCATCCACTCCAAGTCACCCTCCTTTTAGTCTCCAAAGTGATTAACCTAAAGAGTAGGTCAAATCATGTTCCCCCTACTCAACAAACTCCCACAATAGCCTCTGGGATAAAATATAAACTCCTCTCTTTGGTTTTCAAAGCCCTTCCTGATCTGCATCCCTCTGCCTTTCTAGTCTTCCTATGTTTCATTCTCCTCAACAGATCTGTGATCCAATGACACTGGCCTCCTTGTGGACATTTTCACTGTTTGTCTTCATCCTCCTTGCCCCTGCCCACCTCATGCCTGGAATTCTCTTCCTCCTCATCTCTGTCACCTGACTCTGCTGTCCCAGCTAACATCCCACCTTCTAGTTTAACCCCTTCCCTCTGTTGGTTGTTTCCAGTTTATCCTGTCTATAATGTGTTTGTACATGGCTGTTTGCCTATTGTCTCTAGCATCAGACTGTGAGCTCCTTGAGGATAGGGAGAGTATTTTACCTTACTTTGCATCCACAATACTTATTGACTGACAAAGGAGAAGCAAAATAAGTGATATCATCACAGCGAAATGAATGAGAAAGGAGATGTGCTGATCTCATGGATGACCTATGGATAACTCCTATATTTTATCATTGTTCTTGTGATGTCAACAGAAAGTGATTAAGCTCTCATCCCACCCCAGCCCATAAAGGCCATGAGATTGAAACAGTGCACTCATGGGAGCAAATGAACGAGAGTTACAGAGTATGGTTGGGCTTGGATAGATTGCGAATACTAACATCCATGAAGACAGAACAACCTGAAGATTTTTCAACTTCCCGATGTTATTTTGAACACAAAGTCTATTTTCTGAATCCTGCATCGTCTTCTTGCCTCCCCTCCCCTCACTTCTTTATTAGTTCCCTCCCTTTTTTCCATCACTTCAAAACTTCACGGATGTATTTTTCCCTGTGGGGCCATTGATGAATATGTTTCATTGTGTCATATCCAGGCTAGATCTTGAAGAGCTTCCCTTGTGAGGTGCCTCCTGATGACATCACTCCATAGATACAAACGCTGTCACTGTCACAAAACTGTTTAGTCAAGGTATGACAATGAGTCCATTATCCAAAAGAATAGCTTTCTGTACGTAGAGGTGCTCACGTTTATTTAGTCTCGTTGTGTGTTTTGATGTGTTGCATGCAGAGTTCTGTGAAAGTGGGTAATTGTGCCTTTCACAAAGTAGACATTCAAAAATTGCTGAGTTAATGAATTAGCATTGTTACTGACTAGAAGTCTTTTTTTTTTAAATTGTCTGGCTCTATTTCATATTGCACCATTATTGAAGAGCTAAGTATCCAATGAAATCTTCCTTGACACACCTTGAGACAAGGCAAGTGCTCACATGGAGGTCAGAAGTGATACAAGGACACAATACAAGGACACTTTCAAGGGCTCTCTGAACAACTTTGGAATCAACTGTGAGACATAGGAGATGCTGGATCTGCCAGGACTGCCACGTGGTGTCCCTGTGTCAAAGAAGGCACTGTGCTCAATGTGCACATCAGAATTAAAGTAACTCAAAAGAAATATGAAATCCACAAAGTTGGAGTCATCTTCACTCCAAATATTTGTGTGGACTTTTTGTACCTGACCTTTGGTAGAGCCTTCTGAATTGGTGTTGTTCTGGTCAGCCACAGTCAGACACACTGTACCTTAACCCCGACATAGTGGTGTTATTTTAGTTCTCTTCTAGAAGAAAGGACAACAACTAACCTTGACACACTAACTCCACACCAATAAAAGTGATTTCTCTCTCCCCCTCCCTCTCCTTCTCCCTCTGTCTCTCTTTTTCTTCCTTGTTCCTTCTCTCCTTCCCCCTTTCCCTCTCTTCCTCTCCCCACTTCCCTCCCTCCCTCTTTCCTTCTCCCCCTCTCTCCTTCCTTCTTTTCCTTCATCCTTATCTCTCTCCATCCCTCCTTCTTTTCCTCCTTTTATACTTCCCTCCCTTCCTCTTTCCTTCTCTCTTACTCCTTCCCTACCTCTTTCTATCATCTCCTTCCTCCCTCCCTCTTTCCTCTTTCCCTCTCTCCCTTCCTCTCTCCTTCCCTTCTTCCCTTTCCATCCCTCCCTCTGTCACTCCTTTGCATGTATCTCACTTTCCCCTAGATCAGTCTTTGACGTGGGTGAACTCCCTGAGATAAGGGTTGTGTTATTCCTTGTGCTTGTGGAGAGGTGATGGCACCCTAGGCTTTAGTCCTTTCTTAAATTTTTAGCTCTCTGACCCAATGCATGTCATTTCAACCCTCTGAGCCTTCATTCCCTCATTTCTAAAATTAGGAGATAATACTTAAGTATCTACCAGACAGGATCATTCATGAGAACCAATGAGATAAGTGCTTTGCAAACCTTGAAGTGTTATATTAATGAAGCAGCTGGGTAGGGCAGTGGAAAGAGCACTGGATCTGGAGTTAGGAAGACCAAAATTCAAATCCAACCTCAGATTCTTCCTGACTATGTGACCCTAGACAAGTCACAACTTCAATCAGTCTTAGTTTCCACATCTGTAAAATGGTGATAATAACAATGCTTGCCTTTCAGGCTTGAATGTGAGGTTCAAATGACATCATAATTGTAAAACACTTGTTACTCAGTTGTGTCTGACTCTTTGTTTTTTTTTTCTTTCTAAAAAAATTTATTGAAGGTATTAATTTAAGAAAAGGAGGGAGGGAAGAAGGGAAGAGGGGGTGGGTTCTGTCGGGCTATGTGGGCATGCCCTCCTCATCCTCCCCTGCATCTGCTCGATCAGCTGTTGACGCTCTGCTGCCTGACGCATGCGCATCATGACGAGGCTCTCATAGTCCCTCTCTGACAGCATGGAGCCCTTATGATTTCTTTTCCGTGTTTATCTTCTCATGCTTCTTGTGTTGGAGTGTCAAACTTTCTTTTCAGTTCTGGTTTTTTCAGCAGGAATGTTTGAAAGTCCTCCACCTCATTGAATAACCATATTTTCCCCTGGAATACTATGCTCAGTTTTGCTGGGTAGGTGATTCTTGGTTTTAATCCAAGCTCCCTTGATCTCCGGAATATCATATTCCAGGCCCTTCGATCCCTTAATGTAGAAGCTGCTAGATCCTGGGTTATCCTAATTGTGTTTC
>CM053586.1:330609968-330674697 GCA_028646515.1 Pseudochirops corinnae
TATCTATCATCTGTCCGTCTATCTATCTTTCTCTATATCTCTCAGCTATCTATCATCTATCTATCTCTACATTTATCATCTATCACCTATTTCTATCATCTATCATCTCTCTATCTCTCTATCATCTATCATCTGTCTATCCATCATCTATCTATCATCTGTGTATCTATCTTTCTCTATATCTCTCATCTATCTGTTTATCATCTATCTATATCTACATTTATCATCTATCACCTATTTCTATCTGTCTATCTATCTATCTATCTATCTATCTACCTATCTATCTATCTATCTATCATCTATCATCTGTCTGTCTGTCTATCTATCTCTCTATCTATCTATCTATCATCTATCATCTGTCTATCTATCATCTGTCTGTCTATCTATCATCCATCCATCTATCTATCATATATCTATCTGTCTATCTATCTCTCTATCATCTATCACCTGTCATCTATCTATCTATCTATCTATCTATCTATCTATCTATCTATCTATCTATCTATGTCATCTTTCTTATTAAGATATAAGCTACTCAAATGCAGGGATGCCAGAATTCCTGGCACATAATAAATGCTTAATATATACATGCTCATTGAATGAAAATAATTCTATGTTCCTTACGGTGGGTTTTCTGCTCTGGATTCAATAGAGACAGATTAAACCCAGTCTCCTAAGTCTTTCTCACTTCTAGCTATGCCACAATAACAATTGTACTTCCCCTATAATGACTATTGTTCAAATAGTGATGGTGAGGCACTGCGAAGTCCTGAATCCTCAAAGAAACATTGAGTTGCATTCACTCAACTGCACTTACTGAGTTTTGGATTGAGAGTTTTGAAGAATAATATCCATCAAATAGTTTGAAATGAATAGTCTGCTATGGTTGCTTCCAAGTTGACCTAAACTTCTGTTGAACAGAACAGCCCATTCTCTGAGAATTGTGGACCAAGTAGTACTTTGTAGAGGGGTTACGTGTTGTTTGCTGATTTTACTTGAAAGCACACTGGGCTTGGAGTTAGGAAAGGCCTGGTTCCTGTGTTTGATAATTACATGACCCTGAGCACTCATAGACCATATTGAGTTTTCAAATAAGTAAAATAAGGATGATCATACTTGTAGACTCTGTCTTACAGGACATTAATAATACAGGTAACTTGCTTCTAAATCCTTAAAAAAATATGTAGCACAGTTATTATTGTTATTATAACTAGAGAGACTCTGCTTGTTAACTTTGATTTTTCTCTTCTTTTGTTCTGGGGTTTAGGGATTCATAATTACATAGACAAGGACTTATTTAAAAAAAATACCCCACTATGTATGCTATGACCTAAACTCCTAAGCAGATGTTCAGCTTTCCCTACAGTATCCATGCTGTGTCAGGGAAATACAAAAGAAATGCAGGAAACAGTTTCAACCAACCCTTGAAATACTTGGAATTTAATTTTAAATTTAATTTTAAAAAATAATAATTTAACAAACAACAAATAAAATGAACATTTGAGCATATGAAGAACAGAACAGAAAAGAAGAATTACATGTGAAACTGTGAATCTTTCTTATGTATAGCTTGCTTTTACTCTTACATATATATGTGTGTGCGAGTGTGTGTGTGTGTGTGTGTGTGTGTGTGTGTGTGTGTGTGTAAGTTTTGAATCTGTCCTGCTGTCTGTGTCCTTCTGACCTTCCTTCTGTTCTTCCTGACTGTACATTTAAAAAAAAAGTTTCAATGATCTTTTCTTTCTTTCCTCCTCCTCCTCCTTCTCTTCTTCCTCCTCCTCCTCTTCTTCTCCTCATCCTCCTTCCCAAACCTATTACCAACACTCTTCTTTTTAGCTTGCTACCTACCTTGAAAAAAGTAATATATAGGCATAGTTGTTTTGAGTCTGTACCTTTTGGTCCAGAGATGGGAAAGGTGATTCATTATTCCTCTTCCAGAATCATGGTTGGTTATTGTAGCGATCAGAGTTCTTAAGTCTTTCAAAGTTGCTTGTCTTTATAATATTTTAGTTACTAAACAAACTACTTTCTGGACCTACCTACTTCACTCAGCATTGATTCATATAAATTTTCCCAGTCTTCTCTGAAATCACCCCCTTCGTTATTTCTTATATCACAATAATATCCTATTACATTTATATATCATAGTTTTTTCAGCAATTCCCCAACTGATGGACAGCCCTTTACTATAACAAAAAAGAGATGCTATAAATATTTTATATGGATGGATCCTTTTTCTTTTTCTTTTATCTTTGAGTATAGGCCTAGCAGCAGCATTCCTGAGGCAAAGGGTGTACACAGGCTAGTGACTTTTGGGGCATAGTTCCAAACTGATTTCCTTTGGAATGTAGTTAAAGAGGCATGGTGATATTAATATAATGGAAGCCATACAGAGTATACATGAGTTAGCATTAAGATGTGTATTATGAATTATGTGAAATTAGGAAAGGTAGAACAGTTTTGCTAGAGTTGTAGGCAAGGTTTCATGGTGGAGACAGGACTTGAATTGGACTTTTCAAAGTAGGAAGGATTTGGAAACTTGGAAAGAGTTATAATTAATATTACCTATAATTTGGGCAAAGAAAAATTCAGTTGGACACTGGTGGTAGAGTCATGGAGGGAAACTGTTGGGAGATACCTAAGACCTTGACAGTAAGTCACAAGGGTCCATGGGGAGGGCAATCTTGAGCACTACCTTATTGGAGAGAGAGAGAGACAGACAGACAGACAGACACACACACACATATACACACATGCAGAAAGAGAGAGAGAGAGATAGCGACAGAGACAGAGACAGAGACGAAGAGACAGAGACAGAGACAAAGGCAGAGACAGAGGCAGAGAGAGAGAGAGAAAACAGGGAAGGGGGGAGACAGAGACAGACAGAGGCAGAGACAGACAGAGACAAAGACAGAGAAAGAGAAACTATAAGGTGGGAGAGAGGTTGTTTTCAGAAGAGAGAGCAAAGTAGGGCATGGGCCAGGGAAGAGCTTACCTGGCATGAATATTAGGCACTGAGCTCAATTATTTCTACCTGCTGGAGTACAATTATTATTAAGGTCTTCTAAATTTCATCCACCATGGGTGAAAGCCTGAATAACCATGCCCTACTTACCACTCCAAAATAATATGAGGAAATAAAAGCAAGAATTAATACGACTTGTGGTGGGATGGGGAATTATCAGTTAGTAGGCAGTTAAGAAACTCTTGTCAAAATTTCATGACCAAAGGGACTCCTGTAGCCAAGCAATGATACTAGCATGGCCATTGTTCTAAGATAGAATACTTTGGGTTCCTATTGTGTTAGTTCATGATTTAATGACAATCTAGCACAAGAGTACGCAGAGGTATATCAAAGTTTTCTGGAGGACTTCTTAAATCATTGGATATATCACACCCTCCACCCACCTCATCTATACTTACACCAGAGATTAGCCATTTGTGTCAATCCTTACTGAGAGAAGCTATCTCCAGGTTTTGATTACCTATTGATTATGGTCCATTCACATTCCGCACATCCAGAGTGATTTGGAAGTTTGAGTAGAATTTCATATAGCTAAAGGCATCCATCACACAACATTGAAGATACATGATAATGACAACAAGAAAGTTTCTGCAAAAATTAAAAAAAAAAATCAACAAAAACAAACAGAATGGAGCCCTAAGGACAGAATCATTTCTCCATCAAAAATCACTTTTCCTGAAATATGTAATGATACCTAGATTTGCAAAAATGAAATATGAAACTGAAAAAGAATTAGAGTCCCTTTCTTATTAATAAATCTTGGCTGGTGTTGCTAACTCTGAGAGTTTTGTTTTCCAAATGAGATTTAAAACTCTATTATGTTAAAAAAAAAAAAAGCCTAACAACAACAAGATACACACATGGAATGACATATTTAACTAGCTTACTGTGCCCTCCCCCAACTATGTCCTTTCTATGATACCTGATCTATGAAGCCTGTTTTTTTTTTTAACTGCTTACTTGCCATACTTAGCCAGTACGTTGGATTACACGTCCATGGGCAATCTCATTGTAATCATTGGAATGGGATCTAATGACAGAGGCCCCTTGGGTGAAGCTCTCACTCTCAGAATATTCCACCTATTAAATGGAAAGGAAAAAAAATAAAGAATGAGAGAATTTTAGGATTGGAAGCAGTAAAATATGTAATGATTAACTCTCCCCCTAAAGAATGTATGAATAATCCACATCATTACCATTTTCACCACTCCTTTCTTTAGACTAGAGAGAATATCACCAAAATAATTTCCAGATTTCTGAGTTGTAAATACTCACACCGGAAATTTAACAATCAGCTCTCCTAAGTTGGTCCAAGGTAGCTTGAGAACATCTGGTTGGTAATGACCTCAGACATCACCCAATGCTTGGCAAAGTGACTGACACATAGATGTTAAAAGCTTATTGACTGATTGATCGATCTAGTCCTGAGACAGTCCATTCTGCTTATAGGCAGTTCTAATTATTAAGGATATTTTCCTTGTCATAAATAATAACTTTACCCCTTTTAGTTTTTTTCCTGTTGCTCCTGGTTTTGTCCTCTGGAACCAAACTATAATCATCAAAACTTAAATGTCTAAAAGGCAATTCATAAAGGAGAAAATATTGGTCAGTGGCTTATTCTTTATGCAAAAGTTTGCGAAATCCAAATCAACTAAATGCAATTGTATCAATCCATTAAATGCCTAGTATATGCACAGAACTGTACTAGGCACTGGGAATATGTAGATAAAAATGATATGGTCCTTCCCTGCAGGGACCTTATAGTCTAGTGGGGGAGAGGGAGGGAGGGGAGATGGAACGTGTATATACATAAGGAAATGAAAAGTGTTTGTAAAGTAAATCCAAGAAAAATGGAACACTTAGAACAAACGTACTTTAGAAAAAGCTTCACGAAAAAGAGGAGGATGAAGCTGTGTTCTGGAGGAAGCAAAGGGTGGGGAGGGACATGTGAGAGTGAGAAAGTATGCCTAGGAAGTAGCCCATTTGTTGTGCTCCCCATGACTGAGTGGTAAAAAAATAGAACAAGGAGTCAGGAGCCTCTGATCTGTTGGAGGCAGGTGGCAACCACCATCCATGCCCAAAAGTATCTCCAGGGCTCAGCCCAGTGCCTGCAACATTGTTACCGTTAAATCACTTTTAAGTTGTGTCTAATTCTTTGTTACCCCATTTGGGATGTTCTTGGCATAGATATTGCAGTGGTTTGCCATTTCCTTCTCCTGCTCATTTTAAAGATGGAACTGAAGCAGAGTTAAGTGACTTGCCCAAGGTCACACAGCTAGTGTCCGAGGTTGCGTTTGAACTCAGGTCTTCCTGACTCCAAGCCTGGCACTCTATCCACTCTGCTACCTAACTGACCTAGCAGGCACTTAAATAAATATTTATTGAATGAATGGATGGATGGATGGATGGATGGATGGATGGATGGATGGATGGATCTGGGTGGCACAAACATGGAGTCAGGAAGACCTGAGTTCATACCTGAGGCACTTACTGTGTGACCATGGCCATCCAGCCTGTTTCCTCCTCTATAAAATGGGGGATAATAGTAACAGCTCCTATCTCCTAGGATAAAAATTAAAATATTAAAATTAACTAATAAAAATATTTTAAAGTGCTTTGCACACCTTAATGTGCAATATATTATTGCTACCATCATCATTTGTTCTGTCCTATCCCATCTGAGGTCAAGCCTTTCCTACATAGACTTTGCACATGCCAGGCAATTACCACAACAAAGTGGTGATGGGCAGTCCCTTGGACGCCTATTGCCTTGAGAGTCCTGATGGTAGAGGCCCAGTTCTGATGGTGAGAACACTGACCTTGGGGTGAAAAATAGACCAGAGATGGCAAGGGCCAGACCGACTGCCAAGAGATGACTGGGAGTTTCCTGTTTTCATTCAGATGTGTACAAATTACCTCAAGATGCCCCCTCCCCTTTTTGCCCCCCCCCAAAAAAGCCACTAAGGTCTGAAAGAAACTCTTGTTATATTGTTGCTACTTAGGTTTCACTGAGCCGGCATTATCTACTCACAGCTTTAATGACTTCCTGCTGAGAGAGCCTCCTAGAAGTCTTGGCAGCAGGGCTAAGAATAGCATTAAATGCAAGGTTATCTAGGCATTACACTCACTGTAACATGCAATTAACTCTCCTCTTCCATTTTCATTACACAATTATTCATTAATGTCAATTTAATTTTATGCATTGTTCTACATGACCGAAGGCTGATTACGGGCCTTTTCACTCCAATATCCCAAGTTAACTGGTGCCAGCCTCACTCAGGGCTGCCTAATTGCAATTTAGCCCAGACAATTCCTCCCATTTTTGCCCTCAAGTAATGGAACAACAGATTCCGGCCAGGTAAAGATTTTAAGGTGGAAAGAGAGTCCAAGCCTGCAAAATGCTGCAGTTCCTGCAGGCCCTTTCCTCTCTCTTATCTAATGGAATATAAAGCCAGTGTAAAATGAAATGAAGCAAAAAGTAACAATAATTTTTAAAAAAAGGAAAAGGAATTCTGCCTGAGATAAAATTTAGTGGGTCTATGCAAGCTATAAAGGTTGCTATTTTCATTGGCCCAAATGCCCCAAGGATTCTGTGAATTATATAACACACTCCCCATAGTCTGTTCTGTCTTAGCCAAGTTGGGGTATTCCTGAGGACCTGGGTTCGAATCCTTCCCCTGATCACTATATACACACACACACACAAATACATGCACATACAATACATACACACGTGTGCATATATATGCCTACATGTGTGCATGTACATCTATGTGTGTATACATATATATACATATTATATACATGTGTGTGTCTCATATGTATGATTTTATTATTTATGTAGTCTCCTTCAATAAAATGTAAGCTCTCATAGGGAAAGGACTGGGTTTTTTGCCTTGCTTGACCCTTAGTGAGCAATTAATAAATGCTTAACCACCTGACTGATGGCTTACAAATCATAACATTTAACCTCCCTAGGTCTCAGTTTTCTCGTTGGTGAAATGGGTGATGTTGGACGAGATGGCCTCTGACCCCCCTTCCAAGTCTACCTCTGTGATCCAATGAACACACAGGGGCCCGGGTGGGTGGGTGGGGGGAGTGGGCTTCACAGACTACTTTCTAAACTCGGTTGATATATCTATGTAAACTTTTTCTAAGGTCAAAAAAGGCAACTTTTTTCCCCCTTTCCTCTTTATTTTGAAAGCCCAGAAATGTCATTTTGTATTTCAGTAGGATGAGGAGGGGAGGGCTAATAGCAACTTGTGTGAAGTCTCGCCCTTGAGGAAGAAATGGAAGAACTCTGGATGTCCCTTCAACCTCACAAGTTTTCCAGTTGCTGCTTCTAATCAATTAGAAAGCCACCTTAAAAAACCAATGCATATACATGTGAGAAAAAAAAAAGCAGTACTGATGCTTACATATCTTCTTGTACAGGTAATTTGCATCATGGTTTAATTTGCACAAACAGCCATCATTAGTTTTTCCTGTTTTACCAGCAGACAATTGGCTAAAATTAAGATTTAAGGAACTAATAAAGCAGTTTAAGATTTTTTCGTTTTTTTTTTCTTGCTTGTGCGTAGTTAAATCCAGGAGAGGGTGTGTCTTGCAGATAATGAAATCCTATTAAAAGTCAGGAAATAAGTCTGCACTCTTCCACACTGAGCTCCAGGGTTCATTTCAAAGGAGGGCCCTGTGTTAAGTTCTTCGCAAACACCTGGTAGTAAGAATAACGATGCAGACACATGCTTTTAAGCACTGTCTAATGCCTAAGGCTGGGCAATAAGACTTTTTTTTTCTCTGCAAAAAACAAAGCAAACAGGATAGGAGGAGACCTTACAGCGACTCCCTTCTTACCACCCTCCCAAAAGCTGGGTCAGCATTTCCATTTAAAATCCCAGGTTTTCGGGGGAGGTTTCGTACTCAGCCATAAAAATCAACTCCAAGTGAGAATTTGGCATGTGATGAGCACAGCCCTAGAGTGAGCTTAAAAAAAAAAAAGAAATCTAAAAAATATCCCTTTGGCTATTTTTACATGTTTTCTCATCCTCTAGCTTAATAAAATAGAAAGCAAAAATGCCACGACTGTGTCCTTTTTTGGGGGTGGGGAGGTAGATTTCATGGAATCCTTTAGAAGCTAGAATGAGACATGAGAGATCTTAGACTAGACGAGGCTTTCTAGACACCCAGGTAGGTGTTGGAGAGTAAAATCATTAGTGCTTGCAAAATGACTTTTTAAAAGAAATCTCTGATATCCTTCTCCTCTGTCTCCTTCTAACCGGTCAAGGTTAGCCTTACACAGACCATGTCAGTCACTCAAATTAGCGGCACACAACGGTGGTGAGCTGCTGTGGCTGGGGAGGGCAGTAATTCCCATTCTGAAGAAGCTGTCAACATGAATTTAGGCAATAGACCACAGGGGCCTGGGAAGGCATGGCCTGGTATTCCACCAGCCTCTAAGTATGTGGGGAAATGATTGGGCTGGGCTGGCTCCTTTGAAAGTGGTGGGCTAGATTCCCACCTTGTGGAAGTCAGTGACTTTAAATAGAATAGCTTCAAACTTAATTATCCCAATTAGGGCCAGAGTTGTGTTAGACCAAAGGTGGGAGCAGGAAACCAGGAGGAGAAATGGGATGATGCTTGTGGGCTCCCAGGACTCCTTGGACCTCATAATCTGATGGGTGAGAAAACGTATAAATAGCTTTACACAAGCAACGACTATGCAAGATAAAATAGAAATGAACAAAGAGAAGTAGCTAGGGTTAAGAGGGATTGGGGAAGACTTGCAGGACTTTAGCTAGGACTTGAATTTAGTCCAACCACTGATTTTACAGAAACTGAGTCTTGGGGAGGCTAACTTGCATAAGGTCACACAAGTAAAAAATATGAGAGCCAAGGTTCAAATCCCGTCTCTAAATCCCAGCACTAAAAAGTGCTGTCTTCTGGCTCAGGACAGGAGAAACACAAAATTCCAAAGGAAGCGTAACCTTTCAGCTTACAATGAACAGATAGATATTTTACAGAATCATGTTTCATGGAAGCAATACCTTCACTTTCCAGGACTTCCCAATTGGTCACAGCCTTAAGAAAGACATTTCCTTGGGTTTCATTTTGATTGGCTTCCCTTAGTAAAGTCGCCCAATCAGACTAGCCACAGGCATGTTACTCCACCCCTGGATTTTACACTTAATTTATATGTTACTAATAGTTTACTGCTGCCCAAAGACCTTTTGATTCATGCTCTGTTTTCCCTCTGTGAGGTTTATGGCCAAGGGACCTAATTTACTGGGTTCATTATATGCTACAGTTTAGACAAAAAATATGAACAAGGCTGAGTTTGAGCCTCAGAATTTTGCCTCTGAAGTCAGACTAGGACTGTAGAACAAAGGGGTACTTAGTGGTATCATTGGAGCATTTTGCTTCCCGAAATTCACATGTGATTAGGGCCTGAATTATTTTTAATCCATTTACTGGCCTCATAGCAGCTGCCAAATTGGACCCGTCTGTGGTCCCTGCAGTACAACCTGCTTTCCCCTATTTCAGCACTTTTGTGCTGACTCTATGGATACCAGATTTAGTATTGGGGGGATTATGGGGAACTTAGAGGTCACCTACTTCAACACCTTCATTTTACAGATGAGAAAACCAAGATTCAGAGAGAAGGGGGTTGACTTGTCCAAAGTCACTGACGTAATAAATGACTGAGGAAGAATTTGAACCCTCTAAATCCAAATCGAGTATCCTTTGTGGTACACCGCTCCGCAGACAACTACAGCAGTGACAGCAAACTTTTTGCCCAGACAGCCACCAAGTGAAATCAACAAATAATAATTCTTCAAAGTTCAATTTTATTTTATTTTTAGGTTCACATTCAGTTCTTCCCATCTTCCCTCTCCTCAACAAAGAATTATTGAGCATGTTTTTTATATGCAAGGTACATGCTAGCTGCTGTTATTGCCACAAAGAAATAAAATATAGAGGCCCTGCCTTCCAGGAGATTTCATTCATCTTAGAAGTACGATGGGGGCAGCTAGGTGGCTCAGCAGAGAGAATGCCAGGCCTAGAGCCAGGAAGATTCAACTTTATGAGTTCAAATCTGCCATCAGATCCTTACCAGCTGGAGACCCTGGGCAAGTCACTTAACCCTGTTTGCTTCAGTTTCCTTATCTGTAAAATGAATTGGAGAAAGAAATCTCTCCAGTATCCTTGCCAAGAAAACCCCAAATGGGATCATGGAGAGTCAGACGGAACTAGACAGCAACATGATATAGGTGAATATATAGGAAAGCTCTCATTTCTTTGACAGGGACCCCCTGCCTTTTTTCCTTCCCTTCACACCAAGCAGGTCGATAGCTGATTGCTAGGAATAGAAGCTTTTTGAGAGCAGGCTCTGTTTCGTATATATATATATATATATGCACATATATTTATGTATATTTTGCCATCCCATTCCCTAGTATAGCGCCTAGAACACAGTCCTTAATAATTGAATGTTAATTGATTATTGATTACTAAGTGAGCCCTAGGGATTTACTTGAGGCATCTAGAAATTAAAGTGTTTGGCCAGGGTCACACAGCTAGGAAGTGTCAGAGGCTGGATTTAAACATAAGTCTTCCTGACTCCAAGCCCAGCCCTCAGTCCTATATGCTATATCTACTCTATGTAATATCCACATTTGGAAAAAATTAACTGGCCGTACATACAAGGTGATTTGTACCCAGTGCCAGATGAGTGATAAAGGCCACATAGATCTGTGGTTCTCAACCTTCCTAATGCCGCAACCCTTTAATACTAGTATGTGGGCATATCTGCATGTGGGCAGACCCACCTGGAGACGGATAGAGAAGTGGTGTCTCGGTTCCTAAGACCATCAGAAATATGTGTTTTCTGATGGTCTTAGGCAACCCCTGTGACCCCTGTGAAAGGGTTGTTCGACCCCCAAAGGGGTTGCAACCCACAGGTTGAGAACCGCTGATATAGATGCTATTGAGAAAGTTCAGAGGTTTTATGGAAGGGTTGCAATTCCAGTGGCTCTTGAGGTTTACATGTATGGGCTGGAAGCCACGTGAACAAAGGCAATAATGAATTAAGCCAAAGAATTTCAGGGAATATGGAGTAGCTTAACCTGGTCAGAGCCTAAGATCTGTGTTAGGGGATTGGGAATTCCAAAATTAGGTTAGAGATTAGACTGGAGGGTTTTGAAAGATAAGTCAAGGGATTTGGCATTGACTCACAAGAGAAATAGACCGGCTCGTCCACTGACCAGTTAGCAAACGGTTTAGAAAACTCTCAGATACTAGACTGAAACTGTGATCTCCTCAATGTGACTGTAGCCTCCAGTGATGTAGTTGGCATCCCATTCAGGCCTTCTGAGCCCATATGACTCTTGATACGTTCTCATAAGTTTTTGCCAGAGAAGGTTCACCCAGCATGGAAGGTACCCTCCTTGTTTATTCTTAACATTGAGGAGAAAACTATGCAGCACAAAAACTGGCCATTGTGTACAAGTCCATTATTTATGTTCCCTTTACTGGTAACATCTTTGACTTTGGTTTTTAGGAAAATTGTCCTGAAAGTTTGTTCAGTCCTCAGAAAGGAAGGTGGTATGTGTCCAGAACCAGAGCCTCTCTGCTCTTAATTCTATAGAGCTCCATTCTCGTTTATCTTTCCAGTCCATGAGCCATGCCTATCCCAGAGCTTTTTGGACCAGAGAACCTTTAATCTTAGGTCACAAAAATTCACAAAATTAAGGAGAAATGTCGCAAGGCATCACCATTTGTATTTGACAGGGGTCAATAATGATGCTAATTAAATACATGCTATGTGCCAGGCCCTGTGATAAATACTTGGAACACAAAGACTAAAATATACAATAAGGCAAAATAAAGTTAAAATTTCTGCCCTCAAGGAGCTTACATTCCATGAATCCAGAATTTGAGGAATCATGTTCATTCTCCTATCATGATCGGATGGGTGATGGACTGTACCAGGTGTACTCACACTTGATCTTTCCCCAAGCTAGCCCTCTCTGTTTTTCCCTGGCCATTTCCAAATTGAGCCATTGTATGTTTCTTCTTGTAGTAGGTTAGTCATTCAGTCGCATCTAGCTCTTTATTACCCATTTGAGGTTTTCTTGGCAAAGCCTCTACCCTGCCCATTTCTAGCTCCTTTTTAATGCATTGTCTTCTCCTGTTAAGATGTAAACCATTTGAGAACAGATATTGTCCTGTTTTCTTGTATTTGTATCCCTAGTGATTAACACAGTGCCTAGTACATGGTAAGTGATTAGTAAGTAATTTGCCATTCATTCATTCATTCATTCATTCATTCATTCATTCGTCTTCTCAGATCAGGAATTGACTCTCACACTTGACTACTCAAGGAATCTCTCTAATCTGAAAGATACTGACAAAGACACTTGCTTATAACTCATCTCTTAACTGATTATAGAATCTAGTGCAAAGGGAGAGGGAAATCACAAAAATCCACAATTCATACCTAACTAATAGTGAATTACAGCACATAAATATTCAGAATCTATAATAATTACACTCTTCAAAAAATATTCACTGTCTAAATTTGAGTTCAGAAACTTGGATTTGGCTGGATATGGGATTCTTCCTATGGAGGGGGGGAACGGGGAGAAGGTAGGCAAAACGGTAGCCAAACATAGTTTAGATTTAAGTTTTTAATGGAGATTCCTTCTTCTAACCCTTTTAGGGAATTTGGGCAAGAGTTAGTTAAAAGACTATAGGGAAGCCCTAGCTAAGGCTTGGATTTGGATGTACTATAAGAGGCCCTTGAGGAAGTCTCTGAAGTATAAGAACTATATTTTAAGTAGAAGGTGCCCTTTCTAGGTCTTATGATTATCAAAGGGAGGTAGATGGGAAAAATGCTAAAGCTGTTGCATCAAAAGCCATAAACGTTAACATTTAGCTTGTGTCTTAGACTCATAGAATGTTAGATACAAAAGTGATGGATGTGACCTTAGCAATCAATTAGTCTAACCACCTTCATTTTACAGATGAAGAAAATGAGGCTGAAAGAAACTAAGTGACTTGCCCAAGGTCAAGGTCAAAGTCATGGTCATCTAGTTAATTATTAGAAAAAGCTAGGAATAGAATGAAGCTTTCTTGATTCTCCATCTCTTGTTCTATTTGCCACACCATTATTATTCCCTAATACAGCTTTTAGGCTATTTAATTCTCATGAATGAACATTTTAAAATGCAATGATGTTCATATTCTTAACTATTCCATCTATCTACTATTATCTATCTGTCTATCTAAATATCTATGTACTGATCTATTCATCAATTTAAATATCTCTCCATCCATCTTAGTATCTATTATCGGTCTATCTACCTATTCATCTATCCAAGTATCCCTCCATCTCAGTATTTTCTATTTATCTATCTATCCATTCATCTTAGTATTTATTATCTAAGTATCTATCTATCCATCCATCCATCTATCTATCTATCTATCTATCTGTCTGTCTGTCTGTCTGTCTGTCTATCTGTCTGTCTATCTATCCTAGTTTCCATCCATCCATCCATCCATCCATCCATCCATCCATCCATCCATCCATCCATCTATCCATCTATCTATCTATCTATCTATCTATCTATCTATCTATCTATCTATTGAGTATCTCTCTCTTTTCTCTCTGTCTGTCTGTCTTCCATCTTACTTAGAAATCTGTCCACTGAGAGCAGTACCTGACACATAGTAGGTGCTTAATACATGCTCACTGCCCTCTTCCTTCTCCATTTTGGTGGATACCTGTGCTGACTTCTGCAGGGGTTTGCAAAGCATCTTATTAGCCATGAGATTATCTCCCAGCTTTCTTCCCCATTCCTTCCTCTTTCCCAATGCAGGGGTTCACAGCATCACAGATTTAGGGCTAGAAGAAATCTTAGAAACCATTAAGTTGTGCTCCTTCATTACAGAGAGGACAAACATGCCCAGAGAAACTGTCAGTCAGTCAATTAGCATTAAGTGCCTACTAGGTGCCAGGTAACATACTAAGCTCTAGGGAATATGAAGAAAGACCAAAGATAATCCCTGTTCTCAAGGAGCTCACAGTCTAATGGGGGGGGAAATAGCATGTAAACAACTCTATATAAGCAAGGTATATATTATAGGATAAATTAAGGGCACTCTCTCAGAGAGAAGGCATGAAATTTAAGTTACCTGCCACGGGTCACAGAGCTGCTCAGTGAAAGGGACAGGGTTCGAATCCAGGTCTTGCTGAGAGCAGGTTTCTGTCCCCTCTGCTGTCCTGACAGAGGCTGCCTCTTTGTAACAGACCCAGCATTCATGACTATCATACTGTAGCCTGAACAATTAGATCCACCTTTTTCTTTTATTATTTGTGAGATTTAACTTGACCACATGAATGAGAAGGAAAGGAAGCCACCAGTGGCTTATTCTTACTAACAAATGGAAACATCTTCCTCCTTCACTGAACCCCACATATGTTTCCATTGGTAGCTCACATGTGAAATTTTCCGCAGGGACAAGGGCAGTTCTACCTGACAGCTTCTGAGGACATTCTTTGTTTCCAGTCCAGTTGGCCATTTTTATTAAGTTCAATTTCAGAAAGACCATGTTTACATTAGTACAGGCCATAAATAAATGGCAGTTCTTTATCCATTCTGAAATGTTAAAATGGCTCACTGAGGCATCACTGCAGCTGTTGCAAAACTTGTAATGGCATCGGGCGCTGAGTCAGAGAGGAATCTGGTGCCAGAGATTTCTGGCAGAGGCTGCTGTTCTAACAATACTCCCAGTGAGGAAACACTCATTAGTGACAGTGCTAGGAGAAATTAACCTAGGTAGGTGCCCCCCAAATTGTGTGCTAGAATAGAATCCTGGATTCCTGGACGTTGAAGGAATGGAGCCCACCTCTCAGGTTGTAGTTCTCAGTAATATTCAAACACACATAAAATCTCACATTTCTGGGAATAAAGAATTCAGATCCTGTTACATACCAACAAAGATAATAATTCTCATGTCCATAACACTTTTTGTTGTTTCAGGCAGGATCTTTATTACTGTGAGGACATCTTGGAGGGTATGATGAACAGATCATGGATTTAGAGCTGGAAAGCAACTTAGAAGCCATCTGATTTATTGCTCATTTAATAGGGGAGGAAACTGAGACCCAGAAAGGTCAAATAGTTTGGCCAGGTTTGCAATGGTAGTTAGTGGCATAGATGTGATTTGAACGATTGTCCTCTACCTCCAAGGTGAGCACTCTTTACTCAGTACCTTGTGGAGGGAACTCCTGGTGTGGAAATTTCCTCCACCAAAGCAGATCATCAATGTAGACTTATATATAATCTTTTTTTTTTTTGGAAGGCAATCAAGGTTGAATGACTTGCCTAGGGTCACATAGCTAGTAAGTGTCTGAGGCTGAATTCAAACTCAGGTCCTCCTGACTCCAGGGTCAGCTTACACATAGTCTTAGACTCTAAGACTATGTGGTTCTCAACCTTCCTAATGCCGTGACCCTTTTGTACTGGTATGTGGGTGTATCTGCATGTGGGTGGACCCGCCTGTAGATGGATGGAGGAGTGGTGTCTTGGTTCCTAAGCCCATCAGAAATACGTGTTTTCCAATGGTCTTAGGTGACTCCTGTGACCCCTGTGAAAGGGTTGTTCGACCCCCAAAGGGGTCGCGACCCACAGGTTGAGAACCACTGTCTTAGAGGATTGCAAGAGGCTATTGTGAAGTTAAAGGACTTGATCCTTTTTACAGAATTCGAGCAGCTTGAATCAGAGGTAGGATTTGAACCTAGCTCTTCCTAACTCCAAGGCTGTCTCTTTAGCTACTCATCTATCCCATGCTATCTCTCACAGTACTCGTTTCTAAATTTCACAAAGCATTTTCCTTCCTGTAAAGCACTTAGCACAGTGCCTGGCTTACAGTAGACATCCCCTTCTTCCCCTCCCAACAGCCTTGTCACATAGCTAGGAAAAGTGATATTTTCCACATTTTCCTCACCCAGAAACTAAGGCATATCACAACGAAGACATTTTCTGAGGATTGCATCGTTAGTCTGTATCAATTTCAGAACTTGAACTCGGTTCTTGTGAGTCCAAGACCAAAGATCTTTTTATTATACTAGTATGTCATTACCTGAAGTAATATCATGTATCTCTATTATCTCCCACACCCTTTGGATGGCTCCCTGGTTACTCAAATGTGGAACACTGACGAATCCTGCTACTCTAACGTAAGCTCTTGTATTTTCTTTGGGTTCTGACAGATTTCTCGGAAGCAAATGTTTCTCTATTCCTATTCTCAGCTTATCTTGGCTTGGTCCATAGAGTGCTCTTGGTAACAAACAGGACAGATGACTAGAATCCCTGTGTTTCTGTCACAATGAGAGCTATCAAGGTATCTTTAAGGGTCATAAAAAAAAAAAGCAAAATAGAACAACCCAAAATTCAACTTTTCCAGATGCAACAAAAATGTCAGTTACGAAGAAAAAAAAGACATTTAGTGTCAGGAATTTTCCCATTCCAAAGGATACTTAGTGGTTTGGCTTTGGGTCATATAACTAAAGGGAGCATGGTGCCATTCCCCAAGAGCTGAAGGAACATGTGTAAGTCTCCAATGTCTATGGATGCGTTTCAACCCCATAATATCTAATGAAGTCTGTCTATTAAACAAAACACTTTCTCCAGATCTTCAAATTAAAAGCCTTAAGAAACGGACAGACCATTTTGGTTTCTATTTTTGTTGTTGTTAAGTCATTTTTCAGTTGTATTGCACTCTTCATGACCCCATTTGGAGTGATCTTGGAAAAGATAGTGGAGTGGTTTGATCTCTCCTTCTGCAGTTCTTTGTACAGATGAGGAAACTGAAGCAAACAGAGTTTTGTTTCTTGCCGAAGGTCATACATTTAATGAATATTTGAGGTCAGATTTGAACTCGGGTTTCCAAAAAGGAAAATCTTAAAAATCACATACTTTTCAGGACAGTGGAATAAATAACAATAAGACCCTTATGAAAGGGTGAGGATGTTGTCAAAGGGTAACTACCTTGTCCCCATTATTCGTAAGCCAGACAGGACCAAATCAATTTTAGATTTTTAAGGGTCGATTATTTATTTGAGGGGAAAGTAAAGAGGTCTGTTTTGCCCTTCCTATATTTATTTTGGGCCATTTAAAGTGGGGGCAGTTACGTGGCACTGTAGTGCATAGAGTGCCAGGAGTCAAGAAGACTCATCTTCAGCCTCAGACACTTGTTATCTGTGTGACCCTGGGTAAGTCATTTAACCTTGTTTGCCCCAGTTTCCTCATCTGTAAAATGAACTGGAGAAGAATATGGCAAACCGACCCAGTATCTCTGCCAAGAAAACCCCAAATGGGGTGATGAAGAGTCTGAAACAACTCAACACAAACAACAATAACATCTAAAGTAGAAAAAGTATAGATGAAGGGCCAACTGTTTGATGATATCAATCATTAGTTCAGATGTTTGTTTTTATACAGATCTGTGATTTCATGGGTGCAATGGCCCTGCCAATATGGAACCTTTCTCTATTCAGTTAGTTAGTCAATAAGCATTTATTAAGTTTTCCTATGTGTCACACTGTGCGCAAAGTCCAAAAAAAAAAGCAATGTGAATTGTCCTTGCCTGTGGGGAACTTCTATTCAAATGGGAGAAACAGCATGAGAACAACCAGCAAATACTCTGCATAGTGGACAGAGCTCTGGTCCTGGAATCAGGGAGACCTGAAATCAAATTCAGCCATAGACATGCATGAACTGTATGACCCTGGGCAAGTCACTTATCCTCTCCCAGACTCAGTTTCCTCTTCTGTGATATAGAGATAATAATAGCACCAGCCCTTCCAGGTTGTTGTGAGATTCAAATGAGATAATACTGTTAAAGTGCTTTCCAAACGTTACCGTGGTATGTGACTAGTTATTACTAGTTTTTACCAGTTATTACTAATTATTATTTATTATTGCTGAATTTATTATTAGTTGTTATTATTTACTAGTTATTACTAGTTTTTAAGAGTTGTCTGGGACATCGAGTAGTTAAATGAATTTGTCTATTATTATGCTGCCAGGCTCTGTCAGAGGCAGGTCTTAAAGCCTAGTGTTCCAGATCCCCAGGCTGCCCATCCACTCATTATGGCATGCTGGTTCTGCTCATTAGATACTTCTAGGAAAACATTTGGTAGAAAGGCAAAAATGAGGGTGAGGGATTGTTAGTTAAGTGGGATGTGTCCTACCAACCTGTCCCACTCTTACCACATATAAAGGAATATTATTGGGGCACCTGGTGAACAAGACTAGCATATGTAATATACAACAGAGATAGAGAAACAGTTTCAAATTGCATCAGTGGTGTGTGGGCAAGGAGAGGACAGGCCAACAGGAAGGATGATTGCTTCCGTGGCTGTTGCCAGACAGCGTGGGGTTGTGGAGATCATAATGGACCTGGAGGTCAGTTCAAATCCTAGTCCTGCTGCTATGACCCTGGAAAAGTCCATTCTTCTCTGCAGGCCTCAGTTTCCACATCTGTAAGATGAGACAGTTCCCCTAGGTGAAATCTAAAGCTTTAAGTTTCTCATTTTGTGGTTTTCGTGGAATTGCTGTACCAGTCCTTATCTGTGCTTTATCCTCCCCATCCTTCCCAGTGCCTTTGTTTTAAAAGGGGCCTGTGTTGATTTCAGTACAGGGCTCCCAACTCTTGCTAATAGAAAAAGTCATCATGTATACACCTTAAAGGCTGATATGACAAATAATGACAAACATAAATAGCCATGCAGATTTCTTGCTTATCTGGGTTACAGACTGCTGTATCTAATCTGATTGGAGAAACATAGTTTGTAGAAAAGCCAGAGATCTCCGTCCCATCCCTCAAGGCTCTTTCCATGCTAACTATGAATCCTGGAACTCAACCCACTGGAAAAAAAAAAGAACTTTCCAGAGCTCCATTCTCTAGGGCATCTTCTGTTATCAGATTAGTGACTGCTGAAGTTTGGTTGTTTTGAAATGTCCCATGGCAGATGGATCCATTCAATTAAGAAGTCAAAATGGTGTTCCTTCATTAGATTATAGGTTTAGGGCTAGAAGTGAACTTAGAGGCCACAAAATCAAGGCTTTTATGGCTGAGGAAACTAAGGCCAAATATTATACATGTTGCTGGCCTGGGATTCAGACCCAGGTCTTCTGAATCCAGAGCCAGCTTATTTCCACGATACCATGTTGCTTTCTTCATTAGGGTTCTGCCCCTTATTTCAAGACTGGAGGAGGTACTTTCAAAGGTTTAGCAATTAAAAGTTCCTGTGGAAAACTTTGATTTAGCCTGGGATCTCCTAACTTAAGAACAATAGCTCATAGTTGTTACTGATGCTAGAAGAGATAAAGAGGCATCATGGTCTAGTAAATGATGGGTTGGATTTGGGGGGGGGGGGGTGAAATTCTTCTTTGTGACCCTGGGGCAAGTCACTTATCATTAGAGTGCTCTAGACAACTTGTGAAAACTTATAATTTAGAGGTAATTTGTCCCCTTTGTGAAAGTGGGAAAGCTTCCACACAAGAATTTCCTTATAGTTATGAAATAACAGGTTTAGACAACAACAAAAACAACCGCAATACTGCTGCCAATGGTAGTGGTGGTTCTGGTAACTTCCTAAAAATCCAACCCATCCTCCATATTTAGGATGGAGATAATGGGAAAGTTAAAGAATACCAGCAAAGGCAATGTACAATGGAGACTCTTTTATTGGGGATTGATATGATAGTTGAGAAAGTCTAGCAAGAACTCTGAAATGTTGAATAATTACGAGGTTTTCAAGGAGGACTAGCACCTTTGATGTTGGGGCTTTCTGAACCCTTTTCAAGACTACTCAGCTCTTACCTCTGGTTCCAAGAAGTTGTGGCATGTGCAATGACCATGATCCAATAAATCATCTTAGCGAATTGGCTAAACAATATTGTCAGTAACCAAAAGGCCTCAAACCTATCGGTAAGTTAGGGGGAATGTCTACCCCAAGCATGTGAAGACTTCTTCCTGATGGAATGGGTGTATAAGAACAATTTATTTCAATGGTCATGAAGATGGCTGAAGCAGGCTCCATGGAGCACTTAAAGCTTGGTTAGACATTGCAGACACCAAGGTCATCCACTGCATCCTTGGCCATCACCATTCATCTTGACTTTTTTCTTGTCACTGGACTTCCACAACTCTGGAAGAGAGAGTGAGGCTGATTACTCTGTATAACTGTCTCACTTAAATAAAGATTATGTATGAGTCAAGACATCACCCTGTCATGTCATTGGTCCTCTTCAAAAACAAAGGAAAGAAAATAACAGTGACACTACTGGTTGGGTTAATGCTTTGGCCACTGTGATATGCCTATTCCTATGAATGAATGAAATCATAGGATGGCATAAGGTTTCAGACTGGACACATTTAGAGCTTTTGTGATGATTACTATGATATGGGGAACAATAGGGCACAAATGGTGCTTCTTTGTGTTTTGGCATCATAACCAGATAAGCTAATTAGGGGAAAAACAGAAACAGATGCTTTTGTGCCAATATTGCTGATCAATAAAAAGGGCAAACCACAAGTGTACATGAAATGGATTGCAGATATGAAAGTCTTTATGGTGTATCAGTTGTCTATCATGAAGTTGGAAAGAAATTTTTACCAGTTATGAGGACCTCATTCTGCTTTTCTGTCATATACTCAGCTCCGAAATTCACACTCATGTATTGTAGATAAGTGCAAAGAAATCTTGTTCTTAAACTTACATTAAGTGAAATAAGAGTATAAATTGAAGAGTTATTTAAGATCTGAAGAGGAAAAGCCAGATAACCTGAAGATACTGAAAACTGACATACCACAATCCCTAGAAACGCTAGCTGATAATGAAGTCAATGGCAAAGAATAATGGTTATATCTCGAAAATTTTTTGAAAGGGAATAGGTATACTTTGACTGGAATTTTGAAAAGCTCATTTTTTAGATAATGACACAAATCCAGCTAATAGACTAACTTTTTACCCACTCCTCTCCCACAGAGACTTTAATTTCTACCTAGAAAGGATCAAGAAAAGGGGACATGAGGCTATTTGTTCTGTAATTCTTTGAAATAGGATACCAGAATAAAATTATATGTGAGAGCACCAAGAAATATTTCAGGTCTAGTGGAATAATTTTTATTTTAGGTTCAAAAACAATAGAGCTATTAGCTCTTCTTGTTGCTTCCTTTTAAATGAAAAGGCTATGCCAACTTTACACTTGCAGGCTTTACTCATTATTGCTAAATGCAAGTTATACAAAAGATCATCATACATAGTAAAGAGTGGGTAAACCCATTTATTCAAGCAAAAAAAAATAAACTTAATTTTACTTTTTCAATTAATTAAAATTAATTCCTATTTTTCTGTCTCTCTCTCTGCCTGTTGACTCTCCCATTGAAAAAGAAAAAAATAACAAAAACAAACCAATATATCAAATATGCAGAGTCAAGAAAAATAAATTCTCATATTAGGTCTGTCTGGAAACATATGTCTCACTCTGTGCCTTGACTCTGTCTCCTCTTTGTTGTGAGGTCGGTAGCATGCCTCATCATCTGTCTTTTGGAATTATGGTTGGTCATTGTATTCATCAGATTTCTCAAATTTTTTACAATTGATTGTCTTCACAATAGTTTGCTATTAAATAAATTGTTCTCATATTTTTGTACACTTCACTGCATCAATTCATACAAATCTTCTGAGGTTTCTCTGAAATCATCATTATCATTTACAGCACAATAGTATATCACATTTATATTTTGTTTCATCAATTTAATTTGTTCAGCCAATATCTAATTGACAGGCATTTCCTTTGTTTCCAGATCTTTTGTACCACAAATGGAGGTATTATGAATATTTTTATGTTTTCTCTTTCTTTGGAGATCAAAATAATGATATTTCTTGGTTTAATGGTATATATAGTTCAGTAACTTTGGGGGAATAGTTTCAAATTACTTTCTTGAATAGCTGGACTAGTTCACAGTGTTATTAAGTGTGGAAATGTACCTGTTTTCTCATAACCCACCACCATTTGTCATATTCCTTTTGGCTAACTTTATCAGTATGGTGGATGTGAGGTGGTACCTTAGAGTTGCTTTACTTTGGGTTTCTCTAATTATTAGCAATTTCTAGCATTTTTTTTTCCTATAGCTATTTGGATTTCCCATAGCTTGGATTTCTCTAAAAACTGCCTGTTCCTGTATTTTGACTATCAATTATGAAATGGCTCATTCTTACATTTGAATCACACATAAATTAGAAACGAGATCTTTATTAGAGAAATGCTGCAAAGTCCCCCATTCCCCACTCAGTTACTTGTCTTCTAATTTTATTCTATTGGTTTCATTTGTAAAAAAATAATAATAATAATAAAATTTGCCCTTTTTATCTTCTGTGATCCACTTTATTATTTGTTTGGTCGTGAAATTTTCCTCCAACTATAATTGTGAAAAGGCATTGTCTTCTTTGTGCTTCTAATTTGTTTACAATATCATCCTTTATTGTCTAAATCATGTGTCTGTTTGGAAGTTCTTCTTTGGCCCTTTATTGAATATAACTTAATTTTTTTATAATCTATAGAAGATATGTTCAATATTTTTGCTTTTCTATATGTGTTGTTATGTTTTGGTGCCCTGATACATGGTCAACTTTTGTAAAGCTACCATACATGGTAATAAAATATGTACATTCCTTTCTATTCCCATTCAATGATCTTCAGGGATCTATCATATGTAACTTTTAAAAAATTCTATTAAGATCTTAAATTCATTCTTGTTTATATTTTGGTTAGATTAATAGAGAATTGAAAGGAGTACATTGTGGTGCACCACTCATAGTTTTATTGACTATTTCTTTTCATAACTCATCTGACTTTTCCTTTAAGTATTCAAAGGTGCATCTGTATGGGTATGTTTATTATTGATATTAATTTATTGTTTATGGTGCCTTACCACAAAATGCAATTTCCACCTTTATCTTTTTTAATCAAGTCTATTTTTGCTATTCCTTGTCTGAGATTATGATTGCTATCCCTGTCTTTTTTATTGCTTCAGCTGAAGCAAAATAGATTTAGCTTTAGTCTTTTATTTTAATATTTTGTCATTCTTTATGTTTCAAATGTGCTTCTAGTAAACAATATATTGTTGGATTCTGCTTTCTGATCTATTTTCCTATTCTCTTTCACTTTATGGATGAGTTAATTGCATTTACATTCACAGTTATGATAATTAGTTGTACATTTCCCACTATCCTATTCTCTTAATATTTTTTCTTCTATTTCTTATTCTTTCCTTATAAAAGAATGTGGTGAGAAAGGAGTCATGCTCAGCAATAGGACTTTAGGTTTGATGCAATAGGCTTCTGCTACCCTGACTTTTCTTTCCTTTGCCCAGATTTGATTATGGGTTCTTACTCTTTCTTTCTTTCCTTTTAAACCACGCTTTGTGATCCACTTTCAGTGGTTAGAATATGTTTTGCTTATAACTAATCACTCTTTTAATCTCCCCTTCCATCTTTCTCCCCTTTCCCTCTTGTCTCCTTGTTGAATATACTGTATTTTGGCACTGAGATCTATGTGAGTTTTCTTTCCAGCTTTAACCAGTTTAGATGAAAATAAAATTCAAATGTTACTCCATCTTCCTATGCCCTCCTTCTTATTTGTATATTCTTCTATTTGTGTGCACCAATTATGTGAATTGATTTCTCTCCTCTTTTCACTCCAATGTGTCATTTCTCTCTTCTCGTTTTTTTCTTTTAAAATCATCAAAACATGAAAACTTTCTCAGTCCCTCTCTTGTAAGACTTCCTCAATGACCCCTGATGATAATAAAGTTCTGAGAGAATGCGTGTATCATTTCCACATAATGGAATGCACACAACTTCTCTTTGTTTAGTCCTTTATGATTGTTCACTCATATGTATTTATCTTTTTGTGCTTCTTTAGATTATTGTGATTGTATTTCAAACTTTCTATGGAACTCTGATTTTTTTTTTTTCATCAGAAATGGTTGTGAATTTTCTATTTCATTAGAAGTTCAACACTGTTCCCCACCCCATAGAATTATACTTAGTTTCTTTGGCTAAATTATTCTGAGTTATAAGCCTAAATCTTTTGGTTTCTGTAATGTCATAATCCAAACTCTTTCTCTCTTTATAGTGGTGGCTAATAAATCTTGTGTGATTCCAACAGGCTTCCTGGTACTGAATTCTTTTTTTCTTTGATCATTGCAGTTTTTTTTTTTTGATCTGGAACAGATAGATTTTGGTCATGACATTTCTGGGAGTTTTCATTTTGGATTTTCCCTCAGGAGGTGATTGGTGCATTCTTTTTATTTTCACTTTGCTCTCTGGTTCTAAGACTGTGAATCTTCTGGTTGCATTAGACTGTGAGCTCCTTCATTAGACCCTGAGTTCCTTGAGAAAATGTACTGCTGCTATTGTTGTTGTGGTTTTTAGTATCCCCAGAATTTAGCACAGTGACTGGCACATAGTAAGTAGCTGTTGGGTGATTGAGTCTAAGAGATTTGTGTAGTTTTCTTTCTATAATTTTTTGAAATATGGTATGTAGGTTTTTGGGGGAATCATTATTTTCAGGTAGTTCTGAGATTTTTTGATTATGTATCCTAATCTCTTTTCCAGGAGAGTTTTAAAATTTTTCCCCTCAATTATATTTAAAAACAATTTTAACATTTATTTTTAAAAATTTTGAGTTCCAAATTTTCTCTTTCCCTTCATCCCTCATTGAGAAGGCAAGCAATTTGATATAGGTTATACATGTGTAATCATGGAAAACACATTTCCATATTAACCATATTATAAAAGAAAACACAGATTCCCCCCCCCCCCCAAAAAAAAAAACAAAGAAAAAAAGTATGCTTCAATTTGCATTAGACTCCATTGGTTCTCTGGAGGTGGATAGTTTTTTTTTTTAATAAGTCCTTTGGAATTGTCTTGGATCATTGTATTGCTATTGATCATCATAGAATATTTCTGTTACTATGTATAATGTTCTCCTGGTTCTGCTCACTTCAGTTTACATCAGTTCATAGAAGTCATCCCAGCTTTTTATGAAAGCATCCTGCTAGTGATTTCTTATATCACGGTAGTATTCCATCACAACCATATATCACAACTTGTTCAGTCATTCCCCACTTGATGGTAATTCTTTGCCACCATAAAAGAGCTTTTATAAATATTTTTGTACATATAAAGTTCTTTTCCTTTTCTTCAATCTCTTTGAGATATAGACCACCTAGTAGTGGCATTGCTGGACCAAAAGGTATGCACAGTTTTACAGCTCTTTGAGCATAGTTCCAAATTACTCTCCAGAATGGTTGGATCTTTTCACAATTGCAACAACAATGTGCTATGGTTGTTTAGCTGTTTTTTAATTGTGTCTGACTCCTTGTGATCCCATTTGGGGTTTTCTTGGCAAAAATACTGGAATGGTTTGTAATTTTCTTCTGTAGTTCATTTTACAGATGAGGAAACTGAGGCAAACAGGGTTAAATGACTTTCCCAGGGTCACACAATGTCTGAGGTCAGATTTGAACTCAAGTGTTCATGACTCCAGGCCTGTCGCTCTATCTACTGAGTCACCTAGCTTCCTTAACAATGTAGTGGTGTCCTAATTTTTTCATGTCACCTGCAATTTTGCCATTTTCGTTTTCTCTCATATTAGTCATTCCGATATGTGTGAGGTGGTAACTCAGACATGTTTTAATGAACATTTCTCTAATCAATAGTAGGTCAGTTCTTTTTAATGAGATAGCTTGCTCTTCAAGTTTTTAGTTTTTCAATTTTGTTTTTAATATTACCTTTGTGTCATGCTTTCATTAACTGCTATTCTCTCAACTCTAGTTTTCAATGAATCTGTTGCTTGAGTAAGGTTTTATATCTCTTATGCCAAGCTATTAATTTTTTTTTCAATTCGTTCTCTCATAACTTTCATTTCTTTTCTATTTCCCTTCATTGTTATTTTTTTTTCTGTTTTTTTTTCCCCTAGGGCTTTCATTTCATTCATAAAATAATTTTTAAATCTCTTTTTCTTCAAACCGGTTGTTTCATTTTTTCCTAAGAATTCTAGCTGAGCTTTGGCCCAAATTATGTCTTTCCTTGAGGTTTTGACTGTGAATATTTGGGAATCCTTTTCTTCTGGATTTGTCTTGATAGTACTTGTTACCATAGTAGCTCTTTATAGTGGAGTTCTTTCTGTTCATTTACTTATTCATCCAGCTTTACTGCCTTTAGACTTTGTGTTAGACTTAGACTGTGTATACCTCTGGAGGAAATGATTGAGCTTTCCCTGGTTTTATTTTGTTTTCTATTGGATCCTGCTACTGATTTCTTGAGTTTTCGAGCATCGTATCATACTAGAGTTCCAGACTAGGGACATATAAACTTTTAGGGCATCCAAAGTTGTGTGACCCAGGGCAAAGTCTGCTCACTATCTTCTACTCTGAGTTCTACAAATTCCTGACCTTTATTTGTTTCTGAACAAGTCAAAGCTGGTCTTGGCTCTGGTTGAAGGTCAATGGGCTGCTATTAGACTTAGCCACTATTAGACATTTGGAAAGTTCTTCATGTGCCAGAACTATAGGCTCCCCTTTGATCTGGACCTCTTCCCCTTATTATTATGCTCCAGTCTTCAGACTGAGCTTTGGACTTTCTCTGGGATCTCCACTTTGCTCCTGGGTCAGAACTACATAGCTGCTTGATTCTTTACTTGCTCCTAGCTCAGTACTCAGCCTAGGACTCCAGACTGCCATCCCTAGGTACAAGAACCCTTTTCAATCTTCACCAGCTCTGTGACTCAGCTCTGCAATATGAACGACAGAACTTCCAATGGGCACCTCTTCCTATTCACAGCTCTCTCTTTGTCAAATTGGGGACCTCTTCTTGCCCTGGTGCACTGCCACTGGAAGGCCCCTGTTTAATCCCTGTGCTGAAAGGCTTTGCATAGTACAATCTAGGCTGTGCCTCTATCCAGCGTCTTCTGATCTAGGCTGTGCCTCTATCCAGCATCTTCTGACCTCTCTATTTGCCTCCCTGGACTGCTACGGGCTAGAAAAAAAAGATTTCCTCTGATTTATTTATTTTGGATTTCCCAACTGAGACTTAGTCTAGTGTATTTTCTAGAGTTTTTTTGTAGCTGTTGGGGCATGTTTGGCTTGCTTCTACTCTGCCATCTTGGTTGAGTAGACATGAACGTCTCAAGGTACAAAGTAGAAAAGGAAAGAGCAATATATTATGATAACTGTATTGTCAAAAAAATATATGTGTATACATATATACATACATATGACATTTAACAAATACTAATAAAATTACTTTTGGTTCCATTTTTACTTTTTTCTCCATTTAAAATATCACATTGCAATTTTTAATATCAATCACTATCCACTATATCCTTTCAAAAACCTATCTGAAATTCCCATTTTAACTATAACTGGAGGTAGCTAGTGGCACAGTGAAGTTAGGAAAACCTGAATTCAAAATCTGGCCTCAGACAATTAGCTGCGTGACCCTGTGTGACACTAATCTTATGTTTGCCTCAGTTTCCTCACCTATAAAATGAAGATAATAATACCAACAACTTGACATCACAGGGTTGTTATGAGGATCAAAAAAGACTTATACAAACTGAGGCTGAGTGAGAAGAGCAGAGCCAGGAGAAATTTGTACACAATCACAGACACGTCGTATGTGTGACGACCAACTTTGATAGACTGGACTCTTCTCAGCAATGCAAGGTTATAAGACAACTCCAAAAGACTCATGATGGAAGGAGATGTCTACATTCAGAGAAAGGTCTAGAAAGAACTAGAGTTTGAATGCAGACTGAAGCAAACTACCCACTCTCTTTATTTTTCTTGTTTGGTTTTGTTTCCTCTTTCCCATTGTTCATCCCATCGATTAAAATCCTTCTTTACAACCAGACTAATTTTTAATGTGAAAGTATTTGCAGATCCTATACTTTTGATTGCATGCCACCATGGGGTGGGGGTGGGGGGCGAGGAGAGCAAGAAAATTTCAAACTCAAGGGATTGTGGAACTAGATCTTGTAAACTAAAAGTAAACAAACTAATAAAGACAAAAGGAGGATAGTATTTGTAAAAGGCACTTAGCACACAGTAGGTGAACAATAAATGCTTATTCCTCTCCTTTTCCCTTTTCTCACTAATCACCTTCTTTCCACTCCCCCAACCTGAGTGTTGTTGTTCAGCTGTTTCTCAGTAGCACCTGACTCTTTGTGACCCTATTTGGAATTTTCTTGGCAAAAATACTAAAGTGGTTTGCCATTTCCTTCTCCAAGTCATTTTATAGATGAAGAAATAGAGTTAAGTGACTTGCCCAGAGTCACATAGCCAGTAAGTGTCTGAAGCCAGATTTGAACCCAGGAAGATGTGTCTCTCTGACTCTATGCCCAGTGCTCTATCAACTGAGTCACCTAGCTGCCCCCCACCCCAGCCCAGAATATAAACCCTTAATTGTAACAAATGAGTTAGGCAAAGCCATTCCATACATTGGCAGTATCTGAGAATGTTAGTCTTATTCAGCACCTCTCTGCTGTGAGGTGAGAAATACGTTTTATTATCAGTTGTTGAAGTCAAGATTGGCCACTACTTTGGTTCTGAATTCTGAAGTCTTTCAAAATGACATCCTCTCACATTATTATTGTGGTTTTCTAAAGATTTGTTCTCTTGGTTCAGCTAATTTTACTTTAGATCTGTTCATGTAAGTCTTTACATATTTCTCTGAACTTGTCATGTTCATCATTTCTTATGGGAAAATAAAATTCCACTACATTCATGTAGCACAATTTATTTGACCGTTCCCCAAATGATGGGCACCTATTTTATTTCCATTTCTTTGCAATAACAGAAAGTACTGCTATAAATATTGTCATCCATATGGGTCCTTTTCCTTTGTCCTTGACTAACTGGGGTATTTACCTAGCACTCATATTGCTGGTAAAATAATAATAATGATGATAATAATAAAAGGTTTGTACATTTTAGTGACTTTTGGGGTTTGGAGCCAAATTATTTTCCAGAATGCTTAAAACATTCTGCAACTCCAACAACAGTTGGTATCCTAATAGCAGTGAATAATAGCTAAAATTTATACAGTACTTTAACATTTGCAAAGCACTTTACACATATTTTCCCATTTTATAATTTTTCTTCCATAAATCCCTCCAAAATTTCTATTTTCTTCTTTAAGCATGGTTACCAATACAATAGGTATGAGATGAGAGCTTAGCGATCTTTTAATTTGCATTTATCTTATTATCAGTGATTCCAATGCTCTTTCTAGGTGTTTTTATTATCATTATTATTGCCACAATATGTGACATAAAGGCAGGTATTAAAACAAGTATGCTGGAACTTATAAATCCAATTGAGGGCTGTCCTTTAAAATAGATCTCTTGGTGGGGGTTGGTGGTAGTGGATGAATTCTTAACCAAACAAGGGTTAGAGGTGATTATAGAAGATAAAATTGATAATTTGATTACATGAAATTGAAAAGCTTTCCATGAATAAAATTTATATTAACTAGGACAAAAAGGGAAGTGGTTGACTAGGAAAAAAAAATCTTTGTAACAAATCATCTCCGATAAGGGTCTGATGGCCAAGATATATAGGCAAGTCACTGAAATATACAAACCCCAAAGCCATTCATTCCTCAATAGATAAGTGGTCAAAGGATATTAACAAACAGTCCTCAAAAGAATTGCAAACTACTAACAACCATATGAAAGAATGCTGCAAATCCCTAAAATATGAGAAATGCAAATCAAAACAATTCTGAGATTTTAGCTCATACACAGAATATTGGTAAACATGAAAAAAAGATGGGAATAGTCAATGGGGAAGGGGTTGTAGAAATACAAGCACACTAATGCACTATTGTTGGAGCTTTGAATAGGTGCAGGCATTCTGGGAAACAATTTGAAACTATGTTATTATATTGACTAAAAAGTATTCATACGCTTTGACTCCAAGATTCTACCATGTGTCGTACTCCCCAGGGAGTTCAGTTTTAAAAAAAGGCCCTTTAAATCACAAAATATTTATAGTAATCCTTTTTTTTTTTTTTTTTTTTTTTTTTTTTTTGTGGCAGCAAAGAATTAGAGACCAAGTAGATGTCTTCAATTTGAAGACAGGTACACATTCTGTACAAAAGCTGTTTCATAAGAAACAATGAATAAGATGAATGCAGGTAAACATGAGACGATTTACATGAACTGATGCTGAGCGAAGTGAGTAGAACCAGGAGAACAGTGTACAAAATAACAGCAACATTGTGCGATGATCAACTTTGATAGACTTAGCTCTTCTCAGCAATATGATGATCTAAGAAAGAAAGAAAATCATGATGGAAAACGCTATCCACATCCAGAGAAAGAACTCTGGAGTCTGAATGCAGATCGAAGCAGATTACTTCTCTCTCTCTGTCTGTCTCTGTCTCTGTCTCTCTCTTTCTCTGTATCCCTCCTTTCTCATGGTTTTCCCCTTTTGTTCTGATTCTTCTTTTACAACATGGCTAATGTGTAAATATGTTTAAGATGATTCTAAATGTATACCCTATATCAGATTGATTGCTGTTTTAGGGGAGGGGGCAAGAGAGGGGGTGAGGGAGAAATAAATTTGGAACTCAAAAATCTTATAAAAATGAATGTTGAAAACTATCTTTACATGTAACTGAAAAAAGAAAATGCTATTAAATGGAAAAATTAAATATTTTCAAAGAAAAGAAACAATGAATAAGATAAATGAAGGTAACCATGAGAAGACTTACATGAACTGACTCAGAGCAAAGGAAGCAAACCCCCCCCCCCCCAAAAATCTAGTTCAATATATATGGAAAAAACAACAACAAGAAAACAAGTGAGACTTAATTATTTCAAATTATAATGAACTAATTTGGCCCCAAAGAATTGTAGCTCCCTTCCCTCTTTGCAAAGGTGGTAGATTATGATTTGGGACCCTGAGTATTGTCAGATTTTTCTTTGGATGTCTTGCTTAATTTTGCTGAATTTGATATTTTCTCTTTTCCATGATTTGTTATAAAAGATGGCTCTCTGGGAGGAAGAAGAGAGGAGAATATAAAGGGAAATGTATATGATATAAAAACAAACTATATCACTAACATTTTAAAAAGTACACCGCTTGTTGAGGATAAAATATGTGTATATTGTAAGACATGGGGATCTTATAATTGTTTTAATTTGGGGATACTCAGTGCTATGAGATGCCACTTTCCATTAGAGATTATTATGGCTCCATGGGAAGTGCTCTGACCCATGAAGAAGACTGTTTCAAGTCCTGGTAACACCTGGCACCAGGAATAGTAGAGGTAGGGCAATGATCCAGAGATGAAATGGTATTACCTTTGGGAAGGAAACTGATCAGGGCAGCAAAAAGTACCGGGTCATATATTTTTAGACATGGGATAATTTCTAGCACATGGAACCAATTTTTTGAATACTTCTCTGCTCATGAATTGATACTTCTATGACTGAAGTACATGTAGAAAAGGAATAACGAGGCAAGCTCTATAAAGATCTTCTAACCAATGAAAAAATTGATTAGGAGATAACAGTTTAAACTTAGTACTTCAGACTTTAGCCCCAAGAAGAACACATTTTAAATAATGAAAGAGTAGATAAGAATATGAGCCTGCAAATCTGAGAATAAAATTTTAGAATAGAGTGGAAAGGGAGAGAAGCAATGAAGAGAATGGAGCAAAGTAAAACTTCTTAGGAAAAAAGTCCAAAGAAATGTACAGAATTTTTCTCATTACAGACTCATACAAACATATCTATACATGCATGTATTAAATTGAAGGGGGATTATTAAAACTACCACTTAACTGAGAAGGGAAACAGGGGGGAATAAAAGAAAAAAATAGACAATTAATTAATTTTTTAAAAGAAGAAAATAATTTTTAAAAACTAGGGAAAGACTAGGCAAATGGGCACTGGGAAGTAGAGAACTTGTGACAATATTGTAGTTTAGCAACATTTTAGTTAAGTAGCCTCCTTGAATTTATCCAAGTGATCTCTCAAGACATGGTTATACTGCCTGAATTAAATGTTTTTCAGTTGTTTTTGAGTTGTATCCAATTCTTTGTGACCTCATTTGGGCTTTTCTTAGCAAAGATACTGGAGTGGTTTGCCATTTCCTTCTTTTTTTTTTTTTTTTTTTACAGATGAGAAAATTGAGACAAATAGGGTGAAGAGACTTGCCCAAGGTCACACAGCTAGGAATTGTCTGAGATTCAGGAAGATGAGTTGTCCTGACTTCAGGTCTGGCACTCTATCTACTGTACCACCTAGCTGCCCACTGGAATTAGAACCATCCTTTATGAAAAGGCACATAAATCCCTTTTATTACTTAACAGTCCCAGGACTATTACCCTTCATTCCATTTATCTCTCTATCCTCTGCTCTCTTCCTTCTTTCTTTAAGCAGATGGCATTAGGAACCAACAGCCCGGGGAACACTGCCAGGGAGGTGCCCACTTGGCACTGGCCTGGAAGACAGAGGGCTAGTAGCTGTTGGACCACCAGACTGAATTTCAGTCAGGGTTAATCTTAGCAAGATAGTGTGAGGATGGAAAGACTGCCCCAAATTCATGATGTCTGTTGTCAAGTCAACAAATGCATCATAAGAAGTAACACGGTTATGGTAAGAAAAGTCTCAGGTTCTGCCATTTCCTCTCTGGGTAAATTCGGGGAAATCACTCCCTTTCCGGGACTCAGTTTCCTCATCTATAATATGGAAGTGAATGGATTAGCTCATTTCTAAGGTCCTTAGAGCTCCCAAATTCTATTATTCTTTGATCTGGAAAATTTACTTAAATGAAATAATACATTCCTTGATGGATCTAAATAAAAAATATTTTAACTATACAACCTAAATAAACAGGAGCCATCAATATCACCTAAATACTTGAAACTATTTTATTTCCACTGATGATAGGAAAATCAGATGGTTTGAAATGCTAGGGAGACCCTGGAGTGGATGTCTGAGGGAGGCTGTATCATTTCCCTCCTTGGAGATCTTTATAAGCATTTGCTTGTCCTTTCTAAATACTTCTAACCTTGTTTGGGAGGTCCTGCTGTTTCAAGAGGTTCCCCCCCCCCCCCACTAGTGCTTTGATGACCTGTTGTTGATTTATTCACACTCTATCATTTGGTCCCCACTGTGATCAAAGGCATGCATCTGCAAGGTGGTCGACTAGTGTTCGGGCTACACTATTCAATGGGGTCTCGGAACAGAGCAAGGCTAACATGGCCACACAGGGCTCAGCCTTATCCTACTCAGCATGGGGCTGTAAGGACTGAAGATCTTTAGATTATCAGAAGCATGTCACTGTTTGGATGAGTTTAGATGCAGCCTTGCCTCCTGTCTGGAGGCCAAGAGAAAAACGTGTTGAGATGCCTGAATGCTAAACATGCCTTCCTTTCTCCTTAACTTTATTATTCTTCTAAAATGCATCTTCCTAAAGAATCACTTCTTGGGCAGCGAGGTGGCATAGTATATAGAGCATCAGCCCTGGAATCAGGAAGACCTGAGTTCAAATCTGGCCTCAGATACTTAACACTTACTAGCTGTGTGACCTTGGGCAAGTCACTTAATCCCGACTGCCCTACCTTCCCCCCTCCAAAAAAAAAAAAGAAGACAAAAAAAATCACTTCTTAGCAGTCTGTCTCTGTCAATAGTGCAATGAAGCTTTGTTTTCATTGAAATGGGTGTTTCCTCCACAGCTCACACCTGTTTGCCATCCTGGGTGACTCTTGCTATCCTTGGGTAAATCTTCCATAGGACATCCAAAAAATATGCCAGGGGTCTTGCCCACTTTCTTTTGATGTTGCTTGGTCACTAATTAAATGTGTGGGCTGATCATTGATTATTCTTCACACTCTTGCTAAGTCACTATTCTATTTTCTTCCTGATCATTTCCTTTATGCTGGCTCTCTTGAATATTTTCTTAGTTGTAACGTTTTGTCCCCCCACCCCCACCCAAATACCTCTGTTACCCTTTGGGTCATCCTCAGTTCTTCGCCTACCATCATGTTCAATGACTCAACCAGATCATGACACCTCCAAATCAGCTTTTTGTTTTCATTCTGGGGCTTACTGTCAAGTCATCAAACATTTTTAGGCACCTATTATTTTCAGGCATTGTGCTAAGAGCTAGATATACAAAGGAAGGTAAAAGGTCTCTGTGTTCAGGTTTACAATAATGGGAGAATCAACATGAAATTAAGTATGTACAAACAAGATAAAAACAAACCAAACTGGAGATAACCTTAGAAGGAAGACACTAAAATTAAGGAAGAGTTGGGAAAGTCTTTTTACAAAAGGTGGGATTTTAGCTGGAATTAAAATGAAAAGGAAGAGAATTTCAGCTACAGGGGATCGCCAGAGAAAATGTACTTGGTTGGGAGACAGAGTATCTTATTTGAATAATAGAAAGGCTTGGTGTCACTTGGCACAGTATATGGAGAGGAGGAAAGTGTAAGAAGATTAGGAAGATAAGAAAGGGTTAGTTGATGGAGGGCTTTAAAAACCAAACAGAAGATAATGATTGTGGAGATAATGGGGAGTCAGTGGAGTTGATTGAAAAAGACCCAGTGCTCTATCCACCAAACTGCCTGTAGGTAGAGAGGAATTGTATAAAAGTGGATAGAAAGCAGGGTCCTTGAAGTCAAGAAGTTCTTGTTGCTGTCCAATTGTTTCAGTTAAGTCTGATTCTTTTTGACCTCATTTGGGGTTTTCTTGGCAAAGAGTGGTTTGCTATTTCCTTTACAGCTGGTTTTACACATGAGGAAACTGAGGCAAATAGGGTTAAATGAGTTTCCCAGGGTCACAAAGCTAGCAGGTGTCCAAGGCCAGATTAGAATTCATGAAGATGAGTTGCCCTGTGACATCTAGCTGGCAGGGGGCCTCAGAATCAAGAAGACCCAGGTTAAAATCCTGTCTCTCACGCATATTAGTTGTGTGATCTTTGGGAAATAATTTAATCTCTTGATGCTCTAGGCAAGTCTGTAACACTGTAAGTTTCAGAAAAACTGCCTGTATACATTGGTAGAGGGAGTTTCCTCCCCTGGGAGTTCCCCATCCTAATGACCTGGCAGGTACAGTCTTTATTTATATACTACAGAGTCAGTCACAAAATCACAGAAATTTGAATCAATCATGATCATCTTTCTACTTCAGATTTCTACCTCTAGCTCTGGGAAAGGCAATGGAACTAAGGCCACCTTTCCCCAAAAGAATGAGTGAATTAACTGTCTTCCGACTTCAATTTCCATCTCTGTGACTTCCCTGTCCAAAAGACCCTGGCCACTGGTCTCCTATTCATTCTCCTATTAGAATTAGAATCTTCTTGAAGTCAAGGATTGTTTGCTTGCTAGTGCTTAGAATAGTACCTATTTAGTAAGTGCACAATAAATGGTTTTTTTCATTCCTTATCCAAAATCTAATCTAATTTGAATAACAAATAGATCATGCATGGAAATGGGCCCACTGGTAAAAAGCCAATCTCTTTGCAAATGGCACAATGACCTCCCAAATATGGAAAACCATTTTGGGATATCCGAAAGTGATCAGAGTGTCAACAGATAGTGAAAGACAACTATTAGTAATGCGAATCTTGGGTTCTCTATGGCTTAGAAAAAGACAAATTAACAGATCTTATGGGTACCCAAAAAACATTCACATCCTGTCAAACTTTAGAGGCAGAAGGATATGGTCTCACTTGGACATACTTTGTTTACTTCACTTACATCAAGTGAGAGTTAATATTTCAAATGGCTTTCAGTGACCTTGAAGGATTTGGAAGGCAGGGCAATTGGGGTTAAGTGACTTGCCTAAGGTCACATGGCAAGTAAGTGTTCAGAGTCTTGAGGCTGGATTTGAACTCAGGTCCTCCTGACTCCAGGGCCTGTGCTCTATTCACTGTACCACCTAGTTGCCCCCTAGGATTTTCTCTATTCAGATTTCTATCTCTATTTCTATGTCTAAGTGAGGAACAGAAAGTTTAGGGAAGGAATTGATGATAGCTATCTCTTCAAAAATGTAAAGAATTGTCCTGTGGAAGGAGGAATAGATTCGTTTTTCTAGCTGGCCTGGAAGGGCAGAGATACAATGAATGGGAGTTGTGGAGAGAAAGATTTCAGTTTCATGTAAGGAAAAAGTTGATGCAACTGAAGCTGTCCCAAAGTGGATTGGGCTGCCTCAGGGAGCAGAAGCCTTCTCTTCATTGATAGTCTTCTCTTAGAGCAGTGATTCTCAACCTTCCTAATGCCACAACCCTGTAATAGTTGTACGTGGGCGTGTCTGCATGTGGGCGGACTCGCCTGGAGATGGATAGAGGAGGTTCCTAAGACCATCGGAAATATGTGTTTTCCGATGGTCTTAGGCGACCCCTGAGAAAGGGTCCTTTGACCCCCAAAGGGGTCACGGACCCACAGGTTGAGAACTGTGACTTAGAGGCTGCATAAACATATGTTGGGATTAAAACCAAGGGAAATCACTAAACCACTATGTGGGGAGAGAAAGGCAAATGAGGTAGAAGGGGCTAAGAAAAGGGGTGAGACAGGAAAGATCTTGCTGGTGTTCTTTAAAAGGGAGGTCCATAACTGTGAAAAGAAATGGTTAAGCACTTGAGAGTAAACAGTAGTTTACCTTTTCTGGTATTTGTTGGTGACGTGTGTGTGTGTGTGATCAATACCATTCATTCACATGTAATAAATGTTCACTCAATATCTCGAGGGCATGGCTTGACTTTGTTTTTGACTTTGTTTACCCAATGCCCCTATTGGCAAATTAGATTACTTTAAGCTCCTAGAATAATGTCTTGTTAGAGCAGTACCTTAACAGATGTTCAGTGGATTGAAACGCATGGATCCAACCCCTACACTATGCCTCATACTGAAATGAATGAATAAAATGTGTAATATTGTAAAGGTCCAATATCCTCATCTCCTCTGACCCAATATTTAGTATGTATTAAGCATGTGTGAGCATATGCACATTGATCTCTCTTTCTCTCCCTCCCTCCCTCCTTCCCTCTCTCTCTCTGTCTCTCTCTTTCTCTCTATCTCTTTGTTTTCTAAAATTTTCCTTCTTGGGTTGTGGATATTTTTTCTCTTTTTAATAGTCCACCTTTGGACCTACAGTCAGACATTACTTTAGGATCATAGATGGTAACGTAGATTTAGAGGTGTTATAGACCTTAGAGGGTAACCTCTTCATTTTTAATAGCTAAGTAAACTGAGGCCTTAATGAAGAGCAAAGGGGTGAAGTGACATGCCCCACTGCAGCTTCTGGTTAGGGACAGAGTTGCCATTTAAATTGGGGTCCTCTGAATAAAAATCTAGTGCATTTCCCACTGCATGACACTGACTCCCTTTTAATGTCACTGAAAGTCCCACACAATACCAATGGGCTGCAGAATCACAGGTAGTGATAGCTCATCTATATGGCACCTTATGGTAAATAGAGTACTTTGCTCATAACAACCCTATGGATAAGTACCATGTATATGATTTCAGATCATTCTTAATTACAGAATTCTGAGTTAATATCTAACTCCTTAATTCTAAATATCTAATAGACTGGGACTCATCACAGATCGATCACACTGTCCCCAGGCAGGATTTGAACCCCATTTCCATGACTCCAAAGCAGCTGCATCAAGCTTCTTTTCTGCAATCTACAAATTATTTTCAATCTCATTTACAACAAATTTACTTTACAATTTACTTATAATTTCCAAACCAGAAGCTTAAATGTAGTGATCTGAAATTGCTGCCCTTATGTATTCAAATTCTGATGGAAAAGGAATTGAGAATGGTGGTAACACTCACAGGGTTAAACAAACAAAACAAAACATCATTTTAAGGTATTTTATAGAACCTTTAGGATTTCTTCCAAGTTTCTTTTCAATATTAATTTTTACCTCAGGGGGAAGAAGAACTTTATGTAAAAACCCTTTATTCTCCCATCCCCCCACTTATATTAAATAACAGAAAATTATTTTAATAATGTGATATGGAATCTGGAGACAAAACACTTCGGTCCACAAAAGGGAACCAATTTATTTCATAAATCAAATTCTTCTGCTCCTTCCAGCAATTTCCTTTTTCCCTGGGAAAGGGAAGGGGGGAGGGATGCTGTTATTATGTTCAGTCTTTGCCCGTTTTTGTAATTTTAATTTATCATTAAGTAACACTTTGCTTTTTAACATAAAGAATTCAGTGTGCTTGATGGAGCAGAGCTCTATGGAAAGTTAGTTCCCAGCAACAACTGTTTGGAGCAGAGGAATTTATTAATTTATCAGGGCCTTATGTTCAATTTCAGATTTTTCAGCTTAGGCACCAACAATCAGCTGCACCTGTTGCCAATTAAAGTATTAATGGCACATCAATCAAAGAGGAATCATTGCAAGAGGAGATCACACCAGCTCAGTACTTGTGTCATTTCTTTGGAAGTCATCTTTTATTTCCAAAGAGAAGTTAAATCCATAAACCACACACTTCAGTCTGGAGCCGTGGTTCTTTTACAAAGATGTTTTTGGTGGCTTAACATTTTAGGCTGCGAGGGCAAATGCATTTTCCACCAGAGGAAACTGCTGTCTTGCATTTAACAAGTAATAACATTGCCTTACACGGGGAGAGCGGCAGGACCCTGTTAACATTTTTACGAAGCTTGACAAAAGTTAATTACTAGATTTACAAAAAGGTGGGAAGCCCTCACGTGGCTCAAGATTGATGGAATCTTCAGCGCTGCTTTAACGGGTTCTATATTTACTTGTAACGGGAAAGGAATGGATAAAACGTAAAGCAATGGCGAAGGCAGAAAGGAGAGTTCTTTTGAATTCCCTCTCCTGACTAAGCCAGACCTCCCTGCGGCAGTAAGTTTTGGACCATAGTATTGGCAGTCCCATTGTGGCAGTGGACCGGGGCCAGGATCCTAGATATTTGGTGTTACATTCACCAAGGGAAGTCATTTGTCAACAAGTCTGATGAGTGATGGTATCTAATTTCAATAGACTGATATTATTAAGCATGTGCCATATGCTAGGCATATATAGTTGTATAATCCTAGCAAGTCACTTAATCTACAAGTGACTCAGTTTTCTTATCTGTAAAATGAGCAACTTGAACGTAATGACTTCTTAGATTCCTTTCAACTTGAGATCTCTGGTCCAATGACCCTATAACTACAAAGCCAAAAATGGTTCCTGCTCTCAAGAAGCTTACATTCTATTTGAGAGATAAGATGTGTGTACCTATAAATCAATACAAAGTATATATAAAGGGATGTAAAATAATTTCCAGGGAGCTAAGAATTTGCAAAATCAGGAGAAGCTACTCTGACAGGGTGATAGGAGAAGATGTCAGAGAATGTAAACTCTTTGAGGAGTGGGCATGTTTTAGTGTTCTCTTTGTATCCCCAGGACCTAGATGGTGCCTGGCATAGTCTTTGTTTCATAACTGCCTGATGAATGGGTAGATGATGAATGAGCTTTTGAATTTGAGTTTATGGTGAGTAGAGATTATTTCAATTATTATATTTGTATTCCCAGTACTGAGCAAAGTACCTGGCATATAGTAGGTGCTTAATAAATCCTTACTGATTGATTAATTTAGCCCTGGTCCCAAGGGCAGGGGTTATACCCAGCTCCTTGCACAGTGCTTGCTATATATGTATGTATGCGTGCATGTAATGTGTAAGTATATATAGATACATACAGTATCTGCTGTTGTTTTTTTAATTCATCCACTCATATGGAACCTTACAAATATAAAACTAATTTAAATTTAATTTTAATTACTGTTTCTTGCTTTCTACCAGTTTCACACTGATTGTTCAATGGAACCACTATGTCAACATTGTGAATACTCTCTCTATTGGTACAGATTACAATACTCTATGTCTTCTCATCTCATGTCTTTCCATACCGATAGGCCTTCCTCTGTTTTTTTAGCCTTTTCCTTCCTTCCTTCCTTCCTTATTTCCTTCCTTCCTTCCTTCCTTCCTACCTTCCTTCCTTCTTTCCTTCCTCCCTTCTATCCATCCATCCATCCCCTCCCTTCCTTCCCTCCTTCCCTCCCTCCCTCTTTCCTTCCTCCCTCCCTCTTTCCTTCCTTCCTTCCTTCCTTCCTTCCTTCCTTCCTTCCTTCCTTCCTTCCTTCCTTCTTTTCTTCCTTCTCTTCCTTCCTTCATTTCCTTTCTTCCTTCTTACCTTCCTTCCTTCCTTTTCTTCTATCTCTCTGTATCACCAAGAATGGAAGTACAAGAGCTACTCACAGGCAATTCTACTGTTGACTGACACAAAGCTCTGCCTTGCTCCATTTCCTAACTTGAGCCAGTTAACCCGCTAGGAACCTTGGTTACCCCCCACCCCATCCCAACTCTGATCCCAGAGGTTCATCATATTGGTGCTGAACTTGGTGTGAAATTAAGCTTAGAACTGAAACTGCCCACTACAGCTCAGAACTCCTAAGTCCAAGCAAGTCACCCATCCTCACCTCTCCAGAGGCAAGGATTACAGGAGTATACCACCATGCCATCTTACCTGGCATTTTTCGAATTTTGTAGGTATTAGTGGGACAATCGAGCAATCCAATCTGGTACCACTTCTCTTGCACTTGACCAATCTGGCTTCTTTTACAATCATACACTTTCTCCACAATGCCTCTGACAATACTGATTCAATCTAAGTCAACATAGGCTATAAACGCTACTAGCTTGTGGTTCACACATTTACATAGTGCTACAAAATTGAAAAAATATATGTATGCATATGCTTATGTATATTACATGTATGTATATATGTATACACGTGTCTGGTTTTTCTGTATGTGCATGTACATGTTTGTGTGCATGTGTATATATGTGTGTATGTATGTATGTATATCATATATATATATATATATAATCTGTATGTGTATGAGTGTGTGTATGTATAAAATTTTATCCTCAGGACAATACTGTAACATAGGTACTCATGTTATCTCCATATTATAGATAAGAAAACTGAGGCTGAGTGCATAAGGGCTTTGACCAGTTGCACACAGTTAGTAAATGTCTAAATCAGAATCCAAACTCTGGTCTAAACCAAGTTTTAGGTAGAGAGGCATTTATGTGTGGTATTTAATATGTGCCAAGTACTTTGCTAAGTGCTTAGGATGCAAAAATAAGAAACAAGATGGCACTTTCTCTCAAGGCTATAATCAGAATATAAAGTGAAGGAAGAAAAGCCTGGGGTGGGGGTAGGGAAAGAAAGTACCCACGCTGGGGCAAGGTAGTGGACGTGGAAGTGGAGCAGACCAGAGAATGACTGGAAGTGAAGGGAGTGAGTCTGGGGCTCCTCGTTCCAGGTGGGGCCTTAGCAATCAGTGAGAAGACCTCAGGACAGGGCCATCCTTAATTGAAAGAGCTTCTGGTGGGAAGGTGGAGCTGGCCAGAGAGTGAGCAGGAAAAGAAGTGAGTTCTGCCCACTCTGCCACTTGGGGGTACCAATCACTTCATTGTTCTTTGGGTCACCTATATCTTTGAAGTTAGGCTGTTCCAAGACTAAGAGAATTGCCTGGAGAACTGTGTTAAACAGAAAAATCACACTCAAGTATGGTAGAGGAGGTGGCCCTGCACTTTGTTAACTATTATGGTGAAGTCAGAAAGGGAGTAATTTTAGGTGTTGGGTAAGAGAGGGGGACTTTGCTAGTCTCCATTTTACCATTTTACTTTTTGTCCATAAAAGAAATAGTCCTCTCTCTCTCTCTCTCTCTCTCTCTCTCTCTCTCTCTCTCTCTGTCTCTGTCTCTCTCCCTGTCTCTGTCTCTGTCTCTGTCTCTCTGTCTCTCTTTCTCTCTCTCCCCCCCCCCCCCCCCTTATGTTCACAGGATAAATGGACCGCCATGATTATGACAATCAGCATAAACCAGAAGAAGTCCAGGAATACATCTCTCTATAGGTAATGCAAAGCAGTGGAAAGATCAGGGCTGACTTACAGAATTAACTCGACAGATAATTTTCCCCATGCATTGAGGGATACATTGAGATATATGAAAATATACATACATATGGAAATGATAGGATCATAAGATTTAGAGTTCCAAGGGATCATGGAGCAGTATAATCACAGAGTCACAGAGAATGAGGATAGCTCAGGTGCGATCTAGTCTAATTTGTACCTGACTGAGAATCCCTGGTACCACAGCACTGACCAGGGGTCACCTCACCTTTGATGGAAGGACTCCCGGCGTGATGGGGTCACACATATTTCCTCAGGTAGCTCATCTGCCTTCCTCAGCTTGGATTGACAGAGGGGGGGGTTTCCCCTTAAGTTGAGACAAAGCAATGTAGGCAACTTTAACCCCACCCACTGCTCCTTATTCCTCCCTCTATAGCTCCCTGGTGTTCCACAAGACAGACTTTCAAAGGATCTCAAAAGAAAGCTCCTTCCAGCTCAAAATCCACATCCTATTTTTTTTCCCTTCTCTGTCACATTGTTGATTCCTATGGAGTATAACAATGATCTAGTTTAGGGAAGAAGCTAGGGTCCATGAACTTGTTTTTAAAAAGATTTCTGTAATTGTGTTTCAATATATGTGGTTTCCTATGTAATTCAGTGGAGTTGATTTTATGAATTTAGAAACATTCTGACCTCCAAAAACTGATCAGATGAAGTATAATTCTTACCTCCTGGTGGACAGGTGAGGTCCAGGATCAGAGCAGAACTTTCAGACATGGACAATGTATTGATTTGTTATGCTTAACTGCGTATGTTTGTGGGTTGTCAGTTGTGATAGATATGGGAAACAATTTTCAATAAAGTATTTTTAAGGGATAGAAGAAAAAAGAGTTTAGAAAAGGGTAATAATGGAGCTTAAAAACCCTACCTTGTTAAATCTATATATGTGACTGTATGAATGTTTTTTTATATATGTGTATATGTACATGTATATATGTGTGTATTATGTATGTGTATGTGTATGTTGTATATATATGTACACACAATAAACACACACACATATGTATGCATTTATATAGTTTGTGATCTTTGAGAGAAAGGGAAAGGGAATTAATTGTCTATTATGTAGAAAATTACTATACTAAGCACCTTATAAATATAATCTCATTTGCTTTTAACAACAACTTTGTGAGGTAGGTCCTTTTATTATTCTGATTTTACAGTTTAGAAAACTGAGACAGACAGAGGTTAAGTGACTTTTTCAGCATCACACAGCTTGTAAATGTTTGAAGCTGGATTTGAACTAAGATCTCCTGACTCTAGACTTGGTGCTCAATCCACTCCATCATCTAGCTACCATATATGTGTGTGTGTAGGTATGTCTGTACATTTATGTATAAAGTACATGAACTTCTATTATATACATTATATCAAATATATTCTTTATAAAATACATAAACTTCAATTATGTACACTATATATGTATATATACATACAGACACATACACATCTATGCATATATATACATATATAAATGTGTGCGTATAAAATTTGAAAATTTATTGACTAGAAGGAAGAAAAAGTCAAAAGCAAAAATGTCTTTGTGGTTAGGAGCTTGCATGACTGGATGGATGATGGTGAAAACAACAGAGATGGAGATGTCCTGGGTGAGTGGTAAGTGTTGAGGAGAAGATGAGCTCTACTTCAGATGTGCTAAAATTGAGTTATCAGTTAGAAGTGTAGATGAAGACATCCATAAGCATTTATAAATATGTATCTGGAGGTCTGGGGAGATTTTTTAGGGCGGAAGGACAGAGTAATTTATTTGGAAGATATGAGCATGAAGGTGATCGTAAGAGTGGATGAAGTCATGAAGGGAGAGTTCCAAAAAAGCAAAGAAGACGATCAAAGCTAGAACCTTGGAGGAGATTTCTTTTTCTTTCTTTCTTTCTTTCTTTCTTTCTTTCTTTCTTTCTTTCTTTCTTTCTTTCTTTCTTTCTTTCTTTCTTTCTTTCTTTCTTTCCTTCTTTCTTTCTTCCTTCCTTCCTTCCTTCCTCTCTCTCTCTCTCTCTCTTTCTCTCTCTCTCTCTCTCCCTCTCTCCCTCCCTCTCTCTCTCTCTCTCTCTCTCTCTCTCTCTCTCTCTCTCTCTCTCTCTCAATGGGGTTAAGTGCCCAGGGTCACACAGATAGTAAGTATCTGAGGCTGGATTTGAAGTCAGGTCTTTCTGATTCCAGGCTGGTGCCCTGAAACTCTTATTTAAAAGGTAGAAGGATCATGCAGAGCACACAGGGGACAGAGGAGTTGCAGGCAGAGATAGGACTATGAAGAAGGTACTATCACAAATGTCAAGGGAGTAGTCAAAGATAATTAATGCTTCAGAGAAGTCAAAGATGATAAGAACATAAAAAGAACCATTCAGTTTAGCAATAAGAATGTCATGAGTGACATGAAAACTAGTTGTGTCAATAGAGTGAAGGGGGCAGAAGATGACATAGAAAAGTTTGAAGAAAAATGAAAAAGAACTGGCATCGGTAACCATAGATTTTTTTCCCCTAGAAGTCTTCCAGTAAAGGGCTGGATAAAGGTAGGATAACTGCTTGAGGGACGAGTGGGAAAGATTGTGTGTGCATGTGGGGGGGGGTGTGTGTGGGTGTGGGTGTATGCGTCTGTGTGTGTGTTGGGGGGTGGGTGGTGATGAGACTGGATAGGTAGGCCCAACATGATTTGTAGACTAAGGCAGAGATTGAAGACACATGAGAGAACATGAATGAATTGATAAAGTAAAGTCATAAGAAGGGATAGAATGGATTTACGGTAGAGATGAAGGGGCTGACCTTGACCAGGAGAAAGAAATTCTAGATGGATGCAGGAAAGAAGGGGTGAGGATACTGAGAGGTCTGGAGGAGTAGAGAAGGGGAATTTGTGCCGTTCAAATCAAAGAGCTTTTGTTTTGGTAAAGTAGGAGTGGAGAAAAGTAATCCGCGAAGACTTTGGGGTCTGAGGAAGGAGGAAAAAAAAATTTGATATGAGGGCCCAAACCGAATCCAACCTTAGGAATTATTCAGAGAAGTATATTGTCTAGAACTAAAGAGAAGACAGACCTGGTCAAGTCATATTTGTCATGTTGTGTTCACATCTACGTGCCATATTCTAGGAAGGACATTGTTAAAACTAGTGAGTATGAAGAGAAGGGGAACTAGACTGGTGAAGATCTTCAGGAAAAGGCCATATAAAGATTAATTGAAGTAAGGAGAGATGTTTAGTCTGAAGAAGAGAAGACATGAGCGGGTGGGTGAATGGGCGACATTCCTTATGCCTCCAGGCATTGGAAGAGTTGCCGTGTTGATGATGGATTAGGGTTGTTATGTTTGACTCCAGAGGGCAGAAAAAAAGGCAATGAGTGGAAGGTTCAAACGTACTAATTAGGCCTAATGTCAGGAAGACTTCTTAACAATTAGAGCTGTCCAAAAGTAGGATGGGCTTCCTTAAAAAAGGCAATTGGTTCTTCTTCACTGGAGGTCCTCAAGCGAAGGCTAGATGACAACTTACCAAGTACAGTTTAAGGGAAATTCTCATTGAGAATAGGTTGGATGTCCTCTAAGGCCCAAGTATCAAGCATGCTGGCCACAGGTAGCAAGAAACATTCCCAAGGGTGTCTTCAACTAGACTAAAATGTAATTAGGAAATATTTGATAAAATAAATAAAAATGCAATAAAACAAAGATAAAAACTTTAGAACCAAGTCAACATTTGGCCCACAGGGATTCTTTTGGACCCATTAGTGGCTTCTGTTCTGTTTGTGTTTGACATTGCTCCTCTCTAGTCCCTTCCTACTCTGGGATTCTGTGGCCCTAAGAATGTGACAGAAGGCACTAAAAGAAGAATAAAGGATTGGCATGTAGCAGTGAATTTAACAAAAGACACACAGTATCTCAAAGAAGAGCCTGGATTGCTGACCCAGTGGTCATTACCTCCCATCAATTGGTTCTCTCATTCATTCTTCATTAATGCAGTCACTCAGGCTGTGTAATGAAAAATCATTCTGTCAGTATAAAAATGCCAAATGTGTTGGCAAACAGACTGTGGGGGTTTTGGAGTTCATTAGGAAAGGGCAAAACCGAAGGCTTTATGTTAGAGAAATGCAGGTTTAGTCTCTGTTAGAGAAGCAGTGGGTGAATTCCTACCAAAAAATGCCTTGGAGTACCTGAAGCTTCTCTCCATTCCCATGAGAGGCCAAAATGGCTCCCATGGCATGGCTTTTTCCAATTCTAAGTATTTACACTGACTTTAGAGTGCAGAATTTAGAATCAGGAAGCCCTAATATAAAATTTTTCCTTGACATTTATAAGCAGCGTAACCAGGGGCAAATCACTTTACCAGTCTGATCCTCAACCTTGTGATCAGCAAAATGGGGGCAAATCACATTTATGATACTTCATACAGTTCTTGTGAGCTACAAATGAGATAATCCTTGAGAGCTTGTAAAACTTTGTAAGCTTTAAAGTGCTATGTGAGTATCATCAAATCACGTTCAGCATTTATTTTAGTAATTGGCCATCATCATCATCTTCACCAACACCAACATTATCATCATCAGGGAAATGATGCCCTGTGATCATCAGTATATAGAACTTCCAGGAAGGTTACTCTCTCTGCCAATTCAGTTCAGTAACTGTTAGGCAACTGATTGTCTTAGAAAAGGGGCTCCTAACCTTTTTTTGTCCTGGACTCCACTGGCAGCCTGACGAAGACAATAGAAATCCCTTTACAGAACAATGTTTTTAAACGTATAACATAAAATACAAAGAATTATAAAGTCAATTATATTGAAAAAGATGTTGATGTGTGTAGATCTGTGCATATTTATATATGTACATGCATATGTGTGCATACAAATATACTCACTAAGAAACCTATCTATATGTATGTATAGATATAGTTATTGTTCATTTTTCATTTTCAAAGAGTTCCAATGACATCACAGGGTGATGTTTTGACTCACATGTGAACTGGATTTAAGTGAGGCAGAGTTACACAGTCATCAGCCTCACTCTCTCTTCTGAAATCATCAAAGTTCAGTGACAAAACAAAAGTCAAGATGACTAGTAATGGCCTGGGATACAGTCGAGTACTTTTGTGTCTTCCATATCTGACCAAGCTCTAAAGCAATTCATAGTGCCTGCTTCAGTTGCTTTCATGACCAATGGAACAAATTGTTCTTATACACCTATTCTGCTGGGGGAAATTGGCTTGGGGTGGACATCCCTCTAACTCACAGATGGCTTTGAAGCTGGTCAGTTACCCTCAACCTGGTTTAGCCCATCTGCCAAGATGGTTTTATAACAGAGTATGGCCATTGCTCATGATACAGCTTCTTAGAGCCATGGTGGAGAGTGAATACACACACACATAGACACATGTATATACACATACACATTCACATACACACACACACACACACATTCCCTGACTCCAGGTTAAGGATAATCATATTGGGGAGCTGCTTGGAACACAGAGATTAAATAACTTGTCCAGGATCACATAGCCAGTACATGTCAAAGGGAAGATTTGAATCCAGGTCACCTTGTCTCTGAGGCCATTTTCATTCATTACTCTAATTAGCAACATTCCTATAATTCATATTACCATCTTACCTCTCTGGTTCTCCATCAATTTTGAATTTTAAGTTACGAATAATATCATTTGCCACCCCTCCATCCAAATTCATCAGATCAATGAATTATGGTCAAAGCATCTCCTATTGCCTAATTAAAGAGACTCCATTCCATAAAATCATCTGGAAAACATCAATATGCATATGGTATCATGCCAGGGGCTCTACAAAGTGAGCTCAACAGAAATGGTTCCTGCCTTTTAGGGCCTTATCAATTCAAGGTAAGGGAAGAAAAATGAACAGGGATAAAGGTCCCATCACTATAGAACAAATATTAATAGAAAGTTTGGAGAATATTCTAGAGACTGCAATTTTATTCACTTTCTGGACTGGTAAAGTTTCAGATATTGCCCAGGGCTTTGGGGATGTCAGTCCACACTGAAGTGCTTTGGGCAAGAGTTAAACATTATGATTCTGGTAAATTTACTAGTTCCTTTTCTGTCCTTATAGACCTCTATCAGGGTCACATTATAGTCTAAACTTCTCAGTGAATAGTTCTGGGGAATGGCCCACAACACCAGAGAGAAGATGGACATGATCTCCAGAGGGGTATAACCAAACTCAATGCTCTTATGCCACTATATCCACGATACTCAGAGGAGTCTGGGGGATGTTTGAGGCTGGAGTATTGGTAGCATGCTGCAACCTTGCTGTATTCTCTCACCTGTGTTATCAACAGATTCTGGTGATTCAATAAATTAGTGGCAATATTGCTGAGAGCACGGCAGCAAAGTAGCTGAAACTCCATTCTGGGAAGATGGAGCCGATACAATCCATTAATCAATCAATGTTCATTTAGTCAGAACAGCTAAGTGCCCAACCATGTGCTAGCCACCAGAGAGAGAAATACAAAGGATAAAACAATTCCTACTCTCAAGAAGCTTACATTCTAAAGGGGAGGACAAGTACACATGTAAGTATATACAACATAGATAGAAGGAGATTAAATGCAAGTACATACGAAACAGTCAAGTACAAGATAGTTTGGGAGGAAATAAGCCAACATGTCAGGAGGCAGCTAGGGGGTGTCGTAGTGCACCGAGAGCCAGGCCAACTGATCCTTGTGAGTTCCAATCTCAGACATGAACTAGTTGCATGACCCTGGGCAAGTCACTTAACCCTTATTTGCCTCAGTTTCCTCATCTGTAAAATGAACTGGAGAAAAATGGCAAAGCACGCTAGTATCTTTGCCAAGAAAACCCTAAATGAGGTCATGAAGAGTCAGACATGACTGAAATGACTGAATGATAACAACTGAAAATTATTGATTTTGGATCAGGATTGGGAAAGTCTCCATAGTGCTGCTTCTTAACACAAAAGAGAGATTCTATGAAAGGGAATAGATATACCAGGCACAGGTGATAGCCTCTGTAAAGGAAAAAGAGGGAAGTCAGTTTAGTGGAATCACAGAATGTTGGAAGAAGAGTAATGTCCAACGAGGCTGGAAAGTTCATTTGGGAGTTAAGAGTGAAATTGGGAGTTTGTACTTCATCCAAGAAGCAATGGATACCACTGGGGTTGATTGAGTAGAGGAGTCACATGGTCAAGTATGAGCTGACTTTGGCTCCAGGATGTGAGATGGACTGGAATGGTGGGAGAGCTGAAGCAGGACAGGAAGACCAATGAGAAGATTGTTACAATAATTTAAATTAAAGATGATAAGGGCCTAAACGAAGGGGGCAATTATGTGACTGGAGAGAACAGATCAGATGGGAGAGTGATATTGTGAAGGTCAAAATAGCAAGATTGGACAACTGTCTAGATATGTGGGGTAAGAGTGAAGAATCCAGGGTAATGCCATGGTTACTAACCTAGGTTACTAGAGGGATGGCAGTGCTTTTTTGAGAAATAGGGGAGCTTAAAAGAGGTGAGAGGTTTCTTTGGGAGAGAGGGATAAGATGAGTTTGGTTTCGGACACATTGACTTTGAGATGTCCAGGATATCCAATTAGAAATACAATTGGTGATGCAAGATTCAAATTTGGCAGAGAGACTGACTCTGGCTAGATACATTAGTGACTCATATCTGTAAAGATAATGGTTAAGCCCATTGAAGTTTATGAGGTTACCAAGACAGAGATCAAAAACAGAGAGAAGAGCAAAGGGCCTAGGATACAACATTGAGGACTCCTACAGTTGGGGCATGATAGTGTTGATGAGCCAGTCAGGTAGACTGAGGAATGGTCAGACAGGTAGGAGGAGAAGAGAAATGGGAGAAAGAGAAAGAGAGAGACAAAGACAGAGAGGGGGAGAGATAGAGAGACAGAGAGAGAGAGAGAGAGAGAGAGATAGAGAGAGCGAGAGATTGGAGATTGTATCACATGCAGCAAATACGTGGGGTTTTGCCAAGTAAGAGATCATGGCAAACTTTGGAGAGAGTAGCTTCAGGTGAATGAAGAAGTCAGAAGTCAGATTACAAAGGGTTGGGGAGTGAGAGGAGGTAGAGTTAATATATAGACAACTTTCATGGAATTTTGTTGAGATAATTACAATAGCTTTCATTTTTTGATCAGTCACATCATACTCTTCTTGACCCCTTTTTAGGATTTTCTTGGCAAAGATACTAGAGCGGCTTGCCATTTCCTTCTCCAGCTCATTTTACAGATGAGGAAACTGAGGCAAATGGAATTAAATGACTTGCCCACAGCTAGTAAGTGTCTGAGGTCTGACTTGAACTCACAAAGGTGAGTCTCCCTGACTCTAGGCCCTACACCCTATCCATTGCACCACCTAACTGTCCAGATAATCAGTTAAGGAGGAATAAATTATACTTAGTACAATTATGAGACCTTGTACAGATGTGTTTAGTAGTTTGTGAGTAGGATTAAAGGAGGCAGGTGGTGGGAATAATCCAGGGCTGAGATTCAAAAAGAGATGAATGGACCCAGGGTAAGGGATTTGAGTGTCAAGGGCAATGTAGACTTGAAAGTGGATTGAAATTAAAGAGGAAGGAAAACGATGTCAGATTATGAATAATGGCCTAGGAAAATCCCGACAGGTGGGGGCTGGGAGCTTCAATGATGGTGAAAAAATGGGTTCATGAGGGGTAAGGATTAAGGAGAGTGGAAAGATAGGCTTTAGACAGAAGGAGAATATCAGAGTTTCTAATCAGATAATGATGATGAAATCTACTGTATTCCTGTCGGTATGTGTGTTTGAGGTGGTGTATAGAAATAGGTCATGCTATTTGAAAAGGCTGAAGAATTTGGAAATTGAGGAATTTGATGGAGAATTTAGGTAAATATTAAAGTCCCATGGTATAAAAAAATCAGGAGCTGAATAGGAGAGAAAAATGGTAAGGCAGGGGATGAGCTCTTTGAGAACAGAGTAAAAATCACCTGGGGTGACATGGGGCCCCTAGAGTCACTATAATTTAGATTAGGTAGAACATTTTGACTGAATTGACTTGAAGGGAGGAAAGGTTCCTCAATGATAGAGGTAAAGGGCGACTCCAGAAATGACAGTGGGGAGCAAGTCCTCACTAGATCACCCTCGAGATCCCTCTCAGTTCTCCTTCTTTGATCCAAGACTTTCAGGATTATTTCATTCCAGAATATCTTTCTTTCCCCCTCTCATGCTAATTTACATGAGCACTGAGATTAGGAGTCTTTTCTCCATGATGTAGGCCCTGGCCACTCTTCACATCTTTGTGGCCTCAAGAATGAATTACTACAAACTCCTCCACAGGAGGTTTCCCTGAATGACCACCCAGAGCCTTCAGTTGGCCAAGATAGCATCAGTCCATCTGGCAAAAGGCACCTGGCAGGCAGACCAGTAACACCTGTGCTCCAGTTTGCCCTGGCTGCCTACTCACTCTCCTGTGCATTGTGAGATGCCCATCCTGAAGTCTAGAGTTCTCAGTTATTACCTTCAAGATGGTCCCTCCTCTTGGCACCATCACCATAGTGGGAAAAAAATGCATCAGCTAAGACATGTCCCCCACCAGCAGGGGGGATCAAGCCAGGGCATTTTCAGAGAAATACGCTCCCCTCCTGATCTGACAAAGCCCGAGTTTGTCGTCTTTCGGGGGCGCGGTGAAGGAGCCATCTGTTTCGTCAGGCTTTTGCCTGATGATGTGTGAGGCCCCATCAAGAGTGGTCCCAGGGAGGAGGCATTTAAATATTGCATTCCAGCTTTGTACATGTGCCTGGAGGCTAAGCCCATTTCAAAATTTAAAAATACCATTAATAATAACGTCCTGTGCATCTCCGGAGGCGACAAGCAGTCTATTTATATTGGGGTGTCCTGGATTTCCAGGTTGGCAGTCTCACCCAGTTTCCTCTCGGATGCTGGCCATTCCCAATCACACCGTACTGGCTGGCAATGCAAAACAAGCTCATCTTCCTCTTTAGTAAGCTTAGGTCCTTGGCTTTAGATGTTTCCCTCTTTCCCTTTCCTTCCTCTCTCTCCCTTCCTTCATTTAAAATCTACAACACATTAAAAAGTTCTTTAAGAAAACAACAACGACAACAGAGACAACACTTAAAATATCACCCCCCCCAATCTAAAAATGTCTTGTCAGATTTCTTCCTCTCGTTTGCTTCAGAAAGTGGCTCTTTGATTGTCCATTAGAGAGTTGTTTACATTTCTCCAAAAGCTCCATTTAGTTTTCCTGACAAGGTGGAATAAGTGACTGGCTGTGATGGATAGAAGCACCTGTCCTAATAGCTACTCACACTGTGCCCACTAGTGCACATTACATTGATAAATTGACAACAGTTGGGACATGCTCTGCTAGTAACAAGAATGAGGCTAGTAGGACAAACACAGGCACTCCGACAGTCTGCTTTCATATTCCTGGGAAAGGTATACAGCCTCCTCATCTAACAGCCCAGCAGCTGTGGTGAGAAATTAGTACCGGAGTACAATTTCTTTGTTACCCTGACACAAGCATTTGTTAGTTAGCCTCCAAGCATGTTTACCGTCAAATATTCCCCGGCCTTCTAAGTTTATACACCTGCAATTCTGGAGTTTGGTGCCCTAATTAAAATTGCATTATGGGATTTTAATTGTGTGTCTTTTCATAGGTTTATAGTTTTTCATTTTTTCTTTGTAGACTTTTGTTTGTATAAAGCCAAAACAAGAGCTACTTATTAGCTTCATGTCAATTATTGGGGAAATGTGGGGTGGGAGCTCAGTAAAGACTTAATGTGTTGATTATCTGGAATGAGGAGCCCTCAAGAGTTTCCAAATTTCAACGAATAAAGTGATGCCTGTCTAATACTTAGTACCATTGAACTAATGTTTTGGAAGATGTTTGGTGTTCAGTCCAAACAACTCCCTGCTTTAATTTTTTTTCCCATTATGCTGGCTTACATCTAATAAGAGTGAAGAGAGGTTGTGTGAGATAGAAGGTAGAGAAGCTTGCTGGAGTTCAGAAAGACCTAGGTTCAGATCGTGTTTCTGAATTACACTTGATGTCAATGACCATTGACAAATCACTTAGCCTCTCAGTCACCAGAGACAATTCCCTATGAGTCACGAAAGAGTTGCTCATTTGCATCAGTGAAAAGTTTCCAAAATGGGCTTCTCTGATAGGGAAGACCTCACTAGTCTGAACCTCTCCCTTCCTCTTATAAAAGAGTAGAGAAACACTCCAGAACGAAATCTCCTTTACTGCCTTTCTGTTGGCAATGGAATGATGTGGCTATGAGGAAACAGCATATGGAATATAGTGCATAGATTTTTGGACTTGAATTAAGGAAGGTTTGGGTTAAAATTCTGCCCATGGTACTCAGCAGTTGAATGGCCATGGACCATCCATGAGCTTTCTCAGCCTTAATTTCCACATGGGCAAAATTAAATCGAATTTAAAAAGCATTTATTAAATATCTCCTATGAGACAAACCTTGCAATAATCACAAGGACAAAAAAAAAATGAAACAATTCTTTCCCTCAAAGAACTTATAGTCTAGAGAAATGGTAATGTTGAAACCTACAATACCAACTTCACAAGGTTGTTGTGCAACAACATTGCATTGTTAATTGCAGTGTATACATTCCTCCTGACTGTTAAGACTATTAGAAAATTAAAGACTCCATTCCCATTCTCTGATCTATACCCACATCATTTCTCCAGGCTTCAGTTTTCTCAGCTGCAGGGGTATACAGCAGCCTCCTCAGACTGAATATTCAGTGTGAAATTGACAGAAAATGCATAGAAATTGATAAATATTACAGATCAGGGATTATTGTATTGTTTTATAGATTTCTAGACTTAAGAAGGTGATGGAGAAAAAGGTAATAATTCAGATTAAATTTAAAAGTGTGTCCTGTGTAGCATTGCCTGCCCCCTCCCCTCCCAAATAGTTGGTTGTTAAACATTTACTAACATGCCTTTGCTCAGAGGTCTCCTCATCCTTCTGCTAATGTTCATTTTTGCTATTATAGGATCCTAAATTTGGAGCTGGAAGAAGACTGCCTCAGAGATCATTTAATTCAGTCCCTTCATTTTGCACGTGAACAGGCTTAGATAAATAACATGTCCAGCCAGGATATGAATCTAGAGCTTCTGACTACTCTAAATCTAAGTGCTTGCTGAATCTCACCATGCTGTCTGTCCAATATTATTAAAAGATCATTTCACTTATTTGTCTTTCTATTTTCTTTCCCTTCCTCCTTCCCAAGTCCTCTACCCCAATCAGTGTGATAAAGAACAGAGAGCAAGCCTTGAAACCAGGTCACACATGGTGACTGTGTGACCCTAGGCAAGTCACCTGAACTCCCATTGCTCTGGGTAGCTCTGAATAAAAAGTGCTGGCTTGTACTTTCCTTATGTAAGTGAAATCCCAGGTCTAATTCCTCTCTTTCTCCGTAGCCTAAGCGCAAGCTCCTTTAAAATATGTTTGTTGAATGAGTGACTGTTCTAGGTCTCTCCATTCCCCATCTACCCATCTCAGCCTCTCCGGAAAGACCTCATCTGGTGCCCAAGAGCTCCTCCTCCATCCATCAATTTCCACCCTCATCTCCACCTAAGATCAATCCAAGGCACCAAACAGCCTCAAGGCAAGCAGCTACAACTTAATATAAAGTCATTAAAAGGGGGTGGTGGTGATGGGGAAACAGAGGATGAGGGGGACCCAAAGCCAGGGCATCATGGACATCATAATGCTTCTCTGAGGTTTGGCTTTTAAATAGCCTAGTTACCGATTTTATGAGAAGACACAGTTTGCCTTTATGGTTTGCATGGGTAATGAAGCAATTAGCAGTCCATCATATATAAAACATGTGAGTCTTCATTAGAGCTCGACAGAAAGGGCCTGAGCCTTGCCCCGTCTTGGGGCAGCTAGAGGCCTTGTCAGTTTCCTGCCTGGGGATCTCAGTTTTTGTTGGGAGGCTCCCCTCCATCAGTGCCTCCCATTAGGCGGCTAGACTGTGGTTAGTTTGATGGTGAAATCCTGACTGGCTGGCAGGCTCCCGCCTTCCCCGCCCCCAAACTGCTACTCAATTTCATTTCAAGTTATAATTATTGACATTGGAAACAGCTCCTCGGATCACAACAACAAAGCAACAATTATGCAGGATCTGGTGTTTCTCATGCAAATTGCAGCCGTAAAATACAGGAAAATCCGGCCCACTTACAGACCAAGCTTTGTCTTTGGAGAACACAGTCTGAACTATTTGGTTAACTAAATTAAAATGTAAATCTTGGCTGGCTTTTCTTCTTAGATAGCGATATGAAACAGTTTCGAGGAGCCCGGCGCAAAAGCTTAAGGGACCACATTTCAAACAACTTGTCATGAATATATATATTTTTTAATGAATTAAGGCTGAAAAGCTTAACTGTCTCAAACAATCAAGGATTCTGAAATACGTTCAAATAGGAGTGGTGTAAATGAAGGAGTGAGGAGCCTGGGTGTTTATTCCTTATATTTTTGTTTGTAAAGACCTTTGGGGGGCTTTGGCAGAGAAGCTCTAATGGAGTCCCTGGAGTGGACACTTTCAGAAGTAAGGTCCTATCACTCTTCTCCCCAACAGGGCTAATACATATATAATGAAATGCAGGGCCAAGATAGAGAGATTAGTTAAGTATTAAGACTGAGTCCTTCCACTTTATTAGAGTTGCCTTCCTTCTTACCTTTCTCCAGCTTTCTGCACACAGTAAGAGGGAGAATTTTTAATAGTCATATCGGCCTTCGCCTGGAGAGGAGAACGCCATCACTCCTGGACAGAATCCTAAACACGCAAAGTTCCGCAGAGGACTCTGAAGCGATGATTGGGTTCCACAAGCGATCCGTGTGGTTTATGATCTAGGACCATCGTGGTTTATAAAAATACACAACGGCAAAATGACAAAACACACACACAAGAGCATAGACACAAGACCCCCTTAGGCAGGAAGAATTTCAAAAGAAAAAAAAAAAGGAAGAAAAGGGATTGCTCATGTCCCCTTGTGTCCTTGCCCAGGCTTAAGCCAATAATGTATCTGGAAAATCATCCCCCCAGCCCCCTCTTCCACCCCCAGTTGAGTTTGACCACAAGTAAACTGACCTGTATACGATGGAGACGATGGAGGATTCTGACATTTTATTTATGTATTTAATTTTTTTATGCAGAGGCAAGAAATTCTGTGATCTCATCTCATTTATAACCAATCTGATCTTTAAAAGGCAATAATTTTACAAATGCACTTTTCCATTAAGAATACTGTTATCATAAGCACTGAGCAGGCTGTGTGCGGCCAGTCAAACTCTGACTTATGGCCGCCTGGTTCAGCCTGGGCAAGATAACCAAGAGTAATGGTTTTTGATAATCAGGCCACAATATTAATATAACATGAACCACAAGTGCTATTCCATTGTAGCTCCAGCTAAAGTACCAAATCTCATTGGAATATAAAGGAGAAAAAAAAGCCACATTCTGGTTTCTGCTCTTTATGCCCCACAAAACAAAACAAAGCAAAATGTTTCAAAGTACATCTGTAGATAGATGGCTCTTCTTTTTAATGGGGTTTGGAGAGCATGGCTAATGACCACACTTCTCTCTTTGGAACTTCTGAGACTTCCCCATCGAGTTCAGGCTCAGGGACTCCTACGTGGGTCAGAATTTAGGTTACTAAATTGAGTTTCTCAATGTTTGGGTAGTTGGGGTTGGCTTAGTTGGAGAGACAGAAGCCCATGGTTTTGGAAGGACACATGCTGGCTTTATGGAGGTATTGCCTCTGATGACTGTTGAAACATGGGCTGATCTAAATAAAGCTGCATTTCCTCTTGGTTGATAGAAACTAGGAGGAATGTTGTCCTTTATAGCAAATACAGATAATGAATAAAATGTTAGGGAAACACTATTCCTAGAGTAAGATGAAATAATTATTACAAGCAAAAGCAATAGCAAGCATACCACTAATTTTATTCTTAGAGTGAGTGGTATTCATTATTTTTAAAAACACTCAACTTTGAGAAAATCGTATTTTTCATTATATATACACCTATAGTAGTACAGATGTACACATGTAAAATACGTGTAATAAATTCCTACATATGTGCACTTTTGTTGTCATTCAGTTGTGTCCAACTCTTTGTGACCCCATTTGGGGTTTTCTTGACAGAGATACTGTAGCTGTTCGCCATTTTCTTCTCCTGCTCATTTGACAGTTGATGAAACTGAGGCAGAATTAAGGGACTTGCCCAGGGTCACACAGCTAGAAAATGTAGGAGCCTGGATTTGAACTTAGGAAGATGAGTCTTCCTGACTCCAGGTCCAGCACTCTATACAGTTCACCACCCTGCTGCCCATATACATGCACCCACATTTATATATACTCATACACTTATAGATAGATAGATAGATATAGATATGATATAGATAGATAGAAAGATAGATATGTGCATATACATATATTATATAGGTGCAGTCATAGATATTTGTACATACATACATATGTATGTACACATAGATACATAGGAGAGGCAGTGTGGTAAAGTGGAGAGAGGGGCTGACCTCAGAGTTAGAAAGACTCTGAGTTCAAGTCCTATCTTCGATGCATAGGGAAATCATTGGGATTTCACCAATGTAGGGAAGATCTTCCTGAGGAAGTTCCTCCTACCACAATAAATGGATGGTCCTAGAGAGTTGCCAGAGGGGCTGAAAGATTGGATGATTTTCCTAGGGTCATACAGTTAATGTGTCAGAACCTGTATTTGAGCTCTTATAGTCCTCACTCCAAGGTTATCTAAGTCATGCTGCTACTCATATGTGTGTGTGTATGTGTGATGCATTCAGACAAAAGGTTAACAAACTCTCAAAAAATGATCTTATGATATCCTTTTAAGTTTAATCTCTATTACTGACATTTTCTTAAGTTTAGAAGTCAACAGAACGATAAATCAAGCCTAGATTTGTGGCATTTGCCAATTTTTGAGGTGTAAATACGCTGAAATTTTAACAATTGGCATGTGAATTGGGTCTAGCATTTATCTTATTAGGTCCAATTGTACTTTCAGAATTGACAACTGTATTATTTTGGAAAAAAATCATTGCCTTGCATGTAGTATAGTAATGTTTTCTCCTGAAATTTTGCAGGTAGGTAGACTGAGGCCAGAAAATTTTGTAGCAACTGCCCAATTCTTTAAGGGAGAGCACAAATGCTACTTTGTGCATAAAGCCTTTCCAGGTTCTCCAATTAAGTAATGATAAAGGATTGTCTCAGGCCTTTGAAGTGGGATTAGATTTATTCTGCTTAGATCCAGAGGGAAGAATGAAGGATAGGAGATGGAAGTTTTAAAATGGTCAGTTTAGACTTTATATAAAGAAAAAAAAAAGCAAACTTAAAAAACAAAACTAAAATAGTTTCAAAGTAGAATGGTTTCCTTGGGAGGCAGTGGATCCAACCCCCTCAACTTGAGGTCTTCAAGCCAGGTTTGGATGTCTGCTTGTCAAGTAATGATATATAGGAGAGTCCTGCTTGGGCACAAGTTGGACCAGATGGCCAGTGAGATTCATCTCACTCTAAGAGCTCACACAGACTTTTGTTAATCCGTTTCCTATTATGTACATCATATATTGCTTTGTATCACAGTGATTTGTGCACAATGTCTAATCCTGAAAAAAATGTAAGCTCCCTGTGGGCAGTGGTGACATGTGTTCATCAGTTTTCATTTACACCAGTGGTTCTCAACCTTCCTATAATGCTGCAACCCTCATATGTGGGCGTATCTGCATGTGGGCTGACCCGCCTGGAGATGGATAGAAGAGTGGTGTCTCGGTTCCTAAGACCATCGGAAATATGCATTTTCCGATGGTCTTAGGTGACCCCTGTGAAAGGGTCATTCAACCCCCAAAGGGGTCGCGACCCACAGGGTGAGAACCACTGATTTACACTCTATAGCACCTAACATGGTTCATTCAACAGTGATAAGCATTTATTGAACAGTCTGCATAGAGCACTGGCCTTGGTGCTGGTGAAGATCATAAGTCAAGATACGATGCATAAAGCACAGTCAACAAGTATTTGTTAAATGTTGGATAAATAAAGAGTATCTTTCCCCAGTCACCGGGCTGTATCACTTGTGGTGGGAGAACTTCTTGGGAATACTTTAGTTAGGAAAAGAGAGAATAGAGTAGTCAGAATAGAGTGAACCATCAATATATATTTATTTTTTTTGCTAAATACTTAACTCCATGAGAGGATAAAGAAGTGGGTCAGGATGGGGCTACAAAGTTTCAAATTGATAAAATATTGGTGGCATGGTCTAGTGAAAAGAGCACTGGATTTGTAGTTTGAGTACCTGGATTCGAATCTTGGCTTTGCCACTTTCTACTGACATGAATTTGGGCAAACTATTTAAATTCTATGTGCCTCAGTTTACTTATTTTTAAAAACTGAAGGAGTTGGACTCAGTGTCTCTGAGGTGCCTCCAGTCTCAAATTCTCAAATTTCAGTGTTAAAGCTGAAATCACTAACTTTTTCTCCAAAGTCTCTTCTCTTTCTAATTTCCTTATTAATGTCAAGGGTGCCACCATCCATCCTCCCAGTAATCCAGGCTTGCAACCTAAGTTTCTCCTTTGAATCTTCACTTTCTTTATGAAATCTGTTGCCAAATCCTGTGAGTTTGACTTTCTCAACATCACTTGCATGCACTCCTTTCTCTTCTCTGCTACTGCCACCACCCTGATGCAGACTCTCATCACCTCATGCCTGGACTAATGCAGTAGCCTGCTGGTTGGTCTCCCTGACTCAAACCTCCACTTACTCTAGTCTATCTTCTACTTATCTATAAGTGATCTTCCACTTCCCCTACTCAATAAGTTCCCATGGCTCCCTGTTGCTTCCAAATTAAAATATACAATCTTTTGATCTTTAGAGCCTTTTATAAGTGCTCCCTTCCAATTTCCAATACTCCTACCCTTTATTCACCTCTCCATACTCTACATTGGTCTTCTTCCTGTTCCTGACCCAACACTCTACATCTCCTAATTCTGGATATTTTCCCAGGCCATCCTCCATGCTTGGAATTCTCTCTCCTTATCCTCTCTTTCTGGTTGCTTTGGCTTTCTTCAAGGCTAACCTGAAGTCCCTCCTTATCGAGAAGTTTCTCTCTATCCCCCTTAATGTTAGTGTCTTCTCGCTGAGATTACTTCCAAATTATTCACTTGTGTATGCCTTATTTGCATGTAGTTTTTGCTCATTTGTTCTTACATATAGTTCCCTGCTCCTCCCCATTAGACTGGGAGATGCTTGAGGATAGAAACTATTTTTGCCTTTGCATCGCTAGAGCTCAGCACTTATCTGAGAACATATTAAGTGCTAAATAAATGTTTATTGACTTGTTGATTTTTAAGAATACATTCCTAGGAAGTCTCAGGATACTTTGGGACCTTATTTGGATGCATTGCAATGCTTTAGATACAAATTGCCCATACATCATAGTACCTCCCTTCCAAATCTTGAGGGTATAAGAGATAGTGACCCATCAAAGGATCATAGATTTAGTCCAGGAAGTGATTTACATTTTATTGATGAAGAAACTGAGGCCCAGAGTTTTGTCCAAGACAGGTGATTGGAATACAATAATAAATTTAAGCCTTATAACAACCCTCTGAGATGGGAGCTACAACTATTATCCCATTTTACAGATGCATAAATTGAGGTTAGGAGAGCCTGAATCTGATTAATTGAAGAAAAGACAGTACACTTCATTTAGTCTCTGTTTCAGTTGCTCCTCTGTAGTGGATCTGGGTTTAGTCATTGAATCAAATTGAATTTGTAAGTAACAAAGAAATAGCTCTTCAGTGGGTTATGTGCCAAGGGTTTGGCACCAGATTTTTCTTCCATTGGGTCAGAACTAGACACCAGCAACACTGTTCAGAAATTGACATCAATTGCTGCTCCAATAAATTCCAGGACACATATTTAGTTTTGGTGGGAGGATGAAGGAAGGATGGGCAGGAGAAAAGGTATGGGTAGGAGATCTAGGGAAAGGAATGGGTGTTTGAAGTATATTTTCCATGTGAAAGACAAGCAAGCTCATTTCAGGTATTTTCTGGGAACTTTAGAAATGTTATACCAGGAACAGGTTAAGGATTACTCCCCAGCCCCATTTATCCCTCCTCCAACCTACTTGTGACCTATGACACTGAGATGCCCCAGGCAAGAAGGAAGGGGCCAAAGGGTACTATCCAGGACACAGTTGTCACTAATCTTGTGACACAAATTTATCACTGTCAAACCCTGTCCCTGAGTCCTTGGGCAGCTTCATAGCATAGCCCAGTACACCAGACTTCCCTAGGGAATGAACATAGTATACAGTTTTCTCATCTGTGAAATGAGGATACTGAACTACATGACCTCTAAGGGCCTTTCCAACTTTAAATCTATGTTCCTGTGATCTCATGATGGGAGTACACACCCATAAAACACAGGGAAAGATACCAAGGAATAGCCAAATCTGGAAGACGCTTGACTCTGCTACAGTAAGACCCTAACACTCTTCTTTCTCCCTCCCCCTTCCATTGTAATGAGGTCTTACACAAGTAGTATCATAAGAGTTAATCTCATGTATGAGAAGTAAAACCTTATTCCCCTCTGCATCTATGTTCTGGTTGCAAGCATCTCCAGCCTGGAACTTGAACGAGCCAAGTCCTCAGTTATTGCTTAAACAGATTTACTTGGCTACTTCCAGCAGTGCACTTGCCCCATCTCCCTTGGTTGTGCTAACAGAGGACCAGAGGGATGATCAGTTCTCCTTGGTTCTGAAAAAGCTACCAGAAGCATCTTATGGGGAAACAAGGAAATGGGGTAGCCGTGTCTGTATTTTTTCATTATTTACATTCTTTTATCATTTTCCAATCATTTAATGCCCTTTGTTGGAATTACAGAGGATTCGAGTTCCCACAATGCCTTTTAATTAGTGGGTCCATGTTCCATGTTGGTGTCAGAGGGGACATACTATCCTGGTTTCCATGATCTGGATTCAGAAACCAAAATGTTCTAAGATAGCATATACTACCCAGGAGAGGATGGATTCATCCTAAACCTTTCATTCCCACTAACCATGGAGGTTCCTAGGTCCTAGAGGCCTCTAGTGGCTAGTGACCCTAACCAGCTTCTATATGAGCAAATTGTTGACATAGACAAAAAGGTATTTAGCAGGCTTTATATGTGACAATGATGAATTTTAAGAAATTAAATGTCATTAATTGATTTGCACAAATCTTTTAAAACTTTCATTTGTCTTTAGTTTTTTTTTTTTAACACTTTGACTTTTACTTTAAATAACTTCCCTGTATCTTTCCCTACTTTTCTTCCCTCAGAACCCTCAGTTGTAAGAAGAAAAAATGATCAAGCAAAACTGACCAACCCATCAATGGAGACCAACTGCATTGTCTATATTCAGGGACCTCTTGACCCAATATAGGTGATTTTCTTTATTTTGAGTTCAGTCGTCACTTTGTGCTATTTTATTTACATTTTTGAAGTCACTTCATATTATTTTTTGTTCTCCTAACTTTGCTCTCTATTGAAGTATATAAATCTTCTCATGTTTCTCTAAATTCCTTATATTAGTTATTTCTTATGGCTCATTAATATTAAATTGTGTTCATGTATGATACCTTGTTCAGCCTTTCTCAACTGATGGGTACTTGTGATGTTTCTTTCCTTTGTTCCTTTATTTATTTGTTCATTCATTCATTTGCTCATTCTTCTCTCCATGCCTTTCTCTCTTCCTTCCTTCCACCTTGCCTCCCTTCCTTTCTTTCCCTTCTCCCCTTCTTCCCTTCCTTCCTTCCTTCCTTCCTTCCTTCCTTCCTTCCTTCCCTCCTTTCTTCCTCTCATTCCTTTCTCTCTCCCTCTCTCTCTCCCTCCTTCTTCCTCCTTTTCTCTCTCCCTTCTTCCCTTCCTCCTTCTTTTCATCTCTTCCTCCCTTCATTCTTTCCCCTTTTCCTCTTCCCTCCCTCCCTCTTTCCCTTCCTTCCTTCTTCTCCCCCTAGCCCTTGCCCACAAAGTGCTCCAGTGAATATTTTGGTAGTTAGATGATATTTCTTCCTGCTTTTGACCTCCTATACCCCAAAGTGAATCTTTGGGTCAAACAATATGAATGGTCCACTCATTTTTTTTTATTCCATTTAATTTGGGATTAAGTAGAATTTAGACTCTAGAATGATTGGATCAGTTTATAGTTCTACTAACAGTATATTATAGATCCTGACTTTCCAGTCCCTCTAACATCAATTATTTTCACTTTTCATGATGCTTTTGAATTTTTTTTGAGTGAAGTGAATCTCACAATAATTTCATGTGCAGCTCTCTCATTATTAGTGATTGTGAATTTTTATACAATTATTAATCAGCACTTCTTCTTTTGAAAACTTTGCCCACTTATGTATTGGTACATGGACATTAGTTTTAGAAATTTATCAATATTCTTTATATTTGGGGAATTGGGCTTTCATCAGATGTATTTGCTATTAAGATTTTTTCCACTATATAACTAATCTTCTTATTCTAACTGTATTGATTTTGCTCATGCAAAAGCATTTTAATTTTGTTTATTCAAAATAGTCTATTCACTTTTTTATGACCTCTTCTATCCCTTTTCCAATAGATTATTTGCAGGAGTTTTTGAAGATAAGATGGGATGCATATTGGGGCTGAGTCAGGAGTGGTTAGAGGAAATATGTACCCCCTTTGCTGAGATAAGCATTAAGAGTCTACAAAACTTCTTTGGTATCAATGAGTAATGCAAACAGCTCATCTGCATTTATGAGGAGGGCATCAAAAAGAGTCCCAATGAAGGAACACCAATACTGAAGGCTTACTCAGTTTTGGAGTCTCTTTTAGGGAAGTAGAGTGAATTGTTGTTTTCAGTTCCATTCAAAAGATAACTTAGTGTTTGGTCACCACTTCAATTAAGTGATGTGTGCAGAGAGGCCCATTCTCTAGAATTATGTGCCACTCACTTTTTTTTTTTAATAAGAAAATACCCACTTTGTATTGTAATGAGGAGAGAATTCCTTTTAGTTCAGGAAGATTCACAGAAGAAATCTACTAACTGTGGTGAATGAAAAGATAATTCCTGAAAGCCAAATTTTTAAATCACACAAATTAGATGATAGCTTGGTACACATGTAGGGCCTGGGTCAAAGGGGTGAGGGAGTGGACAAATGGTTGGACAACATTCACCCAAGTCCCTTAAGTATGGGGGAGGGTGACAATCTCATTCAGACCCGGAGGGCTATCTTTGCCTGCATTCATTTGGGTGTTTGCAATGTATGAATAAGCTTAACGTAAAGGATTGTGCTGATTCCATGTTTTCAAGAAAAGAGGCATGGTAAATACTAAAAGTTGGAACTTTCCAACTGAAGCATGTTTCAACAGTGATCCTTAAATTTTCTTTTTCTTTTTTTTTAAATTTTCTTATAGTTTGCATCATTCATTTCCACAAGATTTTGAGTTACATATTTTCTCCCCCTCTTTCCCCCACCCACCATCCCAAAACAGCCATCCCAGTGTGTCCCCCCTCCCCCAGTCTATTCTC